>CM022762.1:19293267-19893267 GCA_012411365.1 Ameiurus melas | reverse complement strand
ACTCCACACACACATGGCCCCGGCGGGAATCGAACCTCGGACCCCTGGAGGTGTGAGGCGAACGTGCTAACCACTAAGCTGGGCATCTGCTGCGATCTCTCTGCCTCCATTATCACTTTTATGCTGACGATTCCTGAATATACATTCACTCAAAATCTGTTGAAAACCTTGATGTTTGTTTTCATTCTGACTATATTTCTGAGATAAAAAACATGGATGAATAATAATTTTCTGTGCCTGAATAGTGGTACAACTGAAGTTATGCTTATAGGTTCTTGTCAGCAAATTTTCAAAGCTGGTCCACTGTCTCTATTTGTCATGTAAATCAGAGAAGGAACTCTGAACTACAGTTCCCAGCAGCCACTGCATCACAGTCACATGACCACCTGCACCTGTTAACGAGCACTCCTGTATATAGCCACAGTTTGCACTGCATTCTTTGTCTTACGTTTGTCTTTCTTTGATATTGTTTGATATTGTTTGTGTTGCTGTGTTTAAGTCTCTGGTTTATGTTTAGTTTTTGCCATAGTGTTTTGCCTCAAGGTCATAGTGTCTTTTTGTGCTTTGTTTTGTTTTTTATTGAACTTTAGAAATTTTGCACTTGCATCCGTCTCCACCTTGAATTCATGACAGAAGGTAAGACCTGAACATGGATGCAGCAGAATTTTTCAGGGTCCAAGATGCCCCGTATGAGAGGGAAAAGCCGAGATGGGAGAAGGAGGGGAAATTCTCCCTCATAGAAGCCAATCGGGAATGTCTCGATGTGATGTACTCTTTAAGGGGGTATGCCAAATGGCAGCCTTCCAACCAGTCTGGAACCATCTCCCACCCTCTCCCCCACTGTGGATCTCGTCCAGAATACAGAGTTGTTCAGCATCTGTTCAGACTCCCTGCTCATCTGAGGACACTGCTTAGCATTCTTGTTCAGCTGAGGATGCCGCTCCGTCACACTGTTCAGCTAAAGATGTTGCTCCACGACCTGGCATGGCCAAGAGCTCCGCTTTCATTCTCTACTCTGCCTTGGACATCACTATGCCAGGCTTTGCTTTGGACATCGCTCTATCTTTCTACTCCACTGAGGATGTTGCTCCACGTTCCTGCTCGGTTGAGGATGTCACTCTGCCATCCTGCTCAGCTGACGACGTCGCTCTGCCATCCTGTTCGGCTGAGGATGTCGCCAGCCATCCTGTTCCACTAAGGACGTTGTTCTGCCTCCATGCTCCGCTGAAGATGTCGCTCCTTTTCTTTGCTTCACGCCGTATGCCGCTCCCCCTTCCTTCTCCACGGAGGACATTGCTTCCCCTTCCTGCTCCACGGAGGACATCGCCCCCCCTTCCTGCTCTAGGGAGGACATTGCTCCTCCCTCTGGCCCCACAGAGAACCTCACTCCCCCCTCTGGCCTCACAGAGTTCTTTGATCCTCCCTCTGGCCTCGTGGAGAACGTCACTCCCCCCTCAGACCTTGTGGAGAGTGGCACTCCCCCCTCTAGTGTCATGGGGAATGTTGCTTCTCCCTCAGGCTCCTCCTCAAGCTTTGTTCCTTCTGTTGGCTGTGCAGTAGCCATCGCTTCGCATTCAAGCCAGGCTGGGGATATCATGTAATCTCTCTACAATGTGGAAGAGACCACTGCACACCTGAATTTCAGAGAGCACGGGCAGTTTCTGTCTTAAGCCGACGTCACAGCCAACCTGGTTATGCTCGCGCCTGAAGCTGACATCACGACCGACCAGGTTCTGTTCACACCAGAGTCTGTTGATACGACCACCCAAGTTCTCCTTATGCCTGAAACCAACGTCACGACCAACCAAGTTATGCTCACACCAAAGTCTGTTGACGCAACCAACCAAGATCTCTTCATGCATGAAGCCGACATCACGACCAACCAAGTTCTGCTCACGACCGCGTCTGCTGACACAAACAACCAGCTTCTGCTCATGCCAGAGTCTGCTGGTATGGCTGACCAAGTTCTGCCTTCCTGTTCCGCTGAGGTCGTCGCTCTGCCTTCCTGTTCCGCTGAGCATGTCGCTATGCCCTCTCGCCCTGCTGAAGCTGATGAGCCAGCTTTCAACGCCTGGGTGCTGTCTAGCGACCCCGGCAAGCCTGCCCAAACCTCATGCCTGCCCCTCGGCTCTCTGTTGAAAAATTCCTGCCTTGGGACCTAAGGGGTTGTGAAGACATTTTGCCCAGATGGCCAGGAACCCAGGGGAGGGTGTATCTTTTGGGGGCCTGCACCTGAACCGCGTTCCTGTTTACGAGCATTTGTGTATATAGCCACAGTTTGCACTGCATTATTTGTTTTATGTTTATATTTCTTTGGTGTTGTTTTTGTTGCTGTGTTTAAGTCTCTGGTTTACGTTTAATTTTTGTCATAGTGTTTTGCATCAAGGATATAGTGTCTTTTTGTCATTTGTATTGTTCTTTATTAAACTTTAGAAATTCTGCACTTGCATCCATCTCCACCTTGAATTTGTGTAACTATTTGTTGATGGCTCTGTTCTAGAGACTCAAAGAAAAATGAGGAAGCTTGGAGTAATTTTTGATACCAGTCTTACATTTGATTCTTTTGTAAAGAGCACTGTTAAAGCATCCTTTTTCACCTTAGAAATATAGCAAGACTGTGCCCTATGTTAAACGTCTCTGTAGCTGAAAAGCCGATAAACTCATTCGTTGTCACTCTAACAGATTACTGTTGTGCCCTTTTAGCAGGAGTTTCAATATCCACACTCAATAAGATCCAATATGTACAAAACTCTGCCACCTGGATCCTGACTGGGACCAGGACATGCAATCATATTACTCCTGTTCTGGAGTCCTTCCACAGACTCCTGGCTCTTGGTAAGGTTCAGTGTCAATTTAAAATTTTACAATTCTGACATACAAATCATTACATGGCTTGGCTCCTCATTACTTATCTGCTTTGTTAATCACTTACACCCCATATTGCAGACTGCACTCCTCACAGTAATTTGTTAACTGTTCCACAAACCCACTTAAGATCTGTGTGTGACGGGGCTTTTTCTGTCTATGCTCCTTCCCTTTGGAACTCTCTTCCTATCAAACTAGGGGAAGCTCAGACCTTTGACATATTTAAAGCTCAACTCAAGACATACTTTTTTAAATTAGCATTTGCTTGCTGATGTCTACTTTTATTATTATTATTATTATTATTATTATTATTATTATTATTATTATTATTAATTTTAAGTTTTTTCTGTGTACTGCTTATTTTGTGTAAAGTGCTTTGAGAAGCTGCTTTTAAAGGCACTCTATAAAATAAAGTTGTTTATTATTATTATTATTATTATTATTATTATTATGATATAGTATAGCATGATTTTGGAAAGTGGGAGGAGACAATAAGACCCAGAGTATATCCACATGCCCACAGGGAGAACATGCACAGAATCTCCACACAGGTTTGTTCTGTGACAGTAACCCGAACTCAGGATTGAACCGGGGACCCTGGAGCTGTGAGTCAGGAATGTGCTTAACTACTGCTTAATTAGTTCCTATCATTTGAATCAGTATAAGTTAAGTCATTAAAGGACAAAAGTGCAGAACATCAATTGACCATGTGTGCTAGTGTCCAAATAAAAATAACAATCCCAATCCTCTTTCCCAGTATATGTTAAAATAGGTTCACTCTCCGGACTCAGGAAAGGACTTGCTCCTGGGTGTATAAGCTGTACCTTTCCTTGTTGCTGGGGTGGTGCCGTCAAGTATACACCTTTTGTACTTAGTATGGATTTTTAAGCTAGAAATGTGCGTGCTTTAAACCTTTAAAGCTTTACTATAAGGGGTAATTACAGTCCAATTATGTAGCATAAATCTATTATAAAGGTATACAATATCAGTGTTTGCAGCTGAAAGACACATATTAAAGATACAAAAGACATATGCTTGAGGGTACCACCCCAGCAACAAGTTTAATACTATTTTTTCAGAGAGTGAAGAGAATTCCTGTAAAAGGGTCTTTGATTTGTCTCTCTAGATAAATAACTCTTAAATGTTCCATATGAAGCCCTACTGTACAACAGAGTTTCCTTTTCAATAATGGTTCCAAATAGAGCCCCTTTACAAAATCACCAACAACAAGGGTTCCTCAAAGGTTCTTTAATTACATAAGTGTTCTTCTCTTCTTAAATAGATTTTACTTTGCATTTCTAAAAAGAAACACTTTGTTATCAGGTTTTACTTAGAATCTTTCCCCGGAGGGACAAGCTAAAGAGTAAATAAGAGTGTAATTATGTGAGCTACCTTAAAATAGTTTTTAAAATCAAGCTACAGAATGCATACAGAAGGGTGTCACCTTATTAAGAAGCAATTATACAGTTTAGTTTCTTTTTTCCTTTACATTTCTTCATCTGAGTATGACAATCTGAGACTAAGTCATAATATCAATTTGCATTATGGTTTTTTTGAGAATCATTCTTATTTTTACTAACACAAGCTCCGTGCTGTTAGAGCTTCAATAGAGCACAGCTTGACCTATTCAGATTTTTTATTTTATGTGGACACAGGAATGACCATCTGGAGTACAAAACCTAAAACATCTGGGTAATCCATGGTTGAATTGCTACGTTGCACAAGAGATATAAAAATTATAATTCCTTCACATTTGCCAGTAATTTTGTAGGTGAAGCATAAAGGATTGTGTAACGTAAAAGTTAGGAGAGCACACTTCCATGCATTTCTCAAGGGAAGGAGTATGGCATTGAACCCGATTTAGCACAAAATATGTGCAATCACGTGTAAAGCGTACAAATGTGGAGTTATTTAGTTACCAGGTCTATAGTACAATGATAATGACCTTCTGCTACATGTCTCCTTGGAACAAGCATAGAAGATATTCCATAGAAGATCACAGACATGCACTCTTTTATCCAAAGCCAACTGAACAAATGACATGCTTTTCTAAAGCATTCAAATCCACATAAAGGGCAAGGTAACATAGTAAATAGACACGGCTTTGTGCAACAGCGCAAAATGGCACCATCATAAATCCTTAAATTGTGCACTGATTATCATTTAATCATTATTTGCCCGAGGTACTAAAGTGATGTCTCTTTAAACTCATTATTCATTTGCATCAAAAGGATCTTGGTGGTGGTGGTGGTGTGTGTGTGTGTGTGTGTGTGTGTGTGTGTGTGTGTGTGTGTGTGTGTGTGTGTTTGTGTGTGTGTGTGTGTGTGTCCATGTTCTTGCTTTTTTCCTCTGTCCTTTCAGTGAGCTCAAGAAAGATTTAATCTAAAATGAAATCAAATTAAAATAGCTCTTGATATTGAAATTCCTGCTGAGGTTGCAGAATATATTTTGGCACCTTCGCAATCAATAACTTTTTATTATTATTTTTTATTACATTTTCTTGAGGCAACATCGTGGACATGTTATTTGATAGTGCTGGAATACGAAGGATTTGATTAGATTTGAGTTAATTTGTCCATATTTGTATAAACTTGAATATTGCAGTCAAATATGATTACAGTAACTTTAAAAAACGAACATAAAAGATACCAAAAAAGACTATTTCATAAAATAAATATAAAATATAGGTTCATTACATTTGCTACAAAAAAAGATAAAAATAAATAAAAATAGATTTGACACCCTTTTTAGTGCGCTGTATGTTTAATAGAAACCCATCTGGGTATCAGACATATTTGTACGGGAGAGATCTAGCGCCCTCGTGTGGTAAATAGGCACACTACACACGACGAGCTATCCTTCCTATCCGTTAGCTCACATATTAATGAACAATTGGTCTGATTAATAGAATTCAGAGTTTGTGTACTCTACACTAGAGTAAAGTTTCTTGATTTTTTTTTTTGTTTAGACAAAATGCAAGATTAAAGTATAAGTAGGAGAATTAGACCATTTTGACCACTAGTCATCTCACCAACAAGAACTTGGCACCATGCCAACAACACCATTCTTCTATAGCTTACCAAAGTCCAGGTTGCTGTCATTTTCTACGCATAAACAAATAGTAGACAGCAAATACATGGTAGCATAAGACCTAAACATATATATATTAAAAACAAGAAAGAAAAGAAAATGGAACGCACAATTTGGTTGTTTGCCATGGTGCGTTTTTGGACTGTCATGGCTACACATCTGTCGCCTGTTCCCTGTGATGATAAAAGCGTGATGAAACTCGCCCGACTTGCCGTAAATTACATCAACGAGGACAGACAAGAAGGATACAAATTTGCCCTCAACAGAGTTTTCAACGTGCATGTTCATCCTCAGGTTGGTGATCTTCCCACACCTTTTAGATTTCTGATATTTAATCACATAAGCTAAATTATATGTAAATTACATATATATGTATGAGTATATATAATATACATACATATATATGTAAATATATGTTCACACACGTATATATGTATTAATATATATATATATATATATATATATATATATATATATATATATATATAAATATATATATATATATACAATGTATATACATATGTGTATGTATATTTTAAATATATATATATGTATATATATATATATATATATATATATATATATATATATATATGTGTGTGTGTGTGTGTGTGTGTGTGTGTGTGTGTGTGTGTGTGTGCCATTCCCTTCAAATCCTATTGAGCTTTAAATTATGGTATATTTTGTGTATGGGCCCATTCTGCAGTGAAATTAATATTTAATTTATATGTGATTTAATAGCTTATTTTAATAAATATCAGAACGCCAAAAGCTGTGCATCATTCCTGACACCTAGGTGAACACTTTACAGTTGGATTCATGACTGTGCATCATTCCCTTCAAATGCTATTGAGCTTTAAATTATGGGATATTTTGTTTATGAGCTCATTCTGTCGTTAAATTTATGTCTAATTTACATGTGATTCAATAGCTTATTTTAATATATATATATATATATATATATATATATATATATATATATATATATATATATATATATATATATATATATATATATATAAAACTAAGAGATGTGCATTATAGCTGACACCTAGATGAACACTTTACAGTTGGATTCATGACTGTACATCATTCCCTTCAAATACTATTGAGATTTAAATAATGAAATATTGTGTGTATGAGCTCATTCTGTAGTGAAATTCATGTCTAATTTAAACGTGATTTAATAGCTTATTTTAATAAATATAAAAAATGTATATTTAAAAGGTGTGTGTAATACCTGACATAAAAGGTGTGCGTCATACCTGACACCTAGATGAACACTTTACAGTTGGTTATATGAGTTATTCCCTTCAAATGCTATTGAAGTTAGAAACGTTTATAACAATGTCGTATGTAACTTTAGAGACGGTCCCTTAATTTCTGCATATCTGCGAATATCGAACATCCAAAGTCAAACTTTATTCCATTAGAATTTGTTTGACAAATGGATACTATTGTTTCATATAGTATAATCAGTAAAAGTGCATGCATTCACATACTATTTAGTATGCTATTAGGTGGTTTTGGTTTTTAACAGAAGACTTTTTAAAAAGTAGAGGTTTTAAGACTTGAAACTATCGTGGATTTATGGTGTCACGGTATAATTGTATAAAGAAATATGCAACATTGAATGAAATGGAGACTGGGGAGACAATGATACACTGTTGTGATGCCTATTTGCACATTTTTCATTTGACTCACCCTTATGGAAAAGTCTCTTCACACATCCTTGTGTGCACATAAGAAAAGCCAAAAGGAAAAAAAAAATGGTTCTTCTATTTTTGAGGATGACATTTCCATAAAATCAGTTACACTCTTAGTATTTATCACATTGTTGTTGTAAGCTGAAAGTGAGTGTGTCTGAAAAGGCATCATGCTGAGCCCAAAAAATAATAATTAAATTATAATATAGCAGTGTGCAGCACTGATTAAAAAAGACATTTGTTTCATTTCGTTCTGGTCAGCAATGCTATGATAGCTTTTACCATTGCTGTATGAGCGTGCTTAGGATGGCAGCCAAAGTAGCATGATAAAAATGATATGGAAATATAACATGATAAGAAGAAGACATTATTTGTCACATATACATTTCAGCACAGTGAAATTCTTTTGTTGCATACTGGGATAAGCTGGGGCTTGTTAGGAGATTGGGGTCAGAGTGTAGGGTCAGCCATGATATGTTGCCCATGGAGCAAAGAGAGCCTTGATCAAGGGCCCAACAGTGGCAGCTTCGTGGTTTAAACCCCTGACCTTCTGATCAGTATCCTAAAGCATTAAGCACTGGGCCACCACGTCCCACTTATCATGTTTTGAGTTCTGAACAAGGCCATTTACATAGAATTTTGTATAATGAGTACTTTAGTGTAGTTTTTAACCTATTGTACACAGACATTTAGAAAATGTTTTAAGGTATATAAAGGACAGTATCCTAACTTGCTGGTTTGTTTCAGGGTCCAGCTGGAAAGGTTTACTATCTCGACTTGGACGTCCTGGAGACCAAATGTCATGTCCTCAGCCGAAAATCATGGAAGCGCTGTGATATAAGGCCCTTTATGGAAACAGTAAGCCTACTTTAAAGCCAGGGACTGAAACAGATCCCAAATACAAGCAAAATTTTGCCAGGTCATGGTTGATTAGACATGTTTGTTTTGACTACGAAGTGTTTATTATTCGTGATTCTGCATTGCTAACCTCTCAACACTTCTGTGCGACTCTGGAATGAAAGTGAGATGGGGACATCCCAAATCTTTTCCCCCCATTTTCCACATTCTCACAAGCCTCTGTTGCATGACTGTCATATACAGTGGCTTATATAAGTATTCACCCCCACCTTGAACCTCTCCAGAATTTTGTACTATTACAACCTGGAACATAATTAAATACTGTATAGATGTTTGATTAAATAATTAACAATAAGTACAGAATGGCTATTTGAAAACAAATGGCTGGTCTCTGAATTTTTGCACAACACTGACATTTGTGGACTGGTGGTGGTGAATACTCATGCAATTTTATTTTTATTATGGGCTTTTTTGTGTAGATTCTTGACATATCATCTCCATTAAGTAGATTTCAGTTCCAGGTTTTAAAAAGACAAAATGTGGACAAGTTCAAAGTGGATGAACACAAGGTGCTGTAACTGTCACACTTCCATCTAGCACTTCATCAGAGCACAGTTTTTAAGGCAACACTGCTGTTAGCTGGATATTATTGGTTGGCAGCCTGTTCTCAACTCAGCTGTTACATTAATGTGTTTACAAGCCCCAGTATCTGATTGTACATGCAAGAAGATCTACAGTATCTAGCTGTATACTTAAAAGGTAGATTAACACAGTAGGTGTGCCTAATAAAGTGCCACGGAAGTGTTTACAAATTAAAAGATGCCACTGCATCTAATACACTTTTACCATACCATGACAGTGGTGGTCCTATGATTGTCCAATTCCACTGAAGTACAAGGTATGGGACTAATTGTGCACAGATGGGCTACAGTCAGTATTTGTGTATATATAAAGTCATCAAAGTGTACATGTACATATATACATAAACTGGCTAGTGGATGTAAGTACAATAAACAAGTAACACAGTTCAATGTATGAGAATCTCTCACAGTGCATGTCTATTTTCAGCATCAGGATACTAGCAAGTTTACCTTTGTCTACAGGAAATTAGAAATGTGGCCTTTGCTAAAATATAAACTTTTTTTTTTTTTGCTTAAATGCTAGATAACTTGTTCATGCACTCCAGCCTTACTTCCAGTAGTGAAAGTATTTTTCCAGAAGTGACCCACCCTCTGGAGCATCGCATATGTATTTGCAGAGCTGACGGAAATACAGCCAAATTTCTCATTACTTTTGTGACCAGTTCATTATTGCTTAAACTGAAAGTTTGTTTTTTGCCTGGTAGCACAAACTAGTCCAAATCAGACCAGAACAAATGTTTTAAACTAACGGTTACAGCAATGTAATACAGCCAGGAACTGCCGATGAGTCTATAAAAGCTCATCACACTTTGTAACACTGGTGCCTGGAAAAATGAGACAAATGGGGAAAAATCTTCTCTTTTTTTGGCTTTGTTTGTGTGTGACCTTTGTTAGAATTTTTGATTGATGTTTTTAAAACTGTTTTTTAGCAAATCTCTGGGAACTGCAACACTACCATTCTACACACGCCAGACGGCCTCTCCTACCTCTACAGCTATGACTGCACCCTTGTACCAGGTCCTCAAATCAAGAGCACAATGAATACATGAGCTCATGGAATACATTTGAATATACAGGGTTTCCCAAAAGTTGGGTCCGCAACACTTCCAGTTTTTTTGAATTTGTTAATAAGTTTGCCAACAGTGTCATGTGTGATATGCTTGCCATTTTTCCTGTTAAAGTCCATCGCAACCTTACAGTTTCCTGATCCAGCAATGAGAATGAATTCAAAATGTTCTTCTTTTGTCAAAGACATTCTTAAAGGCTATCTGAAAACAAATATCTAATATAAACTAAGTGTTTAAGTGTTAAAGTGTTTATTTCATCTATGTTTGGAGACTTTTGGGTCACCTTGTATACATAAAGTTAATTACTCCCACCCTGCCTATATACAGTGAGCTAATTACTCTCTGTCTGTTTTTCAGACCCCCCTGAAAAGTTACAGCGGATATGTCCGGACTGCCCCCTACTGTTGCCCGTGGATAATGACAGAGCCGTGTCCAGTGCTAAGATCACTCTGCGCAGCTACAATGTTCAGAGTACTCTGCCTGTACAGCTCACAGTGGCAGCTATAACCAGAGCCTCCCACCAGGTACACACTCAATTCAGTACTGAAAATATCTGGTATTCAGACTATAGGACTGAACATTGTTGAAGTGAACCTACAAATGTGGTCATGTTTGATCGTAGCTATTTATTACAAAGCAATAACCATGATGTAGAAGTAGAAGTAAAAGGGAAATTCATTTTCACAAGCAATCACAATTGCACAATTTACTGAAAGAAGGAGGATGGTCTTATATGGGTTTTGCACTTTCCCAAAACAGTTTGTGCTCAAAACCTAGAGAAAAAAGAGTAAAGATTTATAATCCCACTGTCTGGTGTCACTTCTGAGTCTGGTTATTCTCAAGGTTATTCTCATCATGTTGTGTCAAGGAGTTTTTCCTTACCGCTGTTGTCTCGGGCTCACTCATTAGAGATCTAAATCTACACCAGGATTTCTTGTGTCACAATCTACTGTAAAAACCCATGAATGGAATTAGATTGAATATATATGACAAGTATAGATGATTTTTCATTTACCTCAAACTAGTGTTTAGTGTGTGGCAAACAAGCAATGGAAATCTGTTTCATGCTAAATCTATTATGTAATCTAATCTAACCTTACATAATTCTTTTCAGTGACCTCATTCAGTCAATTCAGTCCCTAAATGGTGTCACTAGTGTAAACATAAAAACCAAGTACCGTAATTTCCGGACTATAAGCCGCTACTTTTTTCACACGCTTTGAACACTGCGGCTTAAACAATGATGCGGCTAGTTTATGGATTTTTACGGGCTAACAAGTTTCATACCGCCAAAACTTTTAGCCTCGTCACATCGGACAAATTAAATTACCCAACAGGTCACAGAGGACCAATGAAACTGTTCGAATTAAATCTAACGCACTCACACTACATTCTTCAGATCAGTCGTTTTGTGCTTCATGCACACCCCTCATCAGGGAAAACACACGAAGAAATGCACATTGGTTGACGTCATGTCTCCACCCCGTCTTGTCATGTATTGTCGAGTCATGTGTGTTTTGGTATTGTCCACAGCTGTTAGAAGTTTGGCTGGTGTGTATATATACCAGGAGCCATGACACACACAACGTGGGTAATTAGATATAGAGTTAGAATTAGATAGCGAATATAGTTAGAGTCTTTGTTCATACCATGTGTCTTAGTTCTTGTTCATGTTTCCTAGCCATGTCTGAGTTCATGTCAAGGCTAGTTAGCTTATAGCATAGCTTATAGCCTAGTAGCTTGTAGTATAGCTTAGAGTTGTATAGACTTAGTTTAGAATATAGATGTAGAAGTGGTTTATAGAGTATAGATATAGAGTCTTTGTTCCATGCCATGTCCATGTTCATAATCATTGTCACGTTTCATGTCATAGTTAATGTTTAGGTTAGTTGGTTTAGTTAGCTTAGTTCACTGAGTTGGTCATGTTTTGTTTCTTGTATCTCTTGAGTCTGCTCTCCTCTGTTTCAATAAAAGGTCTCCTCCTAACTGCACTTGCATCCGTCCTGCTTCGTTTCCGTCACGAATCGTGACAGTTACAACGTGGACACCTGCGGCTTATAGACAAGTGCAGCCTATATATGTACAAAATTGTTTTTCTTTTTAAAGTTAGTGGGTGCGGCTTATATTCAGGTGCGCTTCAATAGTCTGCAAATTACGGTAGCCAGATTGTTAGCACAGTATTAGGTTACAATATTAGAACTGAAAGACAACAAAATATACTATGGCAACTGAATTATTCCAGCTGCTCAATATGGCTGCCCCCATAACATTACAACATTCTGCTAGACACTGAAGTTTTGTTTATTACAGGGCGTACTGTTTTTTTAACATGACAAATTGATCTGTCTGACTTTTTGGACTTTTTGGTTTGGAGGTTGTTTGAAGCAAGTGTGTGGGCTTATATTTAAACTGGGGTGAGATTTTTTTTTTCTATCTTTCGAAAGCTGAGTATATATCCATCAACTAAATACATTAATAACAGATGAATGTTATAAACACAAAGAATTTAATTAGGAATTAGTTCATGAAGGAAGTAGACATACTTTGATTCTGGATTAATAATTAAATCATGACTGTGATTTCTTGATGCATGATGGTTTTTTGTGACTTTTTGTGTCTTTTAATGTTTGAAAATTACCATTACCAAGAATAATAACCCTGCCAGTTAGTATATACAGTATAAATACTAGACCTCATGATACACAGACACATTTCACAGAGTTTTCACGTTTCACAAAGTTTCAGGAAAAAAGCATGCTATTGGAAAATAAAAAGCAAGGAGCAAAACACAATGAGGTGGCTACTTTTTTTTATTCTGATTAACAACAGTTACATATTTTTATTAATAAAGAATGACATTTCATACTTTTTATCCACTTATAGTTACATTCAACCTTGTGGACCATCCCTGTTACAAGTTTGTTGCTGTTATCACTTACGTTATAGCAGCTATAAGTAGTTGTTTCTTAATCAGACTCTAGCTTTACTTTCAGTTGACATTATGAATTGTAGCACTAATTATGAATCAGTGTAATAAGAAATATGGTTGCAGTCTCTGGACAATCCGAAAAGACACAGTTTAAGGCGAGTAGAACATGAGTGAAGTAGTGCATGTTGCCTAAATTTATACACAGTATCTGTACTTTTTTCATAGGTTGCGGGAATTTGAAAGATAGACTTTGCTGGTCAAATTATTGTTGTGTTAAATTGTCTGGGTTAACTGAGGTCTGTTTTTTTTATTGTTCAGGTCTCTCCTGTTGCAGCCAGTTTTGTTGAGTACACTGTGCAGGAGTGCTCTGCGCCCCCAGTGGATGAAGCTTTGTGTGTGCCAGCAGATGCAGGGAAAGGGGTAAGCACATAAAAAATGGCCATTTTTGCCACATTTCTGTTGACTATGGACCATACTCATTTGTTACAGCATTTTGTATAGTTTGGAATATAACTATTATTATTATAAAACAAAAGTTTCAAAGCAACTTTTAATTCTTTTTTTTCCCCCAGAATGTTTGACCATATTCCCAAGGTGCTATTTGTTTTTGTTTCAGCCCATTGGTTTCTGTAGCGGGGCGGTTTATGGCGCTGAAGCTACCCCAACCGACGTTAAGGTGTCCTGTGAAATATTCCACCCTCAGGTACCATAAATATCCACTTTGTTTGTCAGCCTTGTTCCCCAGCTCATGCTCAATAAAAGTTTACTTTCTTGGAAGAGAAAACTTTCCAGCTTGGAAGCAATAGTGAATAAGATCCAGATGGAGCCGATGACAGCAAAACAACACCCCAAAGGAGTCTCCTGTGAGTCAGCAGCCTCGAAGGGTGAAACGAGACAGCCAAAACTAACACAGAAACTCCCTTAGACCTCTTTTTGCTCCCACTCACCCTACACCTCATCTATCTTTATTGTCATTCTTCCCTCTTTAGCATCTTTGCAAGTCAGAGTGTTCAGTATTTATAACTACAGGCAGCATTCATGCCAATACACAGCAGGTTGCAATTCAATACTACAAATGCAAATAGATAAAAAATTAAGTAAATAAATGGAAGACATGAATAACTTATAAACCTTTTGTATATTCAACAAATGGCTATTTTCTGAGGGTTTTTTTCCCTTTTAAACAGAAAATTTGTTTTGAAAGCCTTAAGGGTTTTATCAGGTAAGCTTAAATGTATCAAGTATAGCCATTACTCATGACTGCAACCCTTTGATTGATCCACCTTTCTATAAACATATGCATAGTCTCTTTAAATGTAAACATAGTTTCTTTAAATGTAAATACAATAATATTATTAATAAGGTGTTGATGACCTTATTAAATCCTGGACAAAAAAACTTAATGTAACAGAATGTCCACTCTGTTCAGTCTTGTAGGATGATGGGGTTGACATTCTGATATCAAGTTGGTTATTACACAACACGTGAGCAGGGCCAAGCTAGCATAAACTATTAAAAAGTTAAAGAATTTAATGTCTTTCAATATGGTGATTTTATAGTGATGAAATCTAACTGAATTGCTTTGTATTTTCCATAAGAGAATGGATATGTAATGGTTGACTACATCAGACTACCAAGATACAAAAAGTAGACATTAAAAAGTACGTCTACTCACCCAGATTTTAGAGTTATCCTGTTGAAAAAAGGATATCAATTCCAGGGTATGGTGTCATTGCAAAACAAATTTTAAAAAATAACAAGACGTACAGGCAGACATAACAGGGAGTATGCTATCAGTACAAAACCCTAGTTATCATTGTCTAAGGTAATGTAAATATAGAATTTTTCTGGAAATTTAGGATGTAGGATCTAGAAACATAGAAAAACTAGTGTTTGATCAATGGAAAGTGTAAAGTGGAGAAAATTAATTTGTAAGCATATATTCATTTATCTCCATTATGTTTAATATGGACTGCAGTGCAGCAGCGTGTATTAATGTTACTTGTTAATTGTTTCAGATAAAAACATTTTTATGAAACGGGACCCCAAAAGGCACCGTCTTAGAGGAATAACCCAGATACACACAGCAGTATGGGTACTACCCATTACACATTACAGAACAGTACAGAGATAATCAATATTATCTAGGCATTATACCTGTACTTGGACATGTTTATGTGCAATAAAATGCTGGTGCAAATGATGAAATAATGGATTTTGTTCCCTCATTCTGTAGCACTCTTGGAATTCTGTTGGCAGTGATGCCGGCACACAGCAGCTGGAAAAACCCAGCCCTCAATCAGACGTGCCAGCCCGTCCTCCAGTCGTTGTTCTTGATGCCCCTGTCCCTACATTTCATGACACCAGTCCAGGAGGGCTGCTAGACCCTGTTCAGCAACTTCTTCCACAAAGCCCTAATCCTTATCAGTCATCAAGTGAATCCAGCGAGTCTTCTTCATCAGAGGAAATTGCTGGTTCAGTTCGGATCGCCAGGCCTCCGCTGAACTTCCACTATGTGCCTTCACGCCAGAGGAGAGAGGCATCTGCAGTAACGATCAATCCCACTTTCCTGGCTGTTTTCCCCAGCATACCGTCCCCTTTCCGTTCCTGCCCTGGAGCATCTCGCTATACCACTGCATAAAAAATATTTTTAATGTATTTTTTTTGCGTGGTCATGACAATTCACATAAAACTGTATAAGAAGTTATAAACACATATGGCTATTCAGGGCAGTACTAAATAAAAAAAACAAATTGCAATTTTAATGATCCGTCTTATTTTTAAAAAATTATTAACATTTTGCAGATTCTGCAAGGCGTATTGAAATTTATGAGGACAATTGTACCTAAACTGGTCAAATATTTAATATAAAACTTTTGTCAGACATGCCCAACATGTCATCAGCTCATTATTAGAAATATGGTGTAGTTGTACCTACCAAGTTAGTTTCAGTATCTCACTAACTAGTGAAACATAAAGGTGTTTATTTGAAAATAATTTTTAACACTATATAATTTTTATGTATAAAACATTATGGTACCATGTTTTTCATTTTATTGGTGCTTTATTTAAATATGTGCAGTAAGCAGCATAACATTTTAATTAATTCATCTTCAGAGAATACTTTAGCACAATATCCTACCAGCATGTTTTTGGAGTTGGGAAGAAATCAGAGAACCCTGGAGCTGTGAAATCAGTTGTGATTAGCAATGTTACCCAATGCACCATCATGCCTCATGCTAAACAGCATAACAGTAATTTCATCAGATCATAGTTGGATTACCACTCTATGATTATAATACCGTCATTTTTATTTACTACAAAAAACATTTTCATTGAGACATGCGTGCCTACCAAATATGTAAACCACTTAATTAACAATTATTTAAGAGTAGATTTATTAATATTAATTATATTAGTATTGCTTAAATATTAATTCATAATTATTCATACATATAGCTACTAACTGAACACTGGAAATCTTCAATACAATCTGTGTATTTACTACTACTCTGAAAACAGCAATAGTTCATTATGTCCATCTTCACAGTCCAAACCAGAAGGCCAAAAAACAGACGGTCATTTACACTGCGGAGCAAATAACATTTTGACTCCTATTTCAACATCTATTTGCATTTGGCCAGTTAAAATAAAATTTCACCATACTTATTTAAAATTCAGACGTAGAGGAATAGAAATTGTGGCAACCCTTCAAACAACATTTTCTACCACATTGTTCTGAAAACTAGAGGCTTTAATGAACTGAAATACACTGCGGGGAATACGTATTGGATGTGTCAAAATTTTTTTCAGTTTATATATTTCCAATGAGGCAAAGGTGAAAGTTTGCCCCCCGTTATGTTTGAAAGTGTTGAAGGTGTAAAAGGGAAAAACAAACCATCATTGTGTGAAAAGTGCCCCTAAACCTATAACTGGTTGGGCCACCCTTGCAGCCACTGCAAGCGTTTGATACTGCAATGAGGCTTTTACAGCGTCCTGGAGGAATTTTGGCCCACTCATCTTTGCAGAGTCAATTCAGTTACATTAGAGGGTTTTCGAGCATGAACGGCCTTTTCAAGGTCATACCACACACCAATAGGTTCAGGTCAGGACTTTGGCTAGCCACCCAAAGTCTTCTTTTTTTTTCTTCAGCCATTGTGGTGGACCTGCTGGTGTGTACACATTGTCCTGCTGCAACCCAGTCGTCAGTTGAGTAGAACAGATGGACATTCTCCTTCAGGACTCTTGGTAGACAGCAGAATTCATAGTTCCTTTTATCACGGCAAGTCTTCCAGGTCCTGAAGCAGCAAAACAGCCCCAACCATCACACTGCCACCACCATATTTTATGTTGGAAATGTTTTTTGAAATGCAGTGTTCTTTCGCCAGATATACTGGACACACCTTCCAAAGAGTTCCACTTTTCATCGGTCCACAGATTTGTCCCAAAGTCTTGGGACACAAGATGTTTTGTGAGAAATGAGCGAGCTTTGATGTTCTTTTGCTCAGCAGGTGGTTTTTCCTGAACCTGCCATGCAGGCCTTTTTGCCCAGTCTTTTCCTGATGGTGGAGGCATGAACGTTGACCTTAACTGAGGCAGTGAGGCCTGCAGTCTTTGGCGTTGTTGTGGGGTTTTGTACCTCTTGGATGAGTCACGCTGCGCTCTTGGGGTAATTTTGGGCAGCCACTCCTGGGAAGGTTCACCACTGTTCCATGTCTTCGCCATTTGTGGATAATGGCTCTCACTGTGGTTCGCTGGATTCCCAAAGCTTTGGAAATGGCTTATAACCTTTCCAGACTGATAGATCCATTACTTTCTTTCTCAATTGTTCCTGAATTTCTTTGGGTCTCGGCATATGTGTAGCTTTTAAGGATCTTCTGGTGGACCTTACAGTGTCAAGCAGCTCCTATTTAAGTGATGCCTTGATTGTGAACAGGTGTGGCAATAATCAGGCCTGGGTGGGTGTAGAGAAATTGAACTCAGGTGTGGACAACCACAGTTATAGAATGTTTTAACAAGGGGGCAATCACTTTTTCACACAGGGCCATGATGGTTTGATTTTTTTCACCTTTAATAATAAACACCTTCATTTACAAATTGCATTTTGTGTTTACTTGTGTTGTCCTTGACTATTGTTTAAATTGGTTTGATGTTCGAAACACTTAAGTGTGACAAACATGCAAAGGAACAGGAAATGAGGAAGGGGGCAAACACTTTTCACACCACTGTATATATATATATATATATATATATATATATATATATATATATATATATATATATATATATATATATATATATATATACATAGGTAAAAGCAAAAAGCTATCCCAAGACCTACACAACCTTATTGTTGTGAAACATATTTATGGAATCGGATACAGACATGTATCAAAACTTCTGAGTCCTCCATTAAGCATCGTTGGGGCCATTATCTGCAAGTGGAAGCAACATCACTCCATTATCAACCAGCTATACACAGGAGCTCCTCGCAAGATTTTTGACCAGGGAGTCAGTAGAAAAGTCAAAGAGCCAAGGACCACTCAGAAGGAGCTCCAGAAACACTTGGAGGCAGCAGGTACCTTCGTCACAGAGAAAACAATAGGCAATGCACTCCACTGCTCACACTCACCCCGCAAGACTCCATTACTAAAGAAAAGGCATGTCAAAGCTTGTTTAAAGTTTGCTACAACTCATTTGGAATTTAGAAGAATGGACCAAAATTACACCTGAATACTGCTGCCCATTAATTTTTCCATACAGGAGGTGTCTTGTAGCTATCAGTACAAACAAAGGCTTTTCCACTAAGTATTAAATAAATTTCAGTTAGCGTGTTCAATACGCTTTTCCCATGTCATTCCTCTTTTGTTGACTCATTTTTTTATTATTGTCTTTTTTGTTAGTTTTTTTTTTATTTTGAGCCTAGGAAAATACAGGGCAGTAATTCATGAATTAAATTAAATTCAATTACAGCTGAAAGTGTACACTTCAATCACATATTGATTGCTTCATAGCAAATCCACTATGGTGGTGTACAGATGCAAAAATGATGAAAATTGTGTAATGTTCCAAATATTTATGGACCTGACTGTATGTACATTTCTGCTTGGCTTTTATATAGCATTTCAATAAAACACATTTTTGTTTTTCACCATACAAAATATGCAAAAAGCATTATTTTCTAATCATTTAATGCTTAAGTTCTTTTATTTCTTAAAAATTTAACTTTTGCTACATTACTCTGTTAAATTAATCACATACCTGATATTTTATTAGTTTAAAAAAAAAGTTATTGCAGGCCTTTTCGAGATTCAACATAAATATATAAAGATAAGAGCTGGTCTTTTGTTTATATGACACACTTTTCTATGAACAAGACATTGTTTTCTCTATCAGCACAACTGAGAAAATCATTGCATTAGGTAAAAATGTGGTTTGTTTGCTAAATCTCAGCAAGCATGCATTTTTGCCTTATCTATCAACCCTTTGGAGAAATCTGTAAACAAATGTACCTTTGGGCTGTTTTTTTTTTTTACCTTTCTCCCATCTCCATGTCCAATAACACAGTTAATCATTTATATTTTCAGTGAATGCAAATCAAATGTGAAGAACTGTACACCAATGACTTTGAGAGGATTATCCAAATAATTAACTGTTCAGTGCTTTGTCTGATGATGCTGAAGTGGTACGTTAATCTAAGGAGGTAATCTCTTTAGAGATTAACTGTGGCCTTTTTGAGACTTAAGAGTCTTTTCCTAGGCAGATTTGTGATAAAAATATATTGTAATAATATTCCATCAAGATTATATAGTAACCACACCACTACATAGTCCAATGGTCCATCCTCTATGTCCTGTCCAAACTGTGTTTGTGTTTGCCCTTGATTGATTTGGCAGCCGGCATAAAACTGTTGACTCTTTATTCTATAAAGTACAGAGCCAAGGACTTTGCAGTCTCAGTCTTGTGATTGTGGCTTGACTCTGAACTGTACGTTGTGCCATGAGAGGACTCTTAATTCTATCAGTGCTGTGCCATGGGCTGTTTTCTGCCGACCCCCCATTCTGTAAGCTTAATGCAAGCGAGAAAGCTGATGAAGCTGAATACCTGATTAACAAACTACACCATCATGGATACAAGTTCAAACTGTTCAGCTACACAGAGGAACTTGTGAGTATAAATGAAGAAAGTGGACAAAAAACTATTTTTAAAACATCCTATGTGCCTGTAATTGTACATCATAAAATTAAAAAACTTTTAAATGTCCGATGACCCTTTGCAGAATTTACCAGGTCTGCCTGCATGTCAAACTTTCATGGTATTGACGTTAAAGGAGACCAAGTGCCATATTGTGAACCCCAAGCCTTTTAATGAATGCGAGGAAAGGAAGGACAATGAGACAGTAAGCTTAAGTTACATCTTATTTTTTACTTCAGTGCATTAGCATTACATGAATTTAAACTAAATTAACTACTTTGCCTTGAAGCCAGTAATTGCAAAGTGCAACGTCACGCTCTGTGATGGTGGAGAAAAACCAGGCATTGCACAGTTAATCTGCGATACTGAGCCAGGTACATCAGCTACTTATATCATATATTTCTTTTAGTTTCAACACCACAATTTAGTGCACTAACTAAAATCAGAATATTTTAAATCTGGCTGACTGGTGATATATTTTGTGGTGTTTACCCAGCTTCAAGTGAACAACTAATACGCAGCTGCCCTGATTGCCCGACTCTTCTGCCCTTGCATGATCCTGAGGGCTTGGAGAGTGTAAAAGCTGCCATTGAGAAGTTCAACAAGGAATCCAACCAAACCTCCTATTTTAAACTATTAGAAGTTGGCAGACTGAGTACCCAGGTAGGGACAGTTTATCTTGATGAAAGCCAAGCATGATACAATATGTACATGTACATGTTCTATTCAGTTTCCTTAGATGGTAAGATGAAGTATCTAACCCCATTCTTCAATTTGTACAGTGCTTATTGTTGTCTGCCTTTCCAGCATAACATGAAATTTGGAATGTCCCATTTTGCTGAGTTTGCCATAGTAGAGACTGAGTGTTCAGACAATGTGAAAAACGAAGAAAAACCTTCTTGCAAGCAAAAATGCCCCAATGAAGCTGTAAGAACACTCATTCCCTTAAAGTCATTTTCTCTTTATACATAGCACCAAATTAAATAGTACCATGTTAACATAAAAAAAAATCAGCCTTTTAATGTGAATGAGTATATTAATGTATTTCATCTCATCCTTAAAGCATCATGGATTCTGCAAATCCACGCAACTTGGAAATGGTGACTTGACTGTAAATTGTGAGATTTATGAAGTCCAGGTATGTACAGTATTGTTTCATTATTTAAACGTTTATATAAGGTATCTTTTTTACTAGCTGTGATATACACTGTCACTTTGATATGCTCTCTAACAGAACACAACACATCACCCACATCCTCCATTCCACCATGGAAAGCACTGTGGGCACCATGGAAGACACCCACACCGTCCAGGGCACCATGAGCGAGGGGAACATGAAAAACGTCCAGGGCACCATGAGCGAGGGGAACATGAAAAACGTCCAGGGCACCATGAGCGAGGGGAACATGAAAAACGTCCAGGGCAGCATGAGCGAGGGAAACATGAATGTCGCCCAGGGGATGATAAGGAAGGAGACCTCTTAACCCGTCCAGGACACCCCAAACGTCCTGGTCAACCTGCGCATCCAGTGCACACCAACTCCAGCGGTCCACCAGGCCGTCCATTCTGTTTTACTCGTTCAAATAGATGTCCTTTTCATAAAGGTCCTCCTCATCATGGAGGTCCACCTCATCATGGAGGTCCTCCTCATCATGGAGGTCCACCACATCATGGGGGTCCTCCTCATCATGGAGAGCGTGGAGAACATGGCCATGACCACAAGAAACCACACACTAAGCCCACTCGAACACCACAGCAAGGGGTGCCTGATGGTCAACCTACCCCTCCAGGATCTGAGGAACACCTAGATTTCTCTTTCCTGCAATGCCACGGTGCTGTGAAAATACCACCCTCCATCCATCCTATTTGCCCATTCCCTCCTACATTCCACAGGAGGGGTCATCATTAAAACTTAACTTTGCAAAGGATTTGTCTTTCATACAATCTGAGGTAGAAATGTTAAAATAAAACACAATTTCAATAAAATAAATCTTCTGGTTTACACAATGCCACAAGTGGTTTTGTTCAACAACTGAAATGGTATATGCAGTAAACATCCTTTATTACCATCCAATCTGATTCTGTCTCAGTCATTTATTGTTAATAAAAACAGCACAAAACCAGATCAAATGTTGTTAAAGTCTGTTCAAAGCAAGTCGCATATAAATCACTAATATAATAAATAGCTGAAAACAACATGGGTGATGAGACATAATGCATAAAGAGCAATGTATTACAATTGGAATTAAATATAGACATTTGCTGTCCAAATTATTAGGAACACTTTTACTCATACACATTCATGCAATTATCCAATCAGCCAATCATGTGGCAGCAGCACAGTGCATGAAATCATACAGATATAGTTCAAGAGCTTCAGTTATTGTTCACATCAAACATCAGAATAGTGGAAAAATGTGATCTCAGCAACGTTGAATGCATATGGATGCATAATAATGCAAAGTTATTAAAGATGAGTGGTCTTCCCCATAATCATATAATTGCATGGCTGTTGTTGATAGACAGGCTGTTTTGAGTATTTCAGAAACTGCTGATCTCTTGGAATTTTCCACAAGCCACAGTTGTTGTTTTGAAAATAAAATAAATAAATAAATAAATAAAATCCTACATGTAGAAAGTCTTGCTGATAACAGATGTCAAAGGTGAATGGCCAAACTGGCAGGAAGGCTACGATAACTTAAATAACCACACTTTACAACTCTGGACTAGAAAAGCGTTTCAGAATAAACAACACACTGAACCTAGAGGAAAAAAAAAAAAAATGTTAATTTAAAATTTTTTTTTTTTTTTTTTTTTTTTTTTTTATTATTAACTTTATTTGGGACTTGTTGTTTTTTCACTTGGGATGTTTTTGCTTTGCATTCACTGCTTTTCGCTTTAACCTTTTATAATAAAAAATAAAGCCCCTAGTTTTCTCCCCTTTTTTTTTTTTTTTTTTTTTTTTTTATTTTTTTTTGATGATCTATGTAAACAAACCACAAAGAGTCTCTCGTCTCTACAAATACAGCTGTAGTGTCCGACCAGGTAATAATCAAATTAATAAATAAATAAATAATAGGCCATAAAATATACTACTGCACAAATCTTTCAATATTAAAGTAGCAAATAGAAGATGATAAAGAAATATAGACATGCCTGTTTTATTTTGCAGTCTCTGCTTCCAAAATCGTTCAAGTGTGCCCTGACTGTCCAATTCTAATCTCATTGGATAATAAAGAAGTGGAGAAGACAGTGAAGCTGGGTTTGGAGAAGTTTAATAAGGAAAGTGGACTCCCAAATTACTTTGCTCCTCTTAATATTACAAGAGCAATCTCACAGGTATGAACCTGTCCAAGAATCAGAAAGGACATTTTCAAAAATACAGTAAGAATGACGGAAAGAATGAAACAGTGCATTTCACCTGATGTTTTTTGTTTTTGTTTTTGTTTAGCTTGGTTTGATCACTATGTACAGTGTGGAGTTCACGATTCAGGAGACAGTTTGCTCCAACAAAACTGATGTATCTGACGCTTCGAAATGTGACATAATGGCCTGCGAGTTTGCAGTAAGTGTCCTAAAAGAGACTTTTTATTCATTCAGTTGTTGATATGAAAATAATATATATACTGCATGAAAACATTTTCAAAAAAATACTCAATAACATAATTATAATTCAATTTGGTGTATGTAATAGACTAATTTTAAAGCAGCATAGAGCATAGCAGTAAAGTTATGTTTTTTGTCCTCAGCACAAAGGGTTCTGCAGAGCCACATACACACGCGCACACAATGGCAACGAATACCTGGAATCTAATTGTGAAATCTATGAACCTCAGGTAAAATACCAAATTCTTTTAATGGCCATTATTTTGTAATAAGGAAGTACACTTATTTAGCTATAACTGTTGGCCTGACCTTGTTCTTAAGGCCGCAGAGGAGGAAAAGAAGAAACATTTACTTGGTGGAGAGACGGACCATCATCACGAGAAGACTGGTGATGCATCCCATTCACATGACCACTCTCATGATCACACACTCGCTCATTCCCATCCAACTACACACGACCATGATCACACTGCTGACCACAAACATGATCACAAGCAAGAGGGTAAGCACGCTCACGATCATGATAAAAATGATGGGCACAGCCACACCCATGAGCACAATGAGGGACATGGTAAAGCCCATGGTCATGCACATTCTCACGAGCACAGCCATAATAATGACCATGTCCATGTACACCATGGTCAAGCCCACAACCACACACGGGACCAGGGTATTCACCCCGCCCACCACAACTACGGACACGCTGAAGGTGAGACACACGAGCATGATCACGAGCTTGCACTGGATCATGAGCACAAGCACGGACACCTCCATGAGCACGAGCATCATCACCACCACCACCAGCACTCACATGAATCCACAGGGAGGAAGCCCGAGGGAACTGTTCAACTCCTCCCATCACTGGATAGACCCGTGACTCTTCCTTTCTTTCCTGAGAAACCCGACACACCCACCGGTCTTCCCTTGCGCCCTGACCCACAGATACCAGGACAAATGGAGCCAGTAATTGGCAAATTCCCCAAAACTGTATCCCCCAACTGCCCAGCAGATTTCAAGACAAACGAAAAGCTCATCACGGATGCCTTTGCTGAGGATCCAGTCTTCAAGTTCAAGCCAGCTGCATGAAAAGCTTCAGAACAGACTTTTGATGTTTACACTGTGTAGCCCAGATGAAGAGTCATGTGCTCAGTGCAATAAAACATCTCTTGAAACCACTGATTGGTTATAAATGATGACTATTATGTATGCCTATAGAAGCACAAAAAATATATAATAAGTTTACCAATGTTACAAATTAAATAATAAATAAATTCACAATTTTCATATTGAATTAGTGTATAATAATAATTAAAAAAATAAAATAATAATAATAATAATAATAATAATAATAATAGATTTTTTTTATCACTGGTTGATAATAAATGTCATATAATTAGCTATTCTCAAATAAATGGCTAAATGATAATAGAAATAATGGGGAAAAATAAAAATCTAATCACCTTATCCTAGTAAATATAGATATAAAAATCATTGGGTAATAATATAATATTTTCAGAATTATTCTGAATTCCCAAAGTTAAAGCTGACTAATAGAGGACTCTAGGGGTTTGTTGGATCATGGAGAGATAGTTTAATGGCAAAGTTAAAGAATCTACTGGCTAAAAATGTTAACGTTCCTATAAGTATTAGGAAATGTAATGTAGAGCAAAAATATAAACATAGCTAGAGTCCCTCCAGGATTGATAGATTTTGCGATAAAAGAAATGAATGCAAAATCAAGCAAACTCAGCAAAATTACCAAAGAATTGTGGCAGAATTTGGCCAATACGCATCATTTGATGTCATCACGCATTCAGTCAAAAGTCCTCAGCTAAAAGGTCTCTGTGAAAGAACTATTTTATGCAATCACAATAAAAAAAAGAAGAAGAGAAAAAAAACACAAAAGCTCCGCAAGTTTTATGACCAAATAAATAAATAAATAAATACTACAAATAAAAAGCCACAGCAACAATCACAAACAACCAAAAAAACCAAACAAACAAAAAAATAACAAAACTGTAGAAATAAACGTTTTAAATAATTCAGGTGAGTAACTGCAGTACACTTTCATAATAAATAGACACATTGGAACTATAAAAGTCCAAAAATTTATCCTACAATTAATGTTCAAAATATTTCATCAAGTCTACTGAAAATATATATATATATATATATATATATATATATATATATATATATATATATATATATATGTGCGTGTGTGTGTGTGTGCATGTGTGTGTGTGGTTGTGAGAATATATACATATGTGAGAAGTTTTACACCAAATTATTGTTTAAAAGCCCCTGCCTCCAGAATTACTGCAGTGTGCCCTGACTGCCCAATTCTGATCTCATTGGACAATAATAAAGAAGTGGAGAACACAATGATCTATGATCTATCATATTTTAATGAGATATATTTTCTCATTAAAATATGATAATATTAGAGCTCTGTCTCAGCTTCCAGCAACTCTGCAGCTTCCGGTTCAGGTTGACAGGGTACGCTTGTGCGTTTTGCTGCCGTTCATGTCACCGTTTTGTTTTATTTGTTTTCATTTGTTTTTTAAAGTCATAATGTTTTAAATCACAGTGAGTTATTTAAGTTATATTGTTTTCAGTGCCCCTACGGTTGGCGATGTGGTGGTGTCTGTGGTGGTGTCGATGTGGTGGTATACTTATTATTATTATTGTTATTATTATTATTATTATTATTATTATTATTATTATTATTATTATTATTATTATTATTATTATTATTATTATTATTATTGTTGTTGTTGTTGTTGTTCTTGTTGACTAATATATTTTTTTCTTTTCTTTGCACTGCTTATTTTGCGTACAGTGCTTTCAAAATCTGTTTTTAAAGCACTTTATAGAATATAGTTTTATTTATTATTATTATTGATATTATTATAAAATACTTGGTTCTATCTATAGAACGGAGACAAACACAGGTCAAGAAATGCACACAGATGAAACATTTCATTTCAATAAAAATAATTTTCCATCATATTGTATTGTAGATTAAGTAATTCGTTGCTTTTATTAATTGGTTTTGTTCATTTAAAACAAAGAATTTGAATCATGTATTTATATTTTATTATAAAACATTTTATACAATATAGTTTATATAATACCTTTAATAACCAATGTCAGGTTATGCTTCACATTATAATATGCATGTATTCATTAGAACATTGTGTGCACTAATGTTTATGAGATTGCAGAGCTTTAGGTAAGTATAGATAGGTATACCGTATGTGTGCATAGTGCTGTGCAAGATATTATACATGAAAATTAAATATCACATTTAAATCTGTTCACAAAACTTGAGAAACAAAAGATGTTTAATGCATTAGAACTTATAGATACTATACAGAGCCTGTATTATAGTGCATTACAACATGCAGGTACAATGTTTGTATGAAAGTATATTATAGTGCTTTAGCTGTCATTTTACATCATGGTGAAGAATCACTTCATTCCTAAACACGTGGTGACAGCAAGGAAGTCTCTAGTGCCATGCAAACATGAATT
The DNA here is from genome assembly GCA_012411365.1 of Ameiurus melas. NCBI lineage: Eukaryota > Metazoa > Chordata > Actinopteri > Siluriformes > Ictaluridae > Ameiurus > Ameiurus melas. The sequence continues at coordinate 19,865,774 of CM022762.1, read as the reverse complement.
GGCTAAAACAATAAGAAACAGTAGCTGTATTTTGCCTGTGCATATGATCTGGATGGTCAGTAAAAGTAGAGCATGTTTGAAACCAGAATCTATACTGCATGTGTAAAGGGGTCAATAGCAGATAATGCTGCTGTTTGCTGCTGTGTGCAGATGAAAGTTCAGGGTTTGCTGTGTGACAGTAGAGTTGAACACATCTCTGTCCCCTCTCTCTCTCTCTCTCTCTCTCTCTGCTCAGGTTCAGCTAAAGCAGATATAATGGGGAAAATACAATTCATCTCCTTGTCACTGATAAGTTTATACTTTCTCAGTGCCAATACATCTCCTGAACCAAAAGGATGCCTCGACCCGAGTGTAGTGAATGCAGCAGAGGTGTCACTGGACCAAGTTAATGCAGCCAGAAAGGAAGGTTACATCTTCTCTCTGAACAGAGTGTATGATGTCCTGCAAGATGTAAAGGTGAGTAGTTTCTGCTTAATTTCCTTTTATTATTTTAGTCAAATCAAGTGGTTTTATTGACATTTCAACCATATACAGCTGGGACAGTACACAACGTCCCTCCACGACCATGGTGCTACAGTACATAGAACAACACAGAGCTACCTACACAAGACTACATAAAGTACAACAAAGGACTGCAAACAAGTGCAAACAGCACAAGTCAGTACAATAATTTCTAAAACAGGCAGAGTAAAGTACAGCACAGCTCTGTGCAGTACTTGTATGGAATAAAGTGCAAAAAGATATTACAATATAATAAAAAAAATGCTGTCAATGTATGCATAATATACTAGTTAGCAGCAAAAAATGCAGATGTTTGATGCAATATTTTGTTTACGATGTTTTTCAAGTGATATCTAAGAGGGGAAAAACATAACAGGGCATGCTGTTATAGGAAAATAATCAATATCGGGGTGGTGTAATGTGGCTTAACAGGAAGCATGTCACAAAGTGTTTGGTTACTCTTCTAACACAGCAATTTGTCATCAATTACAGAAATTGAATACACAATTGCTGTTTTCAATTATGATATAGCAGCTACAAACAATCTGTTGAAGTCACAGTCATTGAACAGTCATCCTGAAGACTCTCCCATAGAGGAAAACATACTCACAGTTACAAATTTCAGGCACTGGAAACTCTTTCCATAAATGCTAAATAAATGTGTCTTTATAAAAAGCTTCACTATATCAATGATTGCACAAGTTCCTTTTTTAAATAACTATGTTTTAATCCATTTGTTGGTATTATGTAGCACATTCACCAGGAATGAGCTGTTATCGTTTTTAAATACTGTCAACACTACTATCAGAGCCGTGCTATTATAGAAAAATCAGAGTCCAAAATTCAACAGCACTGTGGTATAAAACCAGATCGTAACTTATCAGAAACATTCCAAATAATTATTTTTATTTTGTTCAAAGGAGGAAGGGGAGAGCCTTTTACGACTGACAATAGATGTGCTGGAGACAAAATGTCACGTGATCAGCAAAAGAAAATGGAAGTCATGTGAAATCAAGAATATCGGAGATGTTCCAGTAAGTCCTCAGACCACTTTTTATGTCAACATATTAATATAATGAACTGTGCTATATCATGGACTAGCCATGCACAGGACCTCATCAAATAAGATGTAATGGGAAAAAAATGATGCATGTCAACTTACAAATGCTTTAGGTCTTCGGAAAGTGTGATGTATCTGTCTTCATTCAGACCGACATTACTTTACATAACTTTAGTTGCACAATCCAGCAAGGTAAGCTAGGTTTCTGTTACTGTATCTATATTTTAACCTCAAAGGTTATTTTGATTAAACAAACAAAAAATGCACTCATTTTCAGTTCCTGCTGCTGCCATCATTGACACGTGTCCAGATTGTCCAACAACAGAGAGCCTGGACGATCCAATAGTAGCCGAGACAGCAAATCTTTCTCTTGAAAAATTTAACCAAGTGATGAACATGTCTAATTATTTTGTTCTTCTAAATATAACTGGGGCAAGCATGCAGGTATGTTTTATTCACCTTCTGTCAAATTTCAGCATCAAAAACTTGATTCTCATGATGACTTTTCTTCACTAGTGGGTTGTTGGTCCATCCTACTTTGTTGAGTTCATCATACAGAAAAAAAATTTTCCAAAAAAATTCTCTTGTATACTTTGCTTCCTCCCCCCAAAAAAAAAGGACAAATATAAAAAAAAAAAAAAAATATTTTTTTTTTTTTTTTTTTATAAAAAAAATAATATTTTTTTTTTTTTTTTTTTTTTTTTTTTTTTTTTTTTTTTTTTTTTTTTTTTTTTTTTGTTTTTTTTTTCTTCTTCTTTTTTTTTTTAAATTACTTTTGATGATGACCCTGAAGTGATACTCTCCAAAGAGGCCAGCTGGATCAGTGGAACACACACTACTATTGAAGAAGCTAAGAAAAAGCTTTCTACTAGTGTCAGCTGTTCACTTTATCAAGAAATGGTAGGTGTTCATCTGGTATCAGTGATTAAGGGAGTGAAACACGACATGGTGTGCTATTATAGGATAATAATCCATGACAAGGTGGTGTAATGCAGCCTGATGTGAAGTTCAGTATTTTCCTATAACAGCACATCCCAAAGGGTTTCATTCCACTTCATCAAGCTTTTTAATGATTTATAGTTTTGTTTAACGTTGTGGATCTTCCGTGAGTCAAGTTAGTTCCGGTTATAGTAGTTATAACACAGTGATTTTTTTAACTTACCAAGAAACCAAGTCCATTGAGACATTACAGTGACGGAAAACTTACTGTTACAAACTGCTTTCATAAAATGTTCAATAAACAGCTAAAAATTTCACGATAGCTTCATCAAGCAGATGTTTTTCTTTATGTAAGAACATCATTTTGTGGCTATTCCACCATTCAAGTCTCTGAATGAGACACAATAATGGATTAGAATGAACATATTAAAATAAACCTCTCATTTGAATTACAGGCAGATACTATTTTCAGAACTGTGCTGTTAGAGAAATTTTGTCAACGCCTTCTGACCAATCAGATTTGGGAATTCCAAAACACTCCGGTGTAATAAGATTTATTATTATTTTCTAGCTTTAAAGAGAGAGTGATGAAGTAACTGTGTTTTTTGGTGTCATGCAGCTTGATAATAAACCAGAGAACAGCAACAGGATAACCAAAAACCCTTCAACCATCCAAACTCCATCTGGGTCTGTGCTGATTCTGCCTCCTACACCCATCCCAGTGCCCCCCAGAATACCAGCTGCTGCTCCTAACTGCCCTGGAGAAAGGAGGCACAAACTTGGACTAGAGTCTGTGAAACTATGAATAAATGATCTTGTACCAAAGGTCACTCCACACTATAAAACTTTCCACTTCTGCTATACAACGCTATATTTTCCGGAAAAGAAAATAATAGCAGGCACAGCAATTCTGCTTATCCACATCCATGAATCCGAGGTAAACGGAAGAAGCCAAAAGTGATTTGAGTGTCACCATAGCAATAGGCTAATTAATAGATGACTAAATAAAGTCATATCCCTTAGAACTGAATGGAGTTCTTGTCCCCAACATAACAAAACAAAAACATTGTCTTGTGATTTTGATGTCTTGAATGCCTTTGGTCACAAGGGCTTATGATGCAATAATTCCTTTTGATATGAATCTTTATTCCTATTCCTGGAGGTGAAAAATGAATTGAAATCTAGGAGAGCATTATTGTATATAAAATACCAAGGTAACAGCATCAGGATACAACAATACAGTACCTCTCAAATACAGGTGTAGAAAAGAAATGCAGTCTGCAATAAAACAAACTGTAAAAGTGTGTTGCCTTGTGTTTCTTCAATATAACGTTTCTGTCGTTTCCTGCTATATTATATTGTATTGTAGATTTATCCATCCATTTTCTATACCGCTTATCTTCTATACTGCTCAGGGTCAAAGGGAGCCTGGAGTCTATATAAGGGCAATCGGGGCAAAAGTCATGGGGACACCCTGGACATGGTACTAACCCATCACAGGGCACAAATGCACACATATTCACTTACTACAGGCAATTTGGAAATCAGGCCAATCAGCCTACAATGCACAACTTTCAAACGACACCAGCCCCACTCATTAAGTTCCAATCGATCATATTTAGTTCCCAGGACAAAGAACGTGTTTGTTAAATTGATCAGATTTGAAACTCTATGGTTTCAGATCAAACATGATGGAACAGAGCAGATTCATTGTGCACACTGAGTTAGATCAGATGTGCTCTCGTACCATCTGGTCACAATGCTTAGGAACAGGAACCCTGATCTTAAAATTTTTTTTTGTTGTTGTTGTAATGTTTAGCAATGATTTTGCAATGATAACTATGTTGGACTAGTGACTAGCATGTGGCACTCAAACTCGGCCTTTTTTGATTCCTGCTCAGGGCACCAACCCCAGCCACTAGAGGTCTGCACGAGCCAGTGCACTCTCAGTTCCGCTCCCAAACCTGGACATGGGGAGGGTTGCATCAGAAGGGCACTTGGCATAAAACTTGTGGCAGAATCAAAATATGAGGACGGTTGATTCTCTGTGGTGACCCTGAACGGGAGCACCAATGGGTGAATGCACAACAGAGGTCAGGAACCTTTTCAGCTGGCAGAGCCATAAAAGCAAAAACAAAATAAAGATTTTTTTTTTCTTTAAAGAGCCAGAGAAAAGTCAACATATTTTTGATGTTTTTATATACACGTCTTCTTCTTCTTATTATTATTGCATAATTTTAAAAAGTGGACCATTTGATGTCAAAAGTGTTCGTAGTGTATGAGTGGGTGTGTGAATGTGTATGTGATTGTGTGCCCTTCGATGGATTGGCACCCTTCCCAGGGTGTACCCCACCTTGTGCCCGATGCTCCCTGGGATAGGCTCCAGGTTTCCCTGTGACCATGAAAAGGATAAAGCGGTATAGACTATGGATGGTAACCTTTTGGCAGTTTGTGTTCTTGACCTAACAGCCTGCACTTCACATAATAGGCCTGTAGGTGGTACTTGGAGGTCATTTAACCAAGTATGATAGTTTCATCAAATGGTAAATCAATACAAGATGCAGCAGGTAAAGAGTAAATTGTACACTACTTACCAATAATGTGACTTCCAAATATGCAAATTTGTCTGTCTGTACAGACTGGAACGATGGGTACTCGTAGTCTTTTTTTTTTTTAGCCATTTCATCTTTGTTTAAAAAAAAAGAAAGAAAGAAAACAGACTGGCTATGTAGTTTTCAACAAATTTATGAATTAGACTGTTACGGAACGGGATTGGAGGAAGATGCAGGTGCAGATCAAAGTCTTTATTGTACACGTACCTCAAGTAAGCGAAGAAAACGCGGTTTGCACCGGAAAACGAGAAACTGAAATCGTGGCATGAAACGAGATCATGAATCAAGGCATGGAAACAAACAATATAAGCTATACAAATGATACAAGCTATACAAACGATAATACTGAGCGAAGGGCTCAGTAACTGAGTGGTTTGAATAGAAAACAATCAACCTAAAACATGGACACCTGGGGCAAATTAAAGTCACTTAACTAAATGCTCGAGCAGGAAGCAAGCGAACCAAAACAATGTCACGTGACTCATCAGGAGCCGTGCCATAGTTACACTGTGGTGTAACAGAACCCCCCTCCAACGGGGCCCCTGGGCCCCTGTGCGAGCTGTCTCTCGCTGCCACGAAAAACAAGGCAGCTTCTGTCGGGCAGCAGATGGGCGGAGCAACACGCCCACCGGGTTTGAAAGTCAGGCCGCCGCCCCTGGCGGCACTGGGATGCAGGGAGCCACCCACAGCGGGGCTGGAGCTCAGGACAGCCTCCTCAGCCTGGCAGCACAGCGGGGCGGCCTACTCGGCTGGGCAGGGCAGCGGGTAGACCTCCTCCGCTGGGCTGGACAGCAGGACAGCTTCCTCGGCTGTGCAGGGCAGCGGGACGGCTTCTCCAGTTGGCAGGAGCTCCACCGCTGAGACCTCCCCGTAGAGCTCCAGCTGTAGCTCTGAGGTCGCCATGTTAACCTCAGGCCGGAGATCCACAGCTGAGACCTTCCTGCAGGCCTCAGGCTGGAGCTCTGCTGTTGTCATTGCCCCCCCCCAACAAGCTTTGCTGGCTGCATGGCGTTGTATAACTCCCCTGCAGTAGGAAGCCCCAGGAGTCCGGGTAGCTTGGCTGGCTGTGTGGCGTGGCATAGCTCTCCGTCAGCGTGGGCATGGGAAATCGAATCCGCGCCAGTGCCTCGTCGATACGCCTACTCCTCTCCCAGAATGCTTGGCCCAACTCGGTGCTCATCTTTGATCTGCTGCTTCCAATTGTGAGGCTCAGTATTCTGTTACGGAATAGGACTGGAGCCGGATGCTGGTGCCAAAACAATGTCACGTGACTCATCAGGAGCTGTGCCACAGTGCCGCTGTGCCACATCTCCTGGCCGTGGTGTAACATAGACCAGGAAATTACCACTCTGCTCCACATTGTCCAGTGAAATTTGAGCTTGTTGTGCCACAGGTTGGTGTATAGATGACAAACGGAAATCAGGCACTTTTTATGTAGTAATATTCATGTAAATATACTTTTATACAGGATTACAGTGCCATCCACTAATATTGGCACCCTTGGTAAATATGAGTGTAGGCACCTCCCAAAAATGTAGTTGAATAAATGGTGTGCTTGCTGCATTTTTGGGTGGATGCAGTTTGAGACTACATTTCCCATGGTCCTTTGTTTTTGAATACGTTGCAATTTGTTTCCATTGGAGTAGTTCAAGCCAATGGGTTGCCTGTTTAATTAAACTCCTAGCCAATCAGAGGTCACCTTTGTTGGGGGAGAAGGGAGAAAAAAAGGAAAGGAGGGGGGAGGTAGCGAACAGAGAGGGAGAAACACGCGGGAGGAGAGCGGGAGAAAAAAAAAAAGAACAGCGTTTTAACGAGGTGATGTTTGTAGACTAAACTTCCATTAAAGTAGTGGCACAAATATCATTTTATTCAGCGAAAGGAAAGTAACTATCCACTCGGTGAATTTGTGAACTGTAAGGTGAAGTGCTAGCTTAGCTGCGTTTGTTTGTTTTGCACTAGCTTGGGAAAAACAAAGCTAAGTACAATCTGTAACTCGTGGACTATGGTCTTACGTGAGGGACGGACATCTGTAACCGCCAGTCGCAGTGTCGCTGTGAAACTGAAGGACGAGTACTGTGGAGAACTGTGCAGGTAGCATAGTAGCTACTCACGGTGTTTAAGGAGGAACTCCATCGCTGAACCGGTGCGCGCATGAACCTTCTGGAACCTCGCGTGCCGTGGATTCATTCTCTCAGCTCGTGACCACCGTGGCTAATTCTTCTGTTCCAGAGGCGTGAGTAACGGAGAGGTTTTGTAGCGTTCATTAAAGGAACCAAGGAGGATTTTTGTTTGTATGTGCACCAACTCACGGGCCCCAACAGAAAACCCAAGCGCTTGGTGAAGGTTCTGAACAGTTAAAAAAGGGTTTAAGTGGTAAAATCCAAACTGTACTGTTCCTGTTGTTTCATAATTAGAAAGGAGTGTTTGCGTTACTGGACTAAATTTTGTTTCTAATACATGTATACAGTTTGAAGTTTTTGTTTAGCATAATAAATGTTTTTTTATTTTTGTTATACATACTACCTGGCTTTACTGGACGTTTTTTAATTTAATAAGGTTTATATATATATTTGGCCTAGTTATACTCAATATTTGGTTCTGGGGAATAACAATACCGCTCATAGTGTGTGAGTGGGGGTATTCTTCAGTGGAGGCACCGCTATTAGGGATTAAATAATTTACATACATTTCTGCCTGTTATAGTATAACAACATCTGGTAAATAGAGGTTAGCCAAATTCACCATCAACTGCTAAATACTCAGGATCCTGTTAATTAAAACCATTTACTGTAGTAACCTTCTCTAATATTACACTTCCGGCCAGGAAGGGGTTACATTTTGGAGGCACCGCTGGGATTCTCTCTGTTTACCAGATAGGCAAAGTTTTATTTATTTGTAGTCAGTAACCTTTAACACAACCTGAAACAACACCAGTCAGTAAAACTTTCAGTACCTGTAGTGTATTTTAGTCATGGATTTTTTCTCAAGCAGTTCAGTGGGGTCTGCAGCAGACTGTCAATCCCTCTCGTGCTACTATACTATTGGTAATGTTCCAATATACACTAGCAAGGAGACCATTGATAAAGTCCTAGACACAGTTAAAGTCTTGTGGTCGTACCAAGATAGGTGATCGACGTGGAGACTCTACTGGCACTCAGTTGTTCATCTTAGTGGAGACTAGCTTTGACTTATCCCTGACTCTATACCTCCGGAAATAGGCATTGAAGGTGAGGCTGGACCATGGACTGTGCACCTTGTGGAACGCCTTCATACCCCGAATGTTGCTCCGAGGACGATTCTTTTCTTACTAAGCTGATGTCACTACTTGAAAAGGAAGGCAAGTCTATGGAGGATTTTCAGGCCGTTGTAGAAGAAAATCGAGCTCCCAAAACAGATGTGAATTTGGATTTAGTGACTGCTATTGGCAAATTAGTGGACAAATGCAACCAAGTGTCCACTGATGGACCTAGCTACAGAAAACTTAGACTATTCTCAGGAGTGAAACCTGTACCTCAAGGTGAGGAAGAATATGAAGCCTGGATGGAGCAGGCAACACAAATGATGAGTGAGTGGCAATGTACTGATGCTGCTAAGAGACAGCGTTTTAGTGGAGAGTTTAAAAGGACCAGCTGCTGACATTGTTCGCTTCTTGAAAATTAGCACTCCTACTGCCACAGCGGCTGATTACTTATCTGCTCTTGACACAGCATATGGTACTACAGAGAACGGAGATGACATCTTGGTCAAGTTCAAAAGCACATTTCAGAATGTTGGAGAAAAACTGTCTCTGATTTCCTGTATCGCCTTGACAAACTTCTCCATCCGTGCCCTTCTTAAAGGAGGAGTTAAAGCTGCAGACATGAACAGAGTTCGGATGGAACAGCTAGTCAAAGGTGCACTTACTCATGACATGATTGTGCTCCGTGTTACGGATGAGTCATACTCTGGAAACCCCCTACCTTTTCCCCGCTAATGCGAGAAGTGGGAGAGGAAGAAATTGGATTAGCAAAAGGGAGGGAGTGAAAACAACTGTTACTGCTGCCCCCATTACTGTACCACCAACTTCAGTTTCGTCTGAGCTTAGCAGCCTAAGAAATGAAGTGAAGGAATTGTCTTCTCAAGTGGCCAAACTGTTGAGCGTCACTCCAGTTACCCTGAAACCTGAGAAATTTACAGCAAAGACCACCTCCACACAGCGAACACTTGATACCTCTGCATATGATGCACCATCTACCGTGACACCATTCAGACCATTACAGCCAGGTGTTTTCTGCTACAATTGTGGGCAGGATGGACATACAAGAAGAGAGTGTCAAGAGCCTGAGGATCTAAGAAAAGTTACTCAGAAACTGATCAAAGTAAATCGGAACAGGAAACTTTCAAGGAGCCAGGTGAAGGAACGGTGCGTGGCTCCGCTTGAAATACGTTCCACCCAAAAGTCACACCCTGTGAGGCAGGCACAAAATTGTTACCTGAGGGATTAGTTGGACCCCGCTCCATTGCACCTGTCCAAATAGAAGGCATCTATGCTCAAGCTATCCTTGACAGTGGCTCCATGGTAACTATTTTGTACCGCAGCTTCTATGACACCTACCTCAAACACATACCTATCCACCCACTCAATGAACTGGAACTATGGGGTTTAAGCACTGAGCAGTACCCATACGATGGTTACCTGTCCATAAAACTTGAGTTCTCATCTGCTGTCTGTGGAATAGCACAGGCAATAGACACTTTGGCTTTATTATGCCCTGACCATGAGAAAGATAAAGATGTCGCCATACTGGTGAGGCGAAACACCAAGTTGGTGAAAAAATGTTTCAGTACTGTAAGGAGCAAGCAGGAGATCAGTTCCTGAGTACTCTGGCAATACCACCGCCCTCAGAGAAGCGTACAGGACATTTACTCAGTCTGACACTCCAGAAGATGTGAATAAGCATGGGACTGTGTGGTTTACCCAAAGGAAGGCTATCATTTTGCATCCAGGACAGATGTTTAAAGTCATTGGCACTCCCAAATTTCATGGTGATTTCACAGGCCAACTAGCATTGGTAGATCAGCCTACAGACACCTTTTCACCTGAGTTGTGGGTGAGGCCTGAGGTTCATCCTGCAACAGTGGTTTCCAGTAAGCGCATTACTGTGACGGTTAAGAACCTCTCAACTAAGAAAGTCTCTGTGAAACGTGGAACCCCACTAGCCCACATTTTCCCAGTTACCCCAGTTCCTCTACCTAGTGGTCAGTGTGCTGAGGAAGTCGCAAGTGAACTGGATCCAGCATCCTTTGACTTTGGAGCCTCTCCTATGCCAGAAGAAGCAAAACGTCGTCTCTGTGAGAAAATGCTGAAACGGAGAGAGGTATTTTCTTGTCACGAATGGGATGTAGGTTGTTCCAAAACCACCAGTCATGAGATCAGACTGAAGGATGCAAGACCCTTCGAGAGAGATCACGGGCGCTTACCACCTGCTGATTTCGAGGTTTTGCGCCAACACCTACAGGAACTACAGGCCAAGGGCATTATCTCTGAGTCGCGTAGTCCCTATGCATCACCCATTGTAATCGCATAAGAAGTCCGGCAAAGTAAGAATGTGTGTGGATTACAGAACTCTTAACTTCGAACCGTACCAGATCAGTAACGGTCCCAAAGATTGAAGACGCGCTCTTCATTGTTTGTCTGGGAGTAAATGGTTCAGTGTCCTCGATCTGAGGAGCGGGTATTATCAAGTACCCATGGGGAGGCTGACAAGGAGAAGACTGCTTTTATTTGTCCATTAGGCTTCTATCAATTCGAACGCATGCCCCAAGGGATTTCAGGAGCACCAGCTACTTTTCAAAGAGTCATGGAGCGCACAGTTGGTGACATGAACTTTCTGGAGGTGCTAGTGTATCTGGATGACATTATTGTGTTCGGACACACACTCGAAGAACACGAGGAGCGGCTGCTCAAAGTGCTTGACCGGCTCAAAGAAGAGGGTCTAAAAGTATCACTCGACAAGTGCCAGTTTGGACGGACTTCTGTCAACTATTTTGGACATGTGGGTGCACAGCGACGCATAGCAACTGACCCATCCAAGATAGAGGCCGCATTTCTTGCGAGACCCCAGACTGTGACGGAACTACGATCCTTTCTTGGATTTTGTGGCTACTATCGCCGTTTCGTGAAGGATTTCTCCAAGCTCTGCTGCCCACTCAATGGACTTCTCCAAGGCTATCCTCCTCGCTCTCTCTCAAGATCGAGTACAGCCAAACCACTTGACAAGACTTATTTGAAGCCTTCGAACCCTTTGGCGCTCGATGGACTGAGGAATGTGAAAATGCTTTCAAGGACTCAAGACCCGGCTCACTACAGCACCTGTGTTAACGCGTTGATCCCAGAAGCCATATGTATTGCATGTGGATGCTAACCTGGAGGGGCTAGGTGGTGTCTTATACCAACAACACGATGAAGGTTTACGCCCAGTTGCATTCATCAGCAGAAGTCTCTCTCCATCTGAGAAAAACTATCCCGCGCACAAACTGGGTTTTATCTCTCAAATGGGCAATTGTGGATAAACTTCATGACTACCTTTATGGGGCTACTGTACAAGTCAGAACAACAACAACCCACTGACGTACATCCTGACGTCAGCCAAATTGGATGCTACTGGTCATCGCTGGCTATCGCCCTATCCACCTACAACTTTAGTCTGAAGTATAGACCAGGGCGGCAGAATGTTGGACGCAGACTCATTGTCTCGCCGGCCTCATGAAGTCACAACACCTGATGATGACTGGCAGGAAATTCCAGTTACAGGAGTGCAGCTCTCTGTCAGAATGCTTCATGGCCACACGGCGTGGACATGCCTTGCCATGTGTCATTAACCACATAGGAGCATCCGTTTCAGCAGTTCCCAAAGCATTCTCTCAAGCTACTACAGTAATCACTGATCATATGCCCAGTTTCAGCTCAGTTGAGCTTCAAACTGCTCAGAAAAATGACCCCTGTATTGGGAGGCATGGCTAGCTGTCAGCCAAAACAACCCAGCAAGTCAAATGCTGAAAAGTCACCCAGATGTGCTACGCTTCTGAAGCGAGTGGGAGAAACTGTCCATTGAACAAGGTCTACTTTACCGAACAGTCAGACAGTCGGACCAGCGATCACGGCGACAGCTTGTGCTCCCCAAACAGTATCATAGCATCGTTCTGAAGTCTTTGCATGATAATAATGGACATCTAGGCTTTGACAAGACTTATGCCCTTATCTCTGACAGATTTTTCTGGCCACGCATGAAGTTAGACGTGGAGGCGTATTGCAAGACGTGTGAACGCTGCATAAAGCGGAAAACCCTGCCACAGAAAGCAGCGCTTCTGTCACATATTACAAGCTCGGGGCCCATGGACCTTGTGTGCATAGATTTCCTTACCATCGAACCAGATTCCCGTAATGTGAGTAATGTGTTGGTAATAACTGACCATTTTACACGTTATGCTCAAGCTTTCCCAACCAGAGATCAAAGAGCCATAACAGTTGCCCGGACATTGTGGGAGAAGTACTTTATTCACTACGGCCTTCCCAATCGCATCCATTCTGACCAGGGCAGAGATTTTGAGAGTCAGTTGGTGAAAGAGATGTTGACCATGCTGGGTGTAAAGAAATCAAGAACATCGCCATACCATCCACAAGGGGACCCTCAACCTGAAAGGTTCAATAGAACTCTTTTGAACATGTTAGGAACTCTTAAGCCTAGTCAAAAGTCAAGATGGAGTCAGCACATTGCTCATCTCGTGCACGCATACAATTGTACACCCAATGAAGCCACCGGGTTTTCACCCTACTTTTTAATGTTTGGCAGAGAAGCCCGACTTCCCGTGGACATTTGTTTTGGTGTGTCAGCTGATGGAACTTCGGCAACTTCATACCGGAAATACGTGGCTAACATGAAAAGAGAACTTCAAGCAGCTTATCAGTTGGCCCAGGCTGCTTCTGCCAAGTTGAACCAAGGTAACAAAGAGAGATACGACCAGAAGGTGCGTTATCATTGTTTGAATCCTGGAGATAGAGTCCTTATTCGAAACCTTGGCCTGAAAGGAAAACAAAAGCTTGCAGATCGCTGGAGTGCAACCCCTTATGTGGTTGAGAGTCAAATGTCTGATCTTCCCGTCTATCGTCTTAAACCTGTAAGTGGTTCAGGACCCGTCAAAGTCATGCACCGCAATCATCTTTTGCCCTTAGGACAAGAAGTAAGATTAAGCCCTGAGGTTGACCTCAAACCTACTCCTTCTCCAAGAGCTCTCAGGCGCAGAACGGTGAAGGAGAGGAAGCAGACTCCCAATGTTGAGAAAAATGATCCTCCAGTTGATATCCCCCTGGGAGAGCAGTACTCTTCAGACTCTGAGTCGGAGTATGGCCATTACCTTGAAGATCTGATAGCCAACCAGTCAGAGGAAAGCTGTGTTAAGCCAAGAGATGATGCAAGGCTTACAGAGTCCAACACTCCTTACTCAGCTGGCGTGCCAGAAGTTGTAGTGAGTTTACCACCTTCTGAAGATGTACCTGTGGGGATAGGTGAGAGTAGGGAGGTAGAAACGGAATGTTCTGTTGAGACTGTTTGCACTACAGACATGGCAGATGCAGAGAATCCGGAACCAGAAATAAGGAGGTCAGAGAGACAAAGAAAACCTGCAGAACGTCTGACGTATTCAAGGCTGGGTGAGCCTAGTGCAGAGCCTGTAGGGGTAAAGCATAACAGTGTTCATGCAGTTCACTCACCCATAATGCACTTTCTTGAACACTACAATCATGCATGGTGGTGTAACTCTTTTGCTCAATGCAAGTCATGTGTGACTAAGAGATCACTATTGTCTCCTATTATAATACCTGTTATCACATTTTGAAGGCCCATTTATGGTACATAGTAATTAGTTAACTAGTTCTAATTAGTGTAGCCAGCATGGGGGCATGCTGGATTTTTGGTGGGGGGAGAGTGTAGGCACCTCCCAAAATATAGTTGAATAAATGGTGTGCTTGCTGCATTTTTGGGTGGATGCAGTTTGAGACTACATTTCCCATGGTCCTTTGTTTTTGAATACGTTGCAATTTGTTTCCATTGGAGTAGTTCAAGCCAATGGGTTGCCTGTTTAATTAAACTCCTAGCCAATCAGAGGTCACCTTTGTTGGGGGAGGAGAGGAAAAAAAGGAAGGAGGGGAGAGGTAGCGAACAGGAGAGGAAGAAAACCGCGGGAGGCGGGGAAAAGAAAAAAAAAGAACAGCGTTTTAACGCAGAGGTGATGTTTGTAGACTAAACTTCCATTAAAGTAGTGGCACAAATATCATTTTATTCAGCGAAAGGAAAGTAACTATCCACTCGGTGAATTTGTGAACTGTAAGGTGAAGTGCTAGCTTAGCTGCGTTTGTTTGTTTTGCACTAGCTTGGGAAAAAACAAAGCTAAGTACAATCTGTAACTCGTGGACTATGGTCTTCGTGAGGGACGGACATCTGTAACCGCCAGTCGCAGTGTCGCTGTGAAACTGAAGGACGAGTACTGTGGAGAACTGTGCAGGTAGCATAGTAGCTACTACGGTGTTTAAGGAGGAACTCCATCGCTGAACCTGCGTCGCTGAATGAACCTTCTGGAACCTCGCGTGCCGTGGATTCATTCTCTCAGCTCGTGACCACCGTGGCTAATTCTTCTGTTCCAGAGGCGTGAGTAACGGAGAGGTTTTGTAGCGTTCATTAAAGGAACCAAGGAGGATTTTTTGTTTGTATGTGCACCAACTCACGGGCCCCAACAGAAAACCCAAGCGCTTGGTGAAGGTTCTGAACAGTTAAAAAAGGGTTTAAGTGGTAAAATCCAAACTGTACTGTTCCTGTTGTTTCATAATTAGAAAGGAGTGTTTGCGTTACTGGACTAAATTTTGTTTCTAATACATGTATACAGTTTGAAGTTTTTGTTTAGCATAATAAATGTTTTTTATTTTTGTTATACATACTACCTGGCTTTACTGGACGTTTTTTAATTTAATAAGGTTTATATATATTTGGCCTAGTTATACTCAATATTTGGTTCTGGGGAATAACAATACCGCTCATAGTGTGTGAGTGGGGTAATTCTTCAGTGGAGGCACCGCGCTATTAGGGATTAAATAATTTACATACATTTCTGCCTGTTATAGTATAACAACATCTGGTAAATAGAGGTTAGCCAAATTCACCATCAACTGCTAAATACTCAGGATCCTGTTAATTAAAACCATTTACTGTAGTAACCTTCTCTAATATTACACTTCCGGCGCCAGGAAGGGGTTACATGAGCAAAGAAGGCTGTGAAAAATTTAAAATTCACAAAAATACTTTGCTCTTATTGATATAAAACAGTTTCAAACACGACACAGGTTTATCAAAAAAGTATTTGTTAACTATAAGTGTTCAACAATTATTGTCACCCCCTACAAACTAATATGAGAAAAATATATTTTAAGTATGTACCATTGATATTTTACAAATTTTAGTACAACTGGGTGACTAGGAATAGTTGTTCAACCATGACTTCCTGTTTCACTTCCTGTTTCACATATATAAATATGAGGTAACAAATAGATCTAATTCCCTTAAGCATTCACAACAATGGGTAAGATGAAGAAATATAGCTGTGATGTGTGGCAAAAGGGGCTTCATAAAATGGGAACTGGCTATAAGAAAATAGCACAAGTATCGAAAATGCCCATTTCCACCATCAGGGCAATAATTAAGACGTTCCAGTCAACTGGAAATGTTATGAATCAACTTAGAATTGGACATGTGTCTACACTGTCTCAACGCACTGTGAATAGGATTGTTTGAGTGGCCAAAAAGATTCATAGCTGGAGAATTGCAGTTAGTTGCAAGTTAGTTGCATCATGGGGTTAGAATGTCTCGAAAAACCACAATCCGAAGTCACCTAAATCGCCACAAGCTGTTTGGAAGGGTTTCAAGAAAAAAGCCTCTACTGTCATCCAATAACAAAATCAAGCCTCTTCAGTTTGCCAGATTACTGGAACTTCAGATGAGATCAGGTTCTATGGTCAGATGAAACCAAAAAAAGCTTTTTGGGAATAAACGGTAGAGGTGGTTTCGGTCCACAAAGAGTTGTAGCTATATGGAAAAGCACCTCATGACCACGGTTAAATATGGTGGTGGATCTTTAAAGGTCCTGGACATTTTGTTAGAATACATGGCATCATGGACTCTAGCAAATATCAACAAAAATTAAATGAGAACCTGACTGTCTCTGCCAGAAAGCTTCAAATGGGCCGTGGTTGGATCTTTCAGCGGGACAATGATCCAAAACATACATCATAATCAACACAAAAATGGTTTCTTGACCAAAAAAAAGTCCTGTCATGGCCATCCCAGTCCCCTAAATTAAAACCCATAGAAAACCCGTGTAGTGAACTGAAGAGAAGAGTCCAACAGCATGGACCTTGAAATGTGAAGGATCTGGAGAGATTCTGTATGGAGGATTGGTCTCAGATCTCTCACCATGTATTCTCCAACCTCATCAGGCATTAAAGGAATAGACTCAGAACTGTTATCTTGGAAAAGGGAGGTAGCACAAAGTATTGACTAAAAAGGTGTCAATAATTGTTGCACACCTATATTTAACAAATATATTATTTTGGATAAACCTGTGTTTTGTTTGAAATTGTTTGATATCCATGAGAGCAGAGTAGTTTTGTGAAATTTTTTTTAAACAAAAGATAAAATAGTTAAACAATGAAGACAATTTTCACAGTTAATATATGTGCTTTATATTATACATGCATTTATAAAGCATCGAAGAATAAACTCTTTGATAAATGCAGCAGAATATGTGAGAAGAGATAAATGCACTGGCTACTCACATTCAGTTCAAATTATTCTGTTCTGATGTAGTAATCAGTCAAGCAATGAGTGGACGTATATCTTTTTTCCACATCAATTTTTTTTTAAGAGTGACATACACCTGCAGACTGGAATACTGATGTACTGGGTGACATTTGTCAGTGACGGAGATATCTTTACCAAACAGAAGCAAAAACAGGTCTTACTCAAGCATTCCTTATACAGTATGGTCGCTTTCTACACGTTTCATCACCGTTTCCTCATGTGAGAATTACACAACTGCTGTTTGTTGGGTGGGTATTTCCTATGTAACAGTGCAACTGCCTCAAGATCTCTGCTTATGTTCATCTAGAGTGATTTTCTAAGCAAAATGTTGCAGTTTAGCTTTCTATTGCTCATATGTTTATGCGTTCAGAGTGCCATAGCGTCTCCCGTGTTAACGGGATGCATGGACCCGACTGTAGTGAACGCAGCTGAAGTCGCACTGGACCAGATCAATACAGCCAGAAAGGAAGGGTACATCTTTTTTCTCAACAGAGTGTACGATGTCCAACAAGAAACAAAGGTGGGTGATATCTGATAAATGTCCTACAATGGATGGAACATTTATTTGAGCTGGACTGTGCAAATTTTTTGAGAAAATCATGCTACCTTTTAACAAGTAAAAATATAATTTAATGTACTTATAATGTGTTTATGGCATCCAGTAATTTTGAGAAGTCATCTCAGAGACTCGGAAATGCACACAAAGCCTCTCTGATTGAAAGCTAAAATATTTATGTGGTCAATAAATAGAAAACTTGAAAGCTGATACTCATATATCAACATATATCATGATATTATACCATTAACTACTTAGACTACGGAAGCTTTTGCTTGTTTTTAACGTGATGTCACAGTTATTAGTTCTTCGAAACTGATGTGACAAGGATGGAAATGGTTCTTACAAAGGTTTAATTGTTGCAATTTTGACGAAACAAATGCACTATAAATTATGAGATTATGCATTTATACAATACTGTGTAAAACATTTGTTCAAAGGAGGAAAGCAAAACTCTCTTACACCTGACAATAGATGTGCTGGAGACAAAGTGTCATGTGATCAGCAGAAGGAACTGGAAGTCATGTGAAATAAGAGATGTTGGAGATGGTCCTGTAAGTCCTTCCTGGCATAAAAGAAATAAAGAAATCACAAACTAAATCATTTGCATTTGGAGACTTAAATCATTTGCAAAATTGTTCCCTTAAATCTTTTAGGTGTTTGGAACATGTGATGTAACTGTCTCCATTCAGACCAACATCATTGTTCAGAACTTTACCTGCACCATACAACAAGGTGATCCTGCAATTCTGAAATATTTGATGTAACAAAGAGAATTGTATATATACTTCCCGTACCTGCTTTTGTCTGAGAAAAATAACGTGTGTGTTTATCTAGTTCCAGGACACGCCATAAATCATGTTTGTCCAGACTGCCCAATATCACTGAGCCTAGATGATTCTAATGTAGCAAAGGCAGTACATCTTACACTTAAAAAATTCAACACTCAAAAACACTCTGCTAATTACTTTGCTCTCCTGAACATAACAAGGGCGAGCATGCAGGTATGTTTTAGCCACCATTTATAAAATGTAACTTGATGCCCCTCGGTTGTATTTCATTATGATCTTTGTCATCAGTGGGTCATTGGTCCGGCCTACTTTGTGGAGTTCATCATACAAGAGACAGACTGTGCCAAAACCTTGTGTGATACTGAGTTGTCTAAGTGCAAACCAAGCAGTGAGACATCTGTGAGTAACAAAGCAAATTATTCAATAAATAATACAGCTATGAATACATTTTCTCACCAAATATCTTTTCTTTAGCCAAAGGGCAGCTGCACTGGGTCACACGTTGATGGAGGACACTATCAGACTTCTCTAAATGTCAAATGTTCAATCTATGAATCGGTGCGTAACATTTGCATGCTAGCATTTTTCTGCTATTGAAATAACCATAAGACTATTATGATGAATAATTATGAATACTGTGTTATCATATAGGCCCATCCTTCAGACAACCAGATTTCATCTCCAAACACTGAAACCCCTTCTGGACTGGTGCATGTTCTTCCCCCTCCAGCTCTCCCAATGCCTTCAAGAGCCTCACCAACTGCTACCAATTGTCCTGGTGTAAGGAATCACAATCTTCACCTAGAGACAATGGATATCTGATCAGAATGCCATTTCAAACTGAAGCCTTCTTCACCCTGTCAGCATAGAGTATGACAACACTCACTATGTTGTAAAATCATTTGGATAGTT
Source organism: Ameiurus melas (assembly GCA_012411365.1). Classification (NCBI taxonomy): domain Eukaryota; kingdom Metazoa; phylum Chordata; class Actinopteri; order Siluriformes; family Ictaluridae; genus Ameiurus; species Ameiurus melas. Next base: position 19,846,518 of record CM022762.1, on the reverse strand, counting down.
CTGATACAGGTCTTTAACAGCATACACAGTTGATTATATTATAAGAAGGAATGTGGTATGTTGCCTACAGTAAAGCATGCTTGAAAAGTGGGTTGAAATGTGTTTCTTTATTAAAGTTGTAGAAGCAGGTGAAAGTTCAGGGTTTGCTATATAACAGTAGGTGCTACATACTTTTCAGCGATTTGTGCTACAGTATCTCATTTGTGGGATTGGAAGAGACCACCTTTTTGAAGATGCTCTGACCTAGTTGTCTAGCCATCATAAATTGGGGACTTGTAAAGGTCACTAGGATCCTTATGCTTGCCAGTTTTTCCTGCTTCCAACCTTTTTTTTTGGACAAGCAAACATTTGATCATCTTTGAAAATGTCTCGCAATCTGCGATCGACTAGCGACTGACGTTTAGTAGTTCCCACTCAGCGTGGCGTAAGGTCCCTTTCCAGAACCTTCACGCTTACCGTTCCCCAGTGGTGGATTGCACTTCCAATCTCAATGCGGACTGCAGAACCTCTCACTATCTTCAAAGAACTTAACTTGCCTTAACTAATTTTTCATTTACATAGGATACCCAACCATTGTGGCGCATGCGCAGCCAATTGTATATTCTTTAAAAGTTTTACCAGACCTGGGTTTGTTTACCATGTCACGTATTTCATCCTATAGCCGCATTTTGGTACCTTTCTGTTGACTTCTTATCTTTTCTTTTGTCACTGATTTACAAGCTTAGGAGGCTCTGTTTACAAACTGAGCTCTGGAATATGTCCAAATTACTACCATAAAGTGAAGTTGCATTTAGATAAACACAAGCTCTGGTTTTACTACCACAGAGTAAGTCTGCTTTAGACAAAACCCAAAACCTCTAATTTACACATTTAGAGGTGAAACAAGAACAGGTTCTTACTTTACACACTTAGGAGACCCCATGTTGGAAGTATCTTATAGTTTTAGATTAGCCACAGAAAGTAATTAGGTCCACTGTTTAGTAAGACACAGAATTCTTCTAACTCAATCCACACTCAAAATATTACTTGATCAACCATTATTCTATGGAGTTAGATTATGCTTCTAACTATTGATTATACATATAGAGTATGCTTTTTAAACCATACAGATTATTTGATTATACTTTAAGGAGTAATTCTAAATTCAGGTTACATATTGAATACACTTCATTAACATATCCAGAAGTGAGTTATACATATTGATTACATGTCCTAGCTATTTTTATACATATTTTTGATATATTTTTTATAGCACTTTGCTTCCTCTGGTATTCAATTAATGGTTCTTGTATAGTAGCACTACTTGTATTGTTCTCTGTTATATATCGCTTTGCTCATTTGTAAGTCGCTTTGGATAAAAGCGTCTGCCAAGTGAATAAATGTAAATGTAAATGTAAATGTGCCAGTTAATGAAGTTAATGTATTTGAACAAAACCTCAAGGAATATGAGATCAAGAAAAAAATTGTTTAAAAAAAAACACAGACAGGGCATCATTTGGGTCCTCGGTGTATTTTCAAATAGAATGTGTATGAATGGGAGAGAGGCGGAGCTTAGCGGCCTTTTATCCCGCTGTCAGTGCAGACCAGTGTTACCAATTTAGTGACTTTTCAGGCCCCATTACTGCCTTTATTTATTTAGCACACACACACACACACACATATATATATATATATATATATATATATATATATATATATATATATATATATAAAAAAATAATAATAAACTCCTAGTGACAAATCTAGCGACTTTTTGGACAAACCTTAGCAACTTTCCAAATATCACCAGTACTGTCCTGCAAGCGCGAGGTCTTGCTTTCCCGCTGCACTCTCACCTCTCTCTGCGTCTGCTCTGTTCAGTGAGTGTCTGAGAGCCGGAGATTTAGTTCTGGACAACGAGATGCACCCTTCCTCCTAATTTACAGCATTCATATGGGAATGTTTTTAGAACACAAGACGAATGAAATGCAACATGTTTTACATGTAAAATAGTCCACGTTATTACAGCCTAGTTCTCTTGTTCAAAGTAGTTCTAGTGTTCAGAAACATTTTATATCATTCACTTTCCATTCCTGTCCGTTAAATACTTTTATGAAAGTAATTTTTTTATTATAAAATTCATGAAAAGTAATTAAAAAAGTACAAAAACATGAAAGCAAAAAAAAATAATCTACCTATCTATCTATCAAAACAGATTATAGATTAGGTTATATATAGATAGATTTGATATAGAATCATTAAACTTGGTCACCTGGTCTCCTCCAATGATGGTGGGGGGCCTCATGATAGGCGAGGCTGGTGGGTGGGGGGGGGGGGGTCGATTAGGTACAAAAGGTTGAGAACCTCTACTCTAGCATGTACTGTACCATTAACAGTTAACAGCAATATAGTAAACAATTTCTTCCTGACTATGCGAAGAGAAGTATTAGCCAATCAGAGTGCAGTTTGCTTTGTTGTCATTATACATAACCAATAAATAAGCAGACTGTGCATGTAAAGCCCCGCCTTGTCCCTTGCGGAAGTTAGCGATTCAGTGAAGTAGAAACGATATTTAGCTCGTTTATAGTCCTATTCGTAACTTCCACACATGTACGAGAAGGTTCGGCTTCTTTTATTCGCTCACTTATTTTCCTCTGCATGAAAAGACAAGCAGGAAGCGGAACTGACAATGGGAATAAACTAATTGCTGGATCATCACAAGACGGCAAAGCATGTGATATTGGGCATGCAGACTGTTGTACTGGATTGAAGGGATGATTAGACTAAAGCCGGGGGCGCAACGTGTTTTAAAGCCTATTAAAAGCGTCAACATTTAATGCTGATATAAGATGGTGCATGTGTACAACTGCCACCCGTTCGCGTCTCAGCGGATCGTCCCTGCGGCGCAGGAGCCCGGGCTGGTGTGCTGCGGCGGGGGCGCGCTGTTCGTCGTGTCCGCTGGAGGATGTAAGATCGAGGCGTATCACATACAGCAGGAGGAATGTCCTCTAATCTGCCGCTTTTCCACCATGGGCATAGTGCACAGGATTGTGTACAGTCAGATCGGTGAGTCGATAAGTTCCCCCTTCCCTTTGTGTTTGAAGTAATCTGACCTCTTATTAAAACTGCTGTTTTTTAACAGAATGAACATGATTTGGTTTTCTTTCCTCGCCCATCCATCCATCTATCCATCCATCTATACCACTTATCCTACACAGGGTTATGGGGAGCCTGGAGACTATTGCAGGGAACTTGGGACACAAGGCGGGGGACACCCTGGACAGGGTGCCAACCCGTCACAGAGCACAATCACACACGTTCACACACTAATCAACCTACATGCATGTCTTTGCACTAGGGAAGGAAACCGGAGTACCTGGAGAACCCCCATCAAAGCACTGGGAGAACATGCAAACATGCACGAACATACACACACTGGGCGGGGGTGGGATTTGAACCTCCGACCTCAGAGGTGTGTGATAAATGTGCTAGCCACTAACCCACAGTGCCCCTCTCTTACCTCACGCAGAAATTTAGAACTAGATTCATTTTATTCATTCATGCATGCATGCATTATTAACTGCTATATTCTTGCCAGCTTGTCAGTGGTGAATCCTGACCCTATACCAGGAAAACTGGGCATGAGGCAATAGTACACGCTGGATGGTGTGATATACACACACATATTCACACCTAGGGTGGAATTTGGAGCAGTCAATCTACCTAATGGCATGTTTTTGGGAGGTCAGGGGAAACCAGAAAACCCACACAGAAACATACATGTTATGTTCAACACCTGTATGTTATGTTAGTAATGTGCTCATTTTATTTCCCAGACATTAATATTGTGGCATTATGTAGTATCAAGCAGAGGCTTCATGTTTGTTCTTCTTCACATCTTTGTTGCCTAGAGTTCTCATGGTGTCCATGGCTACACATTTGGATCATATCTCCACCTTTTTGGCACATCTAGTATCATTCTGTTATCTTTTTTTTTTTTGCCTTTGTTTATTTATTAATTTTCATGTGATTAATTTACATATAATTCATTTTCATGTGATTCGTATTCATGTGATTCTTTTATTTTTCTCCCCTCCCTTCCCTTTCCCAAATATTTCATTGAGAAGAGAAGGAAAAAAATTAATAAATAAATAATAATTACAAAAGAAAGCCCCCGGGCTCATCATGGCTACTCAATATAATTTTTTTTATATAAAACCCAAGAACTATAGTAAAAATAAGAATATAAATAGCCAATTGGAGCTGAAGAGGGACACACACCCAAAGTCTTCATAAAACAAAGGAGACAACAGTGTATCACCCCTAGGGTTGTCCACAAAGTGGACCTAGAGTAAGCTAAACTAAATTACTAAAAAAAAAAAAAATTCCAGTAAGAAAAAAGTCCCCTACTGACTTCAAATCTAATAAATAGTCTGCACATTTTAACAAATATAATGTCCATACCTTTTAAAGACTTATAACTAATATTATTACACAGTGTAGCATATTAAAATAAAATACAAGAAGAAGAGAATAACGAAGTAATAATGCACCGACAATATAAGTATTCGAATTATGTAGAGCTGGAAGGTCGAGTGCAAAAAAAGAATAAAGAATAAAAGAAAAAATAAATAACGAAAAAAGAAAAGAAAGAACAACAAAAAAATTATAATATTAATAAATAAAATAAATAAATAGATAAACAAACAAACAAACACTACACTGTGTAGATGATGCAGTTCACCCCGGTTTTAAGAGTTTAACAGCAGCGGTTGTACAGGTGTCAGGGCCCTCTGGAACGTTATTGCGCCGTGACCTCGACTCCAGATCCTCACATTTATTCTCTAATTGAGTCACGGTCGCAGTGAGAGACTCGATAGTAGTCTTCATGTGAACGGTGTAACCGGAGAGTGCGTGCTCCATCTCCCCAACGGTACCTTTCAGTGTTGATATGGTGGCCTTGGTAGCGACTTTTTCGCTAGCCTGCTGTGTTTTCATGACCTGCAGGTCGAGCTGGATAGTAGACAGTGCATCCTTGAGAGTCTTCTGAAGATTCTCCTGTTGCTTCTCCTGGTGCTTCTCCTGGTGCTTCTGATGCTCCTGGAACTCCTTTTTAAAAATATGTCCTTCCTCAGTAAAGCCAGCCACTCAAACCTGAGTGTGGCGAGGTCAGGGCCACCGCTCGGGGATGCGGATGCAGTCAGTTCACGGAGAGAAGGGAGCGTGGCTACAGATTCTTTCGGGTGTGGGTTCATGGTGAGAGGGAGGTGCGGCTGCGGATTCACGGCGAGGAGACGTGCTTGCAGTGCGCACACTGGATCTGTTTTGTCTGAATGCTACCAGCGATTTTCGAGGAAAACCCCGACATCTTAACGAACCATGAGTTAAAAGTACGAAATAGAATAAGTCAAAATATATTATATTACCAAAAAAAAGTGCTAATTAATTACAATTTTTAATCGAAGTCAGCAGGAGACTCAAACTTCACATCTTACTCTATCGAACGCCGAATTCGAACCTCTTCATTCTGTTATCTTTATAGGGGATTACCTGGTCACCATTGAAGAGAAGAATGGTGCCACCTACCTGAGGGCCTACACCAACTGGCGTTACCAAGCAGCTGAGAAGAAGCGTGTAGGTGTTCGGTTGCTCGGGCACCTCATGCGCGGTTCGGTCCACCATGGCATCCCCAAGGAACAGATGGAGATTGTAGAGATGCCATTATCGGAGACACCGCTCTGTATTGCCTGCTGCTCCATAACAGGTGCCCTGCTAGTGGCCTGTGCAAAGAGCTTGGTGCTGTTCGGTCTGAAGCGGCAGTCGCTTAGCGATCAACTCAACGCCCTTGACTTCGAGAGGCTCCTCATCCTGTACGTTTCTGGTTTGAGCCCGTTGCAGGTGGCACTCTGTGGTGGCTACGTGGCCCTGCAGACAGAGCTGGAGGTGCTGGTGGTGAAGCTGGAGAACCTGGAAAAGACATGTGCATCCGATGAAGTGCATACACAGCTGCCTCGTGATGATGCAGCTGGTATTACTGAAAATGGTATTATTAGCTAATAATACTCTTAAGCATTTCATGAAATAATAATAATAACGCACTTTACTCAAGAAAGTTGGTTATTGTTTTTCTGCCCTGCTGTATATCTTGCAGTACAACTCTGGTAGTAATTCTGTATCTAGTTGTTAACTACAGTTGTACTTTCTTGATGCTTTCTGCCAGGAATATGTATCTTGGGTATTTATACGTTTCATTGAATTTTTATCTAGATGTTAAAAAGGAACCACAGAGTCCCCTTGAGTCTGATGACTTCTTTGTGTTCCCGAAGCATCTGGAGATGCTGGGAGAGAAGACGAAGGATTGTGGGGTGTCTCTGTCTTTAGAGTGGACTGGGATGGAGACAGAGGCAAGCAACAGCATGGAAGTTACATACATCTTGTACAGGTGCCAAAAACGCCAGTGGGCAAGCATCTCTTGATCAGTTTGTGTACTTTGTGGACATTACGCTAAAGCAGAAAGCATTTTTGTCTTTTGTCTTGTTTTTAGGAGGTTTGCCCCAGATTTCTTCCAGGGCTGCAGTGTGGAGGAGACACGCTTACACTCTCTGCAGCTCCACCCCATGTACACTGGTAATCATTTTTCAGGTTATGCTCTGTACACAGCACGTTCATTTCATGCACCATAACATTCTCTGTACTCTTTCCCCCTCCCGCTTTGCGCAGGGAATCCAGATCTAAGCAGTGATGCAGAAAAGAGTGCTCCTGCCTGTATGTTCTGTTTCTTTTCTTTGCCAAATGCTGGTTACATGTACAGTCTGATCAACACTGTAGAGCTCATTTCCACCTACCAGTACCCGGAAAAGGCCCGTCAGGCTGTGCTGTGCGACCAGTTTCTACATGTCATCACACAGTAAGACAATATTGTGTATGGAAAAAGAAACAATATTTTTATCTTGCTGCAGAAGTACCTGGGGGCTGAGTTTGCTATGTGAGAACTAAAACATGACAGGGCATGCTGTTATAGAAAAATCATCAACAACAAGATGGTGTTCTGCAGCTCGATAGGTAGAACATTCTGAAGTATTTTATTACTTCTAATTACACCCCCCCTTTTCTCTCTCTGGAAGTTTAAAAGACAATAAAATGGAGCTTGTCATGTTACAGAGCAACCAGAAAGTCATCTGTCCTGAACACTTTCCTTTGGCAGAAAATCTCAAGTTTTCTTAAAGCTTTACCTCTGACAGTTACGATCGCAGACACTGGAGATTTACTTTTAGAAATGCTCAATAAACGTATCCTTACAGAAAATCTCACCATATCAATGATTATACGTTTTTATTTGTCAAATATGAGCACATTTTAATTAGGTTTAGATTACATGGATCGTCCCCCATGCGTTCCCTGCTTAACGAAACAATAACGCATTAGAACTCGCACATTAATATAAACCTGTGATTTCCATATCTAGCAAATGAAACAGCACCCTTTTGAGCTTTTGAAAGGAGAATTGAAACAGCGTTGTGGTATGAAACTTATTATGGTTCCACCTTTAATCAGATTTGTATGATAGCTGATGTACTTTTCCTACATCTCTCCTGTACTGTATATGTATTTTTATTGTGTAAATTTCCCTCATTTATGCAAGTCAATTGTTTTATTTTAACTGCTCCAAAGCAAAGATCTGAAGTCTCTTTCTTTCTCAAATGTTTTTTTTTGGTAGAAATTCTCTGCAGTGTTTCTCTGTGAGATGCAGTGCCGTGGCTGCTCGAGTCGAGGACCCCTACATTGACACCACCATGAAGGTAAACAGGATTAGAATGTAGCCATGTCCTGCTAACTCTCTGAACGGAAATTAGCAATGGCTGTCCCTTCGACCTCTCTACGTATATTCATGGGTTCAAATAAGAGATTGATATAGTCTGATACGAATTGCATATTTACACCAACCCGTCTTTTGTAAAATGCTTATTTCACCTTTAACATAACCTCAACATAATATCTGGAATATAAATACAGCCTTTCATGGTCATTAGAAAAATCAATCCAAGCACCAATACAGTATTTTTATTTTGTTCCATTTTGGTCAAATCATGTTGTCACAAACAAAACGTAAGCGTTAACCAGTTACTATCCAGTAAGAGTGTGTATCTATAATAAACAAGTCGGCATGAATGCTGGAGCCAAGTGCTTTACCCAAGTATTCATAGCAATCTACATTATAGAGTTTAATAACATATGGAAACAGGAAGATATGACAGAGAGTAAAATTTAACAAACTTCCAACTGTAACAGGCTGCTTTGAATTGCACAGGAGAAAGAATTTGGAAAAAACAAACATTCATCAACCAGTGGTATACATACTTAGAGTATGAGACCGTGGATACTTCTCTTTTTGTTCTGCTTCCTTGTTTTCTGTCCACGCTTCTGTTTCACACTTCTTAGCCCCACCCCTGAGTATGCGAAGAAAGGAATTAAGTACACAAGGAATCCACTGCAAAGGTATTTGCCAAACGAGACGGTCTTGCATCACTTTTACGTGAATGTTTGATGGACTGCTTTTAAAGATTTTCACCAGTCACTAGGTGTGAAGGATATACATCTATAAAACATGGTGTTCACCCTGAATTGGCATCCAGTAATACATTACTGCATAGTGCACACACCTTAAATGGGACGGTCACATGGCAGAAGCGTGGAGGCCGAGGAAGGAAAAGCATAGTACAAATGAAGATTTTTTTTTTATGTTTCTAATTACCAATATACTACTAAAAAGGATGTGGTAAAATACTTTAATGATACCTGTATTGATTGCCTGACCAAAACATTTTTCTTTTTCGTAAATCTGTGCAGCTTTTTTGTGAACATTGGGATTGGTGCACCAATTTGAACAGTGAATCTCTATTTCTCCTGCTAACCCCTACCTTATACTTAGGCAGCTCTCACAAACACCAGCCCAGCCAGTGTTTCTGGGAATATCGGATTTGATTCCACCCCACATCCTCCTGTGTTTTTCTGTCTGCCTGTCCAGGCCTGTCCTCCTTTCACTATGGAAGTTAGTGCCCTCCGTATTCAGCTGTTCATCGGTCTGAAGTCTCTGTGTCATGACGGGAATCGCATTGTGTTGCTCACAGCTGCTGACGTTGAGACCAAAGAGGAGATCGAGCGAGCAACCAGAAGATCTATGTAGGTCACTGACATGTAAATGTTGTCTTTCTCCAGAACAAAGCTTTCTTATAATTAGTGCAGTTTATTTAAAAAAAAAAATTTTAATGCTTATCTTGGTTTTACCTCTTTGATTGATTATTGCTGGCTTTTAGATTTAATTTTGCTTGGCTTAGCTGCAGTGATTTTTCAATCAAATAATGATGAATATTGAACAAATTGAACATATGAGCAACAAATACATGTAAGCAGTTTGATTAATATTTTTATTCTATGCCAGATATTAGCACAACTGATCAACTGCATAAAAGGATCCTGAAAAAGGGCCATGTTAATAAAAAAAAAAGTCAAAAATATATATTTATTGAATCTGGCTTTAATTTGTATACAAGTAATGCCTTGTAGTGCTTTCCTGACATAATGCCAGTTTTCTCCACAATTCATGCGGATCATACGTTGTGATTTATGCCAATAATGTTTCATGTGCATTGACACTCCGCGAATGCTCTGTATTGTAGCAAATCAAAAGAGCAGAAATCACTGGCAGGGATTTTCCTAGCGGTAGGTATAGATCCAACCACCAGCCCAGCTCTGGAGAGCTTCCTGTCCAGGTCCTTCCTGTAAGTCAGCCCTGTGTGTTCCCGCTAATCAAATACTGAAGATAAAAAATTCCCCTGAAAGAACGCTAACTTACCCCTGTTCGTGTTGTAATCCTGTGTGAACCCACTGAATCTAACATCCATTTGTTTTTTGTTTTTTTTCATTCAGAGGAAATGTAAACTATTCTGGCACTGAGGTTAATTATATTGGCTATGTAGTGCAGTTGGATGACGTAGATTCCAGAGAGCACTTTGTTCAGAAAGAGAATCAAAGCAGCAGATGAAAGGCAAACCGCCTGAGTCGGGTTAATATTACTCACAAAATAGGACACGTATCAGCAGTTTTGCATTTACCCTGATGCAGCATGTTGATTCAATCCACGGGTCGATGGGTGGGTCAGTCAAAGTGTTCTGTGCTAAAAAAAACCCCAAAAAACATTAAAGAACACTGAATATCTCAGTAGTCCTGTCTGCACCCCTGTAATAACTGATGGAGTCTTTTCAGTCATGCATTGCAGATTATTTCTCTTGATGAATGGACTGTTGTACCACATTATCCCTGCAACTCAATAACGTAAATAGAAGCAAGTGATATGTTGTATACAGTTGGGAAAGCTTATTCAGTGTGCTAATCTGGGCTCAAAATGTAGCTTTTTTCCATTCTAAGGAATGTGATCATGTCGTAAGAAGGGTTTGTTAGTTCAGATCATCTGATTTCATCATATCTGGCCCTCATCTGGATGAAAATGAGAGAATACAGCTAAAGAGGTTTTTTTTGTGTAGTTTATAATCCAAACTGGGGGGGGTGATAAAACAAGGATTAAATGAATCGCATTTGTATCAAACAGGTTCACCAGTAGAAGTGTGCAGTGTGGCTTTAAAACTTTGCAGCGTAGGATATGGTGTAAAGCTAGGGACTAGTGCCAGATTATACTGAATCCAGCATTATTTCCTTTCATAGAGGCGTTATCTTATTGCTGTTGAATTTATTATTTTGGTATCAGATCCAGGAAGACCTCAGTGTCGAAGCTAAAGGAGCCCAGCGAGACTGGCCATGGCTGGAACTTGTACGTGATAAGCACCGTGTCCACACTACAGCTCTACAGAGAGATGGTACGGTGTAACCCTGATCTGATTGTGCCGATTCTACTTAATAACCACCGCATGTTTATTTAATGTATTGATGGACATCAGGCATGGTGAAGCATGAAAAGTACACTCTGTCATCTAATCAAAAAGTTCACTAACATTAAATGATGCATGTTCTGTGGTAGCCAGGCATCATTTAATAAAAGATGGTTTGTGGCAGAGCTTCAGGCATATTCAAGGAGGTGTTGATTAATTTTCATAGTAACAACAAATTCACAGGGACTTGTATGGCATCTCCAGTGATTTTGTAGGAGTAAATATATTGCCATAGGAAAGTTTTCAGGACCGAGTAATTAGCGCTTTGCAGTTTATTGGTAACATGGAAAGCTGCTTTTTTTTTGGTCTTATAAACCCTGTTTCACACTGGGGATCCATTCTGACAGCAGAATGACAATCGACTTATCGGACATTTTCAATCAGTGTAAAGAAATTAATTATGTTATTGCCACAAATCCGTTATAAGATTAGTCAGGACATTGTTGGGATTCTGTGCATAGAGTATCATGACTGTATTTAGTTTAATAACAATTTGCAGAGATCGTTCTGTTAAAGTTTATACCCCCCTGACTCATAATGTATCATGTTGTCTCATATTAAATTTTTATGATCCCTCTTTTCTTTTTCTTTTTTTAAACATTTTGTAGATTCTGCAAGGAGTATGTGAACTTATGAGCAAAACTGTACATAGAAAGCTATACGGGAAGAGAACAGCAGTTTTTGCTTTTGAGCATCCATGTTTGAATAATTTTCAAACACATAAAAAAAAAATCATGCTTACAACAATCTATAATGATATTTTCTGATGGATGCCCAAAAGGATTTGTGAAAGCAGCCTAATTTACATGTCATTCTCTAACATTTCTGAGAATTCAATGATTTACCAATCCTAATGATTGGTAGATATAGAATACAGATGTGATGCAAAACTACAGAGGCATTACAGTGGTCAAGTCCTGTCATGTCAGTCAACACAATGGACATAAGGATCAGGATCAGGGGAAAAAAAAAAAAAAAGGTTAAATCTGATCTGGTACCAGGATATCTTTTTGGTCCAGTGTTTGCTCTGATAACGATACTCATTAATGGATTTGTACATTTCTACACATTGTTGGGTTTCCTCCGGCAGGTGGAGTACAGTAAGCGATATGAGCAGACTAGCCCGGCGTCCCAGAACTGCATTCATCTGCTGAGTGAAGCTCACCTGCTGCTCAGAGCCAGTCTGCTCTATCCAACCACAGACAGGGCCAAGATCCAGGAAGCCTTTCAGGAGAGCTGTGCCCAGCTGGCAGACTGCTTTAGCAGGTGGATCAGAAAAAACTGCTGTTTAACTGCCACACAACACTATCATGTAGAGCAGGGTGTTCAACTAAAATTTGGAATGGTCTAGCTCTTTTAAATCCCTTACATACAAAGGGTCCGGATAAGTAACGAACATGACTGAATGGTTCAATTCAATTTTATTTGTATAGCGCTTTCAACAATGGATGTTGTCTCAAAGCAGCTCTACAGAAACATATAAACACAGGATACAGATTTTAAGTGTGTGAATTTATCCCTAATGCGCAAGCCGGTGGTGACGGTGGTGAGGAAAATCTCCCTAATGAAATGAGGAAGAAACCTTGAGAGGAACCAGACTCAGAAGGGAACCCATGGTCATCTGGGTAACAACGGATAGAGTGAAAGTAAAAGAACGTTCATTATGGTTTTTACATGAAGTCTTTGTCGAACTAGTCCACTGTTCACCAAAGGAGACCTGAGTGTAAAACTCTGTGCAGTTACATGTTTTGGTGCTTAATCAGTTATGACTATGGTAGAAGTGGTTATGTTTTGTTTCACATTGGCATTTTATGTTCCCACTTTGGACTAGCACCACACACTGAACATTGCTGTCTTCCTGTAAATAATTTACATTAATGCATGTTTTCAGCTGTAGCAGAGGATCCACAAAAAGCCACAATGTTTCATAATTAGATAGTGACATGCATATGGCATGCCGTTCATGTATTCTGTATAACCAATACGCTTGCAGTTTAGTTTATCCATCTATACACTCCGCTTGTATCAGGGCCCTTTTTGAACACAGTTTGAAGGTTTTCCTGAAGTTTCAAATACAAATACATTTCACTTTTCAAATTTAAAATGAGCAGGAAAGCATTTTTCAATTTCAGCACATGGTAGTACTTTTTTTTTTTTTTTTTTTTTAAATAATACTTCTGTATGATTGTGTTTTTGTTTGCTTTCTAGGCAGGATGAACGGGATTGTCACTTGGCTCTTCCATACTACAAGATGTCTGGCTTGTCGGTGACGGAGGTACTCCAGAGAAACATGGCAATATGCAAAGGTCCTGTTCCAAATTATGGGAAAGGCTTCCTCTTCTTCCTTAAGCACTCTCTCTATGAGGAAACCATGGAAGAGCTCAACGAAGTAAGAGAACTACTTAAATATCCTATAGTAATTGTTCTATATTGTCATTATATACAATATATTCTATTTTATTATCTAATTAAAAAAATTAATAAATATACGTATTATACACTGGGTACATATACAGCAGAATCGAAAAATCTTAGTCCACTAGTTTGTACAGCCTGTGAAATAATATCTGATATCCTTCAGTGTTTGAGAAATATTTGTATGACATTAAAAGATAAGTGAGTATATACTATTTGCTTCATTTTCTATACTGTATGTTTAATTCAAATGATAACACAATGGTAACTGTGATTGCCATATCCATTATTAAGAAATTTTTATGTGAAATAAGGATGTTTATTATATGTAATCTTTTTAGTAATCTTGTCATTAGCTTTTCATAATGTTGTCATTAAGTATGCATCGATACTGGTATTGGGTATTAGTCTGACACTATGCTTATTTGCTCAAGTTTGTACTCATGCTCCAGTACCAACATCTGTTGCCACGTGATACCCTAGGCTTGCCTGACATAGTATGCTGCTGCGCTAATGAACAGACGACATGAAATGACAGCGATATGAACCTATTTCACAGTTAATGGTGGCATTCAAATCAAATCTGACTGCAAACTGTGCTCTGTGAAAGTACCAAGAGGAGGTGATACAGCATAGTTGTACAATGCAAGTTACATGATAAAACATCTTCAACGCTGCATCAAACATCGGCTAGGTGAACGTTGTCTACAGACAACCCTAGGTCCTTGATAATGAGGATGGCACTTTTCCAAAGTGAAATGCGGTTCTGCATTACAACCTTACCCAGCTAAGGCACTTAATTTTCAAATGCGCTAAAGAATGATCCTGAACATGCACATCCGCTTATCAGTATCGATGAGTACCAAAAAGCATGTACTTGTACTATGCTAATGACACATTCGTTTGTAATTCAAACTAGGATTAGGATTATGAAAAGCAGATTATGAAATTAAAAATTTATATCTCCAGGAAACTGCTAACACCGTGTTGGAGATTTTCAGTAAGGCCGAGCCAGGCCAGCTCCCATATGTAGTGAGCAGCTCATTTATGAAGAACGCCAATCCTGCTTGTGCACGTGCACACCTGGAGCAGCTGGAGCTCGGTGGTGCCCCATCTGTCACAGTCACACTGTGTAAGGCTGCTCAGGCACTGCGCTTGGGAGACCTGGACTACTACCAACAGCAGATGGATCGGCATGCTGAGGTGAGATTCGATCTTGTATCGGTCACGAGGTGAAGACGGATGCAATCGCAGTTTAAAACTTTTATTAAGAAGCCGGCAGGCAAATCCAAACTGAGAGGCAAGTTTAAAGTCAATAAACAGGCAATGGTCAGGCGAGTGGCCTATACACAATAAACAAGGCAAGGTAAAAACACGTGAATCAAGAAATGGGCAATGAGTCAAAAATCGGAGCAAAGAACATGAAAACAAAACTTGGTAACATGGTGAGTGTTTGTTTTGAAGTTCTTCAATAATGTGAGCGAGTTAATGAGATAATTGAGGGGGGTGGGTGGTACGGACCCGTGGAACAGTGCTAGATCCCCGATCAAGATACACTTGATCCCAATCTAATCAAGGAATTCCATGAAAGTCACCCAGGATGACCAGGTTCACGGCCATGAAGACTCAGAAAGAGGCTCTGTCAGGTCAGCCCAGTCAGTGGACTCCACTTTCTATCCTGCATCGTGGCCTACAAATATGACCGTCACAAACTCCATGTCCCAGTACACATGCACATTTCCATGTCCACAAACACCGTCCTGCTGATCACGCAATTTTCTCATTAACTCACAGTATTGAAGGACTTTCAAAACATTCACTCATCGTGAAACATACCCTCCATTTCTTAGTGTTTGTGATCATACCAAGCCTTTATTCTCTTCCTGATTACCCCAAGTTTTGATTTTGTGCCAGTTCTCAGCTTTGCTTGTTTTCTCGTCTCTGATATTCTGTTTGCTGTTTGCCTGACCTATGCCTGTTCCCGACTCTGAGTACTGATCTTTGTTTTTTGGATTGTACTGCCATTTTCTTCAGTAAACACTCCCTTACTGCATTTGCATCATGTCTGAGCCAATTTTACACAACCATATTAAGTAAGGAAGTGCCAACATTAACTAAATGATTTTTTTTTTCATTTTTGTTTAATATTCTCAAATTTTCGCTTTTCTGTTGTTTTTTTGTACAAAGCAGCTAATCAAATTCCTCTTTGAATTTGCCAACCTTGTTTACCATTAGAAGGGGCAAGGAATTAGCATTTCTACATTGCTTAACAGGTCAAATAATCAATAATCAAATTACAAGGTAAAATGTGCCATGCATTGTCATTTAATATTTTATTTCAGGATGTATCTAAAACTTTCTAATTCTCATTTTTTGATATATCGAGTGGTTTGTTTTCCTATTTGGACAGGCAAGGGATTTTAATGTGTTTGATGATTTCCTTAAGCATAAAGCATAAAACCAATGTATTTTTGCACATTATATAATATTTTGTTATATTACACTGTATACTCTTATAATATGGACATGACTGGACTGTAGGGCAAATGTGTACTTCATAACCTTTTGTATAAAACTTAAAGTAAGCTTCTGCACTCAGCAGGTTGCTTATAGATCTGAACATTTCTACCGATTGCAGTTAAAAATCAGTTTCATCAATACATGCTTTGTCATTTATGTTTTTTTTTTCTCTGCCTGCTAAGAATGAGAAATTCAGGCACTTCTGCAATAATGTTTAGGGAGTTGGAAATTGGAGATTGACCTATGCATATTTCTTCAACAACAAGTTTATTCTCTGCAATTGTTGTCTTGGCCAGATGCTGCAGGTGTACGGCTTCATAGAGGAGCCCAAGCTTCTTGTGCACCACAGAGGGAAGTCCGTGGTGCCCACTCAGTTGGCACAGCACCTCCGAGACACCCAGGACGGCCTGCTGGTGGCTGCCATTGTGGCGCTTCATGAGAACAGCAAGGTCAAATTGGAGGAGGCTGAACTCTTCTTTCAGGTACAGCAAATTGAAAATGAATTTGTCTTCTTCAAAAGCACATAACTCATGGATAATGCTTTCTCATTTTTTATTTATTATTTATATTTTTATCTATCCTTCTCTGTACCAGGAGTTGTGTAAGGACGGCACAGAGCCTCAGAGCATTCCTCAGCTGCTGGTGGACTTCTGGGAGGCTCTGCTGGTGGCATCATCTCAGGAATCGATCATCCAGGAGCTTTTGTTCCACCTCACCTCTGTATACATCGAGCGTATCACATGCAGAGAGCACTCCGCCATTAAAGCACTCAAATCAGCTGAAGACTTGGTGAGTTCAGACCATAAATTCACACGGACTAGGAGCAACTCCTACAACACGCACTGCATATACCCAGCAGAAGCAAAGACCTGCTAAGCTTTATTCATTTTGCATGGGAGCTCTGTGTTTTAACATAGGACTATGCTGCTACACATTATCACTCAACAATACAGCAAAAATAAAAGAAACGGATGAGGCGGCAATCTGTATATGAATCTGGAATGATTGACAGTTGCATAGATGTTCTGAACTTTTCAAAATTAACTAACACCCCCCGGAAGCAGCATCCCCTTCACTGTATTTGACATCATCTTTCTACCAGTGCTCTCACTTTCTGTCAAGGTAAATGGAGAATGTTTGTAAGTCAATTAATGTAAAATAACATCTATCAGCTTATGCTTGACTTAGGTAACGTTACAGTAAACATCAAAAGAAATGAGCATATGTTTTGGCTGAAAGAGGAAAAAGATGGGCCTACAGTGATGTGTCAAAGCTAACACTACAAATAATGCTAATTGTAATGACCATTAGAAAGTGCTTCAAATGCCTCACGGAAGAACTTTCTTATTAATCACTGCTCATAAGATGTTTCTCCTAGAATACGAAGAAAGTGTGCATGTAAATTTTTATGTATTTCTTTTTTTAAGTAAAACAGATGAATGACATCTTTTTACCCAAGTGCCTGGTGGCTACTGTAAAACCCTGTATATATGCACGTTAGTTTCTACCTAAACAAGTGATTTGTGAAAAGACTATATCAAAAATATACTGCATTTCACTACTCCACACACCCCTCAGAATGACTACATGTTGGTCCTCTTCAGGGTTGGCAGGTCTGGAACAATTTATGATAAAAAAATCCTAAATATATATATATATATATATTTTGTTGTAGCTGTAGCCTTGTTTGGTTTATCCTCCAAGAGTGACTTTTCTTCCCTTCCAGATTAACTCCTGCTCTCACTATGGACCACTGTTTCCATGGTTGAGCATCCTGACTCCTGCTCAATTCAACATCACACATGACCACCAAGAAGACCTTCAGAAACTCCAGGTCTGTAACTCGGCATGCTTGTGTATGGATAACATTTGGTGAATAGTGTGTCCTGCATTTGTTTGTTGCAGAGTGCATTCATTTGAATTAAAGTTGTGTAAGCTCACGTGTCATCTATTGTTTTGTCCATAACATTCTGATTGTTAACTGCTTGCTACGACGATACGCACAACTAGAGGCTGACCTATTTCGATTCCGATAACCAAGTTGGACAGTACCTGCTGATAACCGATTAATCAACCGACTATAAATTATCGGATTATAACCATTTTTAAAATTTATACTGAATGAAAACATAACAGTCAAAGTAAAATATTTCTGAAGTTAATTACTAGAATAAACACTACTGACTGTACCATGATAATTACTGTACTTTTTTATTAGATTAAATAAATATTAATATATATTATAGTAAATAAGATATTCATCCAAACTGAATTTAAAAGTAACACTCCAAATAACAATAAAAAATTTAACCAACCAAAACAAATAAAAAAAACACCTCAAATGACAACAAAATTTGTTAGTGATAGTTTTTACTTCACCTCCAGAGGCCACTCTCTTACAGTTTAATGACCGCGGACCCTTCTGTGCCACTCCCACAGCGGATGCAACTGGGAAAACTATAGGTGTGCATCATCACTTGGTCGACATCAAAACACCTAAAAACTACGCTTTTCTTTTTTTTCCTCAGCTAAAGTAGTTATAATTTGCATAATGGGAAAGCCAGTTCAACCAAGCAGAAAAGGTGCAGGATGTAAAAGAAGCATTGCCCCCTGGTATAATGCTTCGTGTTAACCTTATATTGATCTTTAACTGTGAATTTACAGGCCTTTTGTCTTGTGAACCACCAGAAGAAAAGAGGACTGGGCCATGATCTGTGGTTGATCAGTCACATCATTTGGCTGAATTGTCAAGTTTGCAATATTTTGACCCTAAAAAACAGGCTTTTTTGAATGAATGACAACGTATTGGAGATAAGCGCTATATCTAAACATAAGTGTGGCTGTAGATTACACTAATCTGCTGTTTGGAAGGTCATTGAATTCACTCTCAAGCAGGTGTTTCCATGGAAACACTTTGATTAAATTATACTGTAAGAATAATATACTGTAAATGTAGCTGCATAATTCTATGTAGAGAAAAAAAAAAGATGTACGTGAGTTGGCTCTCAACATTCATCCAAAAAACTCATTAACTGACTAGTCATATTAAAGACAGTGAGTAATCAGTGCTAAAGTGTATAAACTGAACTCATTGGGGTGTTCTGTATATTACATGTTATAGTCTCTGCTGTGTGGCCCAACACTGGACGTGTCCTCCATTGTACCTCTGCTAGAACAGCTACCTGATGTGGATAATGCCGGCCTTAGCGTGCACATGCTCTGTGCCACCAGACTGGGTCAGCATGAGAGCGCCATCGAGAAGCTACTGGACCGCTGCCCTCAAGCCATTATCTCCTACGCCAACCACGAGTTACATGGCAAGAAAATGGTACAGATCTACGATGCTTGCTGACACACTGAAGTTACATAATTGGGAAACGATTGTAAGAGTTTAAAAAGTCTGCAAAGTTTCAAAAATCAAAGCACACGACAAACGGAGTAATTGACTCCTAAAAGAAGGAATCGATTCTGAACAGCTGAAACGAGTCGCTAATAATTCCAGACTTTACTTCCTGTACTAACCTGTGTAGGTTTGTAACAAAAAATCCCCGCCTCTGGTCTTCATTGGCTGCTCGCAAACAGACGGAGCTGAAACTTGTTATGGTAGTGTGCGTTTCCTTTTTGAAACATGCTGACAGCATGACCGGGAAATCTGACCAATCAGAGCAGACTATGCTTTCTGAAAGTAGGAGTTTAGAGTGAATCCTTTGCAACACTTTTTGACACTGAAATTGCAGCATTACCTTTTTCCCCCAATTATGAGCACGTTAAAGTGTTTTTTGATCTTGGATGCATGTAAATGTATTGTACGAGACCTCTAAAATAAAATTAGGCACGTTTCAAAACCGTAATAGGTGTGCTTTAATTTCAGGAATAAATGGAAGAATTTTATTTTCTGTGGGATCTTGTAGGGTTTACTTTTAATCTAAAGCAATTCACCTTTTCCTTATCTTATACTGTTGCCCTGTGCAGGCTCTGTGGTGGCAGAAGCTGTTTCCTGAGCTTTGTGAGAGGACACGGCTTTCTTCAGGAGATAACAGTGTTTTAATCGCTGCTCTGAAAGGTAGCCATTTTCTGTATTTCATAAGAATATACTAGAACTATTCATCCTGCCTTTGGGTACATTTTTATTGGTTCTTTGATTTGTTTTTTTTTATGATTTCTTTGATTTGTTTTTTAGATGATTAATTAGAATATTTGCATATTGAGGGATTTTCACAGGGGATGCAGGTGCACGGTGACTTAGTGGTTAGCATGTTCGCCTCACACCTCCAGGGTCCGGGGTTTGATTCCCGCTGTGGCCCTGTGTGTGCGGAGTTTGCACTGGGTTTCCTCCCCCAGTGACTCCTCAAAGACTAAAGTGTCTGTAGTGTATGAATGAGTGTGTGTGAGTGTGCCCTGCGATGGACTGGCATCTTGTCCAGGGTGTACCCCGCCTTGTGCCCCATGCTCCCTGGGATAGGCTACAAGTTCCCCGTGACCCTGAAAAGGAGTAAGAAGATGGTTGGATGGATCACAGGGGAGGCGACAACTGCGTGTCTCCCATTTATTTTCAGTAAGCGGCAGACAGCTAGAGCAGCAGGTGGTGCAGCAAGCGAGCTCAAGCCTGAGAATCTTCCACATACTTGTCCACATCCAAGTTGAAAAGTAATCATCTTGGATATCAGCTTTCCTGCTTCTCTCATAAACAATTTTTACAGAAGCAGAAAAAGAGCATATGATGGGCATAATATTAGATAATAATCAGGTAATCACCATCACTGATGAAAGAAAGCTAGCTAACAAATCACTGAGCCTGACTTCACCGCTGTTGTTAAATCTGGGGGGGAAAGAGTAACAAATACAGGTTTTATATGTATGTAAAATTGTGAAAAGTGAATATGGAAACCACTTTATGTGTTGATAAAGCACTCATATGGTTGTTAAAACAGTTGGATTCATGATTCTAGTCACTTTTTGGACTGAAGGAATGTATTTAATATAAGTCCACTGAAATGGATATCTGTGTTTTAATCTCTTCTTGGGCCCCTTGTCTGGTATTGTGTTTGTGAACAAAAGCAAAAAGGCTTCTGAATGGGGAAAAGAAATATCTCTCTTAATCTGTTTTAAGTTGCGTCATACTATTGTGTTTTTTACTTATGAAAGTTGGCGTGCTGCTGTTCTTGGTTCCACAAACGCTATTCCAGTAATAATCCAGTATTTGTTAACAGAAAATAAGATCATGTACAGCAGATGAAATAGAAGTAGTAGAAATGCACCCTTATTTTTATGGAGAGGAGAGGGAGGACTCGGCCCTGCTACCCAGGTTACTACAGGTTTTCACGTAATCTGGCCCAATGTACCTCACCATACTGATTCAGTTACACATTCATATACTGATGGAGGTGGCTAGCACTTTTGATTGAATCATATCAAGGAAATGTGACGTTTCTTTGTTGATGATCTGTTTGTAACAGACACTCTGGTGGTGGTGGCCATGGAGCTGAACCCATTAGAATTTTTGGACTTGTTACCAGATGATGGTACTGCACACTTCTTCCTACCTCATCTTCTGAAATGCAGCCAGAGGCATCTCCTTACATGAACTGCAGGACATTGTACAAACTAGGACTGGAACGGTAGATCATCATATACGCTAACACATGGGAATAAGATTGTGTGGATCTTAGAGTACAACGTGTGCTTAATTATATAACATAATGTTAACCAAGTAACTCTTTATCACAATATACTGTGATGTAGGTATATGTTATACCCCTAACAGCGAAACACTAAAGATAATGTTTATTGAAGTCTTCTGTGTAGAATATGAATTCAGGACCAACACAACCTGGTTGTGTTACGAGTTTTGCACAAACATGCTGGTGTTAGGCAATCAAGTTCAATAAGTAATTTAACTGGATGTTATAAGCTGGTATTTACTGGACATGAACAAGAAAACCGTATTGAATTTCTGGACTATACTACATTATAAGGTGTATAGTAAATATGTAATATCTGTGCAGTTATATGATATGCTTCATAACTGGTTTAATTTAGTTCCCATTTTCTCATTTAGTTCCTGGCTTGGTGTATATATATATATATATATGGTGCTGTAACTACAAATCTGTGTATCTTAGTTCAGTCTATATCTGTTTGCTAAAATGTTTGCTGCCTTGGCTATGAATTTACCAAAAAAACAAAAAAACTGTATGCTTTCAATATTAGCAATCTACAGTACATAATCTGGATATGATGTTTTAGGATAATGACCTAAATAGTGAATTTTCGATTTATGGGTTTCTCCATATTTCGGAAAGTAACTATGGAGGCACATATCCATTTCAAAGGAAGATGACATGACGGAGAAAATAAGAGTACACTTCCAGGTGTAGTAACTATTTCAGTTTTGTATTTATTTTTTTTATTTAGTTTGATTTGATTAACATAATACATTCAGGTGTTTAATGTAAGCCTAGTCATGTTGTGATCTTTTTTTTTAGCCCACTGGAAAAAAAAGGTTGTGTGTGTGTGTGTGTGTGTGTGTGTGTGTGTGTGTATACATGTGTGTGTGTGTATATATATATATATATATTCGGAAATACAAGGAAACTGAAGATCATGTAAAAGGTTAAAAGCTTAAATTTTCCTCTGTGATGGATCAGCTGAATTTCCGGGTCATAACAGATTAACTTTCATAATATTGATCTAAAATTCATAATTTGGGCCATTCCAGTGTCTAAAATGTCCACTAATATAGTTTTTTGTAAATTTGTATCCAATGCAACACATTTGAGTTTTAACACAGCTGCCTCAACTCATGGATGACTCGATTATCAATTCAACATTACAATCATGTGAGCAACATTGTAAGTGATACTGCTCACTCTGAGAACCCGTGCTTTAGGGGTTTGTTTGTTTGTTTGTTTTTACTTGTTTACTTTGTTAATCTGTGATTTATGCAGGTTTAAGTACTACTGATTCCTCAGCAAGAAATGACAAGTAGTACATGCCTTGATGTTTATTACATGCTGTTTCCTGTCTTATGACACATAAATATTTGCACTTTTTACACTTATCTGTATTTTACGTATTGTGTGCTGATATTTAAAATGCATTTGTTTAGTCTTTCATTTTATTTTATGCTGTTTCTTATTAAATTATACGAAATGTCACAATGTGTCAGTTTATTGTATAGTTCAGTCTACATTAAGCCATTGCAAATAAAGCCAAAGCATTATATTTGTCTAACTTCTGTTTCTGTTCTTCACCTTTTATTATTATTATTTTTTATTAATACTTTTTAAAATACCTTTGTGCAGCATAAATTCAGTTTAAAACAATAAGATGGATAGGACAGGTGCTGTATTTTTCTAAATGATCATGTACAGTGGAAATCCACAATATACACTTGTGTACAATTGCCATAAAGCTTTATTCATAATGTATGAATAATGGTTTGAAGTTACAGTAAGTATTGGATCAGAAAAATGATCGTGTTGAAGTTCTTATGTTGAAGCTCTAGCCTATTTGCGTTCTGCAAATAAAAAAATATTTAACGTTAGTTTTATATTCTTAAACATGTTATGGTTGTATTAATTAATAAATAATGTATATGATAATCTGATTGTAGTAGATTAAATTAAACTTTTTACTGGTAAAAAATAGTATTTTAATTATTTATTTAGTATTTTTACAAAACATTTAGGTCATTCTTTGTTTACACCACTCTCTTGGACTTACCTTTCACTGTATATGTGGTCTCCATGCCAGACAGCACGTGGTCTGCGACATGACAGTGCAGGAGCCAGGTGCCCGGGTACTGAGGGCGCATTTTGACTGTCTGGAACGTGCCGGGGAATAAGTCGAACACATCATCGCGATGGACGCCACTTGTCTTGGGTTAGAGTGAGACATTCATTATACAGGCCATGAGATAAACTTAAGTTGGTTAGAATAATTCTACAGATAGATGAGTACACAATGGGTTTGAATATGCAGCAAAATGGGTTTTGTGCATGGAAGTTCTTTACCTTGTACTCAAAGCTGTGGCCATGGAAATGTGCTGTGTGTATGTCTATTTCATTTCCCATTCCCAACAGGTACCAATACACCTTATCTCCCACATTCATATTCAGCCCATGAAGGTTGCCATAGACCAGGCCATTTATACCTACAGTGCATAAACAGTAGCTGATCATAGGTTTGCCACTATTGTTATAAAAGTTTTTAGAACTAGCTTTTGTAACCTTCTTATTTGGTATTCACCAAAAATCGGTATACACTGCCCTCCACAAATATTGGCACACTTGGTAAATATGGCTGAAAAGAAGGCTGTGCAAAATTGTCTTAACATTTTGATCTATTGTTAAAACATTCACAAAAATACTCTGCACTCATGGATATCAAACAATTGATTTCCCTCTGAAAAGTTTGAATACCTTTACAAATGTAATATAAACCTGGGATTTGCTGCAACACCTTCCAACCAATCAGATTTGAGAATTTAACAGCACTGTGGCATAAGCAACATTATACTCTCTGCTCCTCTGGCATTGTTTATAACAGAAGTAAGATTGTTCTATACTCACTGTGCATTTTGTTACTTTCAATAAACTCTGCATCCTCCTGTAAATTATTGGGAGGATTTTTCACATATGTTTTAATGTTGTCCTCCAGGTACCAGGACTTATTCTCATCAAACACCATGAACAACAATGCAAACTGTTCAATCTCTTTCTTTAGCCCAAACGTCCTCAGAAAACTCTTCTGACAGATTATCAGCGGCCCAATCAGTCCACTGTACAAATCCTGTAAAAAAAAATCAAATATATATCCTGTAGAGTTACATCTTCCAGCATAACGATCAGCAAAGAGAACATTACTTTGTGTCTTATTTTAGTCCACAGTTATTAATTAGTATATGCCCTTGATTGGTTTAAAATTGGTGCTGCACATTCTGATATCAAAGACCTACCTTGTTAACGTCTATAGTTGAATAGTAAGCTCCAACATTGCATTCCTCTTGTTCAGATGTTGGGCCAGCAGACTTAGGAATATACCAGGTGTATGTCTGAGTTTTACCTTGACAAAATAGTATGCATTTATATATTAAGCTTTTATATCCAGGTCCAGAACATGCATCGGACATTACAGGACCCAAAGTTTCCCAAGCAAGTGACAAATGTTATTAAATATGTAATTATGTAATCCTATAATATTTTAAACCATACCACTTTGCAAAACCCAGCAGAACATCTCCATACCTGGTTGGGTTGGTGTGACTTGAGGACTTTCTGTCTTTACTCCATGTGCATGTATCGAGTATGGCCTCTTGGCTAAGTTCTTGAAAATCACCTTTACTTTCTCTCCCACATTTCCATGAATTATAGGACCTGCGAGGTTCAAGTTATACACATAGTATATGACTGTTTCCTCACCTCACTATAACACCACAATTATAAGTTGTTTCACTTTATTAAATGTTTTTTTCACTTCATTAAATATTTACCCAAAATTCCTAAGTGTTCCACATCTGCAGACCTGTCCTTTGGCTTAGTGAAGGTGTCATCAGTATACTCTCTGTATACGACCTTCTTGTATTTGGAACCAATAAATTTGCCTCCTTTATTAAGAAATATGTTACCTGGGCTGTGGGGAAACAATATGAGATCACTGGTATGTAGTAGGTGTTACATAACTACACATTTTACTAGTTGACCAGTAATTTAAAAAAAAAACATTTGTCTTTTCCATAGTTAAAACAAAAATTGTTTAAGGATGTCACTATTTTCAGGCTGTTTAATATTTAGTATATATATATATATATATATATATATATATATATAAAATATATATATATATATGTATATGTATATGTATATATATATATATATATATATATATGTGTATATATATATATATATATATATATTATATATATATATATATATAATAATAATATATATATATATATAAACCCACACACAATGCACTTACACCTCTACTCTGTGCACTTTGCTTCCTCTGGTATTCAATTAATGGATCTTGTATAGTAGCACTACTTGTATTGTTCCCTGCTTGATATATCGCTTTGCTTATTTGTAAGTCGCTTTGGATAAAAGCGTCTGCCAAGTGAATAAATTTCAATGTAATGTAAATGTAAATGATTACTGCAAAGTAAATAATTTGGATCAACACATGCAAAATGATAAATTTATGTATCATATTATACTACATACTGTAAGGATGTACCAATTCTCTGGAAAAGATAGGGGTTCAGTGAAATCCAAGCTGAAGCCGAGTGCGTGCAGCACAGAAGCTCCTTATTGCTTAGTGATGGATAGAGCATGCAATGTTTTGAACTGGCATGCCCCCACTGATCTGACTCTGAAATAGCTTAATGTGTTTGGATAGTGATGTGCAAAACCTCTTTCCGGGGAATTCCTTCTGGAGTGAGCAGGAGTGGGATTTAAAAAACAGCTTTGCACACACCTCTCCAATTCATTAAATCAAAAGAAAATAAAGTTTGTTTGGTTGACTGTAAAATTGGCTTCCTCAATAAGAAATATGTTCAGACTAACAAAGTACATATATAGTGCTTTCTTTACAGTCTGCCTGAATTTTACTACCATCTGCCTAGCTATTTTTCCACTCCCCTGACTAGTCAACTATATACTGCAGTGACTAGTGAATGTATTGGTTGTCTAGTCTATGCCACCTCTAGTATGTGGGTGATATTGGTACATGTGTTTGGTGTGTTGTTTATGGAAATGTTCAGCTAGAACGTTCTCAACTTCTTCTCACTATAGAATACGGTAGCTGCCAAAACACCGGGCAAGCTGCTAGACCTTTGCCAGCTAAAGTTATTTTCCAGGTTCTTTATTATTTGTCTTAGCTGATCAATAATTGTTTTAGATTTTCTAATTATTCTTATTACCACTCTTATTACCATGCTTATTGTTGCAGCTGCTATGTTGAATTAGTAATGATAATTCAGTAATCAACCAATACTTACAAGCTGCCAAAACTGATCTACTAGCTTAACCAGCTCATTCTGTGATTTGATAACTTTTCAAACTAAGCTGGATTTTTCAGCATAGACTACTACAAGCCCATAGGTTTTGCACTTCATAGGTTTTCATTAGAAAAGCAGCCATGTAAGAACTGACTCTTAAGCAATTTATGAATTATCTCATCTACTCATAATTTAGCCTTGGAAAAGTTTTTATAGTTGTTAAATCGGTATCTGTCTTTAGTGTTAATCTGATCCCAAGTATGCTCTCAAACAGGAACTGTTGACCATCTATGTGTTCTATTAAATACTCAATCTTTACTGTAATACATTACCTATCTTTAAGGCCGTGAAACAATTTCTCCTCCCAGGTGCGGCTGGGAGAATAATCCCAGTCCACCTCTACAGCAGCGATGTAATATTTCTTCTGATGGAGCATGATCTCTGACTGCGTGCTAAAGATACTGCACTTCTGCACTGTGTAGTTCACTCTCATACCTGCATGGCTATCATCAGCACTTATACATGTCACCTCAAATTGTCCTGTAGATACAGAGATACAGAAAAAAGAGAGTAAAATACTAATTTTAGATTTTAGCAACAGTTAAACATTAGTATTAAAATATTATCACTGGAAGTGAATAAGATATAAGGATATTAGTGTGATGTCCATTACCATCCCGAATATTTTCCAATAATAGTCAATTCCGAAGGCTTTTGTTTAGCATATATCACAGCAATTTGCCAATGATTACTAATTTTAACTTATTAATGAATTTCATGCTTTTACACTTAATGCTTTTACATTTAAACTTGTGTAACGTCCACAACACAAATATAATTTCATGTTATAGCACCTACAAACAGTTGTTACTTCACCAATCTCTATTTTTTCATCTGTCTGTAAGTTAATAAAACACAGCTTATCAGGATACCTATAAACTACAAAAAATTTACTGACCATTACAAAGTGCTGATATTAGAGACTCCTTCTATATATATTAAACAAACACCTGTTTACTAATAGCTGAAACCAAAGATTACATTTTTTTCTTTGTTAAACGACCATGTTTTTTAAACCATTTTTATGCATTATTAAACTTAGATTATGTCAATGAGCTGTTACTATAGATCTGTTAAGGTATTGGAATTAGCACATTCATTTAAAGTTGTGGTTTGTATAGCTACCAGCACTATCATCAGCATAATGTTATAGAAAATTAAACTGACCAATAAGATTTTAGAATTGAACAGTGCTGTGGTATAACAACATTTAATGGCCCCAGTAGAAAAACTGATGCTCTATTTAAGGAAAGCAGAATGAAAGAGAGTGAGCACCCATGCTGTCTGGCTCCATGATGACTGTATGTGAGACATGAGGGAATACGCTGATGGTGTCTCTCCTTGTTCCTCTATAGAGGAACCTGTTGCCATGAAAGTAAAGTCCATGAATGTCCCCCTCTGAACCCAAACCCGAAAGATGCCAGGAAACCTTGTCGCCTTTGCACATAGTCAGGCCTTGGAGATTTCCATACATGCGTCCGTTGATTGCTGCAGATACAAAAAAATATACTGTAGAAGATTTTGACCTTTTTTGCAACCCATGTCAGGTAAGTCATTCAACATTTTTAAGGACTTACAATGCATCTTATTAGACAACTGAAAATCTTCATCATCTTTATTCACAGACTTAGGTTGTTTTGCGAAACTGTTAATGTTATCATCTAAATACCAGCTCAGGTTCTCATCAAAAGCTGTAGCAAGCAGGTGGAATTCTTTCTTCACATTTTTCTGCAGAGTGATCAGTGAGAAACAGTTAAAAGTCCACATGGAGACAAGCACATATTTAACTCTTTTTATCAGACAACCAGTACTTTGTACTTACTTGTTTGCCTGCTTTGAGGGTTTTTGGTTTACAGATTAGGAGAGGTCCAACCAGGCCAGAGTTAGTATCTTTGATCGGATCCACAGCAGAGTAGTACAAGTAGGTGATACAGTCCGGATCGTTTTTAGTTGGACCTCCATTCTTAGGCACCACCCACTCATAATTATAGGTTGTGCCCGGGTGGACTGAGGCAGCTGGAAGAGGTTCAACAATTCCTAAAAATACACACACAAAAAAAGAAATCAAATAAAAATGTGTTCAATGTAAAATAACACTCACCATTCACTTTGCAAAAAAAAAATTAAATCATGAAGATACCAGTCAGGACCTTCATTTACTGTTCACATTAAAAATCAGCATTGGGAATAAGTGTGATCTCTGTCACTTTGATCGTGGCATGGATATTGTTTCCAGAAGGCCTGGTTTGAGTATTTCAGAAACTGTTGATCTCCTGGCATTTTGACACACAACAGTCTCTGGAGTTTACACTCTACATTTCTCAACATTTTTCCCTCATGGATTTCAGCTTCTTAAGTAAAATGCTTGCGAAATGTAACCTCTCTGGTGCACTTATTCAAGTTTTGTTTTTTTAGCCCCTTCTACAGTACATGTACTTACTTGCTTCTTTCTTGATTTCCCTAAGCTTTTGCGCAGTGTATGATTCTGCAAAAGTAAAACACAAAGCAATGCAAAGTTACAGCAACAGTGGTTTGTTTAAACTTTGTGCAATAAGGATGGTTTTGATTAGTCAGTTTTCCAGAACCTTCTAGAACGTTGTTGTAGAGTGTGCCGTCCATTTCAACACTGTACTGTACTCCATGAGGCTGAATGCTGTAAGGTCGGCTTGCATTATTCTTAAAAGTGACCTTAATGGTGTCCTCCTCCTCTGCCCTGATGACTGGACCTAAGATAGAAATCACGGAGCTTTAAATTATTCAAAAATACTCTGTTATGTTGGTTCGATTACAGGTACATTTGGTAAAAGTGGAAATACTCTCAGGATTACAATTTTTTACAATCTTTTACCATAACAGAATATAGCTGCATGATTATAGTTCTGGTTCTCTCTTGGCAGTTGTGAGCAATAAAATTATATATTTTATTAAAACAAATCCAAAACCTGAACATGTCTCTAAAATAAGCTCTAAATAAATGTATTTTAGATCATATTGCTTTTCTCTTAACTTGAAGAAATCTAAAAATAATCAGATTACATTACTTTCCTATTGTGGTGCTTGGATTACATTGCTGATTACATTTTTTTTATGAAGTAATTTGTAACCATAACGGAATACATTTTTAAAGTATCCCTCCCGACCCTGGCTAACAAGTAATAAACATCTATGCTGATAAGTAATGGTAATCTATGTTAACAAGTAATAAAGGTCAATGCTAATGTGTCAGAGAAATCTATGCTAACGTAATGGAATCTGCCAGAGTACAGGTATACCTTACTTGTTAGATAAATTAACCCTAGTTCAAAACTAAAGAAGTAAACACCAGACTCTAAACTATTTAAAATTCCTGTTCCTGTACGCTGTGTTTAGTCTATGTTGAAAAGCGATAAAAGACTACTATTAAAAATCTATGCACACTCCTTTTAAATCTACTTCTGTATAAATGTGCTTCTCTGTTTGGTCGCTCTGACTGTGTTAGAATTTATTTCATCAATTTATTTTCTTTTTTATTATTTGTTTTATGTGCTACACTGTGTAATATTATTAGTTATAAGTCTTTAAAAGGTATGGACATTATATTTGTTAAAGTGCGCAGACTATTTATTAGATTTTAAGTCAGTAGGGGACTTTTCTCTTACTGGAATTTTTTTAGTTTAGGTAATTTTGTTTAGCTTACTCTATGTCCACTTTGTGGACAACCCTAGGTGTGAAACACTGTTGTCTCCCTTGTTTTATGGAGACTTTGGGTGGGGTACGACTTTTAATTTTTTTTTCTTCTCAATGAAATATTTGGGAAAGGGAAGAGAGGGGAGAAAAGGTAAATGAATCACATGAAAATGAATCACATGTAAATTAATCACATGAATATAAATCACATGAATACGAATCACATTTAAATGAATCACATGCAAATAAATCACATGCATGAATATGAATCACATGTAAATGAATCATATGAAAATGAACAAATAAATTACATTCAAGAAAAATCTATACTAACAAGTAATGCAGGTCAATGCTAACAAGTTTTAACACTGCTAAATTAATGGAAAGACAAGGCTAACGTAATTAATCAGTTAAATATGCAGACTTGTTAGGAATTTACAATTCCTGTTGTAGCGTATATAGTTGTAGTGTATATAGTGATTAGGGTATACCCAGAATGCCCAGGTGTTCCTCTTCAGGTGTTCTCTCTTTGGGTATGGTAAAGGTGCCATCTGTGTATTCCACATACCGAACCTTCTTGTATTTCCCTCCAATGCGATCATTACGGTTATTAAAGAATATGCCAGCCATACTGTGAAAAGTGTGGAAAATTTGGTCTGAGCCTGAAGGACTGTATTGATCATGTGTTTGAGAGGTGAGAGGATTAAGTATTAGGTAGCTTTACCTGTCATCCTGTAGCTTAATGCCAGTGTATTGGTTGATCTGTGTAGGTCCATAGTCCCATAAAACCTCCTCAGCAGCAATGTAGTACTGTCTGACTTCACCAAATGGTCTGGGCTTATGCACAGCCGGAAAACATCTCTTGATCTCAAAAAATGCCTGCATGCCCGCTAAAACAAGCAAAAATTGCATCAAACTATGTGATAATGTAGAGCATACTGTTACTTAAGAAGTGTTTTATATATATATATATATATATATATATATATATATATATATATATATATATATATATATATATATATATATTTGTAGAAAGAGTACTAATCACAATATGTTAATCAGCATGTCAAAAAATACTTCTAAGTCTATATCAGCAATAATGCATTAGTTGCTTGTACATGTAACAGGGCTTCCATAATTCTGAATAATACAGACTCAGAGGAGAGGTGCTTTCATATCATACCCTCCAGGTGATCATTAACCTGGCAGCTCAATAGCCACTGTCCAGGTTTGTCCGCCTCCATTTCTACACTGACAAATGTAGCTGGGAAGAGGCTAATGGTGTCAGTGCGGTGCTGCTTGTTCTTTAAGATCTGACCATGGAAGAACGCAGAGTGGATGTCCACTTCGTTGCCAATCCCAAACAGGTGCCATTGAATGTTTTTGCCCACGCACATGCTCAGGTCTGGCAAGTTTCCAAAGACGTAACCGTTAATAGCTGAAAAACAATGGTGAATTGTAAGTGGTGAAATCATTAAACCTTGCCATTTCTCATGAAAATCATTCCTTAAAGGAAATGTGGTAACTTTGACGTTTTTACAACTTTCTACTCACCATGCATTTTATTGCTCTCCTGAAAGTCCTCATCATCCTTGTTGACTTTGGTCGGTGTTTTGCAGTACTTCTTGATGTTGTCATCCAGGTACCAACTGAGGTTTTCATCAGAAACCGTGAACATGAGGGCGTATAGGTAGTCGCTTGATTTGTCACCATGTATGTCCAGAGTACCTGAAGAATTACACACAAGATAATGCACAAATAAGCAATTTGCATGCCATTTATTTATTAAATCCATACTGATCAATTACACTAAATGTTAGAATGAATGTTTAGAGGTTTGATTTAGGCATCCACTGTGAATTCTTCCATAAAATATTTTCCAAAACAGTGACTGAGACCTTTAAATCGAATAGGCATACAGCATCCCTTTGTTATACTCGACACTGTAAGCAATTTCTGTAATTTCTGTAAAAATAAATAAACAAATATATATTTTTATATATATATATATATATATATATATATATATATATATATATATATATATATATAAATATAAATATAAATATATATAATATATATATATATATATATATATATATATATATATATATATATATATATATATATATATATATATATATATATATATATATATATATACAGTGAGGGAAATAAGTATTTGATCCCCTGCTGATTTTGTACATTTGCCCACCGACAAAGAAATGATCAGTTTATAATTTTAATGTTAGATTTATTTGAACAGTGAGAGACAGAATAACAACAAAAAAAATCCAGTCATGTCAAAAATGCTATAAATTGATTTGCATTTTAATGAGGGAAATAAGTATTTGACCCCTCTGCAAAACATGACTTAGTACTTGGTGTCAAAACCCTTGTTGGCAATCACAGAGGTCAGACGTTTCTTGTAGTTGGCCACCAGGTTTGCACACATCTCAGGAGGGATTTTGTGCCACTCCTCTTTGCAGATCTTCTTTAAGTCTTTAAGGTTTCGAGGCTGACGTTTGGCAACTCGAACCTTCAGCTCCCTCCACAGATTTTCTATGAGATTAAGGTCTGGAGACTGGCTAGGCCACCCCAGGACCTTAATGTGCTTATTCTTGAGCCACTCATTTGTTGCCTTGGCCGTGTGTTTTGGGTCATTGTCATGCTGGAATACCCATCCACGACCCATTTTCAATGCCCTGGCTGAGGGAAGGAGGTTCTCACCCAAGATCCCGTCCATCGTCCCTTTGATGCGGTGAAGTTGTCCTGTCCCCTTAGCAGAAAAACACCCCCAAAGCATAATGTTTCCATCTCCATGTTTGACCGTGGGGATGGTGTTCTTGGGGTCATACGCAGCATTCCTCCTCCTCCAAACACAGCGAGTTGACTTGATGCCAAAGAGCTCCATTTTGGTCTCATCTGACCACAAACATTTCTTGGTGTCTATGGTCCCAGCTGCCTTGAGATCATTGACAAGATCCTCCCATGTAGTTCTTAGCTGATTCCTCACTGTTCTCATGATCACTGCAACTCCACGAGGTGAGATCTTGCATGGAGCCCCAGGCCGAGGGAGATCTTTTGTGTTTCTTCCATTTGCAAATAATCGCACCAACTGTTGTCACCTTCTCACCAAGCTGCTTGGCAATGGTCTTGTAGCCCATTCCAGACTTGTATAAGTCTACAATCTTGTCCCTGACATCCTTGGAGAGCTCTTTGGTCTTGGCCATGGTGGAGAGTTTGGAATCTGATTGATTGATTGCTTCTGTGGACAGGTGTCTTTTATACAGGTAACAAGCTGAGATTAGCAGCACTCCCTTTAAGAGTGTGCTCCTAATCTTAGCTCATTACCTGTATAAAAGACACCTGGGAGCCAGAAATCTTTCTGATTGAGAGGGGGTCAAATATTTATTTCCCTCATTAAAATGCAAATCTATTTATAACATTTTCTGCTGTCATTATGTTAGTGTACATTTACAAGGTAATATTTTTATAGTGTATACACAGCTCAACAGACCTTTTTTACAGATAATAAATGGCCCAATGAGTCCTGAGGCAATATCTTTTGGGGCATTGATGTGAGAGTGGTACACTCGGGTCAAGCAGTTCGTGTCATCTTCAGCAGGAGCGTGAGAGGAAGACAGCTTCCACAAATAGTTATACATCTCCCCAGGAGCCACACCATCATCAAGGGTCTCCTCTTTACCTGTCAGATCAGGGTACCATGCTCCTGAAAGTAAACAACACATATGTGGAGCAATATAAATAATAAGAGGCAACTACTGTAATAAAAGTATAGCATTGGTCTTAATATGCAATATGTATTGGATATATGCCATATCCAGGGTCCATACCTTCACTGGATTTATTGTAAGCAATTCCATGGGGATGAATGGAATATATGCGAGATGCCATGTTCTTCAAATGCACAACCACAGTGTCATCCTCTTCGGCACTGATGATAGGCCCGACAAAGCCCAACCATTTGGGCTTCCCTATCTCCTGCCTGAAGGTAAGGTCCGTGTACTGTAGGTACACTGCCTTCTTATACACATGCCCAATCCTAAGGTCATTATTTTCCAAAAATGTCCTTGCATGTCTGAAATATAGTAGAAATGTTTGGAAATTAAAACTGGTGATTTTGTAATGCATGTCTTTAGCGGTTTGTAGCCACCTGTACAAGTGCATACAGTTATGATATAGATACAGTGCCCTCCACAAATATTGGCACCCTTGGTAAATAAAAGCAAAGAAGGTTGTGAAACATTTTCTTTATTGTTTAACCTTTTGATCTTTTGTTTAAAAAAAAGGAAATTGTTCAATCATGACTTCCTGTTTCACAGGGGTATAAATATGAAGTAACGCATAGGACAAATTCCCTTAGTCATTCATAACAATGAGTAAAACCAAGGAATATAGCTGTGATGTGCGGAAAAAAGGTTGTTGAGCTTCACAAAATGGGAAGTGGCTATAAGAAGTGGTTATAAGAATATAGCACAAGCATTGAAAAAAAAATCTCCAAGGATCACAGCTGGAGAGTTGCAGAAGTTAGCTGCGTCTTGGAGTCAGAAATAGACTTCAGAAGTCACCTACATCACCACAAGTTGTTTGGAATGGTTTCAAGAAAAAAGCCTCTACTCTCATCCAAAAACAAACTCGAGCGTCTTCAGTTTGCCAGACACGACTGGAACTTCAAATGGGATTCTATGGTCAGATGAAACCAAAATAGAGCTTTTTGGCAATAAACACCAGAGGTGGTTTCGGCATACACAGAGAGGTATCCATATGGAAAAGTACCTCATATATAGGGATAAATAAAGGGAACACTTGGAGTTACATTGTGCTGTTTAAGTGTTCCCTTTATTTTTTGAGCGAGCAATATATATATCTATATACACACACATATATATATACATACATATATATATATATATATATATATATATATATATATATATATATATATATATATATATATATATATATATATCTATATACACACACAATATATATATATATATATATATATATATATATATATATATATATATATACAGTGCTTTGCGAAAGTATTCGGCCCCCTTGAACTTTTCAACCTTTTGCCACATTTCAGGCTTCAAACATAAAGATATAAAATTTAAAAAATTTTTTGAAGAATTACCAACAAGTGGGACACAATTGTGAAGTGGAACGAAATCTATTGGATGTTTTAAACTTTTATAGCAAATAAAAAACTGAAAAGTGGTGCGTGCAAAATTATTCGGCTCCTGTACTTTCAGTGCAGCAAACTCATCCAGAAGTTCAGTGAGGATCTCTGAATGATCCAATGTTGTCCTAAATGACTGATGGTGATAAATAGAATCCACCTGTGTGTAATCAAGTCTCTGTATAAATGCACCTGCTCTGTGATAGTATCAGAGTTCTGGGACTAAAGTTTGCCACAAGCCTTTTTATGGATATCTTTGAGAAATGGCTTTCTTCTTGCCACTCTTCCATAAAGGCCAGATTTGTGCAGTGTATGACTGATTGTTGTCCTATGGACAGACTCTCCCACCTCAGCTGTAGTTCTCTGCAGTTCATCCAGAGTGATCATGGGCCTCTTGGCTGCATCTCTGATCAGTCTTCTCCTTGTCTGAGCTGAAAGTTTAGAGGGACGGCCAGGTCTTGGTAGATTTGCAGTGGTCCGATACTCCTTCCATTTCAAAATGATCGCTTGCACAGTGCTCCTTGGGATGTTTAAAGCTTGGGAAATATTTTTGTATCCAAATCCAGCTTTAAACTTCTCCACAAGAGTATTACGGACCTGCCTGGTGTGTTCCTTGGTCTTCATGATGCTCTCTGCGCTTTCAACAGAACCCTGAGACTATCACAGAGCAGGTGCATTTATACAGAGACTTGATTACACACAGGTGGATTCTATTTATCACCATCAGTCATTTAGGACAACATTGGATCATTCAGAGATCCTCGCTGAAATTCTGGAGTGAGTTTGCTGCACTGAAAGTAAAGGAGCCGAATAATTTTGCACGCACCACTTTTCAGTTTTTTATTTGCTAAAAAAGTTTAAAATATCCAATAGATTTCGTTCCACTTCACAATTGTGTCCTACTTGTTGGTGATTCTTCACAAAAAATTAAAATTTTATATCTTTACGAAGCCTGAAATGTGGGAAAAGGTTGAAAAGTTCAAGGGGGCCGAATACTTTCGCAAGGCACTGTGTATATATATATATATATATATATATATATATATATATATATATATATATATATATATATATATATATATATATAAACCTGTGTTTACAATTGTTTGATATCCATGAGAGTATTTTTGTGATTTTTTTTTTAACAAAAGATCAAAAGGTAAAACAATAAAGACACATTTTCACAGCCTTCTTTGCTCATATTTACCAAGGGTGCCAATATTAGTGGAAGGGACTGTATCTAACAATATACGCTTTGAAATTATTCCTGAATGATTCTTTTTAAGCTAGTTTAAAAGAGGTTTTAGTTGGAATCAATTTTGAACAGCAAACTCACTGTTGCAGGCATTTATAAAGGGTTGGCTTTATTCAGAAAGACAACCCTATCAACAATTTAGGGTACACCAAATTATGGGTTTTTGGATGCAAATGCTAATTTTATAAAAATGCATTTATAAAATTCCAAAGTTATCAAGAGTCTTTTTTTTTTTTTAAACCTTTTGTCATAGTTATAGTATATTTATAGAAAAATGATAGTATATAAAGTAAAGTATAATATAGTAAAGTAAAACTCACTCATCTTCCTCTTGTGTTTTGTTTTGAATCTGGTTCTTCCCAGTGGGTGCATAATCCCACTCAATCTCCTTAATACCTATGAAATATTCTCTTATTGCACAGGACACAGATCCAACACAGCACAAAATCCCAATCAGGTTCCAGTGCAACCTCCCCATGTTGCTCCTCTGTGATTTGGATGTCAGGCTCTCTGAGATTGCTTCATTCCTTTTAAAGGTAACAGAGAGATGCCAACCAATAGAAGTGAGGTATCAGAATGATTGAGTAATAGATTTGCCCATCTCAAATGACCTGAAACAGATAACCTTTGATAAACTCCTGACTGGAAGTTCCTTCCTGATTTTAAATATGTATTCAGCTTAAGATGGGTTTAATGCACCTAGTGCAACCAGACTCACACTGCTATGTATATGGAGGAAAAATTTTCAGTCATTGTACTGAACGTCAGTAAATCTCCAATACTGAAACTGTTCACAGCCATTCTAGTGGTATGATCAGATAATAATAATAAAAAAAATGTTTGTATTTGTGTTTTCTTCCAGTCTTGCACAAATGTAAAATTTCCCATGTGTGTGAATTACGCAAGGTAATCAGCTCACATCTGTCACGTCAGCTCACTGTAGCCGACCTCTACCAAAATCAATATAGCTACTGATAACATTGGTCACAATGTTGCATTGAGTTGAGAGACTTAGATTGTGCTAAAAACCCAACAAAGTGGTCAATTAACACAGTAAAAACAGAACACACTGTTCTTTTCTAACTGAACTATGTGCGTTTAAGCAATTTGAGCAAATGGCTAATCGAAATATAAATTGGTGTCTGTTTAAAACTGGAAATAAGGAACTATTACTTTATTACTTCGTTATTTTCTTCTTCTTGTATTTTATTTTAAATATGCTACACTGTGTAATATTATTAGGTATAAGTCTTTAAAAGGTATGGACATTATATTTGTTAAAGTGCAGAGACTATTTATTAGATTTTAAGTCAGTAGGGGACTTTTTTGTTACTGGAATTTTTTTTAGCTTACTCTAGGTCCACTTTGTGGACAACCCTAGGGGTGAAACAATGCTGTCTCCTTTGCTTCATGGAGACTTTGGGTGTGTCTCTCTTCAGCTCCAATTGGCTATTTATATTATTATTTTTATTTTAGTTCTTGGGTTTTATAATTTTTATATAACCAGCGACAGGTATTGAGTAGCCATGATGAGCCGGGGGAGGGCGGGGGGGAATTTTTTAATTTATTTATTTATTTGTTTTATTATTATTATTATTATTATTATTATTATTATTTATTTATTTATTTATTTATTTATTTTCTTCTCTTCTCAATGAAATATTTGGGAAAGGGAAGGGAGGGGAGAAAAGGTAAATGAATCACATGAAAATGAACCACATAAAAAGGAATTACATGTAAATGAAGCACATGCATGAATATGAATCACATGAAAATGAATCATATGTAAATGAATCACATGTAAATGAATCATATAAAAATGAACCACATGAAAATGAATCACATGAATATGAATCACATGAAAATGAATTACATGTAAATGAATCACATGCATGAATATGAATCACATGAAAATGATTCATATGTAAATGAATCACATGTAAATGAATCATATAAAAATAAACCACATGAAAATGAATCACATGAATATGAATCACATGAAAATGAATTACATGTAAATGAATCACATGCATGAATATGAATCACATGAAAATGATTCATATGTAAATGAATCACATGTAAATGAATCATGTGAAAATGAATAAACAAAGGCAAAAAAATAAAACTGGAAATAAACGGAACAAAGAAAGGAAATGTACTGTACAATATGGTATATTCTTGGATATTATCCAGTCACTATTTAAATTTGAGCAAATTTGTGGTACTGACCATGTTAACTCCTATGTACAACAGCCCAATTTTTGTTGAGCATTAACCCTTCCACATGTTCAGAGGACACAATGGATTTGATCTACCAAGGATCATCGGGTTTTGACTAGCTTGATTCCATGCAAGCAAAAGCACCCTAATGCTAAGAAATTCTGAAATTCATGCAAATATTTCTAATATTCAACTTTTCAGTCAGGTTGTGGCTAATAATATATTATATAATGTTGTATTAAATTAGAAAATAATGCAAAACAGGAGTATTTTCGGTTGTGGTCTCTTTTGGAACTTTTGGAATCTATTATAAGGTACCACAGAACTAAAGGCCACTTCAGGTAAAACCAACAGAAAGCAAAGCTCACATGTTCACAAATAGCAGTGCTCAATGTCCAGAGTTTGTGTTATATTTGTATCTTAAACAAATTTCCTTGATCTTAAAGCCATACAATCCCAGTATAATGGTGCACCTCATTTACACTGCACATTAAAACCAAAACTAGTGTATAATCCAAAATGGAACTTTTATTCATTTTTAAGGAAGCACAAGAAACATTATAAAAAATAATAAAAATGTACTTATATGACACATAACGTCAAGATTTTTTTTAATGTCAACATAATAGTTAATCAAGAATTGGGAAATAAGTTATCATTTTCTTAAAATGAAACATACAGAAAACACAAGAAATACATTTAACAAAATGGACAATGAAGCCACATAGTGTATAATCAGAACTTATAAAGCACTCATGAAATAATTTGTCTTTTCTTAAAAGCAAAATTATCTTGATTATATTGTCTCAGTAATTAATTCTAAAAGGTGAAAAAAATATCAGTTTCTCTATATTTATTTGTCCATGGATAGAAAGTTATGCACCTTACAAACTTCTTTGTTTTTTTCTGGTTTGTTTGATTGTTTGTTTGTTTGTTTGTTTGTTTGTTTGTTTGTTTGGTATATATATATATTTTTTTCTTTTTTATTTTTTCTTCTTTTTTTTTCTAGGTAGAAATAGTTCTAGGTATCAGGTCTGAGTATACTACAATGGTGCTGTATTGGGGTTGATTGTGTTAGAGTAGAAGACATAAGAGCTGCTCCTGTTCAAGATAGAAAAGGCTCGTAATGCTACACTGACCCAATTCCCAGATATATATTGATTTAATCTGTCAGGTATTTTCAGAATGTTTTTTTTTTTTTTTTTCAATAGCAGCCTATCGTTACAATGTCTGTTCATTATGGATGTATGGGATAGTTGTCCATTGTGTCTTCAAGCACTCAGGCTATATTGCTGCTTATAACAGCAAGGCCTGCAGATGGTGCTGACCAATCCACTGATAAATT
Organism: Ameiurus melas; assembly: GCA_012411365.1. Lineage (NCBI taxonomy): Eukaryota > Metazoa > Chordata > Actinopteri > Siluriformes > Ictaluridae > Ameiurus > Ameiurus melas. Next base: position 19,805,904 of record CM022762.1, on the reverse strand, counting down.
GCACAAAACAAATGAGGAACTCAATCAGGCTGAGGCCTAGCAGGATGGAAAGAAGCGTCACATTCCACTCAACAATGTGAGCAGGCTCTGAACACCAAGAATAGGATGTACTGTTAAACAGGTATCTGAGAATAAGAGGTACAAAGATACAGGAAAGTGTTTAGCAACTGTACTGAATCCAGCATTACATGTAAAATAGATAAGAAGGATCTATAGTGTTTTCATACCGTAGCCCATAATTCTGGAAAGGAGTTTCCCACTTCAATTTGACCAGGCAATATGGCCCCTCTATCATGGCCATGGCTGAGGTGATGAAGCAATAGCCAGAGCCAGCCAGTCCAATCAGAGACGCTAGCACAGAGCCACACATCTGGACAAACAAAATGCACAATCAAAGAAGAGAAACAAAATGGCATACATAAAGACACCACTATTACAGTCTCTCTTTGGTCAGAACTTTCTGGAGTATTATCCCCATTCTGTAAGGAATATCTGCAATTTCCATAATAAAATGCTCCCTTCAAACCAATGCAATATTAAATGTGATTTATAGTTCGATACTATAACCTGGTATTCTAGGAAAATATTTACGGTACTCACTATCAAAACACTTTACTTTATAGCTACAGTAACACTGCTGTTGTAACAACAGAGTCAAACATACAGTATCTTTAACTTTACTGTGAAACTAAAAGCATTTTCCTGAAGCCGCAAAGGCACCTCATCTGGCTAATATTTTAAATCCTACCAAGTTTGGCAGCTTGCATATTTCAATTTCAGCTTCATTTCCTTGTGCTTTTTAGGTGTGTAGCCCATTGATTCCGTGACTGCAGTTCTCACTGTTCATTTTAACATTTATTATTGTGTCATTTGATCTTATCTTATAATTACATGATTTTGTGAACAGAAACTGCAATCAGTGCAATGTTTCATAACAGTAAACATACATTACAGTGAGAGTGCTCAAAATGGGTGGTGGTCTGGGAAAACCTGTTGCATGTTGCTGTGGCTGAATTCTTGCAAACAGCAATCAATTGAGGTTTGGGCTAAAATTGCATTTTTCTGCTTATAACATAACTTAACGCCTCAATTTGTGGAAGGAGCCATATTAACAGACACAGTGAGTGTCACAATTTGACCAAGTTTTTTGAAAGCTATCTGCTGTCGTGAAACAGAGCCTAATCAATTCAGTTTGTAATCAGATACCCACCATTAAAATGTCTGTGACAGAGATGGGCTAGAATATGTACATGTTGTTCTCCTTTTTCACTTTTGGATGTAACTATATTTAAAATGGCATACCTTTTCTTTATGTGAAAGATAAACATATTTAATTTCTGTAGTTTCAAGAACTTTATATGGAGAAAATGTCAAGATTTTACCATGTGAAGGGCCTAAGGATATAAGTTCCAATAACAACCTGGCAACTCTGCTTCCAGTAAGTTTCTGTAAAGTTCCCAGGTCATTTGTTTTTTTAAGAATTCAGACATACTGGGATGTCTTTGAAGCCTGATCAATTCAATGGGCATAAGAGTGGGTAGTGGACAGTGTAGTACTCACAGCACAGCCCTCTGTTCCACAGGAGTCAGCGCACTTCCCCATTTTCAAAAAAGTAAAAGCAGCTATGAATATCTGCAATCAAAGTAAATCAGTAAATAATATTTTATGTCTGTGGTGTTTGTTACAAATTCAGGTCAGACAGGATGCTGAATACAAGGATGTTTACTTTTGCTCGAGCTTAATCACTAGACAAAACCAACATTTATTTTTAGCTTTCTGAAACCATTCATCATCTGAATGTAAATCAGATTTGACTAGCACTTTTGACAAAAGTATTTTGACAAAAAAAAAAAGGTTCTGGAGCTCTAATTTTTTAAAAACAGATATTTAGATTTTTCAAACTCAAACCCTAAACCCACCAAAACACCAAAACAAAAAAGGTACACATACACTCTACTACTACTTGGAGTCATTTGTGAACATGGAAATCCTCCATTTTGTAATTTTACCAGAGGTACCAAGCAAATTTTTTTTCCAAAAAAATAAAAAGTTTTCTATATACACCCATCATCACTTAAGAGTAACTTTCTACACATCCACAAACTAAAAAGGCACAGGAACAATACTCACTGCGATACCACCACCTCCTATTCCCATGAATTTCCACACGTATGGGCTCAATTGGTCATTCTGCACAAAATCCACCCTTCCATCGGGGAAAAATAGCAGCACATTGGCCACAATGCAGCAGATGGCCAGTGGAATTAGAGCAAAACCTAAAGATCTGGCAAAACCCAAAGAGCACATCGTTCTGAGGGGAAAAAGTAACTAGTAAATTCCAAGGACAAGCAAGAAGTGTTAACTCAACTATAATCCAGGAGCGAAGCTGAAGGAGTCAGAAAAGGAGTGTGAGCTTTTTAAGAGACCCCCCCCCGTCCTTTCCAATTTCTACACACACACACACTCATCAGATGGTTGAGGACTGTTATAAAGGATATGATGTAATGTCTTCCATTTTGGGCAGCGAGTGCACTGAAAGGGGTTGCAGCGACCAGGACATTGTAACATTCTCAACATGGCAGGAAACCCTCAGACAGATCATATTACCAAGTCCCCATGGTATGGGGTGGAGGGATGCGGGCGAGGAGGGGAGGGGTGGGGGGTCTGAAATTCTCTTAGCCCTTTAAGCAGCTGCATCCTCTCTCAGATAAGAATGGAAGACTCATCAAAACATTTATTTCAAACTGTTTGAAAAAAACCAACACCATCATACAGTACACAGTATCTCAATTAAATTAGATAAACTGTATATGTAATGAAGAGGAATGAAAAATTCAATCTAGATCTCTTTGATATGTCTCTCTTGTGAAATTGTTTATTTTTTTAATGTTCCAAGTAGTTTCTAAAACTGTTTCTATGTAGAACCACTCAACATAAAGTTTCCCCTTTCAGAACAACTTGTTTAGAACTCTTATCCACCCATTTAACCTTCTAAGATCATGCACTCTTTAAAAAAAATGTTAAATCTAAAACTCTTTATATTGCTCATCTAGAGGAACCCTTAATGGTCACTATTAACCCTGGTGGTCACTATGCAGAAACTTACTATTTTCAAAGCTAAAACCATTAACCATCCAAGGAACACTTAAAGAACCCTTTCTTCTAAGAGTGAAAAACCACACCTCATAAAAAAAAAAAAAAAAAAAAAAAACACCACAAAAAAAACACTCAATATGAGAAAATTTTGTTTTCAATTATTCTAACTCACCTAATCTTAAATGCTTGAAACCAAAAAAAAAATCCTACCTTTAAAAAAAAAACATAATTTTCTTGTAAGTTTTCAAAAAACAAAATGAGTCATGCAAAATTAAAAAAATTCCAGTGTAATATCATGACATTGAACATACACTTGATGCACCCTGATTTCCTGAGACAGTTCGTAATGGTGACTATACAGTAGATGGCACCAGATTCTTCCTCATGTAAGTGGAATACCTGTATGTACACTTTTTTTTTCAAGATTTGTATGATCTATGAATGACTGCTAGTGTAAATTGGCACTAAGAACAAAATTGGTGGTATGACTTGAGAGAACAATCACAATTACTGAGTGGTTTATGTAACCTGCAAAACATTGAAAACACTATTTCTCTAACTATTCATGTATTTGCTAATTAGTGGATCTAAAATACATTTAACTGCTCAAACTCACAGGACCCATTGATGGTCACTCACTTTTGTTACTACACATCCATTTAGTTAGTTTCACTACAGTTACTGAATAATATGGTTTCCTTTAAAGGACTGAATAATGAGGAGGAATTTACAGGGTTATGGAACTTTACCAAGCTTCTGGCTTGGAAATGTTTCTAATGTAAAAAATAAAAACAAAATCGAATACATGGGGATGTACAAACTTTCTGTCCTCTAAAACTATTTTCTCAATTATCAATAAACATGATCATTAAAACTGTTGAAAACAAATGCTGCTGAAATCAAGTAATCTAGAATGAAATGTAACAGTTATTTAAATGCATAAAAACTACAATAATATTAAGGCCATGTATTCCCACAGAGAAAAACTGAGCTATAATTTGCATGTGCTTTGCAGTTCATGCTATGAACAGGGTGTGACCCTAGAGCTAAAAATAAAGCTATATAAGACACAGTTTCAATGTTTCAGTTCCCCAATCTGTTACTTTTGTGAACTCCTGCTGGGAAATGTATCAATGATAAGACATTCAAACCGGATAATGCAGGAGCACTCATGTGCAGCACCACAGGTTCCCCTAGAAAGCCTGGCCATGAAATCATTTTCCAGTGTTATAATACACTCAAGGAATGGCATTTAACAGAGTCACAATATGAACAGAGGATAACTGAGTCACACAGGAGGCCACATCCCTCCACACCCACCAACATGTACACACAGTGAGCCCTCCACCCCTGATTTCTATACTTGAAAATGGGAAGCAAATTCCAAAGTGCTGATATACACAGTAGGAGGCAATGACAATAGAATCATTACACATTGGAAGAAAATGTCATACATCCAGTAAAATTGAGAAGACACAAAGGAGACATTTTCATACAACATTAAATGCTGGTCATTTAAATGGATATACTTATTCTTTACTTTTTATTAGTACACTTTTAACATTTTATTTACTACACTTTCAGTAATCTGTCAAATGTCTGTACACACAATATATATATTATTTATATATATTTACAGATCCAGTATTTCAAAGTTTAACAGTACAATAAGAGCAATAACTTACTCATTTAAACAGAACAGAGAAGTTAATACTCTAAAGAATTTTTTTCCCTTCATGTATATGGCAAAATTATTGTTACAGAAATCCAAGTTAAAATCAATTTGCCATCAGTTCTACAGTACAGGTGAATAGTGAATATATATATATATATATATATATATATATATATATATATATATATATATATATATATATATATATATATATATATATATATACATACATTATATATATATATATATATATATATATATATATATATATATATATATATATACATATATATATATATATATATATATATATATATATATATATATATATATAGAAAGAAGTATTTGATCCCCTGCTGATTTTGTACGTTTGCCCACTGACAAAGAAATGATCAGTCTATAATTTTAATGTAAAATTTATTTGAACAGTGAGAGACAGAATAACAACAAAAAAAAATCCAGAAAAATGTCAAAAATGTTATAAATTGATTTGAATTTTAATGAGGGAAATAAGTATTTGACCCCTCTGCAAAACATGACTTAGTACTTGGTGTCAAAACCCTTGTTGGCAATCACAGAGGTCAGATGTTTCTTGTAGTTGGCCACCATGTTTGCACACATCTCAGGAGGGATTTTGTCCCACTCCTCTTTGCAGATCTTCTCCAAGTCATTAAGGTTTCGAGGCTGACGTTTGGCAACTCAAACCTTCAGCTCCCTCCACAGATTTTCTATGAGATTAAGTTCTCTTATCTCTTACAGATTTTCTTATCTATCCCTGCAGGCTCACCTCGCTCGGCTCCCTTCGACACTTCAGATCCAGAAAAGGAGGGTTTACCTTTTTAATTTCTCTATTTTCCATTTTCTTCAATCTGATATAATTTCCTAACATTGTACCAATAAACTATGATGATCCAGATTATACTGTCTTATACCACAGCACTGTTGAATTCACAAATCTGATTGGTGTTGATTAATTTCCTATAACAGCAGATCTGACATGAGTGTCGACTGTTATTCAGATCACAGGTTTATATGAATGCGCCGGTTCTAATACGTTATTCGTTCTAGAGTAACTTACACAGAAACTAATAGCCAAATAATAAACAGATTTTAAAACATGCTGTTTTATAACAAATAAAAACATATAATCATTGATATGGTGAGGATTTCTGTAAGGAGATGTTTCTCTACATATATCACATATTTATAGAAGTCTCCAGTGTCAGCGCTTTGAAGACAACATGACCCCGTTTTTGGGTTAACTTCATGAGAGTTGTTCATGAAGTTAACTTCATGACAGAAATAAAAAGGGAGGCTGGTGAGGAAAGACTGTTTATAGCTGGTAAAACTTAAGCTACCAACTTGTCTTGTGGATGTTCCACAACATTAAGTGTATCTATAAACAGTTAAAAAGTATGACGCATTGTTCATTGATAAATAAAATTTTTAATCATTGACAAATTGCCTTGAGATATGCTGTTATTGGCAAATAATCAACTTTGGGCTTGAATCGTAACTCCACTTCATGTCGGGCCACATTACACCGCTCTGTTGTTGATTATTATCCTATAACAACATGTTATAGTGTATTATTTCTTATATAAATACTAAGTGTGTAGTAAAAATGCAACTATAATGTAACTAGTGAGGACAAAAACTCCTTAGTGTTTTTAATTTACAGTTACTTTTACTGTAAGTTGTGTTGTAGCAAGATAACCCAAAATGATGGATTAATACCAAGCCGCAATTTGACAATACCTACAGTATATGCTAACTACACAAGAACAAGTTTCATATTAAAAGAATTGGATAGTTCCCGTTTAGAAAAAAACAGCAATTAATATCAGTTACCCTCGCTATAATGCTCATGTTGATTCTTTTTTTTTTTTTAATTATAAACAAGTTGTACTACTGTAATTCTTTCATAACCGTTCACACATCTGTAGTAGGTCCACTATAGATGCCTGAGTACAAAATACTAAACAGAAGGAAAGTCCCATTTTATAATTCCCCCATTATTGTATCTCTAGTTAAATGAATCCCTCTGAATCATCCATTTGCCTTAACAGGCATCTTCTGTTTTTATGAATCACTGAACACATTGTTTACAACAAAAAGGAGAACATGTAAATGCTAATCTTTAAATAGCACTGACCACAAAACAAAGGAAACTTTCTGTTGAGGAAAAATGTTTAATGCGTTCCAGAAATACTTCAAATAAAATAATGAGGCAACTTACAATCAGTGATATCAATTGAAAGAAATAGGCTGTACTTCCTTAACCACTAGGGTTACCGTAATTCGCATCTATATATAGCATAATTCATGTGCAAATCAGTGGAAACTTTATCTCTACTACTCTCATTTCTCACATAATCTCATACGACTATTAATCAGTACTGTATTTACACATTATTATGCCTGCGTTTGGCATACATTGCTGCTTTTATTTCTGGAAAGCATGAGAAAAATTGTGTGCTAAGTGTTTGTGTCTTCGTCGTGTGTGTGCTAAGCTTACTGTGTCTTGAGATAATCTCAGAGCTGAACTTTGGATTATCTCAAAGTTGATCTTCAGAACAACAAAGTAATATATTGGCACAAAATTTGTGTAAAGCTGCACTTTAAAGCTGTTCTTATCTCAGAATGAACTGGATATTTAACCCCTCAAACTCATACTATATAATGTTCTGCATACTGTTTTACTGTATTTTAATTTCACTGTTGTTACTGGATAACTAAATAATGAGAAGATTCTTTAAACTTCAGCATGCAACATTAAAAAAGCGTTCTGAATATCAAGTGAATTAAATGGTTACTTAATGGTTAATTATTTAATTTATTTATTTATTTTTTTAAACAATTTTTAGTTTTTTCTGTGTACTGCTTATTTTGTGTACAGCGCTTTGAGAAGCTGCTTTTAAAGGCACTCTATAAAATACAGTTTATTATTATTATTAACCCTTAAACCACTACACTCTATGTTACCTACCTGAACTAATTTATGCTTTCAGACACATAATAATTCATATCAGTCCAAAAATGCAGCCAAAATTCCACATTTGCAGCCAAAAATGCTGTGGCTTTTTAAAAAATGTTCTATGCAATTTGCAAAGTTCTGTGTTTTTTTTTTTTTTTTTTTGCAGAAAACTACTTGACTTGGCAAAGTTGAAATTGCACTAAACAGTTTTGCACTGTCTTTCACAATCATGTTTGTTGGTAGATCATGTTTGTTGTTTAGCTGTACTCATGTTCGAAGCACGTAAATCCCAGATGGCGTTGGCTGAATGCGTGTTGTGATGACGTCACAATACGCGTCTTGGCACAAATCTGCGGAAAATCTGCAGTAGTTTTGAAAAATCGCAAGATCCACAGAATATTGCAGAGTATGCTTGATTTTGCGTTAATTTCTGTGACCACAAAATCATGAAATCCTGGATGGACTGTCATGTGAATGAAGTTTTATCAAACTCTATGAAGATTAAGGTTAGAGTTAGGGGTGGCTTTAGCGTTTTCTCATTACATAAAATGAGATTAGGTTTGCAATTATTCAGATGTGCTGCAGTCTTGGAAAACCCATCACAAAATGAAATGTGTCATTTTCTATTGTACAGTATAAAGCTCTGAGAACAACAGGCTTCATATGAAACATGATTATCTTTTGCATGTATCTCAATCAAATGTGAAAAACTTAAGAGAGACAATTACATTTAAAGATTCGCTCCAACTGTGGCACAGGAACATCAGTGACATTTTGACAGCTTCTCTTTGTCTAAAAAACTTGTATTGATTAGGCTTATGTCCATTTTGGTATGGATACATGTCCAATTCCTGACATTTAGTGTGTTTTTACAGCTGTATTTGTTAAAAGTGGCTCCTTAATCTTTGCAGGATGTCTAGAAGAAAAAAAAACAACCTTTCTACATTGATTTGGAGAAAAATTTATGGATTCCTAAAGTTGAAGTGTCAAAGGATGTTACAGCACATTATGTTTGCCAGAATTCAGCTACAGTGATATTTGACAGGTTTTTCCAGGATGCTACACATCTGTGTCCTCGGGGTCATTTTTTTATTTTATTTAAAATACTTATCTTAGACATTTACTTATTTTATTTTATTTAAAATACTTATATTAGACATTTCAGCACTGTCTAATAATACATACATGAAGGCAAATGGACGTGTGCATCGTCTCAAATGCATTTCACTGTTCATCCAATTATAAGTGATACAGGCTCTCATTTTTCTTGACTTTTTGTCCACTAACCCTAATAGTGCACTTCAGTTTTATAGCTAATATCCCACAGCACATCCATCTGCCCTAGGATCAGATCCAGCCCACAGTACCCTCTCTTCTCCTTCTGGTTTTTCATCACTTAAATCCCACCACCACTTTCCTATGCTGATCATTTGCCCGCGTCCAAACTGGTCCCGTTCATGTCCTTCTACTGGCCAGTTCACCACATGGCCTCGCCGTCTGAGTTCATCGGCCACACCTCGGTCCATGCCCGCCTCCAGATTGAGCTGCCACAGCCGTGCTGCACAAAGAGTTTCAACTTCTAACAGGTGAACCATACACGAATGCTTATTTAATAAAGTATACGACCTTGTATGTTTAGTACTACTGTACTACTGCCACAAATAGGTGTGTCTTATAAACCAACATAGTCTTATATAGTACCTACTAACTCATACAAGTTTGTGTAAAAATACATTATGTTTAAGCTTAGGGTTAAGAGCAGAGATCAGTATCATGGATCATTTAGCACAAATCTACTGAAGGATCCATTAAATCCAACCACATCCAGCTCACATCAGTCAATTTTGTAGACAAATCTCTCATTTCTCAGGTTGAGTTGAATAAACTTACAATTCAATGTACAGAAATGACAATATTTACTTTAAAAATGTCTTTAAAAGCTGTCAGATAAACCACCCATTGAAAACAATTTTACTTAAACTGTAAAAACTACTACATATTAGTTGTAGGAGCTCTATAAAATAAAGCAAAAGTAAAATATTAACTAATCCTATATTTAAAAAATAAAATTTTAACTATAAGTGCAAGCATTTTTAAAATTATTTACATACTAATATTTTCTAAAATTAGGAAATCTAAGTATAAGGGAACTGAGACATATTTATAAAAAAAAATGTGTAACTGTAAAAGGTCTATACATTGATTAATCTGATTAATCACTTGTAGTACATGTAAAGCCACATACTGTATTTATTTTAAAACTGAGATTATCGCTGTTTATAAATCATTTTGTTCTACTGCTTTAACTTGTCCTTAATAAAGTACTCATTTAGATTCACGTTAGGAGTTGAGAGCTTTGTAGTATTTAAATACAATGATTTATTTCTATGGTGGAATACTTAAAAAACATTTTAAATAACTTTCCACTATTTAACTTATATCTTGTTAAAAAAAATTATAATAATTTGTATAAACTGTAAGATGTTCCTTTCTACCAACCCACCTAATATTCAAATATAAGCAGAATAAAGGCCTAAAAATCGAATAAATCTGACAATGACTTTGACTTGAAAATTGACTTGTCAATTTATTTAAATCCTCTACATAAGATTCGGATAAGCAGCATCTGTCGAAACAATGTGCTAAGATGTGTTTTCTCAACCTTAAGTGAGAAACTTACCAGCCTGATCATACGACACGAACACACGTGGTGCATCGAGTGCACGCTGAGGATTCATGCCAAATTCTACCATGTTGAGCAATACCTGCAGAAGGAAAATTTGTATTATCTTATCTTTAAATGCTTAACAGTCATATAAGTCACTGAACCATTTCAGCCTGCAATCAGGTTGTCCAGCTGCTATGATGGACTGACAACTCATCCTTAATTTCTTTTTTTCATTGTACCATCAAGTGGCATTCACCTGACACTGCTCTCATAGCACTGATGTCAAGATTGTTTTGGAAAACTAGGGACTGGGTTTTACATCCACAGGACTCAAGTCAGCAATAACCTCGAAAGCAGGCTTAGATATTACTGGATAATGGAAAATATAGACAGTACATAAATAGGCGTGTCTTTAATTGGAAGGAACTGTAAGTTCCTCAACCTCAGCTACATCACTCAAGTAAATAATTGGTCTCAACTGGAGATATGCATGGCATTGTCTTTCAAATTCCACACACACAGTAATTATTTAATAAATTTAGTTGGTTCTATTTCCCAAAATATAAACAGTTATATAAACAATATTAATTAATATCCTAACTGAAACCACTGTGACCCTGACCAGGCAGATATTAAGGATGAATGAATGACAAAAAAGAACAAAAGGACAGTGTGTGTATATGTTGCATAATGCATGCTGTATACAGTACACAGGACATTTTGGACAAAAAGTTATTCTTCTTGTATGGACTTTTGTCCAAAACATGTTTTCTGAAAACTTTGTATGGTTTTTAAAGTATAATTATAATTAAACTAGTTTAATTAAACCAACACGTTTATTGACAGTTTGTTTAAGTAAACATGGTATTTCATTAACTTGCAGTGCCGTACTTTACTATTTACTTGTATTTATTTGTATTTACTATATTTACAGCATTTAACTAGAGGGCATCAGAGCGACTTACAAGTACTTTGTAGTCTCCATCAAAACACATAGCCTCATGGTAGTATAAATAGGTCAGAGTGTGAGGAATACCATTCTGCTATTACTCCTATGGTATTACATAAGGAAAGCCTTCATCTTTTTATATTTGTTGATAGCAAGCCCTCACATTGACCATTTATTATTTACAAACTCTGAATTTAACTAATTCAGTTCAGTTAATAATAATAATAATAATAATAATAATAATAATAATAAAGCGTAGACATTAACACTATGAGAATAATGCATATGTAATTATGCTAGCCAGGATGTTTTCCTTAAAATCCCTCATTGTTTCTTCTAAATAAAAATTCTAAATGAAACTATTTAGCTTTGAGCAAAACTTGGTAAAAAAAAAATGCTAGAAAATATTTTTTTTTCAAGTTAAATTGCCTTAGAATTTCAACCATAAACATTTATCTCTTTTTGAACTCTATATTATGCATTAAAAATAAGATACATTTAGATTGGATATGATTGTACACTATGATTGTACTTGTACTGTATTTGATCATGCTGTATGAAAGTTCATGACCTACTGCTTTCCCACATGTTAGGTGTTAAATGTTAGTGAAGCTCACCTGCACATGACCCTGAGGCTGCATGAAGCCCCCCATCACCCCAAAGGAGCAGAGGAGGTGCCCTGACAAGGGATCTGTGAGCATGGCAGGGATTATTGTGTGGTATGGCCTCTTCTCTGGGCCTATGCAGTTCACATGATTGGTGTCCAGAGAGAAATTAGCACCTCTATTCTACCAGGCAAAGAAAGAAAGAAATTGAAAAAACAGTGACATAAAACAAAATTTACTTTACGATGGACTGGAAATCTTACAGCAGGAGTTAAATGATCTCTTCAGTGAACTTGTGAATTTCTACATAAAAACTGACACAGAATCTGCATAATTATGGTTACAATGTCTATCATTACAACATTTTTTTTATATTAAACAATAAATACAATATGTAAAGCTGAAAGAATTAAGCCCCTTCAAACCCACTGAAGTCTCTTCCCCTACACAGTTCCTATACATAACTACTTTTTCAGCAAAGTCTTAATTAAAACACATCATTATCATCATTATTATTATTATCATTCATTATCTGCGTTAGAAGTAAGAGACCCACTTGTAGGGAAAATCCACAGTTTCGGGGGACAAGGCCAGTGCCAAAGCCCATGTAATTGCTGTTCACAAAGGAGCAGGCATTTCCCTCTTTGTCCACCACAGTGAAATACACAGTGTCACTTCCTGTGGGAATCCCGGGCTCACACACACTTCTGGCTCTGTGGTGAGAGTGAGCAAATCTCAGGGCTGCTCAGTGTTATTCATGTTTACAAGGGCCAAGATCTGAAGCAGGAAAACAAGCAAATCTCCCACAGGGATTACTATCAGCACCTGTGCTTACAGTCTGGCTAATACCTCGAATTAAACGTTGTTGTAATGTCACCAAAATCAGTTATTCAACAGAGGAAAAAAACAAACACATTTGAAATAGAAAATTCATTTTTTTGAGGAATGTTATGTGTTATATCACATGCTATTTCTCTTATTCGTTATAGTAACTTACTCTGACTCATTTAATACATGGGTTGTAAATACATGTCTCACTCTCAGGGGTTATCGACACACACACACACACACATACACCTGTTACCTGTACCATAACCGACTGAAAGTCTAAAGTCTGCAGATTATGGCTCTCTCTCTCTCTATCTCTATCTCTCTCATCCAATCAGAGCGTCATGAAACAGGGGGCAGAAAGGAGGGTGAAACCCGTCACATTGTGTAAACAATACTATCTAAAGTAAGCACAGTGCCTGGCACCAGCTGGTACCACAGAATGAGAGAGAGAGGGAGGGAGGGAGGAAGAGAGAGAGACAGACAGATAGAGTGAGAGAGAGACAGCAGATCCAGTTTGCTCTAGTCTTACTTGTCCATTTGGATGAACTGTGCTCGCTGGTGAGCATAATCCTTGGAAAGAAGCCCCTCCACTGGCACATTCATTTTATCTGGGTCTGTGCTGAAGTGCATGGTATCAGTCATGCTCAATTTCAGTGTCTCGACCAGGATGTGCAGGTAGTCGGCACTGTTGTGGCCCAGATCTGTGTGTGACATAAATGGAACGTAAACGTTTGTCAGTTTGTCTGAAATCAAGAGCTTTGACAGTAAAGGGGCTACAAACCACAGAACATTGACATGTAAAAATATACACCAGAAATGTTTTTCATGTTTTGCACCTTTGATAGGAAAACTCTGAAGGATATTAAGAGCAATAAGAGCTGCCATCCCTTGACTGTTGGGTGGGACCTCCCAAACTCGTACTGTCTGCGGAAATGATATTTAAACGGCATCATTCATATTTACCATGGTTACTGAATGACATATGCACAGGTAATAAAAGGCTAATAAAAGGTCTCTGTTGCGAAAGAGGAAATATTGATACAAGAGACCTGTCATTCTCTCTCTAACCTACTTTGTAATCGATGTAAATCGGCGTGATCTCAGTGGTGACATGGTTCTTCATGTCGTCCAAGCTCATTACACCACCGTTTTCTTGCACGACGTCAACCACAGCCTGGGCGATCCTGCCCTCATAGAATCCCTTTCTCCCATGCAGTACAAGCTCCTGACAAGACAGTATTATGTACCAAATGGATGAACATAAACAGCACAGACCTACTACATACAGCCAATGGAAGTCATAAAAAAAGACAGATTCAAAAGGCATTTGAATACTGATCATGTATTGTAATAATGTTTAATAATTAATGTACTTCAACATAGAAAAATTTTCAATGTGTTTGTAAGGTGATGTTCTGTAAAAAAGGCTTTTTAAAAGTTAACTCAGGAATTTATTGATTCTAGTCTAAGGATTAGAATATTGTGAAAAGCTATTATTGGCAAGTATCACCATGTATTGCTAACTCTTTATTTGTCTGTGTGGTACCAAATATTAACCTAAGGTAGGACTCAGGTGTATTCCTTATGTCACCATGGTGGACACTGTACTGTACATGAACACATACAACAGCCACTCCTGGTGATGCAGCCATATCCAATTTCTGTTGTAAATGTGTAATAATTTGTATTTATCAGTGACGTGTGTCCCACTTTCAACAATTTAGGTATCATCCATCCGAGTTAGAGTTTAGAGTTTAACTGTGGCCCATTTTATGCGGAGGCGTTTTTTTTTTTTTTTTATCCCTATATTACAGGCAACAAAAGTTTCCAAACACTTTTATCTAGCCTTTATCCAACGTGCACATTAATTACCCTTTGAACAGCATTCCGTGAGATTCATTATTACAATCTAGGAGCGCCCTGTTAAGACCTTGATGACATATCATGTATAAACTACACCCACTGAATTCTACATACCTGGAAGGTGCGTGCGAGGTTAGGATTTGTCATGACCTGTCCATGTTTAGGTGGTTGATTGTTAATAAGTAAATCTCCACCCAGTTCTCTCCCAGCAGCCTTCAGGGATTTGGCACCCTTAGCCCACTGGTACGCTGTAATCTCGGCCACTGGGAAACCGTTCTGGGCCAGATCTATAGCTGGCTGTAGCACGTCAGCTAAAGACAGCTACCAAATTCACAAAGCACAAGTACAATTAGCATAGAAGTGCCATACATGCATAAATATACAGTGGGGGCAATAAGTATTGGAGGTGTCAAACATTTTTTTAGTAAATACATTTCCAATGTGGCTATTCAAATGAAATTTTCAACAAACATCACTATTAACTCAAGAAATCCAGAAATATAAAGAATTCACAACATTAAAGTCCATGAATAAAGTTATGTGTAATAAAGTGGAATGACGCAGGAAAAAAGTATTGAACGCGCTAAGAAAAAGCAGTTCTCCAAATATATTTACTGAAAAAAATGTTGACACATCCAATACTTATTTCCCCCACTGTACATAAAAATTATAGCTTAGTCCTCACACTAAATGACTTTGTAGCTCACTGTTCTTCTTTAATATCTGTCACAAAATGTCAATGTTGTATAGTAATTAGATTATTGTTATTATTATTATTATTATTATTATTATTATTATTATTATTATTATTATTATTATTATATACAAACGGCAATCCGGAATTACATGAAAGCAGAGCAAAGTGAAGACCGGAAGTGGAGGAAGTGCATAAAAAGGTGAATGGAACTATTCAAGTGAAAAACACATGGGCTTGCTGAATGCATTGCCACACAAACCCTAGGATTACAGCCAAGCATATGCTGCAATAAATATGGCTCAAATTAAAAAAGAAGGGTGTGGGGCCATTAGCAACAGTCACTGTGGCATGTATCTAACATGCCATTGTATGGCCTTTCTGAATATCATCATTTAATCTCCTAAAGTTTGATCAGATCTTAATGACCCATTTTACATTTTACTAAAAGTAGAATAACCATCCAGGTTTTCATGTAAATGCATGCAAAAGAGCCAACAGTGAGGGTAGACAAACACAAAGTTCATTCTCAGTGGAAGAAAATAATCAGTGACGGTGTGTGATGAAGCCTGACATGAAGTAGAGTTACAGTTATCATGTAATATCCTACCTAATAGGATGATAAGATCCATCCATCCATTTATATTCCACAACACTTATTCTACACATTCACACACTATAGACCCCCAACTCCGGAGGTGCTTGGCAACCATGCTAACCACTAAGCCACTGAGGATGATAAAATGTAGTAGGCATTTAAAAACATTTTTTAAGATTACTGAATCACTAGAAAAATTCTGCACTAAAACACATCTATGTATTAGAGAGGACATACAGCACTACATAAATATAATCAAAATCCGGATCTCTTCTTGCTCTGGAATGGTGTGGATAAATGACCTTTTTGCTTCCAAACAAGCTCACTGTGTCACACCAACATGCTGCAGCTCCAGGCACAGTGACATTGAAGGCATGGCAGTAAGGAGGTGGGTTACTCTGACTGAATCCACACCCCTCCATCAGTTCCAGAGTCTGAGCTTTAGGACTCCTTCCACTAAGACATACACAACCAGAGAGTAATGTTAGTAACCAGCAGCTGTGTGCTCACCACTACAACTATAATGTATAATAATATGCTAATTTTTTCTACTGTATGTATGTCTCTCCTCACCTCCCATTAAGTCCTCGAACCTGTCTGCTCGCAGCATCATAAAAGAGACAAAAGGCATCTCCTCCGATTCCTGTGCTTGTAGGCTCTGTTACATTCAGGGCCGCAGCCACAGCTACAGCAGCGTCTGCAGCGTTTCCCCCACTTTTCTTTTTCTGTGATGGAAAACCATTTAAGCACTCAACATAGTTCCACACATACCTAAAAGCTAGATGTCCCTATGGGTACTGTTAATATATCCTCCAACAAAGCAGCTTAGAGAAACTCTGCATAAGCTTTTATCAATATTCAATATCTCACCTAGTCCAATGTTGGATGCTAGAGGCTGACTGGAAGCTACACAGCCATTCAAGCAGATGACCGGTGAGCGGCGTGACGAGAACACCAAATCAGCTTGCATGCTTCTTTCTTCAAGATGGAAACAATCTCCTGATTTAAGGTGAAACACTACAAGTAAAAATGATGATCAATCTTTTTTTTTTGGTATAAATATACAGCATCCATAGCATGAGTTTTCTTATAATGTAACTACAACAAATGCCAAAATTCCACTCGTCATATCTGAAAGTTTCTTCAGATTTGGAGAAGGCTGATCTCTGCAAAATTCATCATATCATATCTCCAAAAAGCTTGTTTCCTGTTTTGTGTCACTGTGGCAAATATGTTCATTTTGCTTAAAAACCTCAATGGCAAATTAAAGGAAATATAAAGTGTCTTAGTAAGGCACTGGGTCATCACAAGCCATCAGAACAGCTTCACTGTTACTTGGCACAGATTCTAGAAGTCTCTGGAACTGTACTGAAGTGATAGACAGATATTCTTGCACTTGGTGGTAGTCTAACACATCACTCCAGAATCTCTCATATGTTTAACTGGGTTGAGATATAGTGACTGTGCAGGCGACAAGATATAATCTACATCTTTTTAATACTCATCGAACCATTCAGTGAGTCCTCACCACTCCCATCAGGATAGAAATGGTTCATCAGAGGATAAAGGTGATCAGTCAGAAGAACTTTGTACTCATTTGCAATGATAGTTTCCTCTAAGGGGAGAAGTGGACACAAACCACGACAGACTGACCAAGAAACAGTAGGTTTGGTCAACAAAGGCTAAGCTCTGACTAGGTTTGGACATATACTAAGAAATTTCAACAATATGAAGAAGCTAATCAGAAATAGGCATGCATTAACAAATTGCCTACATAGACTGATTATTTGCTACTGG
The DNA here is from genome assembly GCA_012411365.1 of Ameiurus melas. NCBI lineage: Eukaryota > Metazoa > Chordata > Actinopteri > Siluriformes > Ictaluridae > Ameiurus > Ameiurus melas. The sequence continues at coordinate 19,788,151 of CM022762.1, read as the reverse complement.
TTTCATGTACACACACATCAGACATAACATTAAAACAGGTGAAGTGAATTATCTTGTTACAGTGGCACCTGTCAAAGGGTGGGATATATTCGGCAGCATGTGATCAGTCAGTTCTCACAGTTGATGTGTTGGAAGCAGGAAAAATGGGTAAGCGTTAGGTTCTGAGCATCTTTGACACGGGCCAAATTGTGATGGCTAGACAACTGGGTCAGAGCATCACCAAAATGCCAGGTCTTGTGGGGTGTTCCCAGTATGCAGTGGTTAAATCTCTACCAAAAGTGATCCAAGGAAGGACAACCGGTGAACCAGTAACAGTGTCATGGGCATCCAAGTATCAGTGGCATGGGAAGCAAAAGCTAGCCCATCTGGTCTGATCCCAGAAAAGCTACAAATGGCTGATAAAGTTAATGCTGATTGTGATGTAAAGGTGGCAGAACACACAGTGCATCACAGCTTGGCCTCCAAATTCCCCAGATCTCAATCTGATCGAGCATCTCTGAGATGTGCTGGACAAAGAAGTCCAATCCACAGAGCCCAATCTTACACGACTTAAAGGATCATATGCTTGGTGCCAGATACCACAGCACACTTTCCCAACAAACAGGGAACGTCCACTTAGGTCGACATTTGGTCCGGTTTATAACGTTTGCTGGCGGATGTTCTGAGGACGTCAGAGGATATCAAATCATAACACTACTGAATGTGGTCATTTCAGCGAAAGCCCCCTCAGTGTCCCGAATGGCCACTGAACTTCCTGTGAACGTCACCCTTGAAGATCTGTAGGGCATCAAGGGGACTCTACACATGGACGTTCGGCGGACGTGTGTAGAGGCCATTTAGAGGACATCCTGGGGACATTCTTTTGTCAGCTGGCTTCAGAGGTCTCATGGAGTCCATGCCTCAATGTATCAGACCTGTTGTGATGGCACAAGGGGACCTACACAATATTAGGCAGGTGGTTTAAATAGTTAGGTGTTCATATGGCTGTAAACATCTTCAAATGTGTATTTATTCTTAAATGTAATAGTATGTCTTTATTCGAATATGTAAATCCAGGTCTGCATGGTAGTTCACATCTTGTCTGTTGTGTCCTGCTAAACAGACACGCAGACGCATTCTCCTATTGTTATCTTTGCGTACTTGTTACTTATTTTAGTCGGAACGCCAGGCTGCGGCCACCATTTCCGCTACAACCAAAACTCTGGATGGGCGGAGTGCGACTCCGACACCTGTGTACAGGAAATAACAGCAAGACTGTAAAACCCAGTGACTTTGTCGCTACATTTGGCGAAGTTCTAGACCCCTTTAAGAGCGATCAATCTAGTAACCTTTTAAGCAGACCTGAGCAACTTTCCTCTGCAGCTCACATCGCGTTGCAGCTGCGCGTTAAGAGATCCGAACTGGTTCAGTTCAGCCGTGTGAGTTTGCGCGAGCCTGTGATCACAACGACCAATCACTGCCCCCCTTTGTTTGCCCCCCCTCCCTTCTATACGGAAGCCCTAAGCGGCCATACACTATTCGTTTTTGTTTTCTCCTGATCTTGACATAATAAAACGATGCAATTTTATCCAGAGAAAATCTGGGGCGTTGTGAATGGGACTGGTCTTACATGCACGTTGGCATATTATAATATACATTATTAATGTAATAATTCCCCGCTGTGGAAATGGACTTGATCTGCGCATTAAGAGAGAGGGGTGTGTGTCCCCTTCTCAAGTGTGGGACACTAATGTGGAAGTCGTCAGTCCTGCAGGGATGAGGGGTTTTTGTAGGCCACCCCGGAAGTTAGCATCACCCTGATTCCCTCAACACAAAGCCAATAGGGTTTTTCCATTGGCTTTTTGATTATTGCAGACAAAACCAAAAGCGAAAAACCCCTGTGACCAACAAAAGTTTATGATTTTTACAGGTTTTGTTCATTAAGATAAGATTCAAAAGATTTTGAAGTCTAAATACAATCAGCAGAAGTAAAAAGCCAATGTTAGGCTATATATTAACTACACCACGGTCGCATGACTTCAATGTCATCACCACTAAGCTTCCGACAACTCTTTCAAGCTTTATTTTCAAAAACAATACAATTGGAAAATATTATACATTGATAGACCTACAAGTTGGGAAATTTGAGTTGCAAGAGTACGGATATAAACACAACGAGGCTGTAGTAAATGAGTTTTTCCTGTTCATCGTGATGACGTTTAATGTCTAGCCACGTGTTAGAAACCTTCTATTTCAAGACACATAAAAGCTTTTTTTTTAAATCCCGAGTGGGGTATTACTGGTGTATTTTATGGCGTAGTATAAAACATGAACATATCTTGAGCTTGTGTCAAACACAGACTTATTTCAGCCATTTAACCAAAAACCCATTCAAAAAACCCATCGACTTCAGGATGATGCATATCGAGTATACAAGAAAATTAAATTGAGATCTGCAGAAAATGCAAGGAATAAATATATAAATATCGGTACTTTTTCACCGACAACTCTCTCTCATTACTGCAATCACACATTCTCTCTTTTTTTTTTACTCTTCTTTTCTCTCTCTCTCTCTCTCTCTCTCTCTCTCTCTCTCCAATCTTCGCTTCCCTCGTGGTCAAATTACTACCTCAGGCCTCAGGAATTGAATCCCATTGAAATGTTGTGGGGGGATTTGAAATGAGCAGTACATACAAGAAAACCCTCAGACATCTTGCAACTGAAAGAATTTTGCATGGAAGAGTGGTCAAAAATTCCAGCAAGCCGATGTCAGAGACTGGTGGACAATTATGCAAAACGCTTACAAGAAGTTATTTCTGCTAAAGGGAGCAATAATAGCTTCTGAGGCCAAGCGTGTACTTACTTTTTCCACAGAAGAATATCACATCTATTGGTAAAGATGATGGGGTGTTCTTCTTTTTTCTTCTTTTTTGAATGTATAACATGAACATGACATGATGTGGGGTTTTTTGGTCTTCAGCTGAGAGAACAATGAGTGGCTGGTGAAGGAACAACTGTTTATAGGTACTATAACACAAGAGGAAATAGGAACCAACTTGTCCCATGGATGTTTTGCAACATTAAATGAAGCTGTAAATGGATTAAAAAAAATTGTCAATTTTTTGAGGTATAAAAAGAATAGAACACATTGGGACTTTGAGGTGGTAACAGTATCTCTATCTTTAGTAAGACTATATTGGTGGTTATTTTCCTATAATACAGTGCCACAATAATTTCTATTATGTCAGAACTTTTCTATTCTATTCTGTCTTCAGAAAATCATCCTTCTGCAAATGATCATGATCATTCAATTAATATGCTAATTATTTTGGTAACTTCCAGCAACTTTCCGAGCCATATATTAGCTATTTTCCCCTGAAAACAATTGGCAATATCGGTGATACCCGATACACTTGATTATGCCTTTTCAATAAGTTTTAATTTGACATGAAATACAATATGACAATATTGGGAAGTATGTGGAAGATTTTTTTAAACAGCCTGTTCTCACTTTATGTTCTGTAAAGTACAAAATCTATAATGAGTAATAGCTAAATGGCACTACTACAATGAAGTGCCATGCTTCACTTCATGGTACTTGTACATGTTTTGTTTTGGGATTTTATAAATGTATATATATGTATAAGATGTATAAGACAGAATGATTTGTACCTCAAAGGTTAGAATTATGTTTACTGTTCTATTTTTTTTTCTTATGAATTAAATGTTCACACTTTCAGAACATTATTTCCTCCTTGTGTATGCAACCTCTTTTATGTAGATTCTTGAGTCTTGTGAATAAAATTTTTAATAGAGTTAATGAGTAATTATATACTGAAAATTAATATTTTTTAAGGTGAATATCTGAGTACTAATAAGCTATATTAATGCTTACACAGTACAGATATCTATCACAAAAATGCATGCCATATTGGTTATAACATTTTCATCTGAAATGTATTGATTATAAAACATATTGATATAAACAATCTCTGCTGAATAAAAGGCGACTATGAATTATGTCATACTCTGCTGGATCTAAATCTCTCACCCTTAAAGTTATTTTGAGAGTATCCGGAGGAGTGTAAAACAATCTCAGCGTTGAGAGGATCACCGCTAAACTCAAAAAAAGCAGAGCGACCAAATCTGAGGGCAGGGACATGCTGTGGTAGAACATTAACAGACAGGTTGGTGTCAGTGCAACAAATGCTGTAAATCTGACATGGACATGGTGACATCATATTGCAAAGGTATATATATGCACAAACGTACGTCTCACCTCAGATCAACAGGGACCAGAAGTTGGAAAGGAACCTTGGAATAGACAAGAGTTAAGACAAAGTTTTTGGATCCCTTGGACTGGCACTTTTTTACTATTTAAAAGACACACACAAAAAAAAAGACTGAATCATGTGTTCTGGAAATTTTGCAAAGTGTCTAGGTATCACTCTCATTCCGCTAGCTATTCTTTGTTTCCTCTGCAACATCTTGCTGCTCTTCCCTGGAGGCAAACCTGCTAATAACAATGAAGACATTACAGATGAGGTCTGGTACTTCGGAGGAATAGTAGGCTCTGGAATATTGGTGAGTGACCCTATTTTACTGAGTACGTTTAATATTGTGAAATTAATTTCAAGTATTAATTATCTACACCATGTATAGGATGGAAGTTCCTCAAGTGATCTAACACAAAGTGCCTTATTAGTGATCAATGTAACAATTTCAGACAAGGATATTACTTGCTACTAGAATGTAGATATAAATGAAGGTTTGTGTCAAAAGAAATAACACGTATGAGTTATGTATAATTGTCCGTGGTCGTGTTTTTAAAGATGATTTTCCCGGCGCTGGTATTCATGGGAATGAAAACCAATGACTGCTGTGGCTGCTGTGGCAATGAGAGCTGTGGGAAAAGATTTGCGGTGAGGAGTCACTCAAATTGATGGGATGATTTCAGAAACACACACACACACTCACACACCTCAACCGCCATCATACTTTTTTATTTCTCAATTCTCATATAAAAAGTGTACTTACTCATTTTATGGTGTTTGTTGTGAAACCTTTTTTCAAAATGTTCTCCAAAAGCAATAATGACTGAATATTTGTATGTGCATACCATCAATCACTGGATTTTAATTGCTGTCTTGTTTTAATCTGTCTAGATGTTTTTCTCCATTATATTTGCTGGAGTCGGCCTTTTGGGAGCTGGTTATTCTTTCATCGTGTCGGCTGTTGCCATCAATCGGGGGCCTAAATGTTTAACAAATGGCACTGACACATATACGTACCCATTCAGTGAGGGGTAGGTACTGAGGGGAAGTGATCCAAGTGGATATTGATGTAGTGATCAGAGACGCACTTGTGCTTAACTTAGAAGGGCATAAAAAGTTAAAAATTAAATCCAAAAAATGTCAACTTATTCAATCAATATAAGTAGTGTTCTGTAGATAGTAATGAAGCTGATTGGTTGATTTAATTCACAGAAAATCTCATGTATTCATAGTACAAAAAGTATTCTTCAAATACAGCAATTGCATACACTTTTACTGTACATAATGTAAACTGGTCATTTATGTATATCTATATATACTACCTGTGTAATTTCTGAGCAGACATTGTTTAATTAATTTTTTCACATATTTTGTGTTTTCTATCCTAAGTGACTACCTGTCCAACAACACAATGTGGGAGGCATGCTTGGAACCTTCAGGCATCGTGCCATGGCACCTAACACTCTTCTCCATGCTGTTGATAATGGGCATGGTTCAAATGGCCCTGTGTGCATTTCAGGTCATCAACGGTCTGATCGGTACTATCTGCGGAGACTGCTGCGGATGTTGCGGGGTACGATGAAACTTTTATAAACTAATCTATCTATGCTAATCATCCACTCCACCCCCACCCTCAGACTTATGACTAGCACTAGATAAAAGTTTATTTACACAAATTGAAGTTTGAAACAGGAGCTAGAGCAAAAGATGTGGAATTATTAGATTAGTGTAAGTTTATAATGAACCTTTAATCAAATCAGCAAGTTGTTTATTAACCCGACTAGTATTACATTAACTCTGAAGCTCAAACAAGGCCACTAGAGTGATGTCTGTGTTTTTTGCACTTAGGTTGGTCACAAAAAGTAACTCCTTTCCACTGCTTTCTTTCCTCCAACAGGGCTCTTGAACTGAATGACTCCAGAAAAGTGATGAAACATATCATGAAGATAACTATTGTTGAAGGTGTTTTGGCCTACATTTTCCAGATCTTTTTTTTTTATTTATCCCATTGAGACATTTTTGTATAGGTTTACATTGTACACTATGCCTCTTTTGCTTGATGGCGCTGCTTATGAAGGCAAAAGAGAAATGTGATATATATATATGAAATGTTTAAAGATAATTATCACTCACACAACACAAGGTGTCGTGTTTTGTTTTGTTTTGTTTTAAAAAGGTTGCTTTATATTTTTGCACAATGTGGACAACAAATAATTATAACAGGAATCACGTTTTACACACAGAGAGTCCCTGGGGATAATGTGTGGTCACAGGTGTATGCAGGATTTTACAGTGAATTGTACATGCTAACCATTATATCAACAACCTGACAAAAGACTGTACTACAGAATGTGAGAATTATATACAGTATACAGTACATACAGTACTGTGCAAAAGTTTTAGGCACATGCAAAGAAATGCTGTAGAGCAAAAATGCCTTCAAAATAATGAAATGAAATGTTTCTATATAAAATAAAATATACTGTAAAGAGCAGTAAACAGTAGTAAATGAAACAAAGTCCTATTTAGTATGAGAAAAAAATAAAAATAAAAATAGAAGTCTCCAGTTCAATTAGTACAGATCTATAAGGAAATTAGCTGTAAGTTTTATTGAGCATCTTGCAGAACCAGCCGCAGTTCTTCTGGAGACTGACTTATTTTTGCAGCAAAACCCAGCAGCCTTCATTGTGATTTTTTTGCCTGAAAAATTATGTGCTGCTTTCTTTAATGACATACAGATATTTTTCTATAACTTTCTGTAATTTTGTGCTAGAAAACTAATGTTTGGGAATCTAAAATGTTTTTTGTACTGACTCGATAATGTAGACATTATAAAATAAAAAAAAATCTATAACAAAGTTTGCACTAAAAAAAATAGGGTGCCTAAAACTTTTGTGCAGTACTGTACTTTTCTGTTGGAAAGCTTGATACCAAATATATTCTTAAATAATAAAATGATCAATGTTAAGCAGAGATGTCCTAGTGTTCTTTTCGATGCAAAGAAAAACAGGAAACATTCATGACAGAGGAGCAGAATGATGCAACAGGATGTAACCATAAATTCCTTAGAGGATTCCTCTAAAGATTGAACTGAAAACAACATCTGGTCAAGTTTAGAACTTCACAAGAGAGACATTTCAGCTGATACTGTGTAACAGTATTAAACATGATTTTGTGCGTTTTGGTACGTCAGAATATCTGTTTACAACGTCACATCATAGACACGCTTAGAAAATAGAGTTCGTCACAGATTCTTTGGATGGTTAACAATTTTAGCTTTCAATTAATTGGTTCAACTCAGTGGTCAAGACGTTGGACTACTCATCGTAAGGTCATGAGTTTAAATCCCCACACTGCCATGCTGCCACTGCTGGGCCCTTTAACAGGGCCTTTAACACTCAATTGCTAAGTTGTATAAATGAGATAAATGTAATTCACTCTGGTTAAGGGTGTCAGCCAAATGGCATAAATGTAAATGTTGTAGGGTTCTAAGATGCACAACCAAAAAAGAATTCTCTAACATATAAATCTTAGGCATGATTGTGACTGCAGTAATAGTGGAACATTCTAAACTTAACTAGATTTGCTAAGAGACTCATGCAGCCTTTAGTAGGGATTAATACTCAGAGTTATAAAGAAAACCCCAAGAGCTACATCAAGTGACCTCTGAAAAAGACTAAACAACTATGACTTTCATGGAAGGGTGGTTATAGGAAAAAGACACTTCTCGCCAAACAGAATATGGCAGCACAACATAGGTTTGCAAAATTGCATCTGAACAAACCACAAGGATAGTGATGTTCGGTCATCACACACAGTGCTATGTTTGGCGAAAATTAAACACAGTGTATCACCACAAACACCACCTCATACCGACTATCAAGCATGGTGGTTGAGGGGTGATGCTTTGGGCTTGTTATGTAGCCACAGGACCTGGTGAACTTGCAGTCATTGAGACAACAAGTAACTCCACTTTATTCCAGAATGTTCTTGACACAAACGTGAGGCCATCTGTTCTGTAGCTTAATCTGGGCTGAAATTGGGTCATGGAAGAGAAAAAGGATCATGGGTCATGGAAGAGAAAAAAAGGATCATTGGGTCATGGAAGAGAAAAAAAATAAGGCAATAGAATGGCCAAGTTAAAGTCCAGACCTAAACTCCACTGAGATGCTGTGGTGGAAATTTAAGAGAATTCTAAAAGCTGTGCATAAACAAATGCCTTCAAACATCTATGAACTGAAGCAATGTTGTAAAGAACAGTGAGCCAAAATTTCTAAATGAAGAAGAAGACTTTATTGGTCACATATACATTAAGGCAAAATAATTTTCTTCACATATCCCAGCCCCCTTGTTAGGAAGTAGGTGACAGAGCACAGGGTCAGCCATGGAGCAGGGAGAATCAAGGGCCTAGCTCAAGAGCCCAACAGTGGCAGTTCGGCTGTGCTGGGGCTTGAATCCCCAACCTTCTGATTACTAACTGTGAGCCTTAACTGTTGAGCCACCACCACTGTAAATGAAGTGATAAACGTCTACGGAAACTGTTTACTTACAAGTTATTGTTCCTAAAGGTAGTTCTACGTGTTGCTAAATTATAGGGTGTACTTATTTTCCCCCACCTGGTTTCTGAATATTGGTATACATTTTGTGGTAGAAAATGACTACATATTGAAATCTGTTGTAGTTAATTTTTTTGTTGTTGTTGTTGTTGTTGTTTACCTGAAGTTATTTATTTGATTAGATAGTGAGGACCGCACAATTGTTATTTAGGTCCTGATAAATAAAAACATAGACTAGAGGGTGTATTTTCTTTTTCCCATGACAGCATGTCAAGAAGGTGTGAAGTCATCAGGGCTAGAGGAGGACACAAAAATACTTATAAGCAACTGATAATCAACAGTTGTACTTTCCATGTCTACAACTTTTTAAAAATGTATTAGACATTGTGACCAAAAAAAGAAAAGATTCTAAAGGTCCTTAAAAGTTTATGCACAGGTTCTTTGGATGGTTAAGAGTTACCAGGTCCTAGTTGGAACCTTTTCTGATATGTCTTAAAAAATTTTAAAACATAAAACTTTAACACTTCAACAAAAGTGTAGATTTAAAATTTTAATCAGATATCCACACTTTGGAAATATTTTTATAAATTATTATTTTATTCTTTTAAAAAAGATTTTAAAAGTCACATATTTTACTTGCTGGTGTATGTAGATTTTAAGCCATTTTTCCTAGAGGAAAAAACCCAAGCCTTATAAGTAGTATAATGTTAATACTTCTCCTCCTTGTTTATAGAAACACCATACACCTTTACACACTTGTATGTAGTATACAAATGTTTCAAAATACTATTAAAATACTATACTACCACTACTGTAACTGTACATTTTATTTTGTTATTTTATTTTATTTTTATAAGGCTATTTAAGGACCTTGTAATCCTGGTTTAGGTAGGCACTAAGCAAACATTTACAAGTTATTATACCTCACTGTACAGCTTTTGCACTGCTGTGGTATCAGTCAATTTATTGGTGCAATGATGTTCCTCTTTATGACAGAAAGAGTTCAGATATTACAGCACCCGAGGCAAACTGTGAGAAAACAGCAACAAAGGTGTTTGCTTTTCATGTAGGCATTTGGAACAATCATTTCTCTATTGTGAAGATGGTTGTATAATGATCTGCAAAAAAGTAGCTGATATAGACAATGCCATAAATGTATAATTCTATGAACTCTAAGTAGTTTAGTTCCAAGTCACAGTTCGATCTCTAAACTGAGAAAGACCTGATGTATGTTAGAATTACGTGCTGTAAAATCCTGTTGATTATTTGAGTCATAAAAAAACCCATCTTGATAATACATAGTAATCCAAAATTTGACGTCTCATTTTATAGGCTGTAAAAACATCTTGGTGCTCAAAATTTAATACAGTCTGTGGATTTGACAGCCAGATTATTATGACTCAGGATAATTATGACCTCTAGTGGACAGCAGAAGAACAAATGGAGAGTCTGGACCACACTTTAAAAATTATATTGTGGGTGTACAAGCTTGGCAATGAGGTTCCGTTATCTCCAGCGGTGGTAAATATACATTAAGAAGTGATACACTCACACAGAGAGCATTTTATTACTACAGGAACACTATACTAATAATGGGTAGGGCCTCCCTTTGCTTTCAAAGCCTCAATTCTTTATGGCATGGATTCCACAAGATGTCTGAGATTCTGGTCCATGTTGATAAGATTACATAACTCAGTTCCTGCTGATTTTTCAGGTGCATTTTCATGCTGTGAATCTCCCGTTCTACCACATCCCAAATGTGGTCTACTGGATTCAGGTCCGGTGTCTGAAAAGGTCACTGAAGAACACCACACTCATTGTCATGTTCATGAAACCAGTTTGATGCGACTTTTGCTTGGTGACATGGTACATTATCATGCTGGAAATAGCCATTAGAAGATGGTAAATTGTGGCCATGAAAGGATGCACATGGTCAACAATACTCAAATAGACTGTGGCATTCCAGCGATGATTGATTGGTATTAACAGACATAGAGTGTGCCAAGAAAACATTCCCCACACCAATAACCACCTCCACCAGCCTGGACTGTTGACACAAGGCAGGTTGGGTCCATGGATTCATGCAGTTGGGCCAAATTCTGATCCTACCATCTGTGTACCTCAGCAGAAATCTAGATTCAACCGTCCAGTTTTCTTGACTGTGGCCACTGCAGTCATACATTATATGTAGCCGCCACAAGACTACCGAGAATCCCTGAGGACTTACTAAGATAATGTGCAGTCACAGGTGTGCGTGAACCGAAGATTTTACAATGAATTGTACAAGCTAACCTTTATATCAATGATCTACTGAACCTGGTTGGCAACTGTGAATAAAACTGTAAACTATAAGGAGTAAAAAAGTGCAGCTTTCAAGTCCCTAAAATGATAAAGTACAGTAAAAATGAATAATTACTCAAATTTATACCACTTCCATTCCATTAACAATTTATGTAACTCTGAAGCTTCCAAGTGTTTCAGAAGAGCACTGAACTCTGACAAAACAACTCTCGCACACAATCTGTGGTACACAATTTTATTAATTTTTTTTGGTTGCTCAACAAGTTACATATCAGTTTCAGAGATTTCTTTGTGAGGTTATAGTTCTTACAATCGCCTCCATACATCCCACAAATACAGTAAGCGGTCATTTTGTTTCAGTGTGTATATGTGTGTTTTCCGAGCCTTTCTGCAACATCCCTGGAATCTGACAAACACATCCTCCCTGTGTAACTGTGGCTAGGTAGTGTGTGTGCTACACAGCCATGCTTTTAGATAATGCAACAGAGAATCACTTTTCCTTTTTACATCACTCAATAAACTAGTAAAACACCTTCTTCTTTCTGTCCAACATATTGCTTTGTGTAAACGTATTGCTCTAACATGCATAGATGCTCAGATGCAAACGCCGTGCTTATTAACAATAATCTGCACCATGCTCTAGCCCTGGAATAAATCACTTTATGTATAGAACAAAATAACAGGAAGCCACTCAGGAACCACGCGTTGTTATGACTGACTTTAACCACAGGGCCTTTCCTCTCAGTGGATCGACAGGAAAAGAAAAAAATAACTAAAAAAAAAAAAAAAAAAAGGTTTTTTTTCGTCTCTTTTCCATCTTACACATTTAGAAAGTGGTCAGCTGGGTTCCAGCATGATTCCTGAAAGATTCCGTACTTAACCAATCAATCCTAAGGATGTCATGAGTTTAACCGAGAATTAATGATGCACTAGCACCACCACTGCCCCACCCACTCACCCACCCGCCCCCCCTCCATCCACTCACTGACAAAGCCCATCAGTTTATCCATCAATCCTTTGCCCATGAACCGTTGCCAGTATACAAAATAACAATATGCTGCGTAGTCAATATAAGGTGGCTTTATACATCACCAATGCTAAGAATAGCTAACAAATCATCAAATACAAAAATATTACACACATAGAAAAAGGTCACTGGATTTCAGCTTAGCTAAAGAAATAAAGCAAGATCATGTGATCTCCCACGCTCATCCAGTTCCGAGTGTTCATTATTCGATCCCCAAAACTCAGAGACGATCATTTCTGGGTGCTAGAAAATACTCGTTTTGCATATTCCCTGCAGATTATTATAGAAACCTGTTCACCACTGAGTTAAAGGCAGTCCTACTATGCAGAAGAGTCCAACATGTAGTCTGCGTCGGATTAAACGGATTAAAGAACCTCACAGTACAGTGAAGAAACACAGAGCAGGAACCGTCACATGAAACTTCAACATTTACTTAGAAGATCCAACTCAACCCCGTGCTGATTTGTAGTGCTTTGAAATTTCAGTTTCATTAAAAAAACAAAAACAACTAAAACTCTATTCAAAAAAAAAAAAAAAAAAACAATCATAGCTCTCGATAAATACTAAAAAGGCAAACTCTATATCAAAACTCATAAAATGCACCAGATGTCAAGGGACACATCCAGAGTATTTAACAGTAAAAAAAAAAAAATAAAGGAATACTGAAGCAGTACACAAAAAGTACATGGTATAAAATGTAGGTCTACAGAGGCAAACTGCCGTATTTCAGAGGCATGAGCTTACTTGATATAATAGCTAAACTGGGATCAGCTTGAGTATAAACCTCTAAATGCGAATGAAATATTGTTTCTTTAGAAAACAAAACAGCAAATCGAGTTACGACAAAGCTTTTGTGCTGAATACAGTAGGTAATGTACTTGGTATCTATGAAGAAAAAGAAAGTTTGTTCATAAGGCCACTTGAATTTTAATTGATCAGTAAGGCTCCCCTCTAGTGCAGATAATGTTGAACTGGCTAACATGCTTAATATGTGTACATAATTGAAGCCAACAAGGTCTCCATTTCATAGCGGAGGCAGTGGCTCCCTCTGCTGGTGCCTACCAAGTGTCCCTACATCAACATTTAGGAGGTGCATCTCAAAAAATTATAATATTGTACAAAAGTTAAGTTTTTTCCCCATAATTTGATTAAAAAAAGTGGAACTTTTCATTCATATATTTTAGATTCATTACACAAAGTATTATATTTCAATAATATTTCAAGCCTTTTTTTGTTTTAATCTTGATGATTATGACTTACAGCTCATGGAAATCAAAAATACAGTATCTCAAAATATTAGAATAAAGATTTTATAATACATAAATGTAGATGTGAGAAGATCTCTAATCAGCTAATTAACTCAAAACACCTGCAAAGGTTTCCTGAGCCTTTAATCTCTCAGTCTGGTTCAGAACACAACCACAATCACGGGGAAATGAAAGTAAATTTTGCATTTCATTTGAAAATCAAGGGCCCAGAGTCTGGAGGAAGAGTGGAGAGACACATAATCCAAGTTGATTGAAGTCCAGTGTGAAGTTTCCACAGTCAGTGATGATTTGGGGTGCCATGTCATCTGCTGGTGTTGGTCCACTCTATTTTCTCAAGTCGAGAGTCAATGCAGCGTCTACCAGGAGATTTTAGATCACTTCATGCTTCCATCTGCTGCCAAGCTTTATGGAGATGCTGATTTCCTTTTCCAGCAGAACTTGGCACCTGCCCACAGTGCCAAAACTACTAGTAACTGGTTTATTGACCGTAGTATTACTGTGCTTGATTGGCCAGAAAACTCACCTCACCTGAACCCCATAGAGAATCTGAGAAACACCAAACCCAACAATACAGACGAGCTGAAGGCCACTATCAAAGCAACCTGGGCTTCCATAACACCTCAGCAGTGCCACAGGCTGATTGTCTCCATGCTGCACCGCATTGATCCAGTAATTCGTGCAAAAGGTTTAAAGCCCTGACCGAGTATTGAGTACATAAATTAACATACTTTTCATTTCTGGATTATAAATTCTATATTCTAATATTCTGAGATACTAGATATTTTATTTCCATGAGCTGTAAGCCATAATCAAGATTTAAAAAAAGGAAGTTAAATATATCACTTTATGTGTAATGAATCTAGACTATACAAAAGTTGCACATTTTGAATTAAATTATGGAAAAAAAGAATTTTTTTGAGATGCACCTGTATTAATGGAGACCGACAGCAACAAATAGCTGTTCAGTCTTGCCCAAGGTCAGAGGAATGACATTTTTGATCAAGCTACACTCAGTGACAGTAAAAACCTACTCTATGCTACAGTATATACAAAAGAATATTCCACCACACCTGAACAAATTTGATTGACTTATGCTTGTTCTTTGTTCTTAAGCTGAACACTTTGGTTTTTTGGCTCTTCACTTAGAAAATTTACAGTAACCAGGATAATTATTTTTTAAAAGGACAATATAGGCACATCACAAATAAGAGAGCGGAGGGACTGATTGAGTTAAAATTCAGAAAGGTAGCACTGCTGCTAAAAGTCTTTAGCCCTTTTCCCCTTGGAGCCTCTGCACCTCTTTAGAGCCAGGTGAGAAAAGGCTCATTCTTGTTTAGGACAGACTCCACGTCACTTAGGATGGGCATGAGATCTGTGCCGTCCAGGGTGCCCAGGTCCACGTTAGTGCCAGGCATGGAGTCTAGGAAGTCGGGGAAACGGCTCTGCTGTGGCACATTCATGTTGACTGGCACCATGTTGTCACCTACAGAGAGAGAAAAGCCAGGCTGATGAGACTATAACCTTCTAAAATGTCCATGTATAATATTGGTCACTCATGCATAAACACTGTCCTTTGTTCATTCCATGCTCATACTGAACATCCTTTCAATATACTGTTTGACTATATTCTTCTAACCTATATTCTATAATGAATTATAATTGCACTGGTGTCAAGTACTGCATCCCAATTCGCTACTTATACTATGCACTAAAAGTATGTATTCCTTTTGTGTAGAAAAGTACTGGAACAGACCAACATGTCATGTAACAGAAGAGAATGCTGTTGCCTAGTTACGCACACTGTCCCCATAAATAAACTGCCCATTGCATTTCAGCTTTTCTTCATTCATTATTCCTTATATAATTTATACTAAATAACTGAATTGACCATTCCCTTGATTAATTTTTCCACATTTCATTTACACCTCTCTAAAATGCGTCCTTGAATTCGGTGAAGCAATCCGTCACAAAACTCCTCCTCCATCATGTAAGGAGTTGTGTGCAAAATTAGCTGAAAAAGTGTCCACAGATCCACGCTTCGAAAATGTACGATTGGGACACACTAATTTTAATGCCAGCTATTATTTACGATGGATATCAGGTGAACTGAGACACAGCATAGGTTTATCCTCATGTTGTTTCAGGAAGTTTGTACTTGCCACTGTCACCTCTGGCTTACTCATTACGGATCTAAATCTATATCTGAATTTCTAAACAAGGATGTTTTCTTGTGACAAGGATGATTGTTAAAATCACTATACAAATAAAATTGAATTGAAGTGAACATCAGACATGGAAAGTGTTTTAATAATTGTTAATAATTGCATTACAAAGTGCATCATTTATAAAATTAGATTGTATCGGAGTATAATTTAAAAATAATATGACTCTGGTTCTTTTCTCTGTATTAAATTCAATGACATTTCTGTGCACATTTATGAGTTAATTTAAGTATTTTATTAACTATATTTAAAACATCCAGTCAAATCCATTCCAATTTCAATTTACACCATTAACTAATTATCACTGCGCAAAGATTGTCTACAAGTTTAATTTGCTCTTTATATAATAAAGTCATGATAATGGGGAACAAATTACTAGTTTCATCAATGAGGAAAAAATCTAAGCTGATGGATTAGATAATAAAATAAGAGTTTTATAGATAATAAAATAAGACAGGTTCAAATACAGGTAATGTAGTTGAATCTTGTTCTATTATGTACAAATAAAGGGAAAGGTATGAACACTTATCCCACAACTTTAACCTTCATAAATTTTCTTATGATGTAGGACAAGACATTGGGTCGTGTTTACAAGATTGAATTACCATGGATGGATGGATGGATGGATGGATGCATACATACATACATACATACATACAGTGGTGTGAAAAAGTGTTTGCCCCCTTCCTCATTTCCTGTTCCTTTGCATGTTTGTCACACTTAAGTATTTCGGAACATCAAACCAATTTAAACAATAGTCAAGGACAACACAAGTAAACACAAAATGCAATTTGTAAATGAAGGTGTTTATTATTAAAGGTGAAAAAATCCAAACCATCATGGCCCTGTGTGAAAAAGTGATTGCCCCCTAAACCTAATAACTGGTTGGGCCACCCCTTAGCAGCAACAACTGCAACCAAGCGTTGCGATAACGTGCAATGAGGCTTTTACAGCGTCCTGGAGGAATTTTGGGCCCACTCATCTTTGCAGAATTGTCCTAATTCAGTTACATTAGAGGGTTTTCGAGCATGAACGGCCTTTTTAAGGTCATACCACAACATCTCAATAGGATTCAGGTCAGGACTTTGGCTAGGCCAACCAAAGTCTTCATTTTGTTTTTCTTCAGCCATTCGGTGGTGGACTTGCTGGTGTGTTTAGGATCATTGTCCTGCGGCAGAACCCAAGTTCATTTCAGCTTGAGTACACGAACAGATGGTCGGACATTCTCCTTCAGGATCTCTTGGTAGACAGCAGAATTCATAGTTCCTTTTATCACGGCAAGTCTTCCAGGTCCTGAAGCAGCAAAACAGCCCCAGACCATCACACTACCACCACCATATTTTACTGTTGGTATAATGTTCTTTTTATGAAATGCAGTGTTCCTCTCCCCAGATATACTTGGACACACACCTTCCAAAGAGTTCCACTTTTGTCTCATCGGTCCACAGAATGTTGTCCCAAAAGTCTTGGGGATCATCAAGATGTGTTGTGGAGAAATTGAGACAAGCTTTGATGTTCTTTTTGCTCAGCAGTGGTTTTCTCCTTGGAACTCTGCCATGCAGGCCATTTTTGCCCAGTCTTTTCCTGATGGTGGAGGCATGACGCTGACCTTAACTGAGGCAAGTGAGGCCTGCAGTTCTTTGGACGTTGTTGTGGGGTCTTTGTGTGACTCTTGGATGAGTCGTCGCTGCGCTCTTGGGGTAATTTTGGGCGGCAGGCCACTCCTGGGAAGGTTCACCACTGTTCCATGTTCGCCATTTGTGGATAATGGCTCTCACTGTGGTTCGCTGGATTCCCAAAGCTTTGGAAATGGCTTTATAACCCTTTCCAGACTGATAGATCTCAATTACTTTCTTTCTCAATTGTTCCTGAATTTCTTTGGGTCGGTCTCGCATGATGTGTAGCTTTTAAGGATCTTCTGGTGGACCTTACTGTGTCAAGCAGCTCCTATTTAAGTGATGCCTTGATTGTGAACAGGTGTGGCAATAATCAGGCCTGGGTGTGGCTAGAGAAATTGAACTCAGGTGTGGACAAACGCAACAGTTATAGTATGTGTTAACAAGGGGGCAATCACTTTTTCACACAGGGCCATGATGGTTTGGATTTTTTTTCACCTTTAATAATAAACACCTTCATTTACAAATTGCATTTTGTGTTTACTTGTGTTGTCCTTGACTATTGTTTAAATTGGTTTGATGTTCTGAAACACTTAAGTGTGACAAACATGCAAAGGAACAGGAAATGAGGAAGGGGGCAAACACTTTTTCACACCACTGTACATACATACACACACACACACACACATACTTTTAACTGAACTATTTTGAAACAAAAAACTTGTCTCAATGAAGTGTTTTTTCTACACTTTTCACCATCAAATAAAAAAAAAGGCAATGTTTTGCTGTTACTGCTGACCAGTGTAAGTTAGAAGACTCCACCATACCCGTGTCCATCTCCTCCATATTGCTGAGAAAGTCCTCGGGAGTGGTGGGGATGCTGTAGCAACCCAGGCCCAGGCCGCTATCCGTACTCTGCTCACGTGAATGGTATGGCCCACTGTGGAAACACATGCACACATGTTCTGATAACCTACTCCAAAATTCTGTAGGCCAAACATCAATAAACATGCACTTCCCTGTACCAAGAAGACAGTCTGCAAAATGAACACATGGCTAGGATATAATTCCTCCTTTTAGAGGAATACCTAAAACATAATTCTTCAACTTATTGTAGAGCATCTGTAGTCTTTATAGACAAAACATTGACACATTATCCCTTACTAAGTAAAGAACGCAAAACCTGCTCACTGAAAACTCATACATAATGGAAGATATGGAGAACATCTTTCTAGAGCTTTTCTTGTGTACTCTTATAAAACTTTCCAACACTGAAGCAATAGCAATTCATGCTTGCCCTCAGGTTATCCAAGCACATCATTGTTGGGAACGCATAAAAACAAACTGTTCCCTCTGAAAATACAGATTTAAAGCTTTATTTAAAAATACCTTTGACTGACATGAAACACAAAAACAGCCTCAAACAGATGCTCTTTGTTTCCTATTACACGTGAGTTTCAGGTAAACACGTTTTTCATTCTTTTCTCAGTACAGGGAAATGTGTAGTAATCCCACATACACTACAAGTGCTGTTTATACAGAATACTGGAGTGTTCCTTAAAGAAAGACATGGTTTCAGGAAATTTAATGCAAAGTATCAAGTATCAATAGATCAAATACCTCTAAACAAACTCTCAGCTGTATCGTTTTTACACACAATGAGCAATTCCATTCTCCTCTAGAGGTATTCAATACTCAATGTGAATGCAAAAGGAAAATAAGAGAACTAAAAACCAAAATGGTGTAAAATATCAGAAAATCAGAGCTCTAGGTTTGGAAAGAAGTGCTTACCTGTTCAGAAAGGGGTCTGAGCCGCTGGTCGGAATAGTGCCTTGGTTCATGGCAGCTGGATTGATGGTAGGAGCTACGGACGCCATGTCTGAATCCATGGGGATCTGCCTACACAGTGCCACCTCCTGGGGAAAAGAAATCTTGTAACCTGATGGCATTTATCAACAAGCCACAAACCATACTGACCAAAACTATTCATTAAAACTAGTTTATGTGAAACATGAATAGGAAGTCTTTTATTACAACATAGCACCAACAGTAATAAAGTAATGTTTGTTATTAAATGTTCATATATCATTGAAAGCAATCCACAATTATAAAAAAAAATTCACCATAAATATTTGTAAATAAAGATTTTCAGGACCCAAAATTTATTTTAATACTGTCAAAAAAAATAATAACATATGATGATTATACTTCCCTCAAATATCAATAGACCGATTGTTCAGCTGAACCTACAGCTTGAAGGGGCTTTTAGTCAGTCACTGTAGAGATGGACCATTTACAGTTGGAATAAGGCTAATGTAATGGAACAAGTAACAGAAGTTCTGTTATCTACAAGCTAACGAGTAATAGTGATGGAAATTCTGTAAATACATGACCAATAGATTACAGTATTTCCTAACCACAGTTATAGACAGAAAAGATACTGGGTGAGACAGACTTGTTTGCTACATTTGTCTCATAGCTCCATTGCAAAACTACAGAATAAAAATGTCAGACTCCAAACACGTTTTGGAAGTTTAATTCCATTCGCCGTAAAAGTACATTTCATTTGTTTTCTGGACAAACCATCCCTTTATGGCAAAAAGGGATTTGGGCCTGCAAGGTCTCAGAGTAGAAAGTCGAATATTATGAGCCTGCGTGAGGAGCAGTGATTGTGTACATGTGCAGAAGCTGTATGGTGCTGCTTGTGGATGTGTTTTAATGGTAATGCGGAGGAGTTTTCTTCTCACAGCACTGCCTTTAGGGCGTAGGCTGCTAACTGAACAGCTGCACTACCGCAGTCCTGAGGAGAAAAACAGTGGAAATCATCCAGTGCCAAAAACCGATTTGACTGCTCAGAGTTATCAATTTTAATGGACAGACTAGGAAAAGAAACATAGTTGTTTACACTACTGATCTCCTCTTCTCCCTCCCTTTCGTTTCCTCATGTACAGACAGCCACAGTTACGCAAAGTCCTCTGTCTAAAGCACAGAGATCTTGTTTGGTGTAGTACGCAAAACATCCCAAAAACTTCTGGGTAAGCTAAACATCTCCACTGGGAGGTTAACACTCCTTCACCTCACAGACGGCCATTTTGGCAGGCACTTTGTAAACAGTCCTGCTGATGAATTACCGAGTCTGAATGTTAAACACTCTTCTTGTCGATATGTCCTCTTTCTTTGACGTGCACCACTGTTATGCAACTGAAGGAGCAAGAACAAACCACCACTAGGGGACACTATGATGGATTGTATATACCCCCTCTTTCCGGTCAGCCCACTTCCCAGCACAGCTGATGGGAGGGACCTGAGGCAGCAAAGTCGACACAAACAAGGCCCCTTTTCAGAGCAACACAAATCACAACATTCACATTGTCTGTGCCACTGTGATGAGCGAGTGATGGCGAAAGGGGGGGGCAGGATAAGCAAGTACGATTAGGCCTCTGCTGTCCTGAACAGCACAAACTTCAACAGGATGCCTCCTGACTCTCCAAACAAAAGCCATGTGTCTCACGTGTTTTTATTGGACCCGTCTCTGTGTTTTTCCCCTCAGTCTCCAAGCCATTCCTTTCCCAGACACACTGTGCTGTCTGATAATGTCAAAGTGTGTAAAACACACACACGCACACAGACAGACAGACAGTCAACATCAGCTCAATTCATCCAGCAACTGGTATAAGCAGTCAAATTATGATAAATGTCAGCCCCAGCTAGAAGGGACTAGAACACTTGTTGACTTTAGCAAATAGAGAAAATGTTAAAGCAGGAAATAATTCCTAGAAATTTATGAGGAGACTATGAACCTCATTTATCACACTGGATACAAACAATTCATGAACATCTAGTTTGTTCAGAAAATAGTCCATAAGAGCTCCTGGTTTTCTTTAAATATCTGAACAAGGAGGCTCACCATGTCAGTTTTTAATTCAAGTTTATATCACTTATTTCTTTTGCAATCTTAATGAACATTTTGTTAAAAATAAATAAATAAATAAAAATCCTTGTTCCTTATTAAGGAATTTAAGCCAAAACAAATTATGACAAATTATCTAACTATCCATTCAATTAGGCCAAAAGAAATGGCTAAACTGTACAAGAGAAGGAAAAGTTAGTGTGTGCTTATGGTAGCTGATTAATGGCTGAGCTGCTTTACTAAAATATTTAGCATATAAAATCTATAAAATATAAAAAAATTAAATATAAAATGTGCGTGGTAATTTAAAGGTGATTGGAATTAGTCAACATATGTATGTGAATATAAAGAAAATCAGCTTTACAGAAACCCTGGTGGATTTTTTTTAGTTCAGCTTGGTCTGCAAGAACATACCCAACTTTTCTACAATCAATCAATCAATCAATCAATCAATAAATAAATAAATAAAGACCCAATATCACGTAATCATAATCGTCCTTGTTGCTGATATTTAGCTGGATTTTATTGTGATTTTAGATTTTATCCTCGAGCAGGAATAATAATTTTAAGCCCCTCTAAAACACATTTCATTTGAACACCAAATGGCTTCCTATTCATTTATGGCATTTTAGCAGAATGCTCACTACACATGGAACAATACAACAGTGTCATTGTACTTAAATAGTGCAATATATTCCTAGTAGAACGCAACTTAATATTCAGCAACTGACAGAGTGACTAACAATTGCCTACATTGTAAAGCATTATAAAAACCTGATTTAATTTTTTTTTTACTCTGGAGTAAATAAATATCTTCTAATAATCAAGGAATTTTATTCACAGAATGCAAGTAAAATAGATATAACAGGTGTGTTGTGTCATATTATAGCACTGCTCTCTGTAGTGATTAAATCTTCCATCATGGCTTCTATTTATTACACCACAATACTCACATTTGTCCAAATGGAACAATCATATCAAAAGAGTAATATATATATATATATATATATATATATATATATATATATATATATATATATATATATATATATATATATATATATATATATATATATATATATATATATATATATATATATATATATATATATATATATATATATATATATATATATATATATATATATATATATATATATATATATATATATATATATATATATATATATATATATATATATATATATATATATATATATATATATATATATACACATATATATATATATATATATATATATATATATATATATATATATATATATATATATATATATATATATGTATACACACACACACATATCCTAAAGTTATTGAACCCACATACAAATCTCTAGAGAGAGCTGTTTTTATCATAATATACAGTTATGTGAAAAAAGTAAGTACCCCAGATAAATGGTTATATTTGGACTAGCAAACATTTGATCAACAGTACTTATTGATAAAGTTGATACACTCCATTTAGTTTGACATTTTGTGGTCATTTTCACATATTCAAATCCATAATATTAGAATCAGGTGTTGAAGATCGGGTGCCGGTGATTAGAACCTGCTTAGGGACTGCAGGTGGAACCTGTCTTATTTATACCCCTCTCATATCTAGTGTCTAGTGTTCCCTTTGTTATTGAAGTGTGTGGTGTCATCATGCCAATATCTAAAGAGTTCTGTAAAGCCTCCAGAAAAAAGGTTGTGGATGACTAGAAGTCTGACAAGGCATTTGAAAAGATCTCCAAATTATTTGAAATACATCATTTCACTATAAGGAAAACCAAATACATGTGGTGCAGATTTCAAACTACTGGCCATCGCAGCAAATTCAGAGCAGACTGGTGCAAAAAAGAAGTCCCCAATAACCCCAACATTTCTGCTAGTAAGGATCTGTTAGTAACTCTTGCAACTGTTGGCGTCAAAGTGCATGCTTCTACAATCAGAAAGAGATTGCACAAATTTGACCTGCAAGGGAGGCATGCCAGGAACAAGCCTTTGCTGTCTAAAAAGAACATTAAAGCAAGACTTTTGAAATAATGTGCTCTGGACAAATGAATCAAAGAGAGTTGTTTGGCCACAGAAACAGCAGACATGTTTGGAGAAACACCTCATACCAACTGTGAAGCTTGGTTGTGGAAATGTTATGGTTTGGGGTTGTTTTGCTGCCTCGGAGACTGGACAGCTTTAATTCATTGATTCAATTATAAATTCTGCATCATATAAAAGAGTGCTTGTAGAAGATGTGAGGCCAGCTGTCTGAAAGTTTAATTTGAACAGAAAGTGGACCATTCAACAGGGCGGCTGTGGCGCAGTTGGTAGAGTGGGCTGTCCACTAATCATAGGGTTGGTGGTTCAATTCCCGGCCCGGGTGACTCCACATGCCGAAGTGTCCTTGGGCAAGACACTGAACCCGATGGCAAGCTAGCGCCTTGCATGGCAACTCTGCTACCATTGTGTGTGTGTCACAATATGTCCAATGCGTTATATAAGTGCACATTTGCCATAATTATCCTACACACACTAGTGCAAATCCACCAAGGAATGGCTAAAAAAGAAGAAATGTTAAATTTCTTTTTGGAGAAATGTCAAAATTCTTCCTGGATTTGAATCCCATTGGATGTGAATCCCATTGGGGGATTTGAAACGTTTAGTACATGCAAGAAAACACTCAAACATCTTACAACTAAATTATTTTGCATGGAAGCGTAGTCAACAATTCCAGCAAGCTGATGTCAAAGACTGGTGGACAATTATGCAAAACACTTACACAAAGTTATTTCTTGCTAAAGGGGGCAATACTAGCTTCTGGGTGTACTTACTTTTTTCCACTGAAGAATATCACATCTATTGAGATTTCTGTTGAATAAATGATTGAAAAACTTATTTTTTTTTATTTATTCAAATACATTAACTTTACTAACTTTTTTACTACACACTGTTTCACAGATGATCAAATGTTTGCTTGTCCAAATATGTCCAAAACAGTAAACAATTTCCATGGGATGTACTTATTTTTTCACATGACTGTATAGTTTATATAATCTCTTGATATCAATATGTATTGATAATATTATTTTATATATTTCCTGATGTTCAGTTTAAAGTGAGAATTTTTGAGCCCTGAAAAAGGTGAATTCTGGTGTTAATATTTTTTTTAATGATGTGTAAATAAATGCTATTTTATATGTATTATTTTCCTCTTATATAAACAATAATAAAATATTAATTAAATAAATTTAAATCATTCATAAAATGAGCTTGTTAGCATAGGGTAATCATTATGTTCACTGTTAAGTTTTCTAGAATTTTCTTTTAGAAATATCAGTCTCTCGACCATCTCTGGTATATTCAACGCTGCAGAGGAAGCATGTCAGGTGAACAGGTGAACTCTAATCATAAATCTGGTTTACGCTTACTTTGCATTCTTGATGACCTCTTTCTGCGGACAAAATAGTGTGATTGTTCTGTCAAAAATACCTGTCTTCTGAGTTCCTCATGCCTCCTCTGAATGCGCTCCCTCTCAAGCTGGATGCGCTGCAGTCGCATTTTCTGCTGGTGCTGTTGCTGGGCACTCAGAGGGTTGCCCATTCCCATCATACCAGACTGAGAGCTCTGCTGCTGGGGCATGGAACCACTTGAGCCCAGGGCCTGAGACTGAGCCTGTACCTGCTGCTGCTGCTGCTGGTGCTGGGCATGCTGGAGATGCTGCTGATGGTGCTGATGCTGGGACATCACTGTTAGGAGACACAAAATGAAGAGCTTTCTAATGGTATTATGCCTCCATAGAGACTTAAACGTCCTCACTCTGTACTGTTTAAGACTTCATAGGGGTTTTAAGTGAACAGTGGCCACCACAGCAGTTGGATGATGTTACGACATAGTTGGCCAGAACCGTGCACTTGGGGGGAAAAAGGGTTATGTACAATGGGGGATAAACCAGAGACAACTCAAGGCGCCATAGCACAGACACACACACAAACACTTTAAGACATCTCACAGGCACCGACAGCACGGCGCTCAGCATACAAAGTGTTTACCATTAAGGATGACGCAAAACTCTACTACTGACAGTTCTGTCTCTCTCGCAGATGCACAAACACAAGTGCACACACGGTGAATCCAGGATGGAGAACAGGACTGGACCAGATCAGAGCAGCTTCGAGCTACCGTACAAACAATGGGCCAACTCTAAACAGCACAGCAGATGTAGAGAGGCAGTGTGGTAAAGCAAGGAGAGCTGTAGATAGTTCTGGAACATTTGCATCGTGGCTTTTTACTACATCAATATGGAAATTCTACACAAATATCAGATAATTCGATACTTTTTTCATTTTTTTTTTTTTTTTTTTTTTCAAAAAAAAGAAATTTAGGTCCAAAGATAAACCATTAAATATAAATTATATATAAATTATATATATATATATATATATATATATATATATATATATATATATATATATAAATAAAAAGGTTTTACTTCCTGTAACAGCCAAGAAACTATTCTAATGCCCTAGAAACATCTCTACACCTATTCCCTTAACAAAAAAGCAAGGTACTATGAATATACATGAACCTGAAAATCCCTGTGTACCCCATATAAGACCATCAATAGCTAACTTATTAAGAGAACCATCAACCTAGCTGATATTGGTCACATTCAGACATACCATCAATCTTAGTTTACATAGAAAGCTAAATAGGTTAGCTGTGTTGCTAGCTAAATGCTCACCTACTGTACCAACTGCTAATAAACTAGCCTGTATGTGTCACCTGTAAAAATGATAGAATATCTAAAACTATTTTGTTCCTTACTAAAACGCTATATTAGTTAGCAGGACAACTAGTGAACTGCTAATAAGCTAGCTAGTGTTTGTCACTCAATGTATAATGTAATTAACAGTGTCTTTCTGTAAGAAATGCCTTTAACAGTAGTCAAACATGTAAAAATTTACCATAAGCAAAATTTTGTTCCATGCTAATACTGTTTATTCAGCCACTTCAGTTGTGCCTTCATCAGTGGGTGTTCATGGATGTCCACTTCTCAGTTGGTCCACAACACTTCCAGTCTTTTGTAATTTGTTAACAAGTTTGGCAACAGTGTCGTGTGTGATGTGCTTGCCATGTTTCCTGTTAAAGTCCATCTCAACCGATCCAGCCGTGAAAATTATATCAATACGTTCTTCTTTTGCCAAAAGGTATTCTTAAAGGATATCTAAATAATATAACAAACTAAGTATGAAAAAAAATTGGAAATACTTTAAAAAAAAAAAAAAAAAGTAGTGTTTATTTATCCTATGTATGGAGACTTTTGGGAAGCCATATATAGATATAGAGATAGATATAGAGATAGATATATAGATAGATGGATAGATAGAGAGAGAGAGAGAGAGAGAGAGAGAGAGAGAGAGAGAGAGAGAGAGGAGTTAACCATTCTAAAATCCTGTTGTTAATGGCAGGATTACCCCCAAAAAAAGATTTTTTCCCTACGTTGACTTAATATAGAACCATTATCATAAATAATCACTTGTGAGACTGAAAGACAGGAAGATACAAGAGAACCAGTTCTAGTTTGTTCTGTTTCAGAATGTATTTCTTCTGATATATGCCCTGCAGAGACACTGAGAAAGACAGCATGCTCCAAGGACAAGGTAGAGACACAGTTCTAGCACAGGACAGACTCGGCCCACAGCACACAGACCCCCCACAGGAGAATTCCACTCAGCTGCCAAGTCATTAGATTTATACCATCCCATCCAGACCTCCCACAGCCCCTTCACTTCACATCAGGTTTATTTTATTGTCAACTAATAAGGCAAGAATATTATTCTGAAGTAAGGGATCTTTCCACTGAGAGGAACATTCAGTACATGACAGTTCATACAAAAAACAATCTGCCCAAGTTCGGCTCATGGGTATGTCTCAGTGTGTGTGGTGTGTTTATCTGTTGTGTAAACTGCTCTCACATGGGGAAGACATTCCTGAAAACGCCAGATGTGGATAAAGGGTGATCCTGAGTACAAAAAGGAGCCTGTCTGTAAGTAGAAGAGCTGTTGGCCTGTTGCTCCAGCTCCATCTTGGTAACACCTTGTGCTTGGTCACTGACCATAAGCTTTCAGTCTTTTGGACAAGCTAGAGTTTAGGACTCAAACCCTGGTGCTTCAATAAGATTTATGTGTATTGTAACCTACAACTTAATCTGGAAAAAGGGTGAAAAGGGCAACATGTCCGTGTTCTCCCTCCGTTGTGCACCATAGTTATACTATAAATGGTTTCCTTCAGGGAGGCTTACATAATGCACTGAAGAGCTCCTTGAAAATAACACATGAACTGGCACTTAACCAATCTTCTTTTTAGACTAAATGCTGTCACCTCTCACAAAGACTAAGAAAAAGTTTCAATCCTTTTTTTATTACTGTCCTGCTCCTCAGGCAGGCAGACAGACAATCAATTATCTCTTTAAATGGAACTGGTTGGACAATCATCAATGAAAGGTCAAAATGCCAACAAAACACAGATGTGTTTTGGACTTGTCTGTTTAACTTAGAAAACCATCTGAGGCTGTCAGGATCGGTTCAGCGTTTTGTAAAGTCTGTTTTAAGGATCTGTAAGTCTTTGTAAAACATTGTGTAAAACCACAGCTACAATTCTTATAGTCCTTATCTATACAAGTTAGTTCCTGTTATCAGTTATATTAATACACCTATAAGCAGCCAAACCCACAGTAGCATCTCTTTTTCGCTCTCTCTCCAAGTTAATAAGAACAAAAAAAAAAAACACAAAGTCAGCAGTCCTGAAGACTTTCTCGTGAAAGTCTGAAAACTTACATTATTACAGCTGATTGTTACAAAGTGCTAACAATGGAGACTCCTTTAAATAATATTAATTAAAGCCTCACAGTGAAGCACTGAGCTACAATTCTTATTATTCATTTATGCAGATCAATTCAAATTTTGTGTAAAGATTTAGTGAACAGATAAAATTGGACTACAACTTAAGATGACCTTTTATAGCAACATGATGTAGCTTATGTAGCCCATCATCTCACACAGAAGCAAAAGGTGCTCAAACACACATATGGGTCAAACATTGCACAGTGGTTAAAGTTTCACCCAAGGGTCAGCTCCCAGAAGACAAGATAATAAAGCACAGTTACATTAAGAGGTTTGAAAAAGTAATATAAAATAAACTGAATATTGCTTACTTATTAAAAATATGTCCTCAGTGGAACATGTTCTCTCGTCATAGCCAGTCACAATAAGTTTGTCTCAGGCTCAGTGGCTCCGCCTACAGGTTAGATTATACGATATCTTTTGAACACAAAATCTTTGCAATCTGTTTTGGTTGCACTCTGATTGGCAATCTGTAGTTCATTGTTCACAATATTATTTCCAACAGCAGGCCACAAAATATAGTGACTAGATTGAATAAACATTTAGTTAGAAAGTTAAAAAATAAAGTTTTTAATATCAATCAAACCATTTCTTCCAGTGAAAATATGAGGTTCTTGGCTACATTTAGTGAAAAAAAATATTCAGACTAGCTAGTGAAAATTTCCCATTTTCCACATTTCCCAACCAGCCAATGCTAGCTCACACAGGTCGAAGAACCTAGGGAACAGGTGTGAAGAGCCCACTGCAGACTAACACTACCACACACAACTTCCTTCTCCACCAAGAAGTGCTTCAACACTAGCTAGTACTAACCATACCACTAACCCCTGTGATGGAAAGCATATGTCGGTGAGAGAAGCCCAAGAGCCTGCCAGCTCTTGTCTTCATGCTTAGTCACGAAAGCAGGGTGGAGTGTGCGAAGAAGAGCAGAGAGACAGGAGAGAAATAGGAGAAAGAGAAGAAGGATAGGAGGAGGGGGACAGCAGAACTCTGGGGTCAACGAAAGAGCAACAGCAAAAGCGTGGAGGAAAGAGCGACTGACAGAATGAGCATATGTGTATGAGGCACAGAGGAGGAGGAAGAGGAGGAGGAGAGTGGGGGAATGTTGGGGGTGAGACAGTGAGGCCTGAGTAGTCATTTAGCACTGCCAACAAAGGCCTTCTTGTTTCATTTATTTCCCAGAAACGGCGTCAGCTGTCCAATAGGGTCACCAAAAAAAACAAGTGAATGGAAAAATGCTTCCAGTCCCAAAAATGTGTAACACATTAAAACCTCACAGTGAAGCCCTGAGTGTGTACAATCACCATTAATGACTGGTTCTAAACCAGATGACTTTGTATTTGCCCATTTCATTAACTTGAAGTCACACAGTTATAGGTTTTGCATGGAATTTCGATCACAAAATTTTACATATAATAAAACACAGAGTGCTGGAAATCTACACAGTGTTGTGAGATAATGGGCCTTCAACATTAAGTAGCCTGAAGCGAATGGCCGAGAGTTGAGAAAGAGTATGGGCGAGTGCGAGAGTATGTGCGCAGATCCACTGGAGGGTTGGGGGGGAAGAGGGGGAGGCTTCTGCAATAATGCTGTTCGCACGCACAGCACCCCCCCTCCCCCCCCCTTTCCTCCTTCCCTTTTTTTCCATCACTCCCTCTATGTTCCCCTCCCAGACAAAACTTTCAGTTTAACCACTAACTCTACTGAGAATATTGTCCTGGTAAAATTAGCACACGTTTACATTAAGTGTACATTGTAAAACCTCACATGATGCTGGTTAACACACAACACTGCAAAGCAAAATAATGGTTGAGGCACTTTACACTGTCCTTCACTCATAGGGTCACTGTAGCTAGTGTAAACAAGGGAAGTTTCTGGCACTCTCCCAGAGGTCTTGATTTATATGATGCAGTGTATACTGCCGATGCTCAGTCTTCTAGGTTGGACAAGACTATATGACCTGCATTACCTGCTAGTGTGATTAAAATAATCTATAGCACGATTGCTAAGTATTATATTGTGTAATAAGAACCATTAGCTATACTCACTAGCAAGCAAGATAATATTAGACTGACTATTATATTTAGTGATTAAAACAATAGTCGTGTGCGCCAGCAAGCTATCTAATATTAAAATCAATAGCCAAACTCCCTTGCTCACTCATTACCATTGCAGGAGTTCAGATTAGTTGTGCGTGACTTGTCTACAGAGATATAATTAGCAGGTAGCAATGGGCAATAACTAAATTGGGTGCAAATATAAAAATATTTCTATTTGAACTAGCGTGCTTAATATAAGAGTTTTGAAAAATTATCTCACAAAAAAGTCATAGGTGCATGGAAACAAGCATATCAAACAATTAGACTAGACACCAATTTGGCAAAATACTACAGGCTAACATTTTTTTATAAACGGCTAAAGATTTTACTAGCCAAAAGAGCTAATTCATTTAAATGGGAATATGAAAATTAGGATAATCGTGGTTTCAAGTTTTGCAGTAAGGTAATCTAGGTGACCTATAGTTCCAAACCCTCATTTTTTCTTCTGCAATGGTATAATGAAGGAACTGCTAACTGCCAAGTAAGTGACAGTGGACTTTTGATATGCTA
The DNA here is from genome assembly GCA_012411365.1 of Ameiurus melas. Classification (NCBI taxonomy): domain Eukaryota; kingdom Metazoa; phylum Chordata; class Actinopteri; order Siluriformes; family Ictaluridae; genus Ameiurus; species Ameiurus melas. The sequence goes on along the minus strand of CM022762.1, from coordinate 19,757,490 downwards.
CTTTCTTGAAGGCACTCACCAACTGGAAAAACAAATAGCTAGTTATCCAACATTACTACTATGTTCCCTTCAAAAACAACCCAGAATCACCTATGATCACCTGTTTTTTCCATAACCGTAGTAGAGATAATAGTGAACCAACTAATAATGTTGTTTAAAATGCAACTATAACTCGAACTTTAACTATACTCGATTGTATGGTTATCTTGAACTTTTCACCATTTCCTCCTGAAGAGAAGAACAGTAGTGGGGAAGACAACAGTGCAAGTTGGTTAACAGAAGGCACTGTTTCACTGCAGGAAAGCCAAAAATGTTTATCAAAAGAGAGCCTAAACCAATCTCAGACTCTCCCACGCCCACAGACACCCATCCACATGAAACGAGGCGTCTGTAATTCATAAATTTCATATAGGCGCACACACGCGCGCATACACACACGCACATACACACATACAAACAGCGTGCAAAAATTAGCAGGCAAAAGTAAGCAATTTCGTAATCAGTGTTGGTGTAATCATACTTGATCGTTAACATGACTCACTCTACAACACACCCAGTAACAGCTGTGATTTGGCCATGAAGTGGATCAAAATGAATAGTGATCTTGTGATACTACTGACTGCAGCAAATCATCTCCCATCTCCCATTTCTACTCCATGCCCGGATCTAAACATGCTTGAGCAAGTTCATTAGCAGAAGCCTCCGTGTATGATCCTTTCTTAGTAGGTAGTGCAAAAGGTGAGGAAGGAAGGATTCTGGAAGGGTGGAGATGGAGAAGTGAGGTGGGATTGGAGGGGTGTAAAGGCTTGTAGGAATGGGCAAAAAATCAATAAAATCAATGAGCAGGCTGGTCTGCTTCCAGAAAAGCTCTAGAAGGAGGGAACGTGGGGATAGTACGGTACTTACTGAGGCGAGAGTCCACCCGAGGGTCGAGCCACGATGTGCTCTGGGTTTTGTGGTCAATGAAGTAAATTTCTCCCTGAGGGGTGACTGCCTGCTCCCAGTCTTCCGGCAGCTGTCCTGTTTAAGCAGCAACAGTACAAAACAGCTCCAGATCAACCAGGTGTGCTTTTAGCATCTTTTGCTTGAGATTTGGTGCTTATGCATTTCAGGGCTTAAGTTAACCAAATGAAGAACAGGAGTGAAAATCATCAACAGAAAACATACGCTGTATCTGAAATGAGATGCAACTTTATGAAATCCTGTAAACACGGTTATATCCAGCAAGGTCAAGCTATTTGCTTTGCCATTGTGTAAATCCATAGCCTAGCAGTGTTTGGAGTCTGGGGGGGAAACGTAACATGTCAGGCCCTGCACTGAGGAGAGGAGAATAAAGCAATGGAAAAAAATCCATCAAAACAACAAAGGGAGCAAGAAATCCTTTCTTGACAAGTGTGGGATGTGAGCCAGCAAGCTAGCATTGTTCTACTGGAAAATGGAGGAGGGATTTGGGGGATGGACTGTACTGAGAGAAAAAAAGAGAGAGAAAGAGAGCAAGAAAGCTAGAGAGACAGATGGGAATGAGTAATATAGACCACTGGGCCTTGGGCTTTACATGGATAAGACATTGTCCATCACGGTGTGTGAAGGCATCTCATACAACACCACGCATGGTAGTCAGGAGTGTCAAGATGCTGTTGCTGGTTTATCTTGCCTATACAAACACTCCATCTAGCAAGGCAATCAAGCTGCAACTGAACTGATACTTTCTTTGTCACTGTGGTGGTACGTTTAAGGACATGATTTATACTCAAGTTATAAAAGACCTTGTCTTGGCAAAGTGAATGCAGTGTTCCTTACCATAAACTCATATGGTACATACCTGGACCTCCAAGTACCTCAAATCAGGGATTCGCAAACCAATTCTGGGGACGCACTACCCTGAAGAGTTACTTTCCCCAACTGGGGACACAACTGATTAGCTAATTATCAAGCTCTTCACAAGCTGGAACAAAAATGTGTAGGCAGCAAGGAAACACCAACTGTTTCAGGGCAAATATGTACCTAGAATTAGCTGAGAACCTTAAAAGGTATGCTATGTTTATGTTTACTTTCCCAGGTGAAAGATGCAGGCACAAAAAACGTTCTTAAAAAGGTACCATCCCAGTAACAATTTACATTTTTTGCGTGTGTACATAATCAGGGGTCAGAGGTTTAGATCTTGGAAGGGATCAACAGTACATTATTGTGAAAACAGTGAAGTTACCAACACAAGCGTTAAAAGTCCTTTAATCTGCACCATACAGTTATTCACCCAAAGTGAGCAGGTTTCTGTTCCAACTATGAGTTTTAAAAAGTAAAGAGATGTGGCACATCTCCATAAATGTGTTGTCTGAACAAGTCTAGCAGAGTGGTGTACTCATTGTTCTTTCAGGCTAAACGGCTCTGTTCACAAAAATACGATAAGGCCAAGTAGCAACTACATCCTCATTCCTCAAATGGAACGCATGATGTAGGTTCCTGTAATGATCCATGTAGCAGGATGAGCACAAGTCCATCCAGTCTGAATATTTACACCAGTACCCATCAAGTTTAAAGCCATTACAGCTGTATTCCCATCATTCCGCTTAAAAAGATTGGGAGATTGATCTTTCTAGACTCTGTAAAACTATACAACTACAATATTATTATTATTATTATTAATAATAATAATAATAATAATAATAATAATAATAATAATAATAATAATAATAATAATAATCAACAACTTAAGATCATCTGATAAACATATGAACTGGACGATATGTGGCTCTCTCCATCTCTCTCACACTCTTTTTCTGGAATCCCTTAAAAGGCTGGCAACAGTATTAGACACACCTTTTTTCCATTTCATCACAAATCAGGATTTGTGAGGAGAAAAGAGTCAAACAAGGCAAACGCATTTGGAAGTAATTTGCTGTTCTGGCTTCATAAGGAGGGAAAGAGCTCCAGCCTATGCCACTGGCCAGAGGCTCCCTGTGTCTGTCTCCAGAACAAACGAGACATCTCACGCTACAGAAAGACTCTAAAAGAGCCGGTCTCAGCACTATCCCACTGTGGTCAAAGAAACACCATTAAATAGTTTGGGGGTTTTTTGGGTTGTTTTTTTTTTTTTCTTTTACAGTTAGCTAGTAGACCGTGGGATTTTCTCCCTCATCACTGTTGTGTCAGACATATTCTACATGCACTCTGTCAGTCCAAAAATGACTGTACTGATAAAAAGTCATGTTGTGATTGTGTGTTACTGTGTGTGGAAGTACATTTTTGCGTTTCTCAGACTTCCTGGCATGTGCTATTTTGGGGTATCGTTTAGATGAATGTAAACAGATGTTTACATTCCTCTAAATCCTCTTCAGAAGATTTTTATAAAATTGAATTACCTGTGAAAGATGAAGAATGAGTGCAATTTCAATTATCAACAATATCCTTGATACCTTGAGCTCAACTGTTACAATAATATGAAATCTGTCAAACTCAGCATTATTCAACTAAAGAAAGTCATTTCCATTTCACATCTCTACTGATCTTAGAAAAAAATGAATGTTTCAAACCTTCACTGATGTATGAGAACTTTGAGGTAATATTTAATCTTATAGTCTTGGAAGAGAAAGCAAGATTCCTAAAAGGGAACAGTCGGAATGAGTGTGAAGATCCTTACCGAGGTTTGGCTGTGACAAGGCCATGGAGCGCCCCTGTACACCACCATTACTGCTGGTGGCCTGAGCGTGGAGGCTCATCTGATTCATGTTGGCTGCCATGGTCTTGCGAGGATCTTGCCATGTGGTGATCTTCTCAACGTGACTACAAAGAAGAAGAAAAAACACACACATGCACAAAATAATTACCACACATGGTTGCAAATCCACTCTACCTGAATCTCTGGAATATTATCTCATAATTAACTGCAAATGTCAATAATCAGTGATTTGTGAATTGTGAAGATTTTAGCTTTTGCATATGAACAGCTTAACAAAATTACCATTAGGAAATCCCAGCCCACCAGTGATTGTTATAGCTACTATAACCCATTGCATATAACCTATTGCGGAGCCTAACTAGACTACATTTCCACAGTTTTTGATGGGGTCGTGACCTTTTCAGAAGTCCTGAAGGTATTACTGGATAATAAAAGATATGACTGGATTATTTTCCATTTGGATTTCAGACAATTTATCCCTTTATTTTTCCAAACAAAAATAATGTAATAATAAAATCCTTGACACTGAGCAATATTCTAATCTAACCTTTAACTCAAATCAGACCATTATAGAACATACATTTTCTCCACAACATATCAGTGAACTGTGAAAATATTACAATGCAGGAATGCTACTAGTTCAGCCTTTCTCCAGTTTAAATACATTAACTCCATATATAGATAGATGTGGCGAACGTCTTTAGTGAAGTTATTTACCCAGAAACAACACAAAGGGCCACTTGCAGTCATGATTGTCTCTGTAGTCATGGTTACACTGTAGATTATGTTCTGGAATGTGTTTCCTCGAAGGTGATTGCAACAGGCTTGTGTCTGTTTTTCTACTGTTGAATTTATGAAGTGCCCTTACTGACGACCCATTGATCTTGCTGTATGAACTCCCAGGTTCACAATGCACACATTTTTCACAATGTAAACTGCATCAATACTTCATTCACACATTGCAGCATTTCCAAATTACTCAATAGTTCTTCAGTATCAAACTACACCTGCAGGTGCCTAAACACTACAAGCACCTCACGAACGCACTAATCATGTGGCGTGAAAGAGCATTAAAGCAGATTAAGTTTCAACTGAAGGTTTGTATCCACAGGATTTAGATGCCTCAGCTGCACAGACTTGTTTGTACACAAATCCTGTTGAGTGCTTAAATCCGAGGCGAGGCAATGTCAGTGGAGGCAGACTGAGTCACCGCACGCACAAAGGGCCTCGAGCCCAGCGTGACTCACTCGGGCCTATTTACACAGCAATGGTAAGCTTAGCCAATTTCCTGCCACTCTGATGCCTGACCTTGGCACAGCAGGAAATCTGCTCGCTGGAGCATCACAATAACAGTCAACTTTATAGGTATTATGTACTAATAGATGTAAAACAATACATAAATACACCATTAACTGATGGTAACTGTGTACCAAGTGGAAAATAATCTGCCACGACGTCACTTTTTTTTTTTTTTTTGTGGGGGGTGGGGTGGGGGCACAGCATTACTAAAGAAACTGCCTAGGGGGAGCAATTACATGATTATTCAGTGCCAAAGCAAATAATTGATTTCCGGGAGGATCAGAACATATTCTGAAGAAAATCATTACGTGATCTGAAAAAAAAAATTATTGTTAAGCACTCATGAATTGGGTGGATGCCATTTTATTTAATTATCATCACAGAACAGTGCAGCTGAAAACTTGACTTATTTTCCCTGACAGGAAAAAGATATCAAAGTATCCAGTCATGTCTTTAAACGTGTTGTCGGCTTTCATTTGAAAATCCATAGTTTTGATGAAACGTAGTTCAAGCTGTCGCAGAACATGTTAGCAACTGCTAAACTGTTAAACTGATCTCCTCTCTATCAGTTCCCATGCACACCAACACACTCTGTCACATTATAAATTTTCATTTTTCAGAACACACAACTGATTTAGAAGCATCATTCATTTCAGTTTTTGAGTTCTTTATGGAAACTGAATTGAAGAATTCATCATTTTTTTACATTTACATTGCAGACCAGTTAGCTGTTAAAAGTGATAAGCTTTTTAAAAATTTCTTTAAATCAAATCAGTCAAAAAACTATGTTAAGGAGTGAAAACACTTAAGCAAAGGAGGCTGTGTAGTCAGTTCAATTACTTGTACATCAAACGGTCAATCATGCTTTACTCAGCTAAGAGGATTAACGGCATAATTGTCTCAGAAGAGTACATGGGGTGAGCAAATCATAAATTCTGTAGCTAGCCCACCAAGCAGTGTGTTAGCCAGTCCCATGTATTGGTTGCCTAATTGACTAGGTAAAAAAATGATAGCTGACATAATATAATAACATATGGCGAGCTATTTAACTACCGTAATTTCCGGACTATAAGCCGCTACTTTTTTCACACACTTTGAACACTGCGGCTTAAACAATGATGTGGCTAATTTATTTATTTTTACGGGCTAACGAGCTTCATGCCGCCTGTTACACCATGGCCAGCAGAGGGCACTGTGGCACGGCTCCTGACTGGTCACGTGATTTTGTTTTGCTTGAGCATTTAGTTTAGTTTAAGCGTCTTTAATCTTCCCCAGGTGTCCATGGTTTGGTTTGATTATGTTTACTATTTAAACCCCTCGGTTACTGAGCACTTCGCTCAGTATTATAGTTGGTAAAGGTTAGATAGGTGATGTCGTTTGTTTCCTTGCCTTGATTCATGATCTCATTTTATGCCATGATTCCAGTTTCTCGTTTTCCGGTGAAGACCGAGTTTTCTTTGTTTATTGAGTTACGTGTTTAATAAAGACCTTCGTGCACCTGCCCCCTCCTCCAGTCCCGTCTTGTAACACCGCCAAAACATTTAGCCTCGTCACATCGGACCAATGAAATTACCGAACCGGTCACAGTGGACCAATGAAACTGTTCGAATTAAATCAAACGCACTCACACTAAAAAGAAATGCATATGATGCCGCTTTCAAGTTAAAGGCGATAAATCTGGCTGTTGAAGAAGGAAATAAGAGCTTCTGCACATAAGCTTGGCATCAATGAATCGATGGTGAGACGGTGTAGACAGCAGCGTGAAGAAGTGACTCAATGCAAAAAGATGACAGAAGCTTTCAGAGGAAGTATGTGACAAAGTACCGGTAATTCTGAGACTGTTCAATTCCGACACTGAAGAAGACGACTTTAGTGGTTTTATGCGCAGGAAGAAGATGAAGATAGCGATCAATGACTTTTCCTGGTAGGCAACTGTATTTTTTTTTTTAACCAGCCTTTTACAGGCACTGTTCGGAAAACGTATTTAATTAAAAGTATAAAAAAAAGTCAATATATCATTGTCACGTTTGGCGAATGGAGGCCAAGCAATTGCAGATTTTTTAAATATTTATTTTAAACACACAAATAACGAAACAAAAACACTAGGACAACTGGGCATAACACTGTGGCAAAAAACAAACATGGAGACAGAAGTGACGTGAGTCTACAACAACGAAGACCAGGAGAAAGTGCAGACAAGGACTATAAATACACAATGGTGCTAATTAACAAAAACGTGAGTCAGGTGCATGTGGTCAGGTGGTGTAGTGCAGTGGCTGATGGGACTTGAAGTCCCGGGTTTCCGGATACGTGACAGATCCCCCTCCAAGGGGCGCTACACCTGGAGCGCCAAAAATCAAAGGCGCGTCCCGGGGTCCGGCCCGCCCAAAAGTCCCCAGCAGAAACAGGAGGCCGAGCAGCTTCCACCATGGCACAAGGAAGCGGGTGGAAGTCCTTGGCAAAGCATGAAAGAGGGGCGACATCCCCACGGGACAGGAGAGCGGAGCATGCCTCACCGCGAGGTTCAAGGGGGAGCGGGTACCCGACGAGGCGCACGGGGGAGCGAGGGTCTCCTCAGGCTCACGGGGAGCGAGGTTCCCCTCTGAGGCTCACGGGGAAGGAGTTTCTCCGCGAGGCTCACGGGGGAGCGAGGTTCTCCTGCGGGCTCACCGGGGAGCGAGGTTCTCCCAGGCTCACGGGGAGCGAGGTTCTCCGCGAGGCTCACGGGGGAGCGAGGTCTCGAGGCTCACGGGGGAGCGAGGTTCTCGCGAGGCCAGGGAGAGGAGCGAGTTCCCGCGAGGCCCAAGGGAGGAAGACGCCGCTTGGGAGCATGAGGGGAACGGAGACCTCCCAAACCAGTGGAGCAGGAAGGGGGGGGGGGGGGGGGGGGGGGGGGGAAAAAAGGAGGGGGGGGGCGGGGGGGGGGGGAGGGGGGGGGGGGGGGGCGGCGGGGGGCGGGGGGGCGGGGGCCCCCCGCCCCGGGCCGGCCCGCGCCCCGCCGCCCCCGCCCGCCCCCGGGCGCGCCGGGGCCCCCCGCGGCCCGGCCCCCGGCCCCCCCCCCCGCCCGCGCGCCGCCGGCCGCCGGCCCCCCCCCCCCCCGGCGGGGGCCGGCGCCCGGCCCGCCCGCCCCCCCCGGGCGCGCGGCGCCCCGCCGGGCCGCGCCGGGGCCGGGGGGGGGGCCCGGGCGGGGGGGCCCCCCGGGCGGGGGGGGGGCGGGGCGGGCCCCCGGGGGGGGGGGCGCCGGGGGCGCGCCGGGGGGGGGCGGGCGGGCCCCGGCGGGCCCCGCCCCCCCGGGGCGGGCGGGGGGGGCGGGGGGGGGGGGGCGCGGGGGGGGGGGCGGGGCGCCCGGGGGGGGGGGGGGGGCGCGGCGGGGGGGGGGGGGGGGGGGGGGGGGGGGGGCGGCGGGGGCGGGGGGGGGGGGCCGGGGGGCCGCGGGGGGGGGGGGGGGCCCCCCCGGGGGGCCCCGCCCCCGGGGGCGGGCGGCGGGGGCGCCCCCCCGGGGGGGGGGCCGCCGGGGGGGGGGGGGGGGGGGGGGCGGGGGGGGGGGGGGGGCCCGGGCCGGGCGGGGGGGGGGGGGGCCGCGGGGGCCCCCGCGGGGGGGCGGGGGGGGGGCGGGGGGGGCCCCCCCCGGGGGGCCGCCGGGGGGGCGGCGTGGGGGGGGCGGCCGGGGGGGGGGGGTGGGGGGGGGGGTGGGGGGGGGCGGCGGGGGGGGGGTGGGGGGGGGGCCCGCCGGGGGGGGGGGGGGGGGGGGGCGGGGGGGCCGGGGGGCGCCCCCGGCGGGGGGGGGGGCGGGGGGGGGGGGGGGGGGGGGGGGGGGGGGGGGGGGGGGGGGGGGGGGCGGGGGGGCGGGGGGCGGGGGGGGGGGGGGGGGGGGGGGGGGGGGGGGGGGGGGGGGGGGGGGGGGGGGCCCGGCCGGGGGGGGGGGGGGGGGGGGGCCGGGGGGGGGGGGGGGGGGGGGGGGGGGGGGGGGGGGGGGGGGGGGGGGGGGAGAAGGAAAAGGGAGGAGGGGGGGAGGGGGGGGGGGGGGGGGGGGGGCCGGCAAGGGCGGAGAGAAAGGGAAAGGTAGGGGGGGGTGGGGGGCGTACCGGGGAATGTTGGATGAGGGAGGGGGGGAGAAAGGAAGGGGAGGGAGGGGGAGAAATGTGGTGGGAGTAGAAAGGAATTGAAAGAAAAGATGGGGGGGGAGGGGGGAGTAGGGAAGGGGAAGAAAGAGAAGGGGAGGGAAGGATGAGGGTGGGGGAAAGAGGAGAAGGGGAGGAGAGAAGGGGAGGGGGGGAAAGGAGGGGGGGGGGGGGGTAGGTGGTTGGTGGGGGGGGGGGGGGGCAGGGGGGGGTGGGGGGGGGGTGGGGGGCGGTGGGGGGGGGGGGGGGGGGGGGGGGGGGGGGGGGTCGGTGGTGGGGGTAGGTGGCGGGGTGGGCCCGGATGAAATGACAGGGGGGGGAAGGGTGGATGATGGACAAAGGTGGACTATTTAGTTTTTAATATATTTTGGGTTTCATTTAAAGAGGGACAGTGGGGCAAGGGGGAGATGTGGACTGAGGCTGGGGGAGGGGGGAAGCGGATTTGTCCCTTGGGTTATTGGGATTGGTTACGAGAAATAGGAAAAGATTTGTTTAAAAGGGGTTTGGGTTTGTGGGGCCTAATATTTGGCTACCCCCCCCCCCCCGCGCGGCCACCCAAACCAGCAGACCACTACACACAAAGGGGAGCAAGGCCGGGAGTGTGGAAGGGGGGGGTCGGGGGGTTGTCGCCCCAAAAGTGAGAGGGGGGGGAAAAACAAAGAAGAAGAAGGGGCAAGATAGAAAAAAAATTAATTTTTTTTTTACAAAAAAAAATAATTTAAAATAAAGGGAGTTTTATAAGAAATTTTATAATAAATTGATTAAAATTTGGTTTTTGAAATTATTTGGTAGTTTTTTTTATGAATGTGGTTTTTTAAAGGTTTTTTGAAAATCAACACATGCTGATGGTTGGGGGTCAAAAAGGGTTGTTTGGTTTCTGTTGTTGTTTGTGTGTTTTACAGCCCCATGTGGTTGCCATAGGTTTGGTTGTTTTTGGTTTTTGTTTTTTTTGTGTTTTTTTGTGTTTTTTTTTTTGTTTTTTTTTTTGTGTTTTTCCCTTTGGGTCGCACATACCCAAAAAGCAAAACGCCCCCCCCGTCCTTTTCTCCTGTGTTTTTTGGTTTTTTTGGGTGTTTTTTTTTGCTGTTGAATTTGGTACAACTAGTGCATGCTATAATTACAGAATCGACATGTCATACCACTGTATGCATATTAAGCACATTAAGCTTAAACACATACTAAATGAAGACTTTTTTGCATGAGTACGTAAGAAGTCGGGATCTTTTCTTTTTCTAGCAAGTGAACCTAATTGACGACGAATAAAAAAAAAAACAGGTGGCAGGGATAGTGATTTTTACCCACTGCTGGATTGGAAGCATGTGTATTTTTCAACAAAATAAGCAACCTTATCAATTAACAAGGGTGGCACGGTATTGCAACGTGCCTGAGCTCAGGTGACTGTATGCATGGAGTTTGAAGGGTGAAGGGTGTCTTCATCCACCAGGGGGAGATTTATGAGAAACAGGGAAAGGTGGGGGATGGGGCAGCAGCCTGAGAGGCCTAAGGGCCTGGGTGGAGCAGCTGTCCATCCAGCAGCTGTGGAATTATGACCCCAGGCCTAGAGATTCACACAGTGCAGGTCAACTCTGTCCTGGGTCAGGTCTAAAAATGGATGAGGAAATGACTAGTGGGCTCATCATAACACCCAGAAGTAGTTCTGAATCAGTGTTTCTTTCTCAGTTTGAGGAGTTTGAACAATTGGATAAATATACAGGTATTTGGGGGGAAAAGGGGGTTTCCAAAGGCAAAAGTTGAGGTTTTAGCTTACTATAAAGCAACCTGGTCTGATCTAATGTTCAGACAACCAAGGAAGCATTAAGGGTTCTAGAGTGAATTTAGAGCAAGAGCTACTTGTAAATACACTCATTTATACATTAAGCAAGACAGAAATTGACTAAATGACCTTAGTTTCTTAGATGTTTATGACCTGAGAGACATGCAATTATTATTATTATTATTATTATTATTATTATTATTATTACTACTACCACTACTGGTACAAATAGTCTTGGTAATAGATGGTAATGTATGCCACTCTGCCCAAACCGGCTTTGTTTTGACCGAAATAAGTGCAAGCTTTTTTTCTTGGATCCAATAATATAATATCAATTCAGGTGAAAACAAAAACAAAGATGTCTCTCTGCATAAATTTTGGAAGATGCTGGAGCAGTAAAGCAGAAATGTAGTAGGCAAAATGTTTCCACTAAGTAGCTAACACAGAGATTAGAAGACACCCGGGATGAGGCCTGGCTGAGTTTATTTGAGAGTGGTGTTCTGTTTACATAAGAAATTCTCTCTCACACACACGCACACACACACATGCACAATGGCTGGGTGCTGGATCTGAGGCAACATCAGGGCTGAAAAAACAACAGCCAGATGGACCCAACACCTCAGAGCAGGGCTTACTGTTAGTGTGCCAGCACTGGAAAATAAAACACAGTACTAAGAGATCTAAACTTACACACACACACTTAAACCCACAGCATGTGTGTGAATCCAGTGACAAATGAGATTCCCCACTAGCAAAAGTAATCACTAGCACCACACACCTAGACGTAAACATTCAAGTCATGCCTCAGCGAGAGGTGTTTAAAGACACGAGAGTAGGCGCAGTTCATGGTCCTGACTGCAGTGCTTCACTCGCACCTTGTCACTCAACTCCAGAATAAGTTACTTTATCTCTCTCTCTGCTTCAGTTCTACAGGCTGAGATAAACAGACTCCACACCTAATCAACAAGAAGCTAACGAGCAACCTGCTGGGTCCTGGATGTCTTGGTTTTTCATGAAAATTATTAGATTTTTTTCCCTCAGAATATTTTATGCCATTACATGGTTAGGTTTATTGCTGCAAGAACGTATCTACTACAAAATTAGCTGACGGAGATAATAATAAATAAATAAAAATACATTTTATATATATATTTATATATATTCATAAATCATATTTTATAAAGATGTAGGAATTTGCACAGGGTTATGAAAGTTCCCCAAGGAAAAGCAAGGAAAATTACAGGGGAAATGAGCACAATGGGAAAATGTATTGTGATAATACTGATAATAAAAGTATTAAAAGTTAAAAATAAAATAAAAATAAACGAAGGCATTATCAGTAAAAATACTGACTTACAATAATTTGCCCAAAGTTTTATTTTAAAAAATAAAAGAATTTCAAAATCAACCACAGAAAACTTCATGAATCCTTCAGTTGAAGGTATTTGTACATTAAAGGAACCCTGAAACTTATTCAGCATTTATATTGAAATATTTGTGGTATTTATTGATTCTGGTGCTAATTTGTTGGTTGATGCTGGATTTTTGTTATTCACGTGAGAAGTTAGCAGTTCTACCGTGATGACCTCTCAGTGGGGGAAACTGCAGAGGGGCATTAAAATGATCGGAATATCCAGTTCATACAAGGTTTGCTTCATTCTTCCAAATGTATGGAAGTATTTTAACACAAATGGTAACAGTGTTACTACCTGAATAAGTAAACTAACCTATACGATAAGAATCAATGAAATGTACTAAATTATCTTTCTTCATTAGAAAGAAGTTTATGACCCAAGTTAAGACATGCAATATTTTGTAATACTTTATTATTATTATTATTACTACTACAATAGTGTTTTGAAAATTTAACAGAATGGATTACAGTTAGCGCCTAAAAACAAAAAAGCAAGAGCTACTCATCAGACTAAAAAAAGAAAAGAAAAAACCCCTGATCACTGAATCAAAATGAGTTTGTGATTGATCACGACGAACAGAGCACAAAACTTTTAACATATAGTCGAGTAGTATTAGGGCTAATATGCATACTGCAGTATTCAGCAAGATCAGTATCAGTATTGTGAGATTTTTTAACAAAATACATGTTAAAAAATACACTTACGCAGTGTACAGATAAGGAGGTGAGAAAGTTGGATAAACTAAAACACTAAAGCACTGCTGCATAACACTCTTTAGGTAGAGATGACTGTGAGGGCATAATTCCTGATGGCACCACCATCAATGTGATAGTCGGGTATGTAGTTGCATATTTTGATAATTTATTGACAGAATTCATCCATCCAACCATCCTCTGTACTGCTTATCTAGAAAATGCTAGAGTACAGAACTTCTACATTCCTCATTATGAAATATTTCCTTTTTGTATTTTTGTTAACATTGCCACTTTTATTGAACTTATTGCTTTATTTTATATTAAGTTAATTTCAAGCACAAGCTCTCTCTCTCTCTCTCTCTATATATATATATATACATACACACACACACACACACTCACAGTATCTCACAAAAGTGAGTACACCCCTCACATTTTTGTAAATATTTGATTAGATCTTTTCATGTGACACCACTAAAGAAATTACACTTTGCTACAATGTAAAGTAGTGAGTGTACAGCTTGTATAACAGTGTAAATTTGCTGTCCCCTCAAAATAACTCAACACACAGCCATTAATGTCTAAACCACTGGCAACAAAAGTGAGTATGTTGACACTTTGGGGATTAGTCCATTACCTCAGATTCTTTAGCAAGGCAGTGGTCGTCTTGGAGGTGTATTTGGGGTCGTTATCATGCTGGAATATTGACCTGCGGCCCAGTTTCCGAAGGGAGGGTATTATGCTCTGCTTCAGTATGTCACAGTACATGTTGGCATTCATGGTTCCCTCAATGAACTGTAGCTCCCCAGTGCCGGCAGCACTCATGCAGTCCCAGACCATGACACTCCCACCACCATGCTTGACTGTAGGCAAGACACACTTGTCTTTGTACTCCTCACCTGGTTGCCTCCACACATGCTTGACACCATCTGAACCAAATAAGTTTATCTTGGTCTCATCAGACCACAGGACATGGTTCCAGTAATCCATGTTCTTAGTCTGCTTGTCTTCAGCAGACTGTTTGTGGGCTTCCTTGTGCATCATCTTTAGAAGAGGCTTCCTTCTGGTACGACAGCCATGCAGACCAATTTGATGCAGTATGCAGCTTATTGTCTGAGCACTGACAGGCTGACCCCCCACCCCTTCAACTTCTGCAGCAATGCTGACAGGACTCTATTTCCCAAAGACAACCTCTGGATATGACACTGAGCACGTGCACTCAACTTCTTTGGTCGACCATGGCGAGGCCTGTTCTGAGTGGAACCCGTCCTGTTCGACCGCTGTATGGTCTTGGCCACCATACTGCAGCTCAGTGACAGGGGCTTGGCAATCTTCTTATAGCCTAAGCCATCTTTATGTAGAGCAACAATTCTTTTTTTTCACATCCTCAGAGAGTTCTTAGCCATGAGGTGCCATGTTGAACTTCCAGTGACCAGTATGAGGGAATGTGAGAGTGATGACACCAAATTTAACCTGCTCCACATTCACACCTGAGACCTTGTAACACTAACAAATCACATGACACAGAGGAAGGAAAATGGCTAATTGGGACCAATTTAGACAATTTTCACTTAGAGGTGTACTCAATGTCTAACCAGCGGTTTAGACATTAATGGCTGTGTGTTGAGTTATTTTGAGGGGACAGCAAATTTACACTGTTACACAAGCTGTACACTCACTACTTTACATTGTAGCAAAGTGTCATTTCTTCAGTGTTGTCACATGAAAAGATATAATCAAATATTTACAAAAATGTGAGGGGTGTACTCATTTTTGTGAGATACTGTGTATATATAATTATATATAATCTCTTATGACACAATGAGAACTGAATTAGTATTAAACCCCAAACAGCCTGATAATCAATAATGCATCTTCAAAGCAACAGTGTTGCTGTTTTTGGATTGCAAGTCAAGCACTGATGCAGCCTGTTGTCTTGTGGCAGGCTTGCAGGTGCAGTGGTGCAGTTCAGGGCTAAAAATAAGCAGCAAATTGGAGATCCTGGGAATAATCCAGCAGCTGTCACCATTTCAACAAGCCCTATGCTGAGCTTTGCTCGATGTACATACACGTCCTTAAAACTTAAGCTTCGATATAGATCATTCCTGCCCAAACACAAGATATTCCAATTGAACCTACGGTCATATTGTCTGCACTGATGTTTGACACATGGTGTGCAGTTATAGGAAAATAATGTGATGGGGTGACTACCACCCTGAAGTTGACTACTTTCCCATAAATGCACATCTGGAAGATTTTTATGCCTCTTATATGACAGTTTGCCAACAAATAGATTTTTGATTTTTTATTAATTGGAGAATGACACAATGTACATTTTTATCCATTTGTAGTTATGTTTGATGTTGAATGTCCACAAAACAAGTCAGTTCCTGCTATTGCTAATGGTATTACAGCTATAAACAGTCGTTACCTTACCTGGCTCTTTCGGTCTTTTAATAATAAGTTAAAATAATAATAATAATAATAGAAAAAACATTGCTTATCATGTTACCCAAAAAACTCACAAATGGCAACATACTCTTTCCTGAAGACTTCCCAATGAATGCTGATACTGAGGACTCCTTTCATAAATGCTAAACGTGTCCTCAAAGAAAACATCACCATATCAAAAATTACACATGATTTTTAATCTGTTTATGTCGAGGGACTGCCATACAAGTCCCAGTGCAAAATGTTTCTATAGAAATTATTTCTTATTTGAACAAGTGCATTAATATAAGCATTGCTGGAGCTACTGCCAGTGCTGAAAATTAATCAGCACCTTCTGATCAATCAAATATAGGAATACATACAACAATGCAAGTCATGATTACCCTTTAACCCCAAACACTACTCTGCACTGGTAACTAAATAGTTAACTGCACAGCATTCCTAGACTGAAGCTCCAGCGTCCTGGCCCGAGTCATATCTCAGGGGAAAGATTAAAAAAATCTAATACACACCCAAAAGAAAGAGCTGGAGGCATAATAAACCAACTCAAAGTTTACAGAAATGTGCCCACACACTTCAGGCCAGGTGAAAATTTCATGCAGTTATGCATCGACTTAACTGACCTCCACCAGACAATCAAAAAGCAGACACTTCTTTCTGTGTTCCGTTTCTTTTGGGGTAAAACTACCAAAAGAAAGCTAAATCCCAGCCTCCTTCCCACATCTGACAACCCTTCTGATTTCTAATTATATGCTACAGAACCACAGCAGACATAAAGGCATGTCTTACTTTCATCCTCACTCAGGGACCAGACAAAGTCCAGACTAAGCTTTAGGAATGGCTACAGCTTCTAGACAAGGATGAACTCAATTCAATTCAAGTCAGAAAGATATTACAAGAAACTGAACAAAGCACAGAATGGTGGCCATAATAAAAAGAAAACGCATCTAGTACCACGCATTGATGCACGTTAGGGCCATTCATTTTTTAAATCCTAACTTCCGATGCTTTGGCCCTCACTGCCCTCACCTCACTTTTAGATTGGCGGTCATAAAACCCCTTTCGTGGTTCCCACTGTGCTATACATGAGCGGTCATTGTAAAAGAGGGAGTGTGCCGAATGTAATGTGGCTTAGCTAAACCAGTGGCATTCTCCACCTCTCCTAAAGTGACCAGAATGACACCACAGCACTGGTATGAGGGTTCTCGCAGCCACTGAAAATGAGAACAAAAAGCAGAGGATCCACTTTCCCAATTAAGCCATTCTCATGTTACCGGGGGTTTTCCCCCCACTGTTGCTAACACAATAGCCACTCAACTCAAAGCACAGGGAACGCTAAGGCAAAAGGCGTCGTGAACCTGTCTAAAAGACGGATCATGAAGGGTCGAATTCAGATGCTCTGAATTGTTGCAACACAGCAAGGGGCACCAGCTGGAAATTCTGGAATTAGAAATATTTAATTGAATTTGAAAATGTGAGGGAGGGAAAGGGCAGGAAGTGGAATGCGCTACTAATTATAGTCATCTCAACTGCTGCCATCCTGCCAGTGCTGAAGATGGAGCACAAGTTTGGAACCTTCCCCAGGCCTAGGGCAAGTTATGGCTAGTGCTGTCGAGCCTGATCGTTAACGTTAGCCATCAAAAACAGGCAACTGTATATTGTGGAAGAACCTGCTGGTTTATTCAAGCTTTAAATGAACAACACGTTTAAAAAGGCCTTGTTGTGGAAGGTGATGAATTAAGGTGTGACCCTAAGGAGTGTAAATAACTAAAAATCTACTCAGAGGTGGAAAAAGTATGTAGTAGAAGAGGACACCGTAGCTATTCAACCTTCTTGTTTCTGTGTTCCCAAACCTCTAAATACTTCTATGGTTCAGTGGAAAGTTGAATCAGTTCCCCATCAGATCTTCCTCAGCTGTTTCAGAGGGTCTGTGGGTGACTGCTCTTGTTACTAGTTAGGACAACTGGCTGGGCAAGAGCAGTCAAACCCAGGCAGCAGCTGTCGATGGGTAAGCTAACTATAGACCTGGCACAGATTTGCAGAGTTGCTTACGAGAGAAAGAAACCGAGAAAGAAAAACGCCTCCTTTACCCAGCGTCAATGGCCGTGTTGTCATTCACCTTGCCAACCCACTGAAACAAGAAAAACAAGCTCAGGTTATGAAACCCCACACACATTAGCGCTTTTTCTGCTCATTAGCCTCCTTGAACACTACAGGCATCAAGTCTCCTCACGTTATGAACCAGCAAAAGGCAATCTGCTCTCCAGAGTTTCAGAGAAACCTACCATTTAAAACAGCTATTTTATTATCTGACAAAGGACTAACTAAGACAATTTACTAACTGACAAAGGACTAACTAAGTCAATTTAGAGTAATTATGATGACCAATTAAAAGTACATGGTGGCAGAATCTGAAAAATTAAAAATGATGATGGCTGTTCCTTAAAACTAGGACATTACTGCATCAGATTTTTTAAACTATCTAAACATCAGTCTGTCTCCAATTCCGGTCTTGCTGGCATTGCAATGACAATTGATACAAAAGCTTTCTTTAGAAATATCCTATTAGGAATCATAATGTTCCAAGGCTGGACTTCTTCCCGGATTCTGAGACAGTCTGACCCATAACTATAATCCAACAACAAGCAGACTGTGTCATGGCATAAAAAGAGCAGTGATCTTGATCTCAACCAAGCACCCTTTCCAACCAAGCACCCTTTTCACACACATGGAGAACTCCCATACGGTCCAACTACAGGGCACTTGAAAGATACAACCAAGGCTATTCTTTACGTCATTTGTGTGGGAGAAACGGAGCAATGAGGACCTTTTTTTGTTTATTCATTCTGATGTCCTATATGAGGGTCAGAACTTCATGGGAAGTAAGACTGACATGCATTTCATTTCAGAAACAAGGTTTTAATAGACACCAAAATTCATCTAGTGATAGAAATCCATAAACCATAGATAATGGTATATTGGTCATCGCACACTCTCATTCACACCAATGGGCAAGTTAGCATAGATAATTCACCTACTGGCATGTTTTTGGGATATGGGAGGAAACTGGGGAACCTGGAGGACACCCATGTGGACAAAGGGAGAAAACACAGCTTTTTTAATTATTCTAAAGAATTTAATAATTGTGCAAAAAAGAACAAAAATTTGCTTTTTGTATTATCATTTAACCTTTCAGAGTACTGTTGCCTGTGTAATAGAAAAACCAAAATTTCCACCTAAAAGGTGAAAGTTCTCAAAAGCTTGTTTACAGATCAATGGAATGATTAGGCATAGCAGCAAAAAAACAAACCTGGTACGTCTACGTGTGTGTGTGTGTGTGTGTGTGTGTGTGTGTGTGTGTGTGTGTGTGTGTGTGTGTGGTGGCTGAGTGACCTTGAGGAAAAGCTGGCTCTAAATGGGTAAAGGAGGAATGTTGTGGTGCTGTGGCATGCTGCAAGAGGCCAAGACTGAGCTGCATTTTCAACATCACCCTGACAACAAGGCACTACCAGTCACCCATTCTTGGATCAGACATTAAAATAAAAAACAGCTCTTAAATCCTCGAGAACTGAAAAGCCTTCTGCACTGCTGAGTTAATTGTTACCTGCTACTTTTTGAACTGTTGTGTGCACAAAATTTAATTCAGTCCAAATCAGCAAAAGAATAACTCCCAAAGTAAGGTTAAAATATTGGATAATAGGAAGTAACGAGTCTGGGGAACAGCGGCTCTGAACTTGATCATGCAGTTGGAGCTGTTAAACCTGGAAAAGCAAGCATTTGAGACCTTTAATTCAGCCAGTGTGCCAGGAGCGTGCTGAATCCATCAACAATCTCCACAGAGAATGGCTGCCAGGGGGATCTTTGGCCTGAGCCAGGCTGCCAAGACAGCCGCTTTTAGTGGACGGGCCGGGAAAAAAGATGTTCCATCTGCCATGGAACACACAGTGTGAGTGAGCAGCTTTGTGTGCCATGTGGACATATTCCCTCCAAGATAAAGAGCAAACCGTCTGCTGCCTGTGAAGTGACCTCGGAGCTGGAAGACGCTTGGGCATCAGGCCCCAAAAAAACACCAGATCCAGCACTGCAAAAATTAAACACGACTCTGGAGTTGAATTCAGAGGATGTGTTTGAGCTGAGTGTGCGAGTTGTGCATTAAGCTGAGCATTTGAGCTGAGAATTTGAGTTATTCATTGTTTTAGCTGAGTGTCTGAGCTGAGAGTTTGAGTTATGCATTTAAGTTGAGTAAGGGTTTTATTGACCGGAGCGTGAACTGAGCATTTGATCTGTATATTTAAGAGCAACGTTTTAGTTATTCATTGTTTGAGCTGAGAGTTTGAGTTGAGCGTTTGAGTTGTGTCTTTGAGTGAAGCTTTTGAATTGCCTTCCTTGCACCCTGCAGACTAGTTCTAGTTAGTAAATTCTCCAAAAAGAATTCAGCCATTTTTACCAGCCATTTCCTAGGCCTGAAGTACTCTGGCTTTTGACATCCATACATATGTTAGCCAACAGGGAAACAGAACCAGCCGAGAGCCACTGCTCTGTGGATTCTGCTACAATGCACCCAGTGAAGGCTGTAAAACAAAAGAGCATTTCACACAAAACCCCCATTAATTTTGGATGGCACACTAGCCCCTTTCTCTCATCCAGAGAAAGTACAAATAAAAAGAGTGGATTGATATTAGCCTAATGCCCCCATGAACAAAGCACTCATTGTTAATAATCCCACAGCAGACATTTGAATGAACCCTGGCTCTGAGCCAGTCCCCCACCTCGCTCTCTCCCGCTCATATACCCCACACATCCTCACTCTCTCCCCTGCTAATTCATCGCCTAATAAACTCAACCTGCCATTATTAACAACTCACTTGTATTTTCTCCCATTTGCAATTGCACTTTCTAGCTAAAACTACCTTTAATGTTCCTCTCCAGGACACATCAATTTCCTACAGCTGCATGCGTCATATTTTTATTGCATCCCAGTCTACATTCTAAATTATTTCTCAGAAGGAAAAAAAGAAAGTTTCCCCGCTCATGTGGCCTGATCTTCACAGCAGAGCACTATTCCACATTATGGAACAAAGAGAAATTGCATATTGATTAATTTGACAGATCGCTGACTTTAAACTTTGCAACAGCACACTAAATCTGATTTATTTCTCAAATCCCTTTTTTTTTATTACCCTGAACATTAGCACTGCAATTTATAAGTATCCCAAAACTGATGTTTGCTTGGGCTGTAGTCACACTTGAATTTGCAGATCACTGTTGGTTGTTATAGTAACAATGTTATAGAACACCAGAGGTGAGAAAGTAAGAAATCACCAACAGGGAGATTTTGCCATGGATTAGACCTGCAAATATCCTTATACATCCATCCATCCATCCATCCATCTTCTACCGCTTACTCCTTTTTCATGGTCACGGGGAACCTGGAGCCAAACCCGGGAATCATCAGGCACAAGGCGGGGTACACCCTGGACAGGGTAAATTTCCTTATTCCATTTACAATTTTAATCTCAATTAAAATTTTTATTTTAATTAGACTGATGCAGACTAAGCAGATGTTAATTCACATGATTGCACAAGAGGTGAAAATTGTCTCCTTCTTAAGGAACCTGAATTCAGAACCATCATTATATCATTATATTGGCGCGGTTGTGGCGCAGTTGGTAGAGTGGGTTGTCCACTAATCGTAGGGTTGGCGGTTCGATTCCCGACACTGAACCCAAGTTGCTCCCGATGGCAAGCTAGCACCTTGCATGGCACCATTGGTGAGACACAGTGTAAAGCGCTTTGGATAAAAGCGGTATATAAGTGCACATTTACCATATCACATTATTATATTACTATTTTAGAGATTCATAGAAATATCTTCTTGCTCAAAATATCTACATTTTACATTTCTACATTTCATACAGCATCATACATCCTAACCCTGGATCATACAGCACCCCAAATGTGTTCCTATGGCACCAAGCATTTATAGTGAATACCAACTTATACTCAGTGTGAGGATTTACAGTGAATAGGAAGCCATTTGATATACAATCTTTTAGACCCAGTGACCACTATGAGCCTCATAAGACTTTGAAAAAAATAAAAAATAAATAAATAAATAATAATAATAATAATAATAATAATAATAAATGTTTTAAATAAAAAATGAACTATTTGATTTTTTTCTGGCTTTGAGTATATAAATATTATTTCCTGCCTTCATGCTGGTTTTCTTTTTGTCACAATTAAGCGTCAATCAGTAACGGCTGAGGTCTGAGCACCGAATGAAAAAGAAAAAAGAAAAAAACCTCAACATGAAATCCACATGAATTGGACAGGTCAGTACGAGTCGTATACGCAAATCGTATCTGAAACCTCATACAAAAGTGGGAAAA
Organism: Ameiurus melas; assembly: GCA_012411365.1. Lineage (NCBI taxonomy): Eukaryota > Metazoa > Chordata > Actinopteri > Siluriformes > Ictaluridae > Ameiurus > Ameiurus melas. Next base: position 19,735,667 of record CM022762.1, on the reverse strand, counting down.
GTTAGATTGCAAAAACCTGGTCAAAATTGAATACGACAAAAAACTGCATGTGAGCGGTCTGTCTGAACACAGCCTTATCCATAACGGAGACCAGCTGCGACACGTCCCACTCAGAGACGCCATGCCAGCTGACGCCAAATGTTATACTGACAACAGCAGAACAGTGACCTATACGATAGCAGTGTGCTGGATCACTATGGAAGAAATGCTGAAGGCTTGAGTTAGGGATGAAGCTGGTACTATTCTGTGCCATGTGGGGGGGTAAACTCAGATTGCAGCTATGCAGCCATACTGGTTTTAATTTTTTAACACCTGCAGTTTGGAAGGGTGTCCGGTCATCATAAAGAGGAAGAGCAACTTGGATAGCGTCAAACGTCGTCTTCTTGCAGCCTGTGTGAGGGGGATGTCAAATTCTTAAGTGCCAGTCAAATCATGGCATCAAACAGAGTTTGATGTGTCCTTGTTAAATGGTGTGCCTAATCAGATTCCGGAAAAGTCAGTAAACTCAAGGAATTCCGTCATCCTCAGCTTTTCACCGACTTTATGGCCAACCCCCATTCATAACTCACACTGTGGCGACTGGAATGCAGCTGCCTCGGTTTGGGTTCAGAGAGATCAGGAGCATGTCAGAACCCCTCCTCGAGAGCACATTCTCACTTCATGATTGCGTTTATTTGATCGCACAATAAGCATTAGCTCATGCTCAAGTTGGCCCTCAGCGGCGCGTCCTCGGTGGCCGGAGACACGTCACACATGACAGTTGTGTGAATCAGGATGGACTCCTGTCTGCGCCACGCTCTCTGATCAGCTCTGAAACAAATGCGGCCGCATGCATCGGCGTGCTGAATGAAATGCCTGCGGTATAGAAAAGCAGGCGAGGGGTCGCCGAGAGCTTTTCTGTGCTGCGAGAACAATACACCCACATAGCTGCTGCTCACATTCCAGGCCTCATGAATAGGCAGCGCAAGAGACAGAGAGAGAGAGAGAGACAGAGAGATGAGGGTGGAGTCTGTATCTAAGTCTCCTCCCACTTACAGGAAATCCCATAGAAGGGCAGCTTCTGATGGTATTCGCAACTTTTATGCTACAAATTATTTTAGGCTCCCCCTAATATTTGATGAAATGGGAGCTAAAACAAAATGTATGACTCACTTCTTCTTCTACACCTGTTCTTACCCTAAAAGTGCAGACAACTGACATTGAGGAAGATATACAACATTAAAAAAAAAAAAAAACGAAACCAAGTTTTTCAAGCTCCATTCTCCAGACAGACATCTTAGGCTTTCCAAGAATGCAAAGTGTTTTCGGATAGTTACATGATTTTGACTACTTCAACAGCTGTGATTCTACAGAAGGCCTGACATTATTTAGACTGGCATAGACTGGCACATGGAATATTTTTGATGCTTCATTCATCGTTCAAGGAGTTATCTTGGTGCTTGTTTCATGTTGCACAATTTTTACTAGGCCTAAAACACTTTTTGCAGAACATAATTTATCAATGTTTTAAATGTAATCAATTCAGAAGCTGATCAGAGTATTTTATCAGTAAAAGCAATCATGGCCAAAAAAGCTGTTCTGTTCAAACACACCACTTTCTTCACAGATGGCTGGTCTATTTACACGTGACGCAGTATGAAGTATATGCCCACTATTGTTTTTCATGTCAACAAAAAGGCAAAAATTTTGGTAATGTTAGTCATATTGTCCGTTTTTCCCATTTTTACTGCAGCCTTTGAAGTGACTCGTGATTGTTGTCGTTGTTTTTTTACTTCACCAAACCCCAAAAGGGAGGCCGCCGTGTCCCTCCAGCCATTATCCAGGCAAACAAAAGGAAATGAGTGGTTCCATATCCTGTGGACCGAGCCGTCTCTTTCAACTGCATATAGGGAAGGGGAGGAGGGAAAGTGTGGAAAGCGCCACTGAGAAAAACAGCTGAGCGCACTAAAGTGTGACTTTTATGAACAAAATAGAAACATTTCAACTTAAAGTGAACATGACACAAACATATCCGAGAAAACAAACATAAATAAATACAGTAAAATATGTTTTTAAATAAAATAAAAGCAACTACAGATAAACAGGCTCTGCTTTTAAACTACTGGTGAACTCAGATGGTTTGTACAGCCAAGTTTACATCTACTGCATTATAATGATCAAAAGCAAAAGTTCCTGGAAGAGCTTAGACTTGTCTGTTCCATGCTCTGTGCTGAGGTCTGTAAACTGACAGAGAGGTGAAAGCACATGAAATGCAGTCGAGCGCGTATGTGTGTACGTGTGTGCAGTAATCTCCCATCTTCTCTCCAGCTAAAGGCTTCCAGCTGTCTTCCCGTAAAGGGACGTCTGCTGAAGGTCAGCAGCACCATGTCCGAGAGCTGATATGCGGCCAGAGAGCTGCTTCCTTATTTAAAAGTTATAAACCACGGCTGTGTACGATTCGCAGGAGCAGCCACGTAAACAAAGCTCTCTCTGTCCGACACCTCCAGCTCCTACACAACCGTTTAAGCAAACTCACGCATATCGGATTATTGATTGATCTGACTACATTTGCAGACTGCACACACACACACACACACACACAAACCTCTTTTACCCTCTCACCCAGCTCACATTAATTCAATCAAAGTTGGCCCTCAGTGCGTTATGAACAGATCATCTTATCTACCAGGGTTTAACACTTCATGGTAGGGCTCACAGATCACTCTGAAGGGTCTCTTTGTTTTTAAAGTGTTTGTATGTAATGTGGCAAACAAAACCCCCAACAAAAAAAAAAAACACCCAAAAAAAAAAAAAAAAAAAACAATGGGCTCTGAATAAGAGACATACGGTGAGCTGTTGCTCAAAGCAGTCTTTTCACTTTAGAGAAGCAGCAAAGGTCAGGAATTAAACAAGCCTTGCTTCTAAAGCCTAAAGCACATAAATAACAGGCTGTTTCTATATATTATACGTCAGCGTGCTAGAGGCCCTGGCTCGGGGCTCCTCTGACAGTGGTCCATCAGCTGTTGTGAATGTTAGCAGCAGCTACAGTGATATTATCGACTTTGTCAAGCTCAGTAAATGCTTTGGAAACAACACTCTACACAAACAAACCATCATTAATCACAAACCAATCAATCATGTAAATACAATAAACTGATCAACATTTTCAATACAATGAAATATCTTCACCAAGAACTAGAAAGCGTTCTCCTTCTTTGGTGTCAAAACTGCCTCAACATCTGAAGACTTTTGTTCAAATATCCAAGTCACAAACCCACATGGCATTTGAGTTTAACTGTTTTCATGCAATTACAATTTACTTCACCCCATCATGATGTACTGAAGCATTTAGAAAAACAATTGTGCTACAAAAGACCCTCTTGTCCTGCAATCGCCAATATCACCAGAGGAGAAGATGGGCAAATCTGTGCCATCCAGTGCCAAACAAACCAAGTTTCATGGCCATCCATGTCACAGACTCCAGGCCTTGGAACATGGTAAGACAATCATACATACCAATACCACATATTTCAGCAGGTCATAATATCTGCTTACAGCTTAACATATTCAAAACATAATTAAAGAGAAGGACAGCTATTAGGAACACCTTGATAAAAAAAGACTGTTGTTTTGGGGTTTTTTTCCATTTAACCCTAGTATGACTGACAATAAATAGAAAACTATTCTATATGCTGTTTATAGCATAAATTGCAGCTAAATTATTGTGCTTTCAGGTGTTAGGATTAAACCAGACGTGGAAAAGAGGGAAATCTTTAATGGAATTTTGGGGCATTTTTATTCTTGCTTGCTAATTTCTGAGTCATTATTTATACAACTGACTGTATAAGACATTAATTGTAACGTAATTTCTGATTTTCTGAACATGGTTTTATGCTAGTGCTATAATCTAGTCCGTTATATAATGCTAAGTAAGCTATAATGCAAAGTAAGCAGCCAGCATCCTTTAACCACGCCACCCCCAGCCCAGAACAGAAGAGAAAAAGCCAGACTGCTTGCTGCCGCCACAAATACATCTGTTATGGCTACTTCATAGATAGAAGCCAAACCAAGGTCCCATTATAAACTCTCAGAAGCCCTACTTCCATCATTTTTCCACCTGCTTTACTGATGTTCTATTGTCTCTATCCAATGCGCATAGTGCGACAGTCCTGATGAAAACAAGACACTGGTTCGTACTTCAACTTGAACTATATGAACTTCAATATGTAAATCAATCATTTCCAACTACTTTAAACATAGCAAAAGCCTATAACGAGACACATTAAGTAAAAATGTTGGTTTTTAGTTGAAGTGGGTGACACAACAGGCATTATCAAAGACAACCTTGCATCACCTGTTCCCAAACCTGCTTATCCATTCATTTGCTATGACATCGGAGAGGCCCATCCCTACACCGCTCAGATGAAATCAACAAAAACAAATCAATTCTGCGCCCAGAAACCATGTTGGCATGCCACATAAATTAGTCCCATGTATTTTATCAAACATAAGTGTTCAAGTATATTATCAAACTGTGGGGTCAAAAGCAAATGAGAAAGCAGAAAACATGGGAGAGCAAAAACATTTTTTAACTGGTTGTAATAAAGCAAAGAACAATATACAAGGCATTCAAACTTAAAAGGAAAATAAAGTACAGGATAGCAACTACAGAACCCAAGCTTATCCTAATATCCTTAATTACAGGCTGCTTCGACATGAAAAAGTTTGAGGAAAAAATATTCTGTAGTCTTTTTTTTGTTTATTTGTTTGTTTGTTTTTGTGGGCAGTTAATAATTCTGACAGTCACTGACTCACTGAGCCAGAAAACCCAGCTGCAGTGATTTCATAACCATCATTGCCTTTTGTTAAACCTGTCCTAGTGGATCTCCTCTGTCCTGGACTTCTTAATGCTGTTACTTTAGTAATCACTTAAGGACACAAACATTCAGAACCTAAACAGGTTTGGGGAGGTGTGAGGAAGTGCGAATGTGGGATGTTGCACGTTGACAGTTTTTCGAGTCAATGACAGTAGAGAAAGAGAAAGATACTTCTGGAAGGGTGGAGCAGGCGTTCAAAGTCGTATCGCTCTGTCAGAATGCACGTCATGTTACTCACAATACGTACTTCCAGAGGATAAAAATGGGACAACAGCATTTTCTGCTTCTTTACTTATAGTCAATTGTCCTCTGAAGGAAATACAGTGGTGTGAAAAAGTGTTTGCCCCCTTCCTCATTTCCTGTTCCTTTGCATGTTTGTCACACTTAAGTGTTTCGGAACATCAAACCAATTTAAACAATAGTCAAGGACAACACAAGTAAACACAAAATGCAATTTGTAAATGAAGGTGTTTATTATTAAAGGTGAAAAAAAATCCAAACCATCATGGCCCTGTGTGAAAAAGTGATTGCCCCCCTTGTTAAAACATACTATAACTGTGGTTGTCCACACCTGAGTTCAATTTCTCTAGCCACACCCAGGCCTGATTATTACCACACCTGTTCACAATCAAGGCATCACTTAAATAGGAGCTGCTTGACACAGTAAGGTCCACCAGAAGATCCTTAAAAGCTACACATCATGCCGAGACCCAAAGAAATTCAGGAACAATTGAGAAAGAAAGTAATTGAGATCTATGTCTGGAAAGGGTTATAAAGCCATTTCCAAAGCTTTGGGAATCCAGCGAACCACAGTGAGAGCCATTATCCACAAATGGCGAAGACATGGAACAGTGGTGAACCTTCCCAGGAGAGGCCGGGCCGCCAAAATTACCCCAAAGAGCGCGCGCGACTCATCCAAGAGGTCACAAACAGACCCCACAACAATGTCCAAAGAACTGCAGGCCTCACTTGCCTCAGTTAAGGTCAGCGTTCATGCCTCCACCATCAGGAAAAGACTGGGCAAAATGGCCGGCATGGCGCAGAGTTCCAAGGAGAAAACCACTGCTGAGCAAAAAGAACATCAAAGCTCATCTCAATTTCTCCACAACACATCTTGATGATCCCCAAGACTTTTGGGACAACATTCTGTGGACCGAGTGAGACAAAAGTGGAACTCTTTGGAAGGTGTGTGTCCAAGTATATCTGGCGTAGAAGGAACACTGCATTTCATAAAAAGAACATTATACCAACAGTAAAATATGGTGGTGGTAGTGTGATGGTCTGGGGCTGTTTTGCTGCTTCAGGACCTGGAAGACTTGCCGTGATAAAAGGAACTATGAATTCTGCTGTCTACCAAGAGATCTTGAAGGAGAATGTCCGACCATCTGTTTGTGTACTCAAGCTGAAACGAACTTGGGTTCTGCAGCAGGACAATGATCCTAAACACACCAGCAAGTCCACCACCGAATGGCTGAAGAAAAACAAAATGAAGACTTTGGAGTGGCCTAGCCAAAGTCCTGACCTGAATCCTATTGAGATGTTGTGGTATGACCTTAAAAAGGCCGTTCATGCTCGAAACGCCTCTAATGTAACTGAATTAGGACAATTCTGCAAAGATGAGTGGGCCAAAATTCCTCCAGGACGCTGTAAAAGCCTCATTGCACGTTATCGCAGCTTGGTTGCAGTTGTTGCTGCTAAGGGTGGCCCAACCAGTTATTAGGTTTAGGGGGTAATCACTTTTTTAACAAAGGGGCCATGATGGTTTGGGTTTTTTTTCCACCTTTAATAATAAACACCTTCATTTACAAATTGCATTTTGTGTTTACTTGTGTTGTCCTTTTGATATTGTTTTATACTTAAGTGTGACAAACATGCAAAGGAACAGGAAATGAGGAAGGGGGCAAACACTTTTTCACACCACTGTATGATCATATATCGTAAGTTAATAAATTTTCTGTTTACCTGGAAATAAGAAGCATGACCTAATAGCATGGCCTAATTCAAGCAATATTATTTTAAGTAATTATCAGTTTCATTAAAATGCACAAATAAAGGGCGGGGGGATTGGTTGGTTAGTGCAGAGTTGGGGGGGGGCTGGGGTATTTACTTTTTTCCCCTGACAGGCAGACTTTTGTCTTCTTGACTGCTTAATTGCAGGGCGGAGAGAAGCCCAGGTCTGCAGCTTTGTTGATGGTGGATGTGCCAACTTAATGCGTGGCAGGCACCAACACGTTCGTCTTAAAATGCAACAAGTCAGTTTGGAAAGAGGAGGAGGAGAGAAGCAGGAAGATGACCACATGGAAGCCATTCCCGCATCTGAGTCAAAGTCTTGCTTCCGGACAAAGCAGACTTTGGGATTTGCGCCAGAGCAAACCACAAAATCCAAAGTATGGTATTACCACCCAGTATTGCTACCTTGGCCATACCATAACTAGCAACGTGTACACCAAAGTCCAGACGTCAATAGTTTCTTTGGGGTCCCCCCCCATGTACCATAACTCCAGGAGTCATATTCAATATGGAAACAAATACATCCTGATACTATGGTGTCAGAATGTAGTCTATTATATGGAAAATTTGCATTTCAGGACTACCCTGTTTGCAGCGATGAGCAGTTGAGCGAGACACTTTTTTGTGGATTTGCCCATAGATTTAACTACCAGACACCTTTTTGAGCGATACGCAACGCACATGCTATAGACCAACATCGATGATATAATGTCGGAGTCTGTGCAAAAATACATGTTGTCATAACCAAAAATATTTAACTTAATACCACTGAACTGTCTAACTGGAGTCAGATGAGTTTATGGAAGAATGGAAGCATAAAATAACAGATTAAAGATTAGCAACATATGTAGTACACATACAGCATTATGATATATTAACTATTGCTTATTATTGCTACTGATATAATAAACACAATTGTGGTAATGGTGGTTTGTGATTTTCACCACTGTAACAAAATTGCTTTGAAGAATAAAAAAATTAAATAAAATCAGACCACAGACTACATTTTGTGAATCACTCATTTAGGGTCACTAGTTAAATTCGAGTGCCCTAATCTTATTCTTTTGTTACCCCGATACAAGCTGTGGGTGCGTTATAGGTGGAGCTTCTCAGTTTACAAATCCCATCCCAACAGCAAACACCCCACTGAGCTGAACACAGCCCGAGTGACTTATCGACTTTTTACAGACTGAGATAACTACCACGTCCTCAGGGCCTGGGAAGAAAAGATGTGCTGACACCCCCACCCCACCCCGGCCCCCCTTCATTCCTAAACACAGCCTGTTCAAAACACTTATGTACACAGAGCCAGACTTGTGTTTCACTTTAGGCACATCTCAAGATAGTCAAGAGAGTCATCCTTATCACCTGATCAAGGTGAGTCTTGATAATGGATTACCTGTGAAAAGTGTGGCACACGCAACTGAAAAGAAAGAAATCACTTCTTCATTTTTCTGACCCACACATTGATAAAAATGTTTCCTGCACACTCACCTTGATCCAGTGTACCTGATCGCAGAACAGTGAAACCTCAGGTCAGGAACAGGATGTAAAACGAAACCACTCCTGCATAAGGTGTCCCGTTCTTGTTAACGACTAACTTTAACCGAGAGTACCCCAGCGGTGATCCAACAATAAAGTTAATGGGTGTGTGAAAATGATATAAACACAGTTTCCTAAGAAACACAACCGAGCTGCTGTAGCCTATGACCTATATAGTCTTTTGCCTGATTATTTATAGTATCATATAAGACCTTCTGTTAAGGACGAGAGATATAGCTTAAGTGTATCTTGAGAGGCTGCCCATGTGTTATGTATATACATACAGGAATAAAATCAAACCTAAAAGAAAATTAACTGTGTGTCAGAGTCATCACAACGTTTTTAATTGTTTTTTTTTTAATTAAACATAAAAAGAAAGGTTCCAGAAAAGTTTCTTTAAAGTGATATGGCTTTTCGCTTTGTTTACTTAAATCACTTTCTTAGTTGTTGTTGTGACAGAACATGTACTAATCCTTTCCCTACCATCTTCCTCATAATGTAAAGATCCTGCGCTCCTTCATGGCAGCAAGTAAATAAATACAGTATTGAAAAAAGGGTTCCCCCCACCGCATTGTGATAGAACTTGGTATTGGTGTTACAGTAAATTTACTCATTTATATTTAATAACATTTTTTCATTCATTTCTGACCACCTTATCATGAAAATATTTATGGTGGAAACAGATCCTGCACTTTTCTGTGGCACGAACATAGAAAACGTTTAAAGAGCTATAAGTGTTGATGCAGTCGTTAATTGTAACTCTTTTCCTGGCACCTTTCTTATAGAGAGTGTAAATCAGTGCGCTTCACTCACGGGAGGTCTATCATTTCTCATAAATCCCAGTGAAGCCGCGCGCAACAGGCCGAACCCGGCGATGCCGCATCACGGATCAGAGCAACACTGACACTCACTTGAGAAAGTACTTCTGGCCGGTGGACGTGTACGCCATCTCCCATCCGGGCGGCAGCGGCAGTTCGTCGGTGACATCGAAGGACTGGTGGCGGCTGTGCGCGTGCTGCACGGGGCTCGCGGTGACGGCGGCGGAGGCGGCCGCGAGCGCTCCGGGTCTGAGCTGCAGTGATGCGGGGGAAGAGTGAGAGCGCACGTGCTGCGGCGGGAGCCTCGGTGGCTGCTGGCTGCCTGAGTCCGTGCTGGACTGGCGCGAGTGCGAACCGGAGTCGGGCTCCTTGAAGAACGACTCGGGCAGGTGTTTCTTCCTCCAGGAGCTCGGCCGCGGGTTCAAGACGGCGTTAAAGAGCGCCTCGAGGTCCGTGTCGGGGTCCTTGGCGACATGGATCACTTGCTGGCCCGGTAAAGGTTGAACTGGGTTGGTGCTCATTTTTGTTGCTTGTTTGGTGATTTAACAAATTAATAACGAAATAACGGTTTGCTCGTTACAGGAAAAACAAACAGATGAAATCTAAAACGAGGCCCGGGGTTTTGTTTTTTTCGTATAAAATTGTTCGTTCAGGCCTCCGGTACTAGTTCTTATTATTTCTATTTCAGCCCAGCAAAGTTAACGAAAGTTTACCCAAAAAAACATCTCATTTGGTTCCCGACCTGTTAAAAAGTTTCGAGGTAACTTTTTCTTTTTCTACCCTCGGCCGACCTTCCTATATCCAGTGCTAGTCTCTCCCGAGCGGCAGAAACTTTGTAAACTCAACTTTCTTCCACAGCGCCTGTGTCAGCATTCCCTCATGAATATTTAATTAGCACGAGGCGCCTGAGTCACCACTCCTTCATGAATATTTAATTAGGCCACGCCGCTCTCTCATGAATATGTGTATATGAGCCCACGCCCCAAAACATCATGAACTTCAGCTTTACCAGCAGGGCCTGAGTAACAAGTGGATTATAGATCAAATAATATTGTGTACAAAACTCTTTTTTTCTTTTCTTTTTTTTTATCTCGCTGTGCAACATTAAACAAAATTGTGCGTCGTGTTAAATGGAAGTAATTAGATGTCATAATAAGTTAAAGCAAAAGTTTATGAACAATTAGAAGAAAAAAACAATTATAATAAAGTAATTCATATGTGACAATAGTCTTATACGGTTCTATCTGCCATTAATTTTTTCATCCAGATAGAACCTTATGTATAATACTTGGGTCACAAATTACATAACAAAAAAAAAAAAACACTCATATCATACCAGTGTGTAAAATAAACACAACGTGCCATATTGTAGTCACTTTGTTATAATTTAACACCATAGTTTTCTCCCTACCCTTGTGGTTAGAACAGTCTCCAGTCTTTTGGAAAGGCTTTCTCTAAGATTTTCAAGTGTATCTGTGAGAATTTGTGCCAAACGAGCATTTGTGAGACATTCAGGCACTGATGCCTGCCTCACAGTCAGCATTCCAATTAATTCAATTAAAAACAGTTATTAATTCAATTAAAAACAATTAAAAAGTTGTTTAATGGGGTTGAAGTCAAGGCTCTGTTCAGGCCACTGGAGTTCCTCTACACCAAACTTGTCAAACCATGTTTTTATGGATCTCGTTTTGTGCACAGGGGCACAGTCAAGCGAGAACAGGAAAGGACCTTTTCCAAAACTGTTGCCACAAAGTGGAAAGCACACAATTGTCTGAAATGTCATCATATGCTGTAGCATTAACCTTAAGTCGATCTAAGTGGCCCAAACCCTGAAAAACTCCAGACCATTATCCAACCTTCACCAAACTTTATTACCGGTACTATGCGTTCTGGTAGGTAGAGTTCCCCTGGCATCCATCAAACCCAGGTTCAGTGATTCATCACACAAAAGAATACGTTTCAATTGTTTCCATTCCAGCTGAAGCTTGGCATTGCACATAGTGATTTTAGGCTTGTGTGCAGCTGCTCTTCAATTGAAACCCATTTTGTGAAGCTCCTGACACACAGTACTTGTGCTGATGTTGCTTTCAGAAGCACTTTGGAGCTCTGTATTGAATGATGCAACAGAGCAATGATTTTTATACACTACAAGCTTCACCACTCAGCGGCCCTGCTCTGTGAGTTTGAGGGGTCTTATGCTTCATCTCTGAACTGTCTTTCATCTTTTCATTTTACAATAATAGCACTTATAGTTCACCAGAGAAGATCTTGAAAGGCAGAAATTAATGTGTGACTTGTGGCAAAGGTCGCAGCTATGACTGTGCCACAAAATGTCACTTTAGTTTTCTGCATTATCCATTCTACTGCCAATGTTTCTCAATGGAGACGGCAGGCCTGTTAGCAATGGGTGTGGCTTATACATCTGAACTCAATAATTAGGAGGGGTGCCCACATACTTTTGGCCATACCATATATTTGGTCATAAGGGGTTCTTAAAAAATCTTTCCCTGTGGAAATGATCCCTGTACACAAAACGTACACAAAAAATGTATGCAAAAAAGTTACAATTTTTCTTAACTAACTTAATTATACTATTTACATAGACATAGGGAACTAGTTAGTTTATTTTTATTTATATATATAACTAATTATTATTGACATCACTGAGAACTGAATCACTGCATCTGAAAATGTTGCTTCTTTTGTTCAAAGAAAAGCATTATTTTCCTCTCATAGCACATAATTTTCATAATTTAACTTCCTCTATTGGCACAAATCCAAATGAATGATACATGATGCATAAAACAATACATTCTGTTCTGTGTTTGTAATCCATAATGAAATGCACTGCAGCATAAGTGTCTTGCTACAATCAAGGTCTTGCTGTAGTCCAAGAATTACCAGACCTGCTCTGCAAAAACACACACACACACATTCAGCCTGCATAAGTGCTGCATTCAGTGCTTACTACAGCACTACTTACTAAAGCCTGTATTATAAGTGTGTATCTAGTGTCAAATTCATTTTAGCTAATGGGCCACATTACACACAGTCCAATCAGTGTCAGGAATCCCAGACCAAAAAACTGTTTAGTGGCCAATAACATGTCAACAACGTCGCTTAAATGTATTAATTTATTGGAATTTATCTGAATGGTACATTCTGAACGCATGAATAGATTAAACATGCATCACCAATTAAAAGAAAACACACTGCAATTTATTACCAAGAAAAAATATTTTCCAAATGATGTTTTTACCATACAGTGCCATGCACAAGTACAGTGCCTTTGCTTCCTAGTGGAATAATAGAGACTTTTCTCTGTGGAGTTCACAGAGAAAAGGATACAGACACAGGGAGAACGGTACAGAGACTCAACAGTAAACTGAGCTCCAGCTGTGAGGCAGCAACACTACCTGCTTCACCACTATGTCACCCACTATTAGGATAATATGGAATCTAAATAAACAAGGCTGCATTAAAGTAATTGATATTTTTGATCACATTTTTTTCAGAATGTTAGGCTGAAATAAAAATTGAGCGATACCCTAAAACCCAGTGTCATCTGTTCATCCATCTATTTTCTGTACCGCTTATCCTACAGAGGAGAGGGTCACATGGAGCCTATCCCAGGGAACTCACATTACAAACAATTTGGAAATGCCGATCAGCCTACAATGCATGTCTTTGGACTAGGGGAGGAAACCCCCCCAAAGCACAAGGAGACCATGTAAACTATGTGCACATGGGGCGGTGGTGAGAATTGAACCCCCAACCCTGGGAGGTGCGAAGCAAACATGCTAAACACTAAGCCACGGTGTCCTCCCCCCCTTTTAGTTCCAGTTAAGGGAAATTGTAATGCTACATCATACAAGGGCATTCTAGACAACTGTGTGTCCAACTTTGTGGCAACAGTTTTGGGGCCATGGTTAGGTGTCCACATACTTTTTACCATAATGTATTTTTGGTCAGGGGCATGAAAGAACACCATTTCCCAATTCCCCCCATCATCTGTTTGTGGAAGTATCAATTAAGCGTTCAAATTATCCCACAAAATATGGGCAAACATGAATGAAGCAAAAAAAAAAAAAAAATTCAATAACCATAATACAACACAAATATGTGGCAAATGTCTCTTATATAGCCATTTCTCACCAACCGACTGTAATTAACACCAGTTGTTTTAATCCTTTTTACACACCACTTAATCCCGCATACTAACCAACTCGAGTGCAATTGTCTAAAGGCCGTTGCAGGTGTATATAAGGCAATGAACCATGCTGAGAATTTGGCACAGGGAACAGTTTTGTGTCCTCTTACATACTTTTGCCTTTTGTCCTTTTGTTGCAGTGGAAGTGATAGGTGCAAAACTGCTGAGAAATGGGCACGTTCAGGTTGATAACCTTTCTACCGCTGTTCTATCCTATGTAAGATTAGTGAATGATTAGTAAAGTAATCATTATCCCAATCCTGGGGAACTTTTTCTAATTTTAAACCACAAGATAATACATGACTTTTTTTTTATATAAATGGAGGATACTTGAGCTTTCTCCCGATACACAGGATTTAACACAGGCACAAAAAAGTACAGATTCTACAAAGATTTATTAACGTATTTACAAAACAGTCAATGAGAATACAGCGAGTTGTTCTCAGTCATTGGCTTTTAACATTATTAAAAGTGAAAATTAATTTTACTCTTCAGCTTCACTAAGTTATCAAATGGTCCCAAAATATCTATTTTTCCAGATATTAAAGAAAAACACTGACAAAAAGGTAATAAGCATAGAACAAATCAATTATCAAACAAGCCAAAAATTTAAATGATGCATAAACACTCCAGCTCGAACATTATTCATACTTTTCTTAAGTGAGTGGTTTCTATTCAGGTGATGACACTGAAGAACTTCAATTGTCTTCATTTATGCCTATCTAACACTTCAAATAGAGTTCATGTTCCTGGTTGTAAACTGCGCATTTTCCTGTTTTTCCTGTTACAACACACCTGATTCACCAGTTCATTAACCAAGAGCTAGAACTGCTATAAAATGTGCTGTGTAGAAGGGCTCCTGAACACTGCTTTAGGTGACCTTTCACACCATCTAGTGTCCACTTTATGCACACTCCTATTTGATGTTTCGGAGGATTCGGCGGCAGTGGTTGCTCTTGACCTCAGCAAGCGCTCGCTCCAGCTCCTGGATGAGATGCAGCAGTGTGGCAGGGTCTGTCTGTAGAACACGGGCGCACTGCGTGTCTCCACTCTCCAGATGGAGCTTCAGGGTGATTGTAGGTTTCACCTGCTGTCTCAGAGCCCTGCTGGCCAGCTACGAAGACAGGAAACACCAAAATGTCTATTCGTTTTCATTTGTTGAAACATCACTACGTGTGTTGGATACGAAATAAAAGGTTTTGGTCTAACAAAGAAAAAGACTGTGTGCCTAAATATTAAGTGTTCTATACCTGATGGATGTGAGAACCTCAAAAAAGAAATAATTGTTTTGGGAAGCACAAGACAATTGAGTGCAAAAGTTTGTGCCTCCCATGGATTCCGGATAGGGAAAATGGAGCGTGCACTTCGATTTGATCATTTATTTATTTAAAAAAATGTTTTTATTGAATTGCAACATATAAAAATCCAATTCAACACCCATTCATCCATTTTCTGTACCACTTATCCTACATAGGGTCGCAGTAAGCCTGGTGCCTACCTCAGGGGACAAGGTAGTAGACACCCAGAGCACAATCACACCCATTCACACACAAAGGACAATTTGGAAATGCCAATCAGCTTACAACAGGACTAAGGGGGAGGAAATTGGAGTGCCTGGGGGAAACCCCCAAACCACAGGGAGAACATGCAAACTCCACACACACAGGGCAGAGGCAGGAATCGAACCCCCAATACCAGAGGTCACAGTGTCCCCCATTCAACATCCAAAAGAACAGAAAAAGTTGGTTTGGTACAACTAGGTGCAAAAGTCTACAACCCCCAACCCCCTTCTATTCACTGGAAAACAAGCTCTGCACATTGATGTGTCGTGCTTTGTATCATTCCTTTGCATCATTCCTAACAAGAAACATTACATTTAAAATCATGGCATTATTAATACTTTAATCAAGCTCGTGTCATTAAATACCACAGAGACAACCAAAACCGAACCTGTACATCAAGCCTCCACTCGAGGTTGTGATAGCGGGACAGAGACGGGGCGAGTTCACTCAGAATCTGACGGATCTCCTTCCTGTTTTCCAAATACAGCTGAAGCAGCAGTTTATTGAGCTCCTCTGAAAAACCCAGCACCAACACAGAGTCCTGAAAGTCCACTTCAGAGATCTGCAGGAAGATAAAACAACAGCGGCTCTTCACATACTCTACAGATTTCTGTTCCAGGAGATTACAAATTTATCAAAGCCCTCACCATAAGCTTTGAACTTTCAGTAAGAATAAACATCAGTCCCTCAACACCATGCTGCACAGTCTCTGCTGGAACACTCAGCTTTCCTAGAAGACAATTCAGGCCACATGAAAAAGAGTTACAAACAATCCTGTCAAGCAAAATATAATAATTAAATGTTACTCTGCGCGCAAAATAGTATGACTTACTCGCTGCCCCCTCATAGATTTTAGAGTTTGAGCCTTTCTTTAAGAACTCCACAGCAATCCTGCCAAACTCACCAACAACTGGAAAAGCAATTTTACATTCTGCATGGAGATCGAGTTCACTGCATTGCAAGCTAACAGACTTTCAGATTAAAAAGAAAACAATAGACATATATCCCACTCAATAACATGAAGCAGAGATTATTTCAGATCCTATATAGTACACCTTAAGTCAAGGGCCACGTAGTAAGTAAGTTCCTTTAGTTGCTAAATACTTTAAATGAGTGGAATCAAAGAGTCATTTATTATACTAAATAGCTCTCTAATTTATGGTATATGGTTCATGAAATAAAGGGTCTATGAAATAAAATCAGAGGGTACACGTTATTATTATTATTATTATTATTATCATATTGGTGTTACAGTAGTGATCATTATCAGTTATTATCAAAGATATAATTATTTAAGAGTACTTTAAACCCACCTGACTGGTCACTAGAACTGAGGGAGTTTATTTCAAACCTCATTTTATAAACAAGATTAACTGAATGCCACATTGAACCTGAGAGCAATTGAATAAAACTAGGAAGTCATTTTTAATATGTGAACACCTTAAAAAAGCTCCAGTAAAATAGGATGTAAGCCTAACTATATCAGTTATATAGTGTGCTTAATCTGAATCCTTTGTTCATGTTTATTAAATAAATCTGTTCTGCAGACGCCCAGGTGTAACCACAGCAACACTGGATAGGTAGCAAGAGAGCTCAAAGCTAACGTTACTTACCCGCTGGGTCCACATCAGATAAAAACCCCAGGTGCTCCTTTTGCTCTTCAGATAACACTAACAACATAATGGCTGTCTATACGATACCTCAAACATAACATACAATTCTTTCTAATAAACACAAACAGATCATCTGTCCGCCACTGTTCGCTATTAGCAAATCACATGATCTGGTGCCTGTGCGCCGCAACAGAATCCGACTACACACAAATAGCGATAATGATGGTTCCGTTATCAAGTCAACAACATCATACGGGGTAGTTTTAAAAATGATTAAATAAATAAATAAATAAATAAAGGTTCTTTGGGTGTTTCATGCTTCTACCTTACTAAGGGGTTCCACTTGAAAGCATTTTGTGAAAAGAAATCCACCTCCTGTTGTAGGCTTCTACACAGGATATTCAGGATTCAGGACACAATGCAAATAACTTTTTTTTTGCCTTTGTTTATTTATTCATTTTCATATGATTCATTTACATGTGATTCATTTACATATGATTCATTTTCATGTGATTCATATTCATGCATGTGATTCATGCAAATAATTTTTTAAAGAATATGTATTGCAAACACGCTTGGAAGAGAAACTCAGTTTACCTAATAAAATACAATAAAGCATTCCTTGTCTGTCTATGTTTATGTCCTGGAACTCCAATGCACTGTTCAAATGTCATTTATTTCTCGAAAGATAGTTGAAAATACTATTGAGAGGGAAAAATAAAAAAAACACTCCAGTTTGCTGTGCATTTACTAGCTCTCAGAACACAGGCCAAGCAAGTCAATGTGGTAGGCCCTCTTTGCCAGCTGGTAAGTGCTAGTAAGTAAATAATTTCTGAATTACCAATGGTACATCACAGACAAGTAGGGTTTTTTTGTCTTTAATTTATTTATTAATTTTCATGTGATTCGTATACACGTGATTCATTTTCATGTGATTCATTTTCATGTGATTTATTTACATATGATTCATTTACATGTGATTCCATTTACTAATTTGCTTCTCTTTAAATCCAGTTTTATACTGTGATATTACAAAGGTCTTTCCAGATTATTACTTGCTACACTGTGTGAAATAACCTCAGTAAAATTGCCTGAATTCTATAATAAAATTTGTTCACCGTGTTAGGTTTATATTCTCTAAAAACAGATTCGCAATTAAATGACATTAAATCCTTCAAAGCATTGGCATGTTCCGCTTACTCTCACAATTCACCAAACACCCACACACCCAAAGTCTCCATAAACAAAGGAGACAGCAGTGTATCCTACAAAAACCCAACATTGTCTACAATGTGAAAACAACTCGGAGAGTAAGCTGAACTAACCAACAAAATTACCAAGACTGATAAACAGTCTGCACACAATAATAAATATAATGTCCTTACCTTTTAAAGACTTGTAACAAATAATATAACAGTCTGGCGCGTAAAGTCGAGGAGATAACATTAATAAAATTAAATAAACAGAAACTTTAACCCGGTCAGAGCATCAAAACAGAGAAGCACATAAATACAGAAGTAAATTTTAAGAGGACTAAGTCCACAAAATCTAGGTGAAGTAATGCAACGACAATATCTTCAACAAGAATTCTGTAGAGCTGGAAGAAATAAAAAATAAAAATAAAAATAAAAATAAAAGAAGAGCGAAAAAGACGCCGCTGTGTAGGTGATGCAGTTCACCCCGGTATCAAGAGTTTAAAAATAAGTTCTACTAATTTTCAATTATTAGAATCAGGATTAAATGTGAAAATGTGCAGTGATGGAATCCTTGTAATATATTAACAATTTGCGTTATCCTCCATGCTGAAATAGTCCCATCCCCCAAAATTCTAACATTTTCCACTACAAATACCATTACAAACCATCAGCTAACCATTAAAAACATTTCCATTATTGGTCCTTAACGGAATCCACTGGACATAACTTGCCACCAATAGAAGGCAACAAATTACCAGTAGAGACCCACAGGGACCATTACAGTTTCCAATAAAATCAATTCAAGTCCCATATAACCAATAAAACCATTAAAAATTCTATGAGAGTTTCTGTTGTTTTTTTGTTTGTTTGTTTGTTTTTTCAGCAGGGCTCACTTACAGCACTACCATATTACTTATTATTTGTCTGTTATTATATGTGAAATTCTGTCAGCAACATATTTTCCTAATATTTAGTTCAATGTATTTTGTATACACCTATAAAACCCTATAGTAAATCAATCATTTCATTTTAATGTTTAAAAAGTTGCCTCAGTTAATTCTGAGATTGTTGGCTGTAGTACACTGATACAGGACAATATACAGTAGCTACTATCTAAAAATACATTTATATTTTCAGGTTCTAAAAGTAGCTCAATTCCTAAGTGACATTCAAACATCCATCACTGCCTTCAGTGTGTCTTCCTGTTGTTTCCCATATAAATGTGCATTCTTAGTTAACTTTGCAGAATTTTTGGATGCTTCTTCGGGCCAGGGTTTGCGCAACAGCTAACTGCTGTAGCCAGGGCTTCTCGACAAAGGCACTGATAGACATGAAAACAAAGTTAACACATGATCTCAAAGGATTTAGAAATTTTGTATTATTTACACTAATCTGTTCAGTGAAACTGATTTGTGTCGTATTGGTGTGTGTTCATTTCCTGATACATGGCATCACAAGTTGTATTACTGACCTGGCAATAGCCAAGCAGTATATTGCATTCTGTCTTATAGCGCATCTTATAGGCTTGTGAAGGACTCTAATGAGGAGCAGAGTATCTCTGATCTAGGATTACTATTAATAAAGAGAGGTTTGGGACCAGTATCTCGAACTGTGTGGGGCAAGGGAACTTTGCTGCTCCATTCACCCAGTTTGTGATCAGTATTTTCAGCCACCAGGATTTCCTTTGGCTTTTTCCTGTCACATCCCTTATTCCCCTTAGTCTTTTTCCCTCTCCTTTTGTTTGGGGCAAGAGGAAGCAGCTGCGGTAGTTTCTCTGATGCATTCTGGGATGATAGGACAGCAGGGTGATGACATGGACAGGATAAGCCTGTGAGCTGTGATGTCAGAGCCTGAAACCCACAGGATGACTTGTTGACCCTCGTGCATCCTTTGAACACAGAACCCCTGGGCACTGAGGACATCCTGGACAAGGAAAAGCCATCAATTAGTAAAGTGTCTTCCACTCTGCTTCTGAACGGACCACTATTTGCTGTGACAGATGTCTTAAGAAGTCCTCTTTTAGCCTTGATGATCCATATCTTGATCTGAACATAGATCCATGTTGACAGAGCGAAACCACAAAATGTGACTAGTGTAGAGTTTGGACACAAGATGAGATACACATTTTTTGTGTTGATGTTCTATAGCAATCTGAAGCAGGTTTCGGTTACTGGGATCTCGACAGGCTAGGTTTATATGTTCCTGCTGAGGAACATCCTCAGAATGAGAAGTTGGCTAGCCTCTACGGCAGCATGTACAGGGCATTTTAAGGATTCAGGGTGGTCTGTTTCATAGCACCACACGGGAAGGGTGAACACCCACAGGCTCGTGAGCATGCACGCCATTATCTAGTAGCCAACTGGCCATTTCAAGGTGTCCATGAGCAGCAGCAACATAAAGAGCCAAATGTTTCTGAAACCTGTTACAAAGAGAGTGATGTGAGCTGATTTTTGCTACTAAATAATAAATGATTGATGAAAAACACCTACTCATTAAGAACTTAGTAACTGGATTGGATTCATATCATACTCAGACCTTAGAATTGCTTTATCCTCAGAGAAATTACATTGGACTTTGTTCTTGTGTCCTTCCAAAGAGTCTTTCAAGAGCTACGTCCAGCCATCGCTAGGGTGCAGACAAAGGGTATCTCCTTGAAAGACCATGAGTGTTAAAAATAAATAAGTGAATAAAATGTTAAAAAAAAAACCTCATTATAACATAACAAATTAAATAGTTACATGTGTATTACATTCCTTACCAGCTTCAACAGCATAGTGCGAGAGCAGATTACAGTCATAAAGCTCAGCCCCACTCTGGTTCGACAATGTGAAAGCACTGATTGGCAGCCCAAGTAGCAAGGACACCAGGGATCCAAGTTTGGAGACGGAGGAAGCCAGCAGACATGCTGTTCCCATGATTGGCAGGTTCTCCTTCATCACAGCACTGAACACATGGAGCACAGCCTTTCTGACCTCCTGCAATGCATGATACTTTGTATTAAACTTCTCAACTTCTGTTTCTGAGAAATAGAGAAGTGCTCAAGCTTAAATGACCAAGGATCACTTTTTTGCCTTCCACAGCTTAATGGATAAGATGATATGGAGAGGAGCTTGGATTAGCACTCTTTTTTTCTGAGACATCTGTTACATAATATGGGACCAGATGCGACAATGCTTAAGTACTTTCATTGAAATACTTTCATTCAAGGACATCTTGCCACCTTGTGGCAGTAGCTAGGAACAACAACAACACAGGTTTTTTTTAGAAAATAGCATAGCATACAGTACATCAGTGCACCTGGTTATGTTCATAATGAACAATCTTGTAGGGTGGAAATGAGAAATATTGGCATTATTATGGGTCTGGAATTTTGTAGGGTTAGAATTCTCATGACCAGTCTTGGTCTCGAAACAGTCTTGAGATTAGAACTTTGTCTCCTCTCTGTATCAATTGTTTATTGGTCTTGACCGTAATACTTACAGTAATTTTAAAATTATATTATTATCAAACCCACAATCAGCATACTGAAATTTAACTTCTAGGCAATCTAACTGGCATATAATATTTGTTTCAGGGCTTCTAGTATGACAACTTCATTTACTTATTTATTTTTTAAACAAACATATTAACATGTGGATAACTAGGTAACATAGCTAGCGTAATATAGTAGAGCTACAATGAACCAAATCAGTTGTAATCTGTGAGTGGTCTCAGTAGTGCTCTTAATCTTGCCTTGGTGCTGAACATTAAAAGTCTTCATCTTGTTTTGGATTTGTTTCTCGTGGTCTTGGTCTTTGAACCAAGTTTGACTGGCACAAATCACATAATCTGCTAAGCTACCACTAGCTTGAAAATTTTGCTAACCTCAGGCCAATTCCAAAAAAGTTGAGATGTTTTGTAAAGTGTACATTAAGAACAGAATGCAATGATTTGCAAATCTCATAAACCCATGTTATTCACAATACAACATAGATTCAGATTCCCTCCCATATTTACTTCTGAGAGACTCTGCCTCTCTAAGATACTTTTTTTAATACCCAATCATGTTACTGACCTGTTGCCAATTAACCTAATTAGTTGCAAAACACTTCCTTTTCCAGCCTTCTGTTGCCCCCCCCCCCAACTTTTTTGAGATGAGTTGCAGACAAGAAATAAAAAAATACCTTATTTTTTTCTAGAAATGGGACATTTCCCAAGTTTAAACATTTGATATGTTTTATATGTTATATTGTGAATCACAGATGGGTTTTTGAGATTTGCAAATCATTCCATTCTGTTATTATTTACATATTATCACTTTTTTGGAATTGGGGTTGTACTAACAGCTCTCTCTCTCTCTCTCTCTCTCTCTCTCCACTTTTATTCATTCTTTTGATCTTTCATACTAAAATGAATAAAAATCTCTACTCAGTGGTCTACTTAAACGATCCATCCACACTTAGCAACTTCTACATATTTAAACTATTCAAATGATCTACTCCTAAGATGCTCAAAGTTATATTCTATGCTTATGTACTACTCCCAAAAAGAGGTGGAAACAGAGCTTTACCGTCTGGATGTTCACAAGGAAATGCAAATAAAACTCCAATATATGACAATCAGTCAATCTATCAACCCCACCCTGTGGAAAATTCTCCTACTAGGTGAATCAGAGGCACTGATTTTGTGGCCAGATTTCTTTCACATCTTTTTGGTTGGTCTTTGGAATGTTTTGAGATCCAGTCTGAACAAATAGTGTTATATAAAGTTAATGATTGATTGATTGATTTACATGCTTTTAAATATAAAATGCATGTAGGTTTTGTGTTTATTTCCTTGTGAAATCAAAATATTGCTTTACATCGACAGCCGAAGCACAGTATGAAAGTAAAATTGTGCTTATTGAAAGAGTGATATGTTGGTCACTCAAGCATGTCACACATTTCAAATTATAAGCACTTTCTATGTAGAGTGCTATAGAATTTCAATACTTTTTCAGTAGATACTTTTAAAAACTTTTTTCAATACCTTTTTCAGTACATACTAATAATATATGCTACTTGCGACTGTGGTAAAATTTAACAAATTTCTGTAGCATGCTAACACGTTTGATAGCACGCTAGTGTTCAAAACAGAAATTTGTTTAAAACCCAGACTTCAACCTTAACTTAAACTGAAAAGCTTTTAGAACAACCTGGTGGGAATAATTTATTAATTTTTTACTCGATTATTAAAATGTGTAAAACAGTATATGCATGTTGCATTTGTTTGTTTTTCCTTTCAAAAGAAATCAATTTATATATAAATAAGAGGTTCAACAAGGTTTTTAGTTTTAAAATATTATATATCACAAACAAACTTTCAGATTTCTCCTTTATTCATTTTGGGGCTAAAATGATCTTGTATCAGTAATTACTGCATAGTTAGTGGCAAAAAGATTGCAGATTAAAGATTGGCATTAGTGCCTGATGTACTAATAATACGGATCACTGTGTGCTTTTTTTAAAACAGCAATAGGGTGATGGTAAATTAGGACAGCTGAAAATACAGCTGGATTTTCCAGGGATAGCAATTTTAGCGTATTTGATTTATTCAAAATTTGTTTCTGTGTTATCAGGAACGATGTCAAGCAACTCACAAGACTCCTCAAAGTGCAGCAAGTCCTAGTGGCTACCTCACTGAGGATTGTGTGTGAAGACAGAAGGAGGTATCTTATAGAAAGGCTGCCAGAACCAGTGGGAGGGATGTCACGGATTGTCTGACTTGGGAGGTCTTGTAAATATTCAAGCTTTTGAATGCCTGAAAAACACTGCAGGAGCAGTGAATGTGGTGACTGGAGGTCTTCCTCCTTCCTACTTCCTACTATGTCTTAAAATGCATGTAGCAACTTGCATACAAAACATTCATTTAGGAGATATATATATATATACAGTACTGTGCAAAAGTCTTAGGCACCCTGTTTTGTTTTTTTTAGTACAAACTTTGTTATAGATTTTTATTTTATGACTTATTATTGAGTCAGTACAAAAACATTTTAGATTTCCAAGCAGTTTAGTTTTAAAGCACAAAAATGAATGTTTCAGAAAAATTAGATATAAAGCAGTGCAATACTTTATGCTGTTTCCACTTTATGTAATTCTGTGTAGACAGAATCTCACTTTCTGTGTTGCAGATATGGGGTCTTTGAGGGACAATGTTTTATTTCCCTGTATGTGTTTGTGTATAAAAATACAGAGAGAAAAACTCTTTTGCAGGCCACTACACCAGATATATAATACACATACATGTATGATACCAGATCAGTAATTTACTAGTAGGCCCAAGCAGGCCTGAAAACAGCCATGGATATTACAAATAAAACAATACACTTATTAAAAATATATACTTATCATTTATATAGTATATATGCTGCACATTTGACATTTCATTCATTTTCTAATTTTTTCAAACGTATTTTGCTCCACATCCTAAATCCTAAGCCTACTTATAATGTCAAAAGCCTTTATTAGTGTCTGTGAGAAGCAAAGGTTTACTGACATTTAAAGTTTTAGAGAGGTCAGGCTAATTTACACAAGACCTTTCCGGGTTTTCTTTTTAAAGGTTTATGTGAATCAAGTGTTCAAAAGCTAGGTCTCCCCAGCCACTGTGGAAGAAAAAACAAGCTTGAGGACTCTGTACTCACTTTCCCTTTTGCTCAGAGGAAGATCGAATACATTCATCATTAAGTTAACTATCATCAACTGTGATTGCTGGAAGTATGTAAGCATTTGTGATAAACATACAGTATCTCACAAAAGTTTGTACACCCCTCACATTTTTGCAAATATTTGATTATATCTTTTCATGTGACAACACTGAAGAAATGACACCTTGCTACAATGTAAAGTAGTGAGTGTACAGCTTGTGTAACAGAGTAAATTTGCTGTCCCCTCAAAATAACTCAACACACAGCCATTAAAGTCTAAACCACTGGCAACAAACGTGAGTACACCCCTAAGTGAAAATGTCCAAAGTGTCAATATTATTATTATTATTATTATTATTATTATTATTATTATTATTATTATTATTACCATACAAGAACCATGCAAGCTGTGTACAGTAAGCATGGGACTTCCTCAACTGAGGAAGTAATTGCACTTGAGGAACTTCTGAATTCGACTAACACACCCTCTATGGTAGAGGGAGAGGCTGATGGGGGATCATCGTCAATTTCCGTTGTGGAGGTTACTGAGGTAGTCAATCAACTACACAGTGGCAAAGCCCCGGGGATTGATGAGATCTGGCCAGAAATTCTGAAAGCTCTGTATGTGGAGGGGATGTCTTGGATGACACGACTTTTTAACATTGCGTGGAAGTCGGGGACAGTGCCCAAGGAGTGGCAGACCGGGGTGGTGGTTCCCCTGTTTAAAAAGGGGGACCAGAGAGTGTGCGCCAATTATAGGGGTATCACACTTCTCAGCCTCCCTGGTAAAGTCTACTCCAAGGTGCTGGAACGGAGGGTTTGACCAATAGTTGAACCTCGGATTGAGGAGGAACAATGCGGATTCCGTCCTGGTCGTGGAACAACGGACCAGCTCTTTACTCTCGCAAGGATCTTGGAGGGGGCCTGGGAGTATGCCCATCCGGTCTACATGTGTTTTGTGGATCTGGAGAAGGTATATGACCGGGTCCCCAGGGGTCTACTGTGGGAGGTGCTGAGGGAGTATGGGGTGAAGGGTTCCCTTCTTAGGGCTATCCAATCGCTGTACGCCCAAAGCGAGAGTTGTGTCCGGATGCTCGGCAAAAAGTCGAACTTGTTCCAGGTGGGGGTTGGTCTCCGCCAGGGATGCGCTTTGTCACCAATCCTGTTTGTGATATTCATGGACAGAATATCGAGGCGTAGTCGTGGTGGGGAGGGGTTGCGGTTTGGGGATCTGAGGATCTCATCGCTGCTTTTTGCAGACGATGTGGTCCTGATGGCATCATCAGTTCTGACCTCCAGCACTTACTGGATCGGTTTGCAGCCGAGTGCGAAGTGGCTGGGATGAGGATTAGCACCTCTAAATCTGAGGCCATGGCTCTCAGCAGGAAACCGATGGAGTGCCTACTCCGGGTAGGGAATGAGAACATAACCCAAGTGAAGGTGTCCAAGTACCTTGGGGTCTTGTTCACGAGTGAGGGGACATTGGAGCAGGAGATTGGCTGGAGAATCGGAGCAGCGGGAGCGGTATTGCAATCGCTTTACCACACCGTTGTGACGAAAAGAGAGCTGAGCCGGAAGTCAAAACTCTCGAACTACCAGGCAATTTTCGTTCCTACACTCACCTATGGTCATGAAGATTGGGTAGTGACTGAAAGAACTAGATTGCGGGTACAAGCTGCCAAGCTGGTACAAGGGCTTCCGTATTTTTATGCTTCCATATTTAGACTGCTGGTAATTCAAGAATGAATATAGTTATATGTGATAATTTGCTAGTTGTATTTTGTTCATCACAAATATTTTCAGATAGTATTATTATTATTATTATTAGTAGTAGTAGTAGTAGTAGTACTAGTATAGTAGCACTACTTGTATTGTTCCCTGCTTGATATATCGCTTTGCTTATTTGTAAGTCGCTTTGGATAAAAGTGTCTGCTAAGTGAATAAATGTAAATGTAGTAGTAGTAGTAGTAGTAGTAGTAGTAGTGTTTGCTGTTATATTGCTGTTATATTGTTACATAATTATTTACCATTTATTATTTATCTTTTGCAAGCAAAATATGTAACATACATACAGTATACATATATGTGGGTTGTGTTTATTTTGAAACTATATTGAAGAAATACAGTATAATATAAATGTAAACAGGTGAACTGTTGAATAAGGCATTGCAGATACAGTAAATGCATATACGGTAACAGCAGTAGACCACTGTACAAACAGATGAGTAGATTACTCTTTATTCATCATACTATTTTTGATAGCATACTTTATTCAACTATGATCATACAAACCCTTTAGGACCTTGGTGGAATAAATATTCAGAGAACGCGCCTACTGATTTATTCAAATTAAGATTACAACGTTACTTTCCAAAGATGACAATACATCTGATGGTTTAGTCGCCACTTTAGAATGTACGGTAGGGTTCAGCAGATTTTGAGTTTTGACTGCTCTTGTCACTCAAACTGAGCAAGTCTGGGGAGCGTGTCTCGCACTGCGCATGCGCAGAGCGTCAAGATGGCGGCGCCCGTAAAGTTCGTCCTTCTCGATCAGTTTCCACCTGATATGCACCCCTTGCAAGCAGTCGTGCGTAAGTTACAGTTCACTGAAATATTTTCCGACTGCACTGGAAGCTCATGCGCGTTGTTATTATCCTGTCAGGAAACTCAGACGTCCACCAAGTCGACGGTTTTAGTTTGCGCCCACATAACAGCTGAGGAGTTCCCCGACTGCACGGTCCATAGTAACACCAGCACTCTGGCAGTATATGTGTCTAAAGCTTTTCTAAGTCACTACAGTTTTCAGGAAGGAAAGTCAGGAACCGCGCGTATCCTACAGCCCCTGCCTTTGGACAAGGTGGTAATTGGTGCTCGCACTAAGCAGAGCTTCAGATGGGCATCTTCTGAAGAATTCTCTAGTTTTCTGCTAGTTTTGGCATCATGTCCTGGGCAGACTGTGTTGGTGAGGAGAGGTGACACTCTGATTCTACCACACCATCCTCTGCTTGGTGATAACGCCTCTCTGGTGCGGCAGTACCTCTCTGATTTGGTCGTTCTGGATTGCACACCTCTTACCCAGGGTATGATCACTGTAGACACTACTGTTGTAGTCTCTGATTGCAGGGACCTTTTGCATGTCCACGGTGCTTTGGACTCTGCTGACAGCAGCGTAAGCAACAGACCGTCCAGTGTGTCCTTGTTCGTCTCTGATTTCGCCCACTATGCGAACAATCTTGGCCCAACGAGCTCATTTCTGAGCAACCGACTTTTGTTCAGCTCTGGATTCACAGAGGTTCTTCAAGCCCTTGAGTGCAGGCTGGATGTGCAGGTCACCTGTGACAATGGCAAGTTATGTAAGTTGGCGAATCTTGGGAGGAAAATAGGGAAGAATGCAGAGGTGGACATGGACAGCTCCGTTTTTGTGAGCAAAACCCTGCTGTTAAAGCTAGGGTTGTTTAATGGTGAATGGGTCATGGCTGCATTGGGAAAAGTAAAAAGATGTTCCGGAGCAGAAGGGGCACAAAGTCCTCCAGACAACGAAAGTGGAGCAAAGGCTATGACTAAGGCCAAAGGAGACAGTCAGCTGGCTAAAATCGTGGCTTTTATTAAGTCTTCAGACATGGACGTTAGCGATAACGCAGGTTTCATCTCACCTGTCCTGTGGTTTAACTTGTCCGATGGAGAAGCAACTCCTGTTGGAAGTAAAAGCCTCAAAATAAAGGTGAGTATTGGGTACCCTTGATAAATATGAGCAAAGAACACTGTGAAAAATTGTCCTTATGGTTTAACCTTTTGATGTTTTGTTCAAGAA
This sequence comes from Ameiurus melas, assembly GCA_012411365.1. Lineage (NCBI taxonomy): Eukaryota > Metazoa > Chordata > Actinopteri > Siluriformes > Ictaluridae > Ameiurus > Ameiurus melas. Next base: position 19,707,385 of record CM022762.1, on the reverse strand, counting down.
ATTCACAAAAATACTCTGCTCTCACGGGTATCAAACAATTGCAAACACAACACAAGCCCAAGATATGTTCACGTTTTATACTACACCATAAAATACACAATTAATAACCCACTAAGGATTTTTAAAAGAAAGTTTTCACAAACTTCTTTGCTCATATTTAACAAGGGTGCCAATATTAGTGGAGGGCACTGTATATATTTGATAAATAACTATTCAGTAACATGTCAATAATTAAGCATAACTATTTTCCAAAGAGATGGAACAAGGCACCGTTACAGCCAGGACAAAAACTGTCAGCAAGTATATGCTGTTCTGCTGCACCTCCATATGCCAAAGAACTACACATTGATGCAGTTATGTCTCCAGATTATGACTCCCATGGGCCCTTTGACAATGTTCTCTTCAAGCACTTCAGCACACCTCGGTAAGTCTGAGGACTTTTTATCTGTGAAGTGAAGTGATTACTGTGTATCTTGAAATTTGCTCCTAAATTACTTGGTAACCCTGCTTGGTGTTTTTGTTTGTTTTGTAGACTTGTCCAGCAGGGAAGCATACTGGGCATTCCAACACAAGGTCATCTGGATTTTGTGGAAAACAGCTCTGATGAAATCACAAGGTGTGCAATTCTCAATTTAATACAGATTATAAGTTTCGATGTATGATTTCATTTCATAGGGGCACGGGGCTTTAGTGGTTACCACGTTTGCCTCACAGCTCCAGGGTCAGGGGTTCAATTCCCAACACCGCCCTGTTCTCCCCGTGCTTCAGGGGTTACTCTGTTTTCCTCTCCCAGTCCAATGAAATGCATTTCCAAATTGTCCGTAGTGTGTGAATGGGTTTGTGTGAGATTGTGCCCTACGATAGGTTGACACCCTGTCCAGGTTGTCCCCCACCTATAGTCCCCTGGGATAGGCTCCAGGCTCCCCACGACCCTGTTTAGGATAAGCGGTGCAGAAATGGATGGGTGGATGGAATTAATTTCACTAGGCATTATGTCTTTGTTGTATCCCTATATTCTTTCTTCTGCAGATGGCCAGTCTTATATTTTAAAGTGAAGCAGGTGTCTGGCTTTTCTGAGGATGAAGCAGAAGTCGGATCATATCTTGCCGATACAGACCACACCTCTCTGTATATGGTGAGGCATGCTTCACAACATCAGTCCTGGGAGAGAGAAAAATGCAATGTTCTCGACATGAATTGTATATATACAGTACCAGGCAAAAGTTACTCCTAATTGACTGCATGTTTTATATTATCTTAAAAGCCCTGTTCGGACAGGATTAGTTTGTCAGATATTTGTCAATATCGGCACATCTCCGTGATGCACCTGACTGGCAAAGTATTCATACGGAAGTTTCTTGCAGAAGACATTTGTGTGTTTTATGGTGATATGATCACGTTATTAGATTGTGGATTTATTTACAGTCATGATTGTCATTACACATACACTATACATTACCTTTATTACCTTATACAGTGCAATCTATTAATACTATTACTATTTGGAGAGAAAAAAAAATTAAACATGAGTCATGATTCCTTCATGGTGCCCTGAAAATATGTGTAACTTTAACGTCATAGTCGTTATTCTTCAAAATCTTTAGTGTGGTGCTAACCAAAATGTGTCTGTGTAAAGTTACCTACTTATAAATGACTTTCATGGTCAAAAAGAGACTTGTCACAACTTGCTATGATCTTGAATTATTCCTTATTTAAAATGTACCAACCTTACCTAAATTCTGTTTTTTCCTCAGAGAGGTTCCACCAATAGTCTGGCACCGTGTTCCATTTCAGAGGCAGGTTCATCATTTTGGATGAGTCTCTTGCCTCCAGGACTCTCTGACGTTGTTGAGAAATTGATCTCCATCATACATCCGCACATCACTGAAAGGTCAGCATTCTTTGATAGTATAATATAAAAGATAAATGTGGTGTTCTTTTTAAAGATATTTTACAGTAAATCAATTAACAATGAGTAAAAAAGTTATTATTTAATTTAGTGACTGACTCTTTCCTTGCCTGTGAAAGATGTGTAAGTTTGAGGCGAGCCTGCTCTGTTCTCCTCCTGGGTGCAGATGGATGCGGGAAGGTCACAGCGATCAAGGCGGTTTGTCGGAGGCTTCATCTACACCTGCTAAAGGTTCCTCTTGAGTCCTTTTCAACTCTTATATTTTTTCCCTGATTTGGTTGTTTTTAAGACTATAAGAAGTCGCAGTGGTGAGAAAATGTGAAATCCTTGCCTAGTGCAGTTTATTTGGTTCAGTAATGAGAAAGACTCACCCTTTATTTATACACCATTCAAAATCCCTGACTTTATCAAAGTTACATCAACATTTAGTAGCACTAATAAATAGGGTGTCTCCCAAACCGCATACTGTCAGTCTAAGTCTAAAGGCTACTCAGCTATATAAAATAACAGCTGTTGGCATATTATTTTCACAAATGCTAGTATGTGATTTGGGATGATACGTACAGCTCTCTTTACAGGACCAGTGATGACTCAAATTTCAGAATGAAATGTGCAGTTCTTGCCGTAAAGCAGAAAATAAATTTCAACTTTGCTTCTCAAATGCAAAACTCAAAAACATCTCTGAGTAGTGTCCTCCTTCAGCAACCATCCACTTGCTCTTCCAGCTCCTTAACCACTGAAGAGATCTTTTCAACAAGGACACCTTTAAAAACACAAAACCAGATCGATCTAACTGATTAAAACACCTGCAAGTTGATTGGTTGATCTTAGAGAAGACACCTACTCAGCATGACGTGTTTCGCCCTTAATTTAAAAGGCTATTTTCTAATGAATAGTAATAAATATTATTATTAATATTAAGAAACACTACCATTCCTTCACGTGTCTACCGATCGTCCCTGGTAAACCAGTGTTTCCTGGCCTGTATTTTAATACTGGACCGTGATTGGCTTTTATATTAGCCCCCTCTTTCATAGAAGAATGAATAACAAAAAAAAATTATACGTTCTATCATAAAATATAAGCTCCCATCATGTTCCAATATTCATATGCAGGCAATGCAACATAATTTTTTACTGGGGAAGAGGGCAGACATTTGTAATGTTTTATTGGCTGTATTTGCATGTTGGAACATGATTGGAGCGTATATTTTATAACCCGATGAGATAGATGAATCCGCTCCACTGACTGTTTTTACTGTTTTCACTCACATGAATTTCCCTGAAAGGCACTATTAACAAAAAGCATGTTTTATAAACTTAAGGATGAGCTTAACTCCTGTGTGTTTTTATCAGGTGGACTGCGTGACCCTGTGTGGAGACACTGCAGCTGCCTGCGAGTCCAAGATGAAGGCCGCCTTCCACAGAGCCGAGCTCCATCACCCCTGTGTGCTTCTGCTGAGGAACCTGCAGTTACTCGGCCAGCGGCGAGACAGCACTGAAACAGACTCCAGAGTAGCTTCTGCACTCTGCCAGCTCATAGCCGATGCCCTCTCAAGGTAAAGTATTTGCAGGTATATTTGAAAATTTTGCAAGACTTCAGATTTAAACTGAGACAGAACGCAAACGATTGATGCATTGAATGAAACAACTTGAGGATGTGGAAACTGTGCCATTGATATTGTAAATGAAAATAGATTAGTGTAATACTTTACTCTCTTATTGCAGTGTAATCGTGGTTGGCTGCGTTCGTGCCCAGCGGGATTTGTCCTCAGACGTTATGCCAGCCTTTGTACACCAGGTGGCGATAGAGAGTCCTACAGAGGAGCAGAGGAAAGCCATGTTAGCCAGCCTCAGTCAAGACCTCCCTCTAGGGAAAGATGTCAATCTGGCCAAGATGGCCAAGCAGACTGCGGTGAGGTCATCTTTAGTTCAGCTGTCTGTAAACTTATTAAAGATTGGGTTCAGGTTTGATTTCTTTGCAGCCTCACTGAAGTTCTGGTTTAATCTATAGGGTTTCATTTTGGGAGATTTCTGCGCACTACTCACTGGTGCTGGAAAAGCAGCTCATCAGCGCCTGCTGAAGTCTTAGTGAGTTGTTTGTGGGCACCTCAACATTCATCACTCAAGCTCATAATTAGTCTTAACTAGAGATTTGCATGAACTTTTTAATTCCTCTCACACAGTTAATATTTTTGTATGTGATATATTTGGGAACTCAAATTGTTACAAAATGTTAGACTGTTATTTCCCAAAATATAAACAAATTTGTAGCCTGATTTAAACCACCACACGTGACCAGGTGGTTACTAAGGATGAATGAAGGAATGCTGTAAATGCCATTGGGCAGCTCCACATGTTCATGTCCTTGCTCATGATCTTTCCCATAGTTTGAATAGTGCATCTTTTTATTTATATGTGCACCTCTTATCTGTTTCGAACACATTTTACCCTTAAGGATTTAGGATTTTGTCTATGGCCCAGGAAAGTTCAGAAACAGCCTTGCACATAGTACATAATTCACTTTCTTTCAGCCTTTGAGGGGCAGTTTGTAATTTTTAGCTCCCTCTGCTCTGCGGGCTGTATTGCAGTTGTAATAAAAAATATTGTCATGTCTTCCCTGTTACCCCTAACCAGCCCCACTGATCGAAGGTCAAGATATTTTGTTCATGTCGAAACCTGTCTGGTTTGTTGTGTAGTTATCCACATGGTGCCAGTGCTCAGGAAGAGGAGGACCTGTGTGTGTTTGGTGTGACCATTATGGGTGTCGACTTCATCACAGCGCTGGAGGTTCTGCAGGAGGCCCGGTCACAGGCAATCGGCGCACCAAAGGTAGGCCTCATTTAGGACAATATCTGCAAAAGCACTAGGGATATGTTCTCCACGGGTCTGCTTTAGGTTATTTTGACTTTTAACCATTTAGCTGTTTTAGCACAGCTGATCATCTGGGTTAGCTGTTAGGCTGTTTTTTAGTATTATTATAACAATTTGCTCGAGCAGAAAACAGAACACTGTCTGTCTGTTGTTCTTTCAGTAATGGTGTTGTATTTCTTTGGCAAAATAATCAGGACATTTTAAGATACAACTATTCTATTGAAACACTGCATTTCCACTTATATGCTGTATAAGTATGGAACGTTGCTTTTATACCACAGCAAATACTAACAGATTTATTAAAGAACAGCACATTAGGAGGGCTGGTAAAAAATATCGATTCTCCGATTTTAATCGATCTTCAGTTTAACGAAACGATATCAATAAGGGAAATCCCCGAATTGATTCTTAATGCGTGCTTTACTTGAACTGATGTGAATATTATCTGTAGTTTGCCTCTCATCCTGAACATGTCGCCGTCTTTCATGTTTTGAATTTTGAAAACGGTTTTATTTCTTAAACGTTTCATGTTGTTAATGAGTTTCACTGTTGCACATTTACAATGTTTTGATTTATTTTCCTTTTTTTACACTAATGTGCAGTTTGTGCTTACCTTGTGTGGACTGTATGCACATGTTTAAGATTTCTTGTTACAATGTTTGTTACTCTAAAAGTAAAAAGTAATTAAACATGATTGTGTGCACCCTTTTGTTAATGTAAATGTGTATTTCAGTAAAATGGCTAAATATAAGGGTCTCAGTTACCAGCATTTATATTAAAAGATGGATTCCATGTCTGTAAAACTAACATTTGAAATGAAATATTGATAACTAATCGACATAGACTTGAAATCGAATCAAAACCATATAAATAAGAATCGAATCGCCAACTTGGTTGCAATACCCAGAACATAATACTTTTTTTCCGTTTAGAGTTACATTAATGTTGTGGAATGTCCACAAATTATGTAAGTTATTAAAATAAAAAAGCAGGTTGTGATTTTACAGAATAAAAGCGCAAAACTGCAGTGTTTAAAACCCTCTGTCCTGAAGACTTTCCAATGTCTGAAAACTTAGTTACAGATTTTATCTTGGACTTTTACCAAGCTAACTAAAAATGTATCACCATAACGGCAATTTCACGTTATTTTAATCTGCTTATGTGGCTCGTTCACCATGCAAGTCCCTGTGTAAGTTGTTACTATAGAAACAATAAAGTATTAGAACCTTTGAGAATTCAACAGAGCTTTAAGTTATATAAATAACGAATTGGGTGACAAAATGAATCATGCTATAAGTCAAGAGTTAATGTTTCCCTTTTGTGAATGGCAGATCCCATCAGTGAAGTGGCAGGATGTGGGTGGTCTGCAGCAGGTCAAGAAGGAGATCCTGGACACCATCCAGCTCCCTCTGGATCATCCAGAGCTGCTCTCACTGGGCCTGAGACGCTCTGGCCTGCTGCTCTACGGGCCTCCAGGAACCGGCAAGACGCTGCTAGCCAAAGCCGTGGCTACTGAGTGCTCTTTAACCTTCCTCAGGTGGGACTTTTCCTTCAGAGTGTGTATGCGTTAGACTCCTCTGTCTCATTATTGGTTGCTTTGCAATTAACTATTTTCCCTGCTACAACATCTTTGGGGCTTCAGGGTGTCACTTAACCCAGATTTCTTTTGATTCCAGTGTCAAAGGTCCAGAGCTCATTAACATGTATGTTGGTCAGAGCGAGGAAAACATCAGAGAAGGTGAGAATCGATTACAAATGTTTTCTGACTACCTTAGTCAAGGATGATTAAAGGTGCAGTTTGTAATAATTAAAGGGATTCCTCGACATTTAATAACCATATAATAAAAAGAAAAATCAGTTTAGATTTTTGCGGCCCTGAAATTAGTTTAATTTTTGTGCTTAAACGGGAACTCATCTATAGTTTCAACAGAGGGATTGGGGTCAGTGTTTTTATTGCAATTACAGTTCACCTTGCAGACAGCAGAGGGCTCTAAAAATTACAAACTGCCCCTTTTAAATTATAATCTCAAAGTGAGTGATGCAGATTGCTTTGTGTCTCACATGATGGCAACTCTGAACAGAATCATTAATCATGGATTAAAAGGACATTTAAAATACAAGGGAAAAAATGTAAGAGAAAAAACAAATGTTGTTTTTTCCCCCCCTCAATGTCTCTGTAAGTCTTTTGCAAAGCTAGGACTGCATCTCCCTGTATTATCTTCTTCGATGAGTTGGACTCTTTGGCTCCTAATCGAGGCCGCAGCGGAGACTCAGGAGGGGTGATGGACAGGTTAGTCTCATGAAGAGCCTCACACTAATGCACCAAACAAAACACACCCTCCAGAGCATTTCCACTAAACAGATTAAGTTATGTCAATTATAGTCATATGACTTATTATAGCAGGCATTGTCACAAAGCAGCTTTACTGAAATCTGGCTTCAGGATTAAAATTTGAATGAATGCATGATTTACATGATGGCCACAGTGTTGTAAGAAAGAAATCCATTCCCGAGGTGACCCGTGTCACCAGAGGGCAGGAATGTTGTGCTGGCTGACTGTCTGTTGTGTTGATAGGGTCGTGTCGCAGCTCTTAGCTGAGCTTGATGGCTTGCATTCATCTAGGGATGTCTTTGTGATTGGAGCAACTAACCGGCCAGACTTACTCGACCAGTCGCTGCTCAGGCCTGGCAGGTAAAAAGTGACCAATTTTTTGTAGCTGTTCCTTACTCGTGTTTTCATATTTCTGATTTGTTGATCCTGGTGGCATATTGAGCCTGTGCTTTATTCCTTCTCTTATAGATTTGATAAATTAGTGTACGTTGGCATTAACGAAGACAAGGAATCACAGCTACAAGTGCTCAAGGCTATATTACGAAAGTGAGTCACACTTTGAGTCACACAAATCTTAAAATTGCAGTTCCCGGAATTATATTCTAGTTAACAAATGGTAACAGCCTGATTTTGCATTGTAAGTTGTCTATATAAATAATGAATAAGGTTATGTAATATGAATAAGGTTTAATGAGATTATAAAGGAATAATGACAGGGTGCCCTAATGTGGCGGAATTACTACTACCATCCTGAAGTTGCTTATTTTCTAATAACAGCGTGTTCCAGAATATCTTATTTTTCTTATACCACATGAGTTTACTAATGATGATTTTTTAAAATGTATTTATTAAAGAATGATGCATTGGTTTTTTAATGCGTTTATAGTTCCATTTAACATTATTGAAAATCCAAAAAACAAATCAGTTCCTGTTATTACTTAGCTATAAACAGACATTTTCTAGTCTGCTTCACGGTTTCTTTTGACGTTAATAAGAAAAACACCTCGTTATGTTGCAAAAAAAAAATTTAATCCAAAATCCTTTGCCCTGAAGACTTTCTGGTTTTGGAAACTTACTGGAGTGCTGATACTGGAGATTCCTTCTGTAAATGTTAAAACAAACAAACAAACAAAAAAAAACTTGGTGGTTTCTGTTTTGCTTTTCAGTCCAAATTTCCATGAATTATATTTTCAGTTCTGAACAAGGATTTCTAAAACTCTTGAGCACTGCAGTAAAACCAGGTCAATTCAAAACTCCGTTATCACTTCATTACTAAACTCCATTATCTACGTAGCAGGGATTTTGTCAGTTCACTTTATCCATTCAGTCGTGACTTTATAGGCAAGCATTCTCCATGCTATCCTGTCGAGCACTGCTTCTTTCAATTGTTGAGGCTTATACTGGTATAATAATAATAATGGTAAAAAGGATAATGAGTCTTTATTTGTCACATATACATTACAGCACAGTGAAATTCTTTTCTTCACATACCCCAGCATGCCAAGAATTTGGGGTCAGCCATGATATTGCGCCCCTGGAGCAAAGAGGGTTAAGGGCCTTGCTCAAAGGCCCAACAGTGGCAGATTGGCAGTTCTGGGGCTTGAACCTCCGACCTTCCGATCAGTAACCCAGAACCTTAACTGCCAAGCCACCACTGCCCCATACTGGTATCCGTTTTGATGGTGTCGAGCCAGTGTGTTCTTTGCCGGCATCTTCTTGTGGCTCCACTGACCATTACTAACAATTCTGATGTCTCTTGCAAGATTTTAAGGCCTTCAAAATCCAAAATATATTTAAAAAAATTAAGCTATTACTTTTCCTTTAACCCTGCCAAAGTATGGCAAAAACATGTGACTTATGCGGATTGTAAATTTTGATCTGTTTCTCCTGAAAATAATGTCTGATTACCCTTGAAATTTGTGAAAGTTTTACAAAACCTGTTTAATATATTATCTAAATGTATAACCTGTATGCCCATGGACAAGTTTGTGAATGCCGTTTGTGTTCGGTTGTGTGTCTGTTCGCAGGTTTAAGGTGGATCCTGGGGTCAGTCTGTCAGAAATAGTGGAGCGCTGCCCACTTCAGCTCACAGGAGCCGATCTATATGCACTCTGCTCTGACGCTATGATGTCTGCTGTTAAGAGGAGGATTTTGCACATCAATGAAGGTTCTATGTTATTTATTGATTTTTAACATTTAAGATCCATTGCAGTCTATGAAGAGTATTCAGTGAGCACGTTACATTCCTTTAAAGCAATTTTATCATCGGTAAAAATCATACCACACACCTCTGTAGTTTGTCACTCATTGGAAGGAATTACACACGTTTAATTTTACATCAGTTTAATTTTGCCTTATTTTGCCTAATTGGCACACTCTGTTATATAATTTGGATGGTGGTGAGAGCAATAGCTTTAATTTGTTCATTCAGCTTATTCGTTCAGTTTACACCTGCTTGTTGATGGACTAAACCGATTAACTCTCTGAAATACATCCTGAAAATGCCTTGTCGATCGACCAGTCATGTAGAGCTAAATGAAAATGTCGATACATAGGCCAGTTCTCATCATCCATGCGGAGTTCCTCCGAAGAAGCGAGGATGTCGGATATGTGATATGTCACAGCTCTCCGTTTTCTCCTTTCCTTATCAGCTGAGACATTACAGCAAGATTAAAGGACATATCTATCTTCACCTGATATTTTACTTGTGTTTTCATTTTTGTAACATTGAATATTGTTTTAACTCTCTTTTTGTGAAATACTCAATTTTCTTCAGAAGGATTAAAAATGTCCTCTTTATGTTTAAACCTAGTGGGGGAAAAACATTCAAACTGGCAAGTTTATGGGAACCGTCCGTCCCCGTCCGTCCCCCGTCCCCCAAAGAAAAAGAACATCCTTCTCTGTCTCAGATCCTCATACATTTAGTCTTTATACTCACTTTTCTGGTTCATTCTCCGTCCCTCTCTTCTTATTCCCTCTTTCTCTTCATGTCCTAGGTATGGAGTCAGAGGATGCTACGCTCACGCTGTGTGCCGAAGACTTCAACAGAGCTCTGGACATCCTGCAGCCGTCAGTGTCTGAGAAGGAGCTGCACAAGTACAAACTCATCGAGCAGAAACTCACTGTAAAGTAACACAAGGACCACCACCACAAACACCACTGCGGACTGGAGTGGAAAAACTCCTGTACATCACGCCACTTTTCCTGCTTCAAGCCACCTCTGTCTCTGTGCTGCTCCAGATTCCCTACAGCCTGCTGGTTCTGTGCAGATCTAGTCCACTGTATCCTGTAACTGAACCTCATTCTTTACACTTTCAGCTAAGTTGAAAAATGCCATTTCACACTGCACTACACATTTCTAAATTGATTTATGATACATTCCACAGCTCACTTAATTGTGTCCACACAACCAGTATAGGCTACACAAACAGAGGCAATGGAATCTTTGAGATGTGTGCAGTGGCCTGGGAAAAGTTCATTTTTCTATTTTATTTCCTAATTTGTAACAAAATGAAAAATGACAACTATCCTTAAGTCGCATAACTACATTAAAGCATGTGACACAATCAATTTTGACGTAAGCTTTACATAAATCCTCTAGCATTCTTTTCTATATATATATATATATATATATATATATATATAAAAAAATAATAATAATAATTTATGCACTGTTTGGATGTATGCCCCAATGTACAGTAAGGTACCAAGAGTTACCTGGTTTTCTGACAACAAGCTAACACTTCTTTCTGGCATTAAATTACTACATATTTCAACACCATTTAGCTTTAAAGTACATCGTGATAAACTAGTAAGCTCCAAAAGCATCGAATAGTTAATCATCGTTACTATTATGTTTCATCTGATGCTTGTCCTGTAATTTGCCGTGCTTTTGGGAAAACTCCACGCAGTGAACTCGCTCTTTTACAGCATGTACCATGCAGGTTAATTATACACTCACAGTTGATGGTGTGCAGGCAGAATTACCTAATGCAGGTTTTGAGAAATAACAGTCCATTAGCATGCATCATAATGACATCAGACAACAGAGCGTCTGACTCAGACATGCTTTTTCAGTTTACAGGCAGGCTTAAATAGATTTCTGGTTACACTTTATATTAAGTGTTGATGTAATTTATTAGATAGTTAATTTAATTTGCTGTGCAAATGATTACGTCATAATAGATATGCTGAGCAGTAGTCTACGATTTATGCAATGTTTTGCTTTTATAAAGATAAAATTATTTTGCAGTAAGCAATTAAAACTTATGTTAGACTTTTGTGTTTTTGTGAAATTTTACTTCTGGGTCCATTGCAATTATTTTATCACAACATATTTTCTTACAAAGGACAAATAGGACAGCTTAATATAAAGTGATACCTTCTTTATTTGATGGAAATTGTATGTACATGTATTTAAAGTCTGTAAAGAGAAGAGAAATGAAACATTTGATTCTGCTGTCATTGTAGCTAAGAGGAAGGATAAAAGACAATATAAACGTAAAAAACAGAATTCAAATAAGAAAATAATGATTTCATGAAGAAGTTCATTCCATATCTTTCAAACTGTGCAAGCTCCAAATCACCCCCCGACCACCCCCCTATACTAACATGGACTTAATTTGAATTATATATCATGATTGTAAAAGAAAACAGCCCAGAGTTTGTTAGAGAACATACCTGAACAAAGCAATACCTAACAAAAACAGCATCATGAAAACCAGGTAGGTATCAATACAAGTCTCTAAAGCGTTGGTTACAAAAAAAACCTATCGCAAACATGCCACACAGCACCATTAAATCCATTATTAAAACTTGAAATAATATGGCACAACTATGATTCTACCTACAGATTGATGTCTGCTAAGTCAGTTACATGGTAAAAAAAAAAAAAAAAAAAGTAGTTATAATTAGTCACACAATTAACCATTTCCAAGTTGTAAGAATACTAAATGTGGAAAAGTTCAAGAGGGGGCTGAATAACTGTGGCTCTAAAAAAAAAGGCACTTTATCTGTCTTGGGTAACAAGTCGTTGCCTGGAACATGTGCACTTTTTAAAAACATTTCTCATCTATAAATTCACTCACACGGATCAGAACAAATCAAAAACTCTGATGGGAAGGAATAGAAAGCATTTCTGTTTAACCAAGTATTTGTCACTACAATGTAAAAGAATATACAGTCACACTCAGAATAACATATTTAAGCATAACAGATGTGTATTTTTAAAGAGGAGGGATCCACAGATGGCCGGATATAGGGTAATAATGGGTCCAGGTTTTAGCCAGGAGGTCTGGACCTTTTTGAACCCTTGCTTTCCATCCTCGGTTTGGTTTGTTGCGGATTTTAGTTCGTCGAGATGACACAGATTGGTAAATTAGTTCCTTTGTGACTTCTTCCATTTCTACAGTAGACAGGGCTGATCACGGGGTTAAGGGGGTTAATTCAGTTGAAATGTGGCAAGCGAATGCTGGTTCTGTGACAGAAACAATAAGTTTGAGGTAGATTGTGAACGTATATCTTGGATAACCCTCCTATAGCAGTGTCATTCCTGAAGAAACATTCACACTGGCTCTGTGCCTTACAAAGTGACTGAAAATGCTGAAACTGAAAAAGAGAAAAAACCTCAGTTCCAAGACGTCACTCAATGTAAACCCGTCAATGAACTGACCAAATTTGGTGTTGAGTTGGCTCGTTTAAATAAAAAATTAAATAAACAAAATCTGCATTTTTAGCCAATCCCAAACATTTTATTAGGTGTGCATAGTTAATGAGGTCACTATTTAACCTTTTAAACTCTCTTGATCCTTCACTGGGTCATGACGTACATTCCTTACCCTTGTAACTGCACACTTTTCTGTTAGTACCACTATAGTTTATTGAATAATGGAAGCTGAAGCAAAAGACATTGAATCCTCTGTAAAGACAAACAGTACAATCACAGTCTGACAAACAAAATCACCAATTGTGTCTTTTGCCAAAGTGTAATTTTCTTCCAGTGGACCAAATGTTGTACAAAACCTTTCAATTACTAATTCAGTTTGCAGTTTGTGTCACTATTCTGCTCAAACCTTCATCATTGAATGTGATTTCTTCAAGTAGGATGTGTTCCTGCATCAAAATTACTTTTTGTAGTTGGAACAGCTGTCTGATTTCATTCCCGCACACACATACATATATATATATATATATATATATATATATATATACACTTTTATATTCTATAAAACACATACTTTTATATTCTATAAATACAGTGGGGGAAATAAGTATTTTTTTCAGTAAATATATTTCCAATGAGACTTTCATGAAATTGTCTCCAGTATTAACTCAAGAAAGATGGAAATATAAAGAATTCACAACATTAAAGTCCATAAATGAAGTTATGTGTAATAAAGCGAAATGATACAGGTAAAAAGTATTGAACACGCTAACTGAATTGTATTTAATACTTAGTGAGGAAGCATTTGTTTGTAATGACAGCTACAAGACGCTTCCTGTGTGAAGCAATTAATGGGCCGCAGTATTCAGGTGTGATTTTAGCAAATTCTTCTATACATATTGTCTTTAAATCTTCTTCAATTGGATTCGAGTCAGGTGAATGACTGGGCCATTCTAAAACCTTGATTTTTTTCTCTGAAACCGATTGAGAGTTTCCTTTGCTGTATGCTTTGGATCGTTGTCCTGCTGGAAGTCCACCCACATCTCATCTTCATCATCCTGGAGGATGGCAGCAGATTCTTCTCAAGAATCTCCTGATAAAGGGCTCCATTCATGGTTCCTTCAATTATATGAAGTCTTCCAGTACCATGCGATGAAAAACAGCCCCACATCATGATGCTTCCACATCCAAACTTCACTGTTGGTGTAGTGTTTTTAGGGTGATGTGCAGTGCCATTTCTTCCCCAGACATGGTGTGTAGTAAAAGTTCAATTTTGCTCTCGTCTGACGAGACTACACTCCCCCAGTATTTCATAGGCTTGTCCAAATGAGTTGTAGCAAGCTTTAAACAAGCTTCGACATGCCTTTTCTTTAGTAATGGAGTCTTGCGGGGTGAGTGTGAGCAGTGGAGTGCATTGCCTATTGTTTTCTCTGTGACGATGGTACCTGCTGCCTCCAAGTGTTTCTGGAGCTCCTTCTGAGTGGTCCTTGGCTCTTGGACTACTCTTCTGACTATTCTTCTGACTCCCTGGTCAAAAATCTTGCGAGGAGCTCCTGTGTATAGCTGGTTGATAATGGAGTGATGTTGCTTCCACTTGCAGATAATGGCCCCAACGGTGCTTACTGAAGGATTCAGAAGTTTTGGAATATTTTTGTATCCGATTCCATCAATATGTTTCACAACTAATAAGGTTGCGAAGGCCTTGGGAGAGCTTTTTGCTTTTACCTATCATTGTGTGACACCTTGGTAACGAAAAGCCTTTTTATAGACCATCAATTTACTAACCCAGCTGATATTAATTTGCACAGATAGAGGGTATAATTACTTATGGATTTCAGCTGGTTCCTTGCCTTACCTTGCCTTGGAGAACTGCTTTTTCATTGCGTGTTCAATACTTTTTAAAAAACATTTAATACTGATGTCTGGTGAAAATTTCATGAGAATAGCCTCATTGGAAATACATTTACTGAAAAAATGTTGATGCATGCAATACTTATTTCCCTCACTGTATAAATTTATAAAATATGATAATTGTAAATTATTAAAATGTAACCACTACAGTCTTCAGATGTGTTTTTGCAGTTTCAAGTTGCCGGGTAATTTGTAATATTCAGATTGCATTTCATGATGACAGCTCACTTAGCTGATGCAAAATTCCCTTCAGATGCAACAATCCCAGCAGTGTAGCTGGAGTGGATATTTTGGGTTTGCACTCAAAGTTCCAAATGCAAGATTAACCAGTCATCCATTTATCCTGGCAGATCTGGTTTCAGGGACACAGGAAGCCATTTTATTTTGGGGGTGCAGGAATTTTAAGCAGCATATATACCGAACATTCAAACCACCTGCCTAATATTGTGTAGGTCCCCCTTGTGCCCCCAAAACAACTCTGACCTATCAAGGTATGGACTCCACAAGACCTCTGAAGGTGTGCTGTGGTATCCGGCATGCAGACATTAGCAGCAGATTCTTTTAAGTCCTGTAAGTTGCGAGGTGGGGCCTCCATGGATCATACTTGTTTGTCCAGCACATCCCACAGACACT
This sequence comes from Ameiurus melas, assembly GCA_012411365.1. Lineage (NCBI taxonomy): Eukaryota > Metazoa > Chordata > Actinopteri > Siluriformes > Ictaluridae > Ameiurus > Ameiurus melas. The sequence goes on along the minus strand of CM022762.1, from coordinate 19,692,065 downwards.
CAATTGGATTGAGATCTGGGTAATTTGGATTCCAAGTCAACACCTTGATCTCCTTATGTTCCTCAAACCATTCCTGAACATTTTTTTTGCAGTGTGGCAGTGTGCATTATCCTCCTGAAAGAGGCCACTGCCATTAGGGAATACCACTGCCATGAAGAGGTGTACTTGGTCTGCATCAATGTTTAGGTAGGTGGTATGAGTTAAAGTAACATCCATATGAATGCCAAGACCAAAGGTTTCCCAGCAGAACATTGCAGAGCAAGCTGACACCTTTTCTATCATAGCCAGAATGAACTTTTTCAGCAATTTGTGCTACAGTAGCTCTTCTGTGGGATTGGACCAAACGGGCTAGCCTTCACTCCCCACACGCATCAGTGAGCCTTAGGCGTCCATGACCCTGTCGCTGGTTCACTGCTTGGCCTTCCTTGAACCACTTTTGGTAGGTACTAACAGCATAGGAGTGGAGGAAGTAAATGGCACACATTAATGACATCACCTAGCAGTAAGTTAAAAGGAGCATCTAATAAAGGACTGTTGATCCTGAAACAAATCACATTTGAAGAAATCACATTAATTGGTTTGACCTCATGATCAATATAACGGTACAACAGAGGCTGTGGATTTGATGCGAGGGGTTACCCTGATGTGCACCTATAGCCATATTTACCGCTTACGTGGCCTTTGCTACTTTTGTTCGTTTCATCCTTTTCCTTCTCATGAGGGTGACTTGAGGCCTCTTTAAGCCAGCGATGAGCAGCAGCAGTCTTGGTCGAGACTTGGTCAGCCAGCTCCTGAGTAGCGCCCCCTTGGGAAACCTTGAACAGAGAACCATTGTCAAGTCTGTTATGTTGCCAGGAATAAAAAAATACTACTTATTTATTTACATTAAACTATATGTAATGGCTGCACTTGATACTTTTTATTCAAGGGTTAGTTGGGTTTGGATGAGGATTGTATTGAAATGCAGCTTATGCAAGAGCTGCTAATTAATAATAAATGCTTTTTCTGTAATTAACACAAATGCCAAGGACATATTTCCACACTTTTTTTTATTTATATGGATTTGCTTTATGACCATTAAACCATTAAACCATTAAACATGATTTCCAAAATATGATGCACTTTGTCCTATTTACAGAGGTTATATAAATAAATAGCTACTATTACCAATAATTAAAATGAATGTTCATTTACATTCTGCTCTAGAAATACATTGTGGATGAAATTAAGACACTCTAAGTGGTTATTTCTTGCTTAAAGAGTTTAGTGTTCAATATCCTGGCAAAATCCAGCAGCTCCTGAGAGTATAGCTCATCAGCCCTGCACGCCATTGTGATATATGATGATGATTATACACACCATGTGGATAATGTATTACAGTGGTAGGATTCGTTTAGTTAATTACATTAAGAAGCCATATTTAGCCAGTAAGCTACAGAAAATCTTTTCTTGTACCATGGTGATGAGATGATTCTCATATGATGTAATACATACTATAGAGAAATATACAGTATCGTCTTGGTTTCCAGCATGTTCAAATGATCTGCTTTTAAATACGAAGTACTTCGACAGTACTTCCAGCTGCAAGACAAGTCTCAGGCTTACAGTTTTAATGCGCTCTTTGTATTGCGTTATCATTTCTGGTGTAACAATGTACACCGTGACTTGTATGGCAGATCCTGCACATAATTTTTGGAAGGAGAACACAGACGCAATAAATTCTTCAGGAGTCTTCTTCGTTTCAAGAGAGAGATGAGGGAGCAACACTTTACAGCTCATGTAATATAAGTGATAACAGGAACCAGATGGAACTACTGGAACTACTACTATTGAAGATCTTATTTTTTCATTTAGTTCTGCCCTTCAGAAGCAACATAAGATATTTACATATTTCCAAGAAGACGAAATAATAGCAATTTACACTGATTATACTGTCCAAAAGTTTACACCCCCTGACTCTTAATGTATCGTGTTGTCCTCTTGATTATCAGTGAATGTTTGCACCTTATGTAATAGTCTTGTACGAGTCCCTCAGTTCTCCTCAGTGTGAAAAGACGGATTTCAAAATCATATAGGCGCTGTTGGAAAGGGCTCAAATATGCAGAAGATGCTGGAAAAAAATTATGCGCAGGAACTGAAGGATTTTTCTGAAGAGCAGTGGGCAGTTTAACTGCTCAGGATTAACAAGGGACTCATGAACAACTATCACAAAACATAAAAACAGTCGTTGATCATCCAGGTAATGACACAGTATTAAGAATCAAGGTTGTGTAAACTTTTGAACTGGTTCATTTATGTAAATTCAGTTATTATCATGCCTTGTGGACTATATGTAAACATCTGTTATATGAAATAGCTTATTCAGGACAGTACTACATAAAAAAATGCAATTTTAATGATCCCTCTTTTTTAAAAAATTATTAGCATTTTGCAGATTCCGCAAACAGTATGTACATTTATAAGCAATACTGTAACTTGTTTTGCTGACATTCCACAACATTAAATGTAACTATAAATTACTGTAGTATAAGAGGACAAAAACACTTTGGAACACGACCGGGAGTGTTGTTATAGGAAAATAATCAACGTTGGTATAGTAATTCTGCTACACAGTGGGCAACATCACATCACCACGTTGTTGATGAATTTTCCTATGCCAGCATCCCCCCAATTTCAGGTTGTCCACCATGATTTGGGACAATGTCTTTCCACACGTGCTTTTTCTTCTTTTTAAAACATCTTAAAATCCACCTCATTTTGTTACCTACTTTCTGTCATGTAATTCAGCAGTCCTTAAAAGAGTTGCTTGTATTAATTTTTGTGGTTATTCCATTGACAATATAAAAATATTCAACTTAATTTATGCATTACATATTGTCCTTGCAGTAACACTTCACCTCATACATTGTGCGCTATCCAAATAGACCCATCTCACTACAAAAAAATTATTTGTATTAGAGCAGTACCTCAACCAAGACTCCCCATGGAAGCATCATAACAATCATTTTAGACTCCTGAATAGCAGAACTTCAGACCCCAATCTCTTTCCCATTCTTTAAAAATAGCAGTCTTGTAGATGGTTTAGCACACTGAATATTGTCACTATGTTACATTTCTCTCTCTCTCTCTCTCTCTCTCTCTCTATCTATATATATATATATATATATATATATATATATATATATATATATATATATATATCGTGTTTGCTGTCCCAGCTCCACCAGGTTCTGAATGCTGAACAGGAAGGTAAAACATAAAACCTCCAATTGTTCAACTTTTGCTGGTCATGCACAGTTCAACTAGCCAGAGAGATCTAGCAATGTTTAGATGTGCTATGACCTTGCTGGAGCCATTGTTGTGACCCTCACAGGCTTGATGGTAAATGTTGTGAGAGCATCATTGTGTAGCAGCCATGTTTATTTCTTGCCTAGTTCTACCTTGAAAATATGGTCTGTCAAGATGAGGTCAGGGAAGTTTGTGTAGAATATTGCTCTTTTTGAGGAGATATCAGGGGTGTGTATGTTGAATAGGGAAAATGTCTTGACTATATTTTGTCATTTTGCTTCCTATAGAATCAACCCATTTCCCCCCCACCACCATCACCACCAATGCCCAAAATGCCCAATATTACAACGTAATTTTTACTTTGTATTTATAGCCTACCATATAGCGGTAGATTTTATGTTAATACACCAATTACGTAATCCTAATCAAACGCCTTATATGGTGTTGTCTGTTAGTTTGGTGCAGGTTTGTTTGAGTGTGGCAAAATCCAGTCATGTGAATTCTGCGATTTCACTTCGGGTTCTGCCGCTGTGATGGATCTTGTTGGGAAACCAAATGTTACATCGGCGATCTGGGAACATTTTGGATTTGTGCCTAGAGTGAGTGGTGAACCAATAAATTTGGAGAAAATTGTGTCAGCTTTATGGAAAAAAAAGTGTTAAATGGGAAAACCTACAAATCTCAGGAGACATCTCCAGCCATGTCACCCAACCGCGTATTTTAATTTTATTTAATATTTAGATTTTTAACATATTATTTAGGTTACCGTCCTACTGGTATTTCTTTCAAAGATTTATAGGCTTGTGGTATACAAGAGAAATAATATATTCCTCAGAGAAATGTGCGACTGTGTTTCACTTCTTCTCCTCTCCCCTGCTGGTCAATCACAATACCATGTCCCATTATTATTATATTACATTATATATTATATTGTGATGTAAATTTCACTCCTTAAGAATATCTTTAAGAATTGTATTACTTTCAGTTCTTTAGATCCCAGTGATATTGCTGTCTCGGCCTCTGTACATCTCTTTTGGAACGTCTGAACATGAAGTCCCAGCATTTTTAAACAATATTGCCATAATGAGTCCTGAAATCTCTTCCATCTGCTAAGCAAGATAACTTTTACTTTCCTTGTTCTTATTGCCTTTTTTTTATTAGCATTTATTAACAGTTGCTTGGTAAAAGCATAGACCTGTCTACTCTTTAAAAACTATATTAGGACTATATATGGAGATGTCATATTCATACTGTAAAACTATCTCTCCATATACAGATTTTTAAAAACAAGGATCATTTCAAATGAAAATATATGCAGCATTTCATGTAGCATCTCAAATCAAAAAATACTTGAATAGTTTCATGTTTTTTAACGATCGACAACTCAAATCATTCCATTCACTCAGATTGCATTCACACCTAATTTGAAACCACATTTCAGTACCAGAGCTTTGTATTTTCTGATTTGTCACTTATTAAATATATACAAATATTTGCAAATAAATTGTATAAGAAAGAGAAAATGGAAAGTAGTACTTACCAATTGACCCCACACATTTGTTAGGTTATGCCTCCTGCGTCCCTGCTAAGGCACATGTGTGATCCTGATGGGGTTTTTTACTCTCTTACTAGAAAGTTCAACCAGGATGGGAAAAACAAATCTGCTGGATAATAGGAGGCCATGAAGTCCATGGGGTACAGTGGGGAGGAGATAAATTGTAGGAGGGGGATGTTTTTAAAAAAGGAGGGTCCACTCAGCACTTCTCCCTGTGGGGACAACGGATGATCCCAATCTCTCTGCCAATCAGGTTGCTCGCCCCGCCTGTTTCGATGACATCCAGCATGGCACCAGTATAAAAAAACCTCAACTGCTCTGACAGTTCAGAGAGGGGTTAGCCAAACTCCCAAAGTGCTACATGGGTAAAAACAAACCCTTTCACACACACACACACACACACACACACACACACACACACACACACACACACACACACACACACACACACACACACATATATATATATATATATATATATATATATATATATATATATATATATATAATGTTGGGGGGTTTTTTTGTTTGTTTTTTTAAAAAGGGTGTTTTCAGTTCTGTTAACATTTATTTTAACAGTCACTTTTAAAAGTAAACAGTCACTTTTACTTTGTTATTGTATATTTTGTAAATGTACTTTTTCCTTCATCTAAGTTTCCCTTAATTTTAGGTATTGAATTCAATTAAAAAGGTGTTGTTGTTTTTTTTGTTCAAGCTATGAATATAGCCCTCTTCAAGCTATGAATATTCCAAACAGATCTAATCTCAAATGGCATTAAGGATATGTTTGAATGTGTATAAAATATTAACAGATAATATGTTCTAAATTAATATAAATACTATTATTATTTGTGCAAACAAAACTATTATCTGCATGAGCAGAACTAAAAAACAGTCCCATGCACAAGAAAAAAAAAGGTTTCTGATTTAAGCTACACCCACTTCAGATTTAAATCCTAATATAGATATGAATATTTAGAGTACTAAACAGATGCCAGTACAGATAGTAGCATTACATTATACATCTAACATACATGCTAGTCATGGTCAGAAGGTCATGGATTCAAATCCCAGCTCTCTACTCCAGAGATACCATATTATAGCTGACCCAGCTGCCTGAGCCCAGCATCCTAAGTATTTTTGATTTTTGTGAAAAAAATAATTTCACTGTACTATATTTGTATATTTAACAGTGAAGACCTTTCATCTAAAGGCTTGTTTGTGCTAGCATTTATTCATACTCGCATTGATCCCTAATATAATTTGAGATTATATCTGTTAGGAATTTTAATAGCTTGAAGGCTGAATTGGCTGAATTAAAAAAAAAAAGAACTTATAAAAAAATATTAGTAGATTACACTGTACTGGTCTGTTTTAAAATGTAGTGAGCAGAGGGTTTTATTTTCAATTGAAGTCAAAATCAAGGAAACTTAGATGAAGGAAAAAGTACAGATACAAAATATACCATAACAAAGTAATTGTACTTTCTTATATCCAGTTCTAAAAGTGACTGTTAGTTAGTTAGTTACAGTTACATTTATATAACACTTTTCTAGACACTCGAAGTGCTTTACATAGTATGGGAGGAAATCTCCTCAACCACCACTAGCGTGTAGCATCCACCTGGATGATGTGATAGCAGCTATAGTGTGCCAGACCATCCATCACACACCAGATATTGGTGGAGAGGAGAAAATGATGTAGCCATTTCAGAGATAGGGATTACTAGTGGGTCATAACAGAGAAAGGCCAATTGGGGAATTTCAACAGGACACCAGGGCATACCCCTACTCTTTTTTACGATGGGTTTTTTTGGTTTTTTTTTTTTTATCTTGATGATTATGGCTTACAGCTCATGGAAATCCAAAATCCAGTATCTCAGAATATTTGAATAAAGAATTCATAATACAGAAATTTAGACATGCAAGAGATCTAATCAGCTAATTATGAAACACCTGCAAAGGTTTCCTGAGCCTTTAATCTCTCAGTCTGGTTCAGTACACAACCACAATCACGGGGAAATGAAAGTAAATTTTGCATTACATTTGAAATCAAGGGCCCAGAGTCCGGAGGAAGAGTGGAGAGACACATAATCCAAGTTGAATAAGTCCAGTGTGAAGTTTCCACAGTCAGTGATGATTTGGGGTGTCATGTCATCTGTAGGTGTTGGTCCACTGTGTTTTCTCAAGTCGAGAGTCAATGCAGCGTCTACCAGGAGATTTTAGATCACTTCATGATTCCATCTGATGACAAGCTTTATGGAGATGCTGATTTCCTTTTCCAGCAGGACTCGGCACCTGCCCACAGTGCCAAAACTACTAGTAACTGGTTTGTTGACCGTAGTATTACTGTGCTTGATTGGCCAGAAAACTCACCTGACCTGAACCCCATAGAGTATCTATGAGAGACAACAGAACCAACAATTCAGATGAGCTGAAGGCCACTATCAAAGCAACCTGGGCTTCCATAACACCTCAGCAGTGCCACAGGCTGATTGCCTCCATGCCACGCCGCATTGATGCAGTAATTCGTGCAAAAGGTTTAAAGCCACAACCAAGTATTGAGTACATAAATTAACATACTTTGCAGAAAGTAGACATTTCTGTATTATAAATTGTTTATTCTAATATTATGACATACAGGATTTTTGATTTCCATAAGCTGTAAGCCGTAATCAAGATTAAAACAAAACAAAAAAAAGGCTAAAATATTTCACTTTATGTGTAAGGAATCTAGAATATATTAACGTTCCACATTTTGAATAAAATTTTGAATTAAACTTTTCCATGATATTAAAATTTTTTTGAGATGCACCTGTAAATGATCATATAAGTATTATAAAATTTTCAATATGCATAGAACTACAAACAGAATTAGAAAGAAATTATGCAATCTCCTGCAACCTCATCTGCATCTCAGGAGAAGAATCCCTTAACAGAACACGGAATTGACCTAACAATTTCACTAGTCACCCTGACTCAATCTGCATTCATGTAGAGTTTTGCTATTTACTGTACAGTAGCTCAAAATAATTGCAGCTGTAGTGTATTCTCGTCACTGTAGGGGGAGATGTAACATTAATCCACCACAGAAAGCCATGGCTCTGGGATGCTCCAGGGTTGGTCTCCCATCTGCAACGCTCAAGGGGGCTTACTACTGCAGAGAGGGGGGGTCGAGACAGAGAGGTATGGTGGGACATTGCCACTGCATTGCAGATCAACAAATCGGAGCAAGAAAAAGAGATTACAGTCCTGAATGTAGGGTTCTACATGGGATTCTCTAATATTTCTAGAGTCCAAGGGGTTAAGACTTTAGAGAAAGAGGCTTTACAATATTCAAAAATTTTCCACTTATGTTTTTTGTTGTTGTTTGTCGTTTTGAATGAGGAACTACATATTTTGCCGTTTGCTGTAACTGGTTCTCTGTTCATGCTTGACTGTGTAAAATAGATCCGTTTTTACTAGTAGAAAGTGGTACTTATCATATGTGATCAAGTGATGATAGGAAATAAAGAAAAAAATGTTGCTCTAAGAGTTTGACTGAAAATGGGAGTGAAAGGCAGCTGACCTTTCACATGATAGGGCTGAGACAATCTCACTCGAGTGCTTTAAATGCCTCTGTGTTTCCTCTACAGCACAGCAACCACTGCACACATTGTCATTTATTTGATGCAATCCATATAATATGTAACTTTTTTATAATCTACTGAAATCTACCAGCTTCAGTTATAAAACTGCACTTTAATCTTACTTTCATAAAAAAATATTTAAAAAATAAAAGGTGAACTGGGTAAAGCTATTAAGATGAATTTTTTTTTCGTAATTATGCTGTAAGTAGCAGAAGCACTTTCCCTACATGGTGAGTATAGGACTGTTAAAATTTTCAGAAAAGAATGTGAGATAATCATATTTTTAGATATTGCAGATCATAGTCAAATATTTGCTGGTTTATTAGGAACAGCTGCTGTTAGGATTTGTGAATAGAGGGTTGCGATGTTAGGAAAATAGAAAGAGAACGTACACTTGAAAGAAGGCGCTCTTGCCCTGCTACACGCTTCCCACACCAAGGCAAGTTCAAATGGCAAGATCTTTCATTTATTCAAAGAAAGGCTGAGTATATATCATGCTTGACACACAACTGAGACAGTGGGTTAACTATTGATTGGCTGGGCTGAAGGGCATATTTGCATAAAACAGGAAGCATATTAAAGAAATTAACAACTCCATATATGGTTTTCAGGAAGTCATAGGAATACGAATAAATGTGATTCAGGAAGGTATGGAATTTATCATGGTATTTATCAGCTACGTAACCATGGATAGTCTTCTTTGGGTTGTGGATCACCTCAATGTCACTACTGGACTGAGAACGTAATCTGTGCATGGACAAATAAGATGTGTTGTAGTCTCTCTGAACATTTTATAAAACAAAGTCAACTAGTAAGTTAGGTCAATTGGCCAGTTTGTTAACTGTACAGTGTTTTTTAAACTTCCAGCACTATTGATGAACTTGATATCCACCCACTACTCTGGGAACTCAGTGGTCTGTCCAGTGGTTGTTCTTTTTCATTAATGGATGGGGAAACAAGGAGACTGACAAACCAGATAGTAACTGTAGAATTAAAAAAGTGCATCTTTAAATATATATATATTTTTTAATCCAATGGGTGTAGTATGGGTGCAATGCACTTTATGTACTGAGGAACCACATTATCAACGAAACACAGGTGAGCAGCTCTTATTAGGGTGGTGGACCAGCAACAAAGCACTGACATTGATATTGGTAGAGTGAGGGAAAGAAATATTTGATCCCCTGCTGATTTTTTACGTTTGCCCACTGACAAAGAAATGATCAGTCTATAATTTAAATGGTAGGTTTATTTGACAGTGAGAGACAGAATAACAACAAAAAAATCCAGAAAAACGCAAGTCAAAAATGTTATAAATTGATTTGCATTTTAATGAGGGAAATAAGTATTTGACCTCCTCTCAATCAGAAAGATTTCTGGCTCCCAGGTGTCTTTTATACAGGAAACGAGCTGAGATTAGGAGCACACTCTTAAAGGGAGTGCTCCTAATCTCAGCTTGTTACCTGTATAAAAGACACCTGTCCACAGAAACAATCAATCAATCAGATTCCAAACTCTCCACCATGGCCAAGACCAAAGAGCTCTCCAAGGATGTCAGGGACAAGATTGTAGACCTACACAAGTCTGGAATGGGCTACAAGACCATTGCCAAGCAGCTTGGTGAGAAGGTAACAACAGTTGGTGCGATTATTCGCAAATGGAAGAAACACAAAAGAACTGTCAATCTCCCTCGGCCTGGGGCTCCATGCAAGATCTCACCTTGTGGAGTTGCAATGATCATGAGAACAGTGAGGAATCAGCCAAGAACTACACGGGAGGATCTTGTCAATGATCTCAAGGCAGCTGGGACCATAGTCACCAAGAAAACAATTGGTAACACACTACGCTGTGAAGGACTGAAATCCTCCAGCGCCACCAAGGTCTCCCTGCTCAAGAAAGCACATATACATGCCCGTCTGAAGTTTGCCAATGAACATCTGAATGATTCAGATGACAACTGGGTGAAAGTATTGTGGTCAGATGAGACCAACAGAGAGCTCTTTGACATCAACTCAACTCGCCGTGTTTGGAGGAGGAATGCTGCCTATGACCCCAAGAACACCATCCCCACCGTCAAACATGGAGGTGGAAACATTATGCTTTGGGGGTGTTTTTCTGCTAAGGGGACAGGACAACTTCACCGCATCAAAGGGACGATGGACGGAGCCATGTACCATCAAATCTTGGGTGAGAACCTCCTTCCCATTGAAAATGGGTCGTGGATGGGTATTCCAGCATGACAAGCCAAGCCAACAAAGGAGTGTGTTCTAGCACTGTTAACACTGTTATCACTGTTATAACACACTGTCATCATAAAGTAAAGTGCATTAATACAGATTAAGGGAAGCAAACCAGTATATGATTATTACTCTTCTAACTCTTCTAAAGTTCTAATGTAGCACATAAATTTTTTTGCTCTTGACAAAACTCAGCTAGTTGTTAGCCAACATTTAAGCTATGAGATATTGTAGTGTATTATTATATCCTTGCATCAGACAGAAAAGTTTCATTATTTTTTCTTGACATGTTTAACCATGAAGTAACTGTTACTTACAACAAGAGCCTTACAAGATAGTTTTGAGTTGTTGTTTTGTTTTGTTTTGTTTTGTTTTTGCTCAGTTTCAGTAGTGCTGCTGAATTAATATGGCTAGAAAAAGTCTACCGGCAGCGTAAGAAGTAGCTTATGCTACAGTTACAGAAATGACATCCGACACATCCCTGCTAAATGACTCCCGTTTAAAAGTATATATATATACATAAGGAAAATGTTTATTTCACAAAAGTCAATAACGAGTAGTGTTATTATCTTTTTCTGGTAGATGAACCTACAAAAACCAGGCAAATATACATTTAAAAAATGAATAGCCTGGACATGAACTCTGCTTGTCCCAGGCACCCATGCTGCTGATTTGTCCACCTCTGAATTTTAAAGAACAATTTATTTATATAGCTTTATATATCAATTGTGAGACTCTAATAATCTAAAGAAGTTAAGAAGATGTAGAGAAGTTAATAAGATGTAGACAGCCTAAAATAAGACCTTTCAGTGTCAAGGTTAGGACATGAAATCTACCTTTGTGCAAGGGTCACTGCTTGTAATTTTAGTTTACCTTTCCATGATTGTAATTAAGGGAGCCTTAATACTGTGATAATTAGAGACAGAGAGAGACGCAGGTGATTAGTACAAGACATAAACTCTCAGTGTAATAAGATGTCTGCCCCAGAACCCTTGGCAGATGAGAAAGGCTCAGTGGCCTTAATCAGATTACTGCCATCATAGAAAATAGAGCTACTTAAACTGCCCTGGCAATCACACAAGAACAGGGCAAGTGCAGAATGCTATGCTAAGTGATATGAACATATGCAACGCACCTGTTAGTGGGTGCATAAATTCAGGTTTAAATGCTCAAATCAAAAGGTGTGGATTCTTTAACAGATTCTATAAATGACAGGATTATATTAATATGCTCATTCTAATACATTATTGTTTCTATAGTAACAAGTTCACAAAGACTTGTATTGGGGATGCTATAAGTTATTCATTATTATTTAAAAAAAAAAGTCTAATCCTTGATATGAAGCTTTCTGTTAGGAGACGTTTATGTCAAATTTATGGAAGGAGTCTCCATTGTCAGCATTGTCAACAGGAAATGGGCTTTTTTTTTAACCTTAGCAGGTCCAAAGCGCTTTACACTATTTCATTCACCCATTCACACACACACTCATACACCAAAGGTAGCAGAGCTGCCATGCAAGGCGTTAAATTGCCATCGGGAACAACTTGGGGTTCAGTGTCTTGCCCAAGGACACTTCGGCATGTGGAGTCATGTGAGCCGGGAATCGAACCGACAACCCTACGATTAGTGGACAATCCGCTCTACCATCTGAGCCGCAGCCGCCCATTTTGTAACATTCAGTAAGTTTTTTACCTCAGGAATATCTTCAGGGTGGAGGAGTTAGCATTTTTTGGATTCTCTGTAATATGACAAGCGACAAGTATATTTTTGTCTTATTTGCTTCAAGAGAGAGGCTGGTGAGGGAACTACTGTTTGTAACATAAGTGATAACAGGAACTAATTTGTTTGATTTATTAACATTAAATGTAGCTATATGTGGTTTAAAAAAAATAAATGGTGGGATGTTTCATTCATTAATAAATACATTTTTTAAAAATATTATATTTATTTATTTATTTATTTCATTTTTGAATAGCTGTGATATAAGCAGAAAAACATACTTGGGGTTGTGATGTGTTATTCCTCATGTATTGCCTAATCGCTGTATTCCAGAGCGTAAAATGACTTGTGTCAGGAGTGGATACAGGATTGATATGTTACTCCTTTAATGAACAAATGTCAAGACAATTCCAAAATACAAAATTGTTCATTTGAACATTTGACATTTTGCATGAACAATCCACATCTTTGTGCTTTTGGTTTATACATGTCTAGACAGGTGAATGAGAGCAGAAAAAAAGGATAAAGTGAGAATGACATTATTCTTTATCAACAACACTGGAATGTATCACTGAATAAAGAGCGTGGAAAATGTAGCAGTGTTTGAGCTGCATGAGGAGAATGCCATTCCTTTTCCATTTCACTGTGTAAAAATGTTCATAAGGTCATGCTAAATTGATCTTTTGTAACAATTCAGTCTCATGTAGAGTGAAATCTCAACTTGCAATACAATGGCTTTTGAAAACACACCAAAGTGCAAGTCAGCTGTCTTTGGGTTCATTAACTGACAGTGTGGCATATCTCTTTAACTGATCTCCAGTCTATAATGCCTACAATATATTTACAGTTTTATCATTCTGCTGTGAAAAATACAAGTGGATATTTTACGATCTGCTACAAACATTTTCTGAAACATACCTGTATATTAAAATAATTCTTTAAGATTTCTTTCATTAAAATAAACCAAACAGTTTCACATTCTTAAACATTGCTTTTTAAAACAGTAGTTCTCAGGTTGAGGGGTCTTTGGATAGCTAATACTCTTAGATTCTTAAGAAGGCTTTCTACTGGAAGCCTCACTGATAAGTTGGACAACTTGGACAAGCCTAAGAACTCTTTGTTTAACCTTCTTTTTATTTCCCTAAGAGTGTACTGTACTGCACAGTTCCACGATTTCCCCCACTTTAACGCACTCATGATCATGTAAACAGTCATGTGACAAGCTCTGCTTTCCAGTACTGTTTAACACTCCCTTGCTGACTTCCACCTCCATTTCCTCTTGAAGGACTCCTGGTAGATTTCAGGAGTAGATCACATCATGCAATCCTTTTTAAAATGCCAACAACATTAAGGACAGAGTTGTATATGATTGTAAGAGTATAACAACTAACATTTTGCACTGTTGCAAACTGTGTTCACATTTGAACATCAAACTTTATACTTTTAGCAACTATAATAAGATCGAGGTGGCAATACGTACTGTTTTGTGCTTCTGCCTCATTGCATGTGCATTTACAGGAGTCAATGCGTAGAGATTATTATTATAACAAAACACCTTTAACAATTAATTAAGACTGATTACTGACATTGTGACTGCACGCACTATTTAACACACATCAAAAGCTGGCGTTATTTCCAAAAAGAAAGCATTTAAAACGTAACTGGCAATGATCAATAAAAGTCTGTGGTGAGCGTATTGTCTGCCAGGTCACATTATTATACACATTATACATTTATTGGAGGAAGTCCAATCCAATTTGGAGCCCAAGACCAAAAGAAGCTCTTGGGCACTGTTCCCTTTCTGGCTTCAGGTTTGTTCCAGCTTTCTGCAGCTGAGATGTAATAAAATTAAACATGAATTTTCCAATATTATACTGTTTCCAAATGAATTCAGAGTGGTAGACACAACTCCTATTCATTTATTTCCAGATGTTCAGCTTGTTAAGACTTAATAACAAATGCTGCAGCAAAATATATAAGATCCATACCTTTATTCTCTGACAGGTAAATGTGCTGAAAATGGGTTTATAATGCAGCAGTCACATGTTAATTATGGAAGGTGCATTTGTGTTCATTTGCAGTTACGATCTTAGTCACCCACTACACTTGCTACACTTACTGTATGCGTCACTAAAACATCTAGAATTGGTCTCTATTAATAAGTTTGGCCCTGAAAGATTAAAAAATGCATTATTAAAAAACATTGTATCGGATTTAGTGTTGTTAGCAATGTTTTACATTGTTTCCATCTGACACCTCACATATCTTGGCCAGACATTTCTTTGCCAGCTTTATAGCAAGTTGACTAGTTAATCAATACAACTCTATATACACTGGTCAGCCATAACATTAAAACCACTGACAGGTGACATGAATAACATTAATGATCTCATTACAGTGGCAGCAAGTGAACAGTCAGGTCTTGAAGTTGATGTGTTGATGTACCACCTACCTAAACACTGTTACAGTCCAAGTACACCCCTTCATGTCAAGGGTATTCCCTAATGGCAGTGGCCTCTTTCAGCAGGATAATGCACTCTGCCACGCTGCAAAAAATGTTCAGGAATGGTTTGAGGAACATTGAGTTCATAAGGAGCACACCTTCAGACAGCTGCGGACTGGAAACAAAAAGCAGCCCAGGAATTTGCTGATTCGATCAAGCGGTCACAAACTGATACACCAAATTCAAACTGACACAACATGTTTCTTTATCAACGAATCATTAATTTTAAAAAAATCCCAATCTGTTCATTTATATTGTTTGTGTTAAGCTAATATGTAAAATGACGAAACAACAAATTGAAGCAAAAATTGGACTTCAAAACTTTCCCTGTCTGACTCAGGTTCACCTGTTTCTTAAAAATGCATCATTTGAACTATCTGAGCATCAGATATTGCTGTATTCATTACATTCATGAAGAATAGTCCAACCCTGGCATAGCCAAATACATATGTGGTGTATTATGCAACATATTTGCCATTTATTCTATTTCTTGTAATGCAACAATAAATAACTTGAATGAAGCCATCACTAGACCGGAAAATTCCCGAACATCCCAAGGGCCTGTCCGTGCCTGCCTTCAGACGTCTTGTGAAGGTCATGCCTTGACAGCTCAGAGCTGTTTTATTGGCACAAGGGAAACCTACACAATATTAGGCAGGTGGTTTTAATGTTATGGCTAATAAACAGAGAATTCAGTTCACAAAGGAAGCTACTTCAACTCAGTGGTTGAAGTGGGACTTACAATGTTTTGCTCTTTTAAGTGCACAAGTTTTAATAGAAACATTTCTCAAGCTCTCGATACTCTGCTTTACTCAGCCACAGAAACAAATGGGCTTCTCTGATTAGTGATTGCAGTTCAGTGTGGCACTACTTCTACACACTGATTAAAATGAAATGCAATGCAACAGGGAATTGCATTCAATGATGACGCAAAGTCATTGCTTTTTAATTCTAAAGGTTAATTCTAGTTGTTCTTCACTGAGAGATCAAGTGACATGAGAGCGATGCAGTGAAGGTTTTGCTTTTCAGAGTGTAACGTTTTCTACATGTAGGCTAATAAAACGCAACACAGTTTGTGCATTCTATTTAAAGTATTTATTTTTTTCCCATTGGGATTGCTTAAAGGGTCTTTAAATGTTTTTAAATGATCTTTAACTGAACTGCACAGTGAAATGCAATGAAGCAATGCGGATTGTTTTTAAAAGTGGGTTACATGCACTTAGTGTTTAGTCCTTAAAGATATCAAGAGATGTAAGAGTAATACAACAATGGTTTTGCTTTTCAGTGTGGTATGTAATATAAAAAAAATTATTTTTTTTTTTTTTTTTTTTTTTTTTTTTTTTTTTTTTTTTTTTTTTTTTTTTTTTTTTTTTTTTTTTTTTAATTTTTTTTTTTTTTTTTTTTTTTTTTTTCTATTGGTATCTGCTGCACCATCCTTGTTGTACTGCAAAGGAATATTGAATACTGTATTGGAACGCAGAGCTGGTATGTTAGGAACAGTTAACACTAAGTGGTGTGCTATGCAGTGATTCACCTATAGTTGCGAATGAAACATTTCAAATGTACAATTCAAAAGGAACTACTGAATATATCTCAGTCAAAAGTAATAAAAAAAATCGACAAACTGATAAATACACTTGATCTTCATTTGATGCAAACATATTAATCATTTATATTCATTATATAAAACTGCTCTAGATAGACTTTAAGTGCAAAATTAGCAATTTTCCGAAAGCACTTAACTTTTTAGAACTGGAAATCAATATACAAATACGACCTTGAATTTGATAACAGAAAATAATGCATTTGAAAATAGTTATTTGAAAACCAAAATGATATACTGTATAAAAGCACAGAAGTGCATTGAGAGTACACATAGTGGGTGGTGGGGGTGGATTTGACAGAAAGCATGTTGATTGTGTTAGCATGTTAAAAAAGTCTGAGTGCATAATTACAAATAACATGCGTATTTATCGTGGCTAAGCTAAACCTGATCCATGCATAGTTTCATTTCTGTTACCACCAGAGCATGCTCTTCAAAAAAAGAATATAATCATCATATTGCTTATACGCCTTATTATTTATTTGAATTAATGAATTAAACTGAATTAATAGTGCATCTCAGATATTTGATATTTTCAAAATGATGAAAACACATTCAAGTATATTTTTAGATGGGCCTATTAAATGTGAGTTGTAAAACAAATTCGGTCCAATTTTCAACATTTTTAAATATTTGATCAAATGATGTTGCTCTTTTTGTCTATATGTTGTCATACTAACAAAAATCTAAAGTAACCATATAATTCACACTTCAGAAAGGCATTTGTAAAATCTTGCTCTTGGAGGTTTTACAGTTCACAAGATAATACCACTTCTTACTGTATATTCTACTATCTTACCCTGAAATCTTGTTTGTTATTTTCTATTTAAAAAAATATTTCAAAAAGATATCTCCCATGCATTAACCATTTGACAATGAATGACATTCATTTTTGTAACAGTGAAATAATTTTGTGAAAAATATTTTTCTTAATATTGCCTTCTTAACTGTGCAGGTCCAACTGACATCAAAATACATAAAGCAGTAAAGCAAAGATGCTGGAATTAAATGATATCTTGCATCGTTCATAAAACAAGTGAAAAATATGTCTAAAGCTGAAAAAAATATATGATTTGATATTTTAACCAAAGGTTAACAGTTGTTTTACATTGTATGGATGAATAGTCCTGTAGATCCTTCTACAGACATAATGCCAATCAACAATGGCAAAAGAAAATGAAGGCCACATCTCAGTATATAACTAGCATGACCTTCCACACATCTCATTTGAAGAACACTTGTATAGATTTGAATGCTAAAATTGAACCACTTCAGCACTCACCCGCATGGATCACATCTCCAAAAACACAGTTACAGTGTTAAAACCACATCTTATTCACAGAGCGCTTGTTTACGAGAACATGTCGTTATCCTTGTCTGAGTTTGGAGTCCCAGGTTGTGATATTTCGTACAGGTGTGAGCATCCTGAAGTCTTTCTTTCTTTGAGCAGTTGCAGCATCTCAGATAATTGTGCCTCCAGGACTGCTATGCGGTTGCTCAAGTAGTGGATGTCGCCTCTCAGCTCCTGCTTTAGCTCCAACAAAGAACCCTGCAGGTTGTGTTCAGGAATGGGATAGAAAGCTCGCTTCCCCTCAGCCTGCATAGGGCTCCGTTCCTGAGGGGTTCGGACGCTCCCTTCCCCGACGTTGTCCAGTCGCAGGTCGCTCTTCGTAATGCCGCTATCACAGGAGTCTGTCTTCTTTAGTGACAGCTCTTCTTGCAACTTAGTCCTGTCTGGAAGGGTCTCCATGGACTCAGCTTTGGAAACAGCACTCCAGGAGAGATCCGCCTTCACTGTAGCTTCCTTAAACCGACCCCAACCTTTGGCTTTGGTAGGTTCAGTGGATTTACTTCCTGTTTTGTTGCCATCGTGGCCAACAGGAGCAAGAAGTTTGGCTTGGTTTGAGGTCCTTGTAGCAGAGTCTGAAGAAGCTGAGGAGGAAGCAACATCAGGTGTGGCAGGGCTCTCGGTCACTGTGACGATACTGGTTGTAGCGTTGGATTCATGGACCATAGTCTTCTCCATGAGGACAGAACCTCTCTCTATGTCCACTTCTCCCTGATCAGCTCGCTCTGCTGCCAGCCGGGCCTCCTTCTGCTGACGGAAACGCTGGAAAAGACGCCGCACTGGATGATCTGGAGGAAGGTTGAGTGGGGCTTCATCCTTCCTTTTCCGCATCTCCTCTTCCTCACGCTTCACATCACTGATCTTGCGGAAGACTATCTGTAAGGTGAGATTAAAATAGGAAAAGATCAGCATAACATTGTTCTTGTTTACAGTCACATGTTTTAAAGTCAAATACGAGTGGGCCATTGGTGTAGCAGGTAGCATTGCCACCACACAAGTCCAGACAGTAACCCCTGAGCTCAGGTTAGTCTCTATGTGAAATTTCTGTCCCTATTCTCCCTGTGTCTGAATTGGTTTCCTCCAGATTCTCCAGTCGTTTCCAACTAAAGGTGTGAAGGAGTGTGTGAATGTGTGTGTGTGTGCACTGCAATGGAATTGCATCTCATCAAGGATGCCTTCCACCTTGTTCCTGATGGTGGATTCGACGGTCATTCTGTGTATGAGTGTGTGTGTGATGTGATAGTGTGATGTGGCCTGACAGAGTTACTGTTACTACCCCAAAGCTGAGTATTTTCTAATAACAGCTCATACTGATATAATTTCTTCCTCTCTACCAGAGCAATGTCCCGCTTACAATTTTGAATGTATTAACAAACAGCACATCATGGTTCTATTCATTTATAGTTATGTTTAATGTTATGAAACATTCAAAAAACATGATATTTCCTCTTATCACTTACATTAAGTGCCTCACAAAGCCATATCAGCAATTAAATTTACTATTCCAACTACATTTGCTCACTTAGCTGACATGTTTCTCCAAAGCAACTTACAATTGAGCAGATGAAAGTTATATGTCTTTCTCAAGGACCCAAACCATGGTAGCTTGGTGGTCCAAGGATTTGAATTCACAAATTCAAATTCTTATATGCAGCTCAAAGCCTTAACCACTGATCCACCATGTCCCTTGCTAAATAACAACAATAATGTATTAGAATGAGCGCATTAATGTAAACCGGTGATTTGACTTACAGCCAGAACTTCTGTTAAAGTTGCTGTTATAGAAAACAAATCAACATTGTGATAAGGAAGGAACATCTTTGAAACCTAATATACTAAATATCTTTTTAGTACCAATTACATATTACTTTAATCTACCTAATTTTGTCCAAGCAATTGCACTTAATTGTACATTTAAGCTTTCCTTTTCTCAGTTGGTACTCAAAGTGTGTGATTTATGCATGTAGTGTTCATGCTAGTGTGTTTAATTCTGACTAGCCAGGAGGAGACACAGCGGCACCCAGAACTTCACTCTGTATAAAGAAGTCTTAATTTAGCTGTCTCGCACCCTAGTTATAAAGTGAGGCAAAGCACTTTTTTTTTTTTAAACACTTAAAAAGGGAATACAAATCTTGTGTTCAGAGATGACTTGTTAAAAGTTAAAATCTTATTATCAGTTCGTGTAATATACGAGTTTCTAGATTTGTTGACTAGCAGTTCAGCATTGAGAACATTGTGAATGTGACAAATAGAAAGTTACAGTATTTAGTATTTAGCTCTCAGGATAACATAAGGGGATACAAGTTTGGTTTCAGCAAGGACTTGATCATCATTGGTTTCACTGGAAATCATATGATTATAACTGAAAATGGGACATTTGCGTCAGACTCCGTCTCTCCATCCCATCTGTCACCCTCCTTACGATGGTGTGTTCAATTTATGAATGCAGAGGCAGGGCTCTTGTGTTAATGAGGTTTGTGTATTCATTATCTCCTGCCCAGGGAAGCAGGCTTTACTTAGCCCAGAGGTGGCACTCAGACGCACCACCAACAAATCTGCTTATACATGGTCAGGGTGTGCAAAAACAAATGAACTATTCGATTTTCTAGGCCATGGAATCAGCATTCTTAAACTCTTATAAACGGTCTACTTCATTTCGTCCTAAGGGCGTGTAAATTTTTGCACTCAATTGTACAACCGGACTATGAGGATAACATTGAATTTAAATGGGACACGGCAGCTTTTCTTTGCTAAGTTGCCATTAGCCTAAGTGATATTAGGTTCTTTACTGGGACTCTCATATTTCACCAGCGTCAGGGATAAAGATGATCAAGTGGAGGGTCAGTTCAGACAATCGGCTGGCATTTTTAAGCTGCTGAAATGGCAGCAAGAGGTTACAGCTCAGTGTGTGTTATTACATTCAGCACTAAATTCTTCCTAACACTATAAGTACATACTGTACTCCAGACTGTATAGTTTATTATGTGCTCTCTTTTAGGTCCATTTTTTATGCCTGACCACTGTATTTTATCTAACAGAATTTCTTTGAATCGACATATCCTGGGATTAGTAGTCAGCTCATACAGTATATATTAGGCTACATGTTAATCTGTTGAGAATAGTCAGTGGTTGGTTTTTTTTTTGTTTGTTTTTTCAGTGACCAGACATCTTGGAGTCAGGGATCAGAGCAGGTAGTTTTGTGGGTAATAGTCCATCATAATAATAGAAAGCAAAATTGCTTTTCAGGTTTTGAGGCAAGCACTGTCCTTCACACTTCCCTGGAAGAACTGATTCCTTCGCTATGGTACATAAAAGATCATTAAAGGAACTGTTAAAATGACATGAAGTGAAACCTGCTTGTTGATTTTCCTGTGACAAAAGAAAAGCAAGTAACTAAGCACAAAAAGACAAGAATAATGCAAATAAAACAGAAATACTTTGACTTAAATGTTGTAATCATAAAACACATCTAGATTTTTGATGAATATTCATTAGCTAAGATGGAATACATTGTACAAATACCAGTAAATCAGCAACACTACTCAACAGATACAGTATTCGATAATTGCTATAATTAGAAGGACATGTTATGACATCATACAAGTTTGTATTCCCCTCACTTTCCAGGTGAAAAACCTTCTCTGAACCTGAATTAGTAACAATTTTTATGAAGACCATAATCATAAATCACTACTTCTGTTTGTACTTTTTTGCACTTTGGTAACGATTCCTTGAAAATATTTTTTATAAACTTTAATATTGCCTCATAAAGCTTTAAACATGTGCTATAAATAATTCCTTGCTAAGTTATATTCATTTTGTAACACATGCCACTATTCGTTATAAAGACATGAAGTACTGCCGAAACTTTTTAAATAATAATAACCTGTGAATTTATTCATAATTCTAACATTTATTAATTAAGAGTCAGTGGGATCAACAGCTATCATAAGACCTATAATCAGAAACTATTGACTTTCTACAGAGCTATAAAAGAGCATAAGAATATAGAATAATAATAAATATAAGTGTTAAGGGAGACTGTTATTAAGAATGAAAAGCATAACTCAGAACTGGAAGAAATAAAGACGAAAGCGAGAAGTCACCAAAGTGAGAAGAAGAAAATAACTTTTTTTTTTTTTAATCCTTAGAGGCATGCGGACTGTCGACATATCACATTCATAAATAAAATATTGGTTGTTTTACTATACTATACAATTAGAAACGAAATCAGAAACGCACAAATTAATTGTCTGTCAGTCAAATGAACTACTGTCAATTTGTTTACCTTCTGCAATTTTTCTGTTTACCTTTCTACAGTCTTAACAGTTGAACAAATTGCATCTTGATGATGTTTGCAAGGAGAGCAGGTGTTGTGGACACAGTAGGACAGAGCCATATATTATTTGTACAGGGCAGTCAGGGTCACACACTTCACACTGTGCTGTCTGAACACATTAGAGCACTCACACCCGCTTACACACTCTGCAGTCTTCACCACAGATCAATAATAAAGAAGCATACGGGTTGATGGAGTGAGTGAGGATGGAAGTGAAAAAGGATAGGAGTATCCTAAAGAGAGGGCGGATATAAGAGCTAGATTTGTCACTGAAAAGGAGAGAGAGAGGGATCGAGATCATGGGTATCATGAAAGTAGAGGATGACACGAAATGAGAAAGACTGATCATTATACACCTCATAAACACACTGCTCAGACTCAAGCATGTCAGTGTGTAAAGTAAAATACAAAAGTTGATTGTTTTCCTATAAAAAAAAAACACCTCCCAAACTGTTTTATTCCTCTTATACCACAGCAATCAGCCAACAATGACATAAAAACATTTTTTTTAAAATTTAAGAGCAACACATCATACTTTTTGTCCATTTATGATTGCAATTAATGGTTTGGAACATATGTGGAAATAAGTCCCTTGTACAAGTTGCCTTGTAGCCAGAGCTACTGTCAAAGCTGCTGTGACAGAAAATGAATCAACAGCTTCTGACCAATCAGTTTTGAGGATTCAACAGCACTATGATGTTTTTTCGTTCAACTGTAACCGTAGTTCATAGCAGCAGAGGAACCCGCTATTAGACACAGTAGTGTCACGCTGTGCTATGCAGACCTGTGTCTCATTGCTTGGTTTCTGAAGGTTGTCTATGGTTCTTCTTTCCCATTAATGAGAAACGAACGCCAGGGAAGATTCCTCAATTGACCAGCGGAGGACTCAATCGCCTGAGTTCTAACATGGGACCACATTACCTAAGAACCCATTGGAGTACATTACCCAAGAGCCCAGATCCGTGGACTGGGCCCCAGTTAACATCAAGGGCTTCATTTTGATTACTCAAATCAATATAAATCTTACCTCAGAATACCACCGCAGTCTAATGGCCATACGGAATGCCTAAATCAAAAACTCACGCTGCTTTCTTCCCTGGGGAGAGTATACACAAAATTCAATCCTCAAACCCTCCAGAAAGTTAACACCCTTCAGTGCGTTCTAGGGTTCCAACCCCCTCTAGTCCCACGGTCCGGTGAACCGTCTGAAGTACCTGTGGTGGATGACTGGTTTCGATGCAGTGAAACAGTTTGGAGAAAAGCCCATGTCCACCTACTGCGGGTCTATAACAGGGGACAAGCTCAAGCTGAAAGCTATCACCGCCCCAGCCCGAACTACGCTCCAGGACAGAGGGTGTGGCTTTCAACCCGGGAACTCCGTCTTTGCTTACCCTGCAATAAACTCAGTCCCAGGTACGTGGGTCCATTCAAAATCTTGAGACAAATCAATCCTGTGTCATATCGCCTCCAATTGCCTGCTAATTACCATATCTCTACCACTTTTCATGTCTCACTGCTGAAACCTGTTGGTGATCTGAGGGAGGAAGTGGAAAGCAGTGACCCAGGCCCCCCACCCATGATCGTGGATGACGAGGAGGCATATCAAGTGTGAGACCTACTAGACTCCAGACAGCGAGGATGCCAGATCCAATATCTGGTAGACTGGGAGGGGTATGGTCTGGAGAAGAGGTCCTCATTCAATGTGGGTGATATCCTTGACCCCATTCTCATCCCTGAATTCCACAGCACTCACCTGGAAAGCCCAGCTCCTCGACCTTGGGGTAGACCCCGACGTCGGATGCGTCCTTGTGTCAGGAGCCACTTGGGGGGGGTCTGTCACGAACGACGGGAAAGATTTCTCAATTGACCACCAGAGGTCTCACTCGCCCGAGTTCTAACACGGGACCACATTACCCAAGAGCCCACTGGACTACATTACCCAAGAGACCGCCTGTGTGGACTGATTACAGCACACCTGTGTGCTCATCACATAAACTATCTAAACCCTGTGTGTTTGCTCATTCTGCACGAAATCTTGTTTGCCTCGGTGGCTGTTCTGAGCATTGTTATTTCTCCTGCCCTTCTATCTAGGTTTAACTCTGTCCAGGTTTATGTTTGGTATTTCTCCATGCAACATTCCTTCAGCTCATGTGATCTTTTGGACTCTTTTTAGCACTGTTTATTACCTGCCTCTGATTCCGCTGTTTATACTGATAGCTCTGCATACAGCTGTCTTTACGTTGAATTGGCCGTGTTGTTAGTTCATATATGGATCCCACTCAACCTGAATCCTCGTTACAGAAACATAGAAGCTGAGATTTTAATATGGGAATAAGTGCACACAGTGGGGCCATCAGGGTCCACCATTGGTACAGCTGCTTTAACATGTAACAACTGCTTCCTCTTTGGAAATTTTTAATGGAAACAAGTGTGTATCTTAATATAACATTTACAATATAGTATGTCATCCTCTGTGTGATATGAAGTGAATCATGCAGACATGGGCCAGCAGCTTCAGGTAATGTTCACATCAACCAACAAAAAGGAGGCATTTGACCGTGGCATGATTGTTCGTGCCAGATGGGCTAGTTTGAGTATTTCTATAACTGCTGATCTTCTGGGATTTTCATGCACAATAGTCACTAGAGTTTACGCAGAATGGTGCAATAATAAAAAAATAGCCAGACTTGTTCGAGTTGACAGAAAGGCTACAGTAAATCACATAACCACTCAAGAATCTCAGAATGCACAACATGTAAAATCTTGAGGCGGATGGGCTAAAACAGCAGAAGACCACTTCTGGTTTCACTTTTGTCAGCCAAAAACAGAAACCTGAGGCTGCAGTGGGTACAGGTTCACCAAAACTGGATGGTTGAAGACTGGAAAAATATGGCCTGGTCTGATGAATCTCGATTTCTGCTTGCAGATGGTTGGGTCAGAGTTTGGCCCAACAGCATGAATCCATGGACCCAACCTGCTTTATGTAAAAAGTCCAGGCTGGTGGAGGTGGTGTAATGCTGTGGGGAATGTTTTCTTGGCACACTTTTGGCCTGTTTAATACCAAGCAATCATTGATTGAATGCCACAGTCTATTTGAGTATTGCTGCTGACCATGTGCATCCTTTCATGGCCACAATTTACTTCTAATGGCTTCTTCCAGCATGATAATGCACCATGTCACAAATCAACAGTCGCATCAAACTGGTTTCATGAACATGACAATGAGTTCAGTGTTCTTCAGTGGCCTTCCCATTCATCAGATCTGAATCCAGTAAAACACCTTTGGGATGTGGTAGAGCAGGAGATTCACAACATGACAGTGCACATGAAAAATCTGCAGAAATTGAGTGATACAAGCATATCAACATGGACCAGAATCTCAAAGGAATTTTTCCAACATCTTGTGGACTCAATGCCATGAAGACTTAAGGCTGTTTTGAGAGCAAAAGGAGGCCTCACCCAGTATTAGTATAGTGTTCCTAATGAAGTGCTTGTTGAGTGTACATTTGTATGTTTGTAGTAAACTTGGAAAACATGTAGTTATTTCAAATGAAGGGTGTTTTTTTTAAGTGGTTGCTATTTCACTAATTAGGAAACATTGCACTGACTCCAGGGCTTAATTTGTACTCTGATGTTCAAAAGTGACAGACAGGACGAGGAGAGTGGGGGAAATGGTGACGGACTGTATTATAATTATGAAAGCTGAAAAGAGGTGCAAATTGAATCAGGTGTTGCCTTAAAAGGTCAATTTAATTGTGTATTATTAAATTAAAATGACCATTTGACCTCTACATTAGCCAATAAACTAAATGTGAACTCTGAACTGAGTCCATATAGCAGATAATCAAAATGCTGTTGGTGAGCCATCATTTCTCTCTTTATATCTCTTTACATGTAACACTTAAGACTTTGGTGTAAGTATACCTAACTTAATATGATTATCTTCTTAAAAAGTGCAGAGGATAATGTCATTGCAGCACTACTAAGAGGCTTATGGAGGATTTTCTTATCTAAACCAATAAGACTATTACTTTGATGGCGACACAACAGTGCCTACTAATAGGGAAAGTGTGATTACCTTTCCTTAAAATGTACAATATACAAAAAAATTAAAAAAATAATTCCAGGCACCTATTAGGCTCGATGGATAAGAACAGTGATTATTCGTCTTACTACAGGTAAAACGGCCTGCCGAGATTTGACTGATGACCGGCTGTTAAAGCAATTAAGATCTGGATGAAAATGCCTTTGAGATACGAACATGCTGTTTCAGCTGAGTCATTTTATGTTCTTTTATGTAATTTTTTTAAGAATTTTAAATAATAGAACTATATAAATGTAAATTCTCTGATACTTTCAGTAAATCTTTGCAGTTTTAATTCATCCACATGACTTACATTCAGAATTATTGGCACCCTTCCAGAGAACAGGCAGAAATATGAAGATTGTATCAAATAAACATTACCTACAACAATTAAACATTTTTACACAAACAACTGGAGAAACTACTTATATTATTTGTAACCAAATGTTTTCCTTTTTTTTTTTTTTAATAACTATGTTGCAAAATGATTAGCACAATGAAGGCCACACACAATGATTGTGTGGTGTAGTCTGTACAAAAAACAAGTAATTATATTGGTTTAGACTTTCATATTCTTCCAAAAATTAGTTTGACACAAAAAAGAGGTTGTCAGCAAAAGCCCAGTATTCTGGGCGATATGAATTACAGCAGTTTTATAGTCATCATTGCAGGCTGTGTAAAAGTTTTTCACACAGCTTTCACCCACATAAAGTATGGATGTTAAAGCTTTGAGACAGAAGGTGAATAAAGAGAAAAAAGACATGAAAAGAGAAAGAACTACATGAGTTGTAGCCATGCCTGCGCTGCCCGCAGCTGATCTAGCAGTGGAAGAAAAGCCAATAATCTGAGCCGGTTCCTATTGATCAGAGAATATTTACAGTATGTCAATATTATAAAGGAACGGCAGGATTTTTGCTGCGATTGATTCACTACTCTGCAAGATGTACTCATGCAACAGATTAGCTAATTAAATTCTAAATCCATTTCTGGAGTGAATGATGGTCCGATTACATGATTTATACCATGATAGAATGCTTCACCATGGTAAGTGTACCACCCACTAGGGGACTGATTCATGGGATCCATATGAAGGATTGAAGGATGAAGAAAAGAACAGAAGTGGCTCTGATTACTGCTAATAAAGCAAGGCCTAGTTTCACAAATGCAATTTTTGATATAATTCTCACTCACCCTCTTCCTCAGATTGTAGGTGAGCACCAGGTTGCGTGAGAAGTGATTCGAGAAGGCTGTGTAGAACTCCAGGACTTTCTGTAAGGCATCACGTTTGATGATATGAAGATCACAGTAGGTTAGCGCACGGACATTGGCACAGGCCTGCGCTAAGTTCACTTCCTTCCAGAACACATCCCCAAACACATCACCTTTTCCTGAGAGAATTAAGAGAGAGAGAGAGAGAGAGAGAGAGAGAGAGAGAGAGAGAGAGAGAGAGAAAGGAAGAGAGTGAAATTAAATCCCTGCATTACCTTCATGCACATGTACAAATGTTTCAAGGATCACAAGCGTGAATGTGTACTAAATATCATCTTAGCACTTGTTCAATTAATGCTTTCCCACTGAGGCTGAAAGAAATAGAGCTTATGTTTATAAATGAGCTTAAATGTTAATGTGCTTAACTGTGATGCAAAGTCAAACACAAAGCATAGCCTTAACACACTGATTACATTTGATGCTGCAACAGTACAAACATCCAAAACTGGAACATAGCCATCAGTAAAGAAATCAACTTTACACCATGTACTGAGTCACTCTGCATGGATATAAATGACTGCATGTTATTATTAAATGTATAAAATCCAGTGCAAATGTTTGTACACCCATAGATATTGGATGAAATAAGTGAGGAGTACAAATTTCACATGACAGTCTGTGCTGTAGTATGAAAATAATCCACCGCAAAATGAGCCAAAGTGGGTTATTCCTTTTATACCATAGCAAACTACCAACCATTACAATTAATGAACAACACATCATACTTTTCAACCATTTACATAACAGTTAATGTCATGGAATGTCTGCAAAGCAAGTTAGTTTATTCCAGTTATTACTTATGTTTAAACAGCTACAAATAAACTTCATTCAATCACTAGCCACTTTCTTCTCTCTCTCTTGAAGTAATTTTTTTTTAAAGCTTGCCAGGTTAGCAAGAAACTGCAAAGCGAAAACCCCTCTGTCATTATGACTCTTCTGTGCACAAAAAACATACTGACTGTTACAAATTGCTGACAATGGAGATCCCTTCCATAAATGTTAAATAAACTTCTTATAGACTTGACCATGTCAACATTTATATAAGTATTTTTCTTTTTTAAATAACATGTTTGAAATCTTTTTATTATTAGCCTTTAATATTATTGTGTAAATGATTAAGTAGACGTGTATGTAGATTATAACATTCGCTGTTTGACAATGTTTGTTACATTTTTGTGTCCCTTTAATGTTGTCCTGAGGGGATGCGAACTTGGCAGAAAACACTGAGCTGTATATACTTTGAAAGAAAATCAACATTTAAATATTAAATATTATGTTTAATTTGTGTTCTATTGAACCTACTGTACAGAGCACTACTTACAGTAGAATGTTCTGTATGTCTGTATATATATGACCTAAAACATCATCAGATTTTCACACAAGTAGACAACAAGAACCCAATTATACAAATGAGGCAAAATATTATACTTGGTCATTTATTTATTGAGGAAAATGATCCATTATTACATATATGTGAGTAGCAAAAGTATGTGAACGTCTAGTATAAGCAGTTTAATTTGAAGGTGAAATTTGAGTCAGCTATTTTCAATCAATAAGATAATAATCAGGTGTGACTGAGCACCCTGTTTTATTTAAGAACAGTTATCAATCTAAGTCTGATCTTCACAACACATGTTTGTGGAAGTGTATCATGGCATGAACAAAGGAGATTTCTGAGGACCTCAGAAAAAGAGTTGTTGATGCTCATCAGGCTGGAAAAGGTTACACAACCATCTCTAAAGAGTTTGGACTCCACCAATCCACAGTCAGACGGATTGTGTACACATGGAGGAAATTCAAGAGCACTGTTATCCTCCCAAAGGAGCGGTCAACCAACAAAGATCACTCCAAGATCAAGATGTGTAATAGTCTGCGAGGTCACAAAGAAACCAAGGTAACTTCTAAGCAGTTGTGTGCATGGCAGGTTTGCAAGGAGAAAGCCACTGCTCTCCAGAAAGACCATTTCTGCCTATCTGCAGTTTGCTAAAGATCACATGGACAAGCCAGAAGTCTGTTGGGAAAATGTTTGTGGATGGATGAGACCAATTTTTTTTTTCATTCAAATGAAAAGTGTTATGTTTGGAGAAAGGAAAACACTGCATTTCAGCAAAAGAACCTTATCCCATTTGTGAAACATGGTGGTAGTATCAAGGTTTGGGCCAGTTGTGTGCATCTTGGCTAAGACGACTTGCCATTGTTGATAGAACAATGACTTCTGAAGAATACCAGCGAATTCTAAAGGAAAATATCTGTCCATGAACTGAATCACAAGAGAAGGTGGGTCATGTCGCAAGACAACGCCCCAAACCACACAAGGCATTCTACCAAAGAATAGTTAAAGAAGAATAAAGTTAATGTTTTGGAATGGTCAAGTCAAAATCCTGATCTTAATCCAATAGAAATCTGGTGGAAGGACCTGAATCAAGAAGTTCATGTGAGGAAAACTATCAACATCCCAGAGTTGAAGCTGTTCTATACTGTGGAACAGGCTAAAATTCCTCCAAGCTGATGTGCAGGACTGAGGAGAAACGTTTTGTTGCAGGTATTGCTGCACAATGGAGACACAACAGATACTGAAAGCAAAGGTTCACATATTTTTGCCACTCACAGATATGTAATATTGGATCATCTTCCTTAATTAATAAATGTCCAGTATAATATTTTTTTTATCTCATTTGTTTAATTGAGTTCTTGTTTTAGGACTTTTAGGACTGGAGATGTTTTAAAATCTGATGTTTTAGGAGCACTTATATGTTCCATCCTATGTAATGAGAGTGTAATGAGAAAGCCATTGGAGCAGCTTTCATTTAAAAATTATTCCTGCATGAGGAACAGCTGAAGTGTAGCATAAAAAAAATGAACAAAACATGATGCTAGACTAAAATGCAAATTTAATGGGACTTGACAGCTGTCACATATACACTTTTCCCTAAAGGATCCTTTAAGAGGTCTTATTGGTGTATAGTCAATACAGACCAAGTCAGCTCTCTTTCATGAAAAATCCATCCTCTTACTTTGGTGAGCTCATTTCGCTGCAAACAGTCCACATAGTAATTATGTACGTCACTACAAGCACAATATTAAGATGCAGAGCCTATGCATATGAAAATGTGACTGTGCCTCCTGTGTGCATGCAGCTGGCAGCAGGACTGTAATTGAATGAATTAAAAGACCATGAAGCACATGTGACAATGAGAATCTGAAGCTGCCCCCAATAACAAAAGGCATCCAGTTTTTAAATCCATTTTGATAAAGGCTATTTGTTTCATTATGGGGAAAACACATTCATTACTGAAAGTGCTAAAATGCAGCCAAGCTCATGCAACGTGAAAAATTAACATTTGTGCCATTTGCCAGTTACCAGCATAAAACATTCATCATCTTTACCCCCCAAATCTCAATCTATATCTCAAACAGCAATGACAAAGAATAAATAGCGCACATTATAGCATATTGTGAAACACAAGACGCATGATATGCTCTTGTGAAACCCAAGAAGAAAAAAGTATTACAATTCTAGCTGTGGCACAAGGCTGTCTTAAGTTTATTTTACTTTTCTGAGTACAGTTTTGACACATTCAGAACCTGACTTTCATGAATCAGGCCAACCTCGACTCCTTCATTATGATCATTAAACTCTACACCAGAGGTAGATTCACTGTAACCGAGTCCAGTCTCTGTGCTGCACCAAGGGGAAATGTTTTTCCAAAAGGGACTCCACTGAGAAGTTTAACCTCATATATTCAGTTAATTAAAAGGCAAATGAATCTAGTAATTCAACTATGTAAGAGTGATTGCTGCCTGGAACCCCTGAGGGTACTCACTCAAGTATGAAGAAATCTGCGGCATAGCATTTTCTTCACTGGAGCTTAAAGAATTCATTATCATTTAAGAACCCATATTTCAGGATCAGAGCTAAAGGAACCAAAGCTAAATACTGTATAAGAGATCGAATGTATAATGTAAAAACTGTATGTGACTGTATAGGGCCGGGGGTTGCACGACTACAAATGTTTACTCGTTGACCACTAAGTCAAAAAAGAAGTCGACTTTTCCATTGTTGAAACAATGTTTCAGGACATTGATATTTTTAAGTGGTTTTATTTGTGCAGTGAAGAATGTTTCAAACGGCATCTAGGGTATGAATTCAATTTCCTGTTTCTGTGAGTTTTTGGGCTACAATGAATTGGTGCAATAAATGTGCAAAATAATAAATCTGTTTATTCTATTATACAATTTAAGGACATACTAAGGCTGAGCTGAAATAGTTGACTCTAAAACTGAGTGTGCTCAGCATGGCAATGAAGCTCCTTACAGCTTAATTATCGATGGAGGATTTGAGGTTTAGAGCAGTGTCTAGAAGATTTTTTTCCGCCATGTTCAACTTCAACGCCATGTTCAAAGCATCGGAAAATTAGCCTCTTTGAGTAGGCTTATGCCATGAAGCATGACTTGGTTTGTTTTCTTTCTGGAATTTCACTTCAATTCTGTTTTTGCTCTTTTCATTTCACATTCACAGCCAAGTGACAGTATAGATTAAAAACAAACATTCAGGATGATATTATCCATAAATCAGTTTACACAACTGAAAGGGAAATCCCCAGAAAGGGACATGAGTTTTCTTTTGATTCCACTGAGGTCATTTGTAGCTAGTTCCATTTCACGTCCACTTTAACAGAACTGAGTATAGTTCATTTAAAAAGAACTATATGTGAAGAAAACTTAAATACCTGCCTTTTGGTCATACGAATTTGCACTCATTGTTTTCCAGAGGGATGATGAGTAGACTTTCTGGAGGAATAATGTTGTATGAGTAGCACTTCGGATGAACCTACCCAATATGGCAACCACCTCATCATCTTGAATGACCTCCAGGGATCCTGACACCACAAAGCAGAGACTGTCCACACTTTCGCCTGCGTGGTAGATTAGGTCCCCTGGAGCACAGTGAATGGTCTGAAACTCCATGGCAAGAGCCCTCAAACACCCATCGCTAGCCAAGCGGAATGCAGGATGCTCTTTGAACACCTTCCTGTTGAGATGGACACAAATATCCGCTCGCATATCCTTCGGGCATATCTGCAACACCTGAAGGAAAACAGAGTAAAAGGACCAATTCTTCACCTCCAAAGTGTCGCTGATGGATGTTTCTTTTTGATTCCTTTTTTTTGCAATCAGACAACTAAGAATAATGGATAAGACTTAAGTCAGACTCGGGTTGTAATCCTTTTGATAGAATGGAAGCCATCCTAAAAGGACATCTGAACACGTGCCAGACTTCTTGCACACTGTGATTTTCAGAAAGTTTAACATAACATTTTAAGTGTGATCTTGAACATATAAAGCACATTTGTCACTTTGCTACGGATGTTATTGCAACAAGATAACAAATGAGCCCACGTGATAGTTAGAGTGAGTGATGAAAACAAGCTCCTTGCACACAAATTATAGTCTCTTGACAGCACTTGGCGCCAGGTACCTTGTCAGTGTCGATTCCCCTGGACATGGACCAAGTGGAGACAATGTAGTCCATTACTCTCTCACTAAGCCCCTTAGGGACCTGGTAGAGCTTCAGGAAATCTCTCACACTGTTCAGCATCTCATGGTAGCGATTAGTGTTAGCATACATCTGCTGGAAGATGGTGGTCACGTTTCCGAAGATGGTGGCATACAGAAGGGCTGGAAAGACACAACAATGATAATAAATCGCAATGATTATAAATAAGAATTTCATTGTTAATTTTAGTAATTTGTTTAAGTATTCACACCAGTGAACTTTTCCACATTATTTAGTGTTTCAACTTAGAATTAAAATTGACCTAATTTGGATATTTAGCTTTTGGTTTACACAATATATCACAATGTATTTCACAGTTGATAATATTTTTTATATTTTTTATATTTAAAAAACAAAACAAAAAAAACAACACAGACATGTGTTGATTGCATAAGTATTCACCCCTACCAATCCTTGGTCGAAACACTTTGAAGTTACATCTTTAAGTCTGTGTTTCTGTAAGTCTTTCAGCTTTGCACATCTGAATCCTGATAATTTTGCCCATTCTTCTTTGCAAAATCAAGTTGAGGTCTGGGCTTTGACTGCTCCATTCTAATGTATTCAGGTTCTTGGATTTAAACTACACTATGAGTTCACAAACTACTACATTCACACTAAATGGGACAAAAATATACATTAGGGTTAAGGGTGGGATTAGCGTTTTTACCTTTTCTTAAGACTTGTTTCGCACTCGTTTTGTTCATTCTCACATATTACATATTATCTCTCTATGCATCCCAGTTCTGTTAAAAGGCAAATTCATTGTAAATTCCATTACAAATCTATTACCAGTCAATAAAATTGAGCTACAAACAAATACTGCATGTTCAGCAGTGGCCCTGCAGATTGATTCCCTCTCTGACAATTAGTCCCCACAGGTCAGCACTTTTTCATAGGTATGTCACCCTCTGTCCTCTGAGAGATGCCCCTCTCCCAAGTCAAGCTGATACAAATCAATTCTGGCTCTGGCAATACCAGTGACAGATGAGCCTGCTGGATCCCATTTCAAGTTAAGTGAAGCGTGAAGACTACTCTGCACTCTGCTTTAATGCAGTGGACACTTGGTACGGTGCCAAATTGTTTAGCAGCTCCCGGCATGGCGTATTCCTTGCTGCTCCAGAGAACAGCAAACAACCTTGCCAAAGGAGATTCACAGCAAAGGTGTGTTTGCATGTTAGTCACAGTGTGGGATTAATGGCAACTTCATGCAGACATTAAGTACACAGCAGATAGACAGCCTGAGAACAGGTTCTGTCAGGGTATAAAACTGGAGGCGTTCATCACGGCCAACAGCAGCATTGACCGTCCAGTGAACGTGTACCTGACTGCATCGGTGATGACAGTTGTACTGCCATCTTTATCCCAGTGTGATGCAAAAGCACCAGCTATAATGGAAGAGGTAAATTCAAACAGTCAAAGGCAATACTACCATTCCATGATATTATATTTACTGCCATCTCACTGATCTCTGAATGTTAATAAAATGGCAAGTTCTATTTCACAAGTCACATCCTTTTAACAAAAAAATCAATGTAAGATAATACATCCAAATAAGTCTTTTAATATGGCCTAGGAACATTTCTACATCATTAACTTCACTGAAAATGCCAGGCTCTATGAACATGCATCTATATGAATATAGAAATATGTAAACATTCCCATGTTCTCCTTCCATTCATAGAAGCTATTCGGCTAGTAAACTAGTGGGATTTTAGTATGAGTCTTAAGTGGCATCGCTTGTTCTAATATGTTATCATTTCAATAGTAACAGCTCATTCACAGAGCCTTGTATGGCAGATGCTCCACATAAGCTAATGCTAATAATAATTAGATTTAAAATGTGTTTTTATTTAACAGAATATTGTATACATTTTGAGTAGATGGAAGTTTTCTGTAAGGAGATGTTTATGTAATATTTATAGAAGCAGAGTTGTATCACACCACTTCATGGTGGATTAGTTTCCTATAGCAGCATGGCACGTTATTCATTATTCCTTACACACATCATGTCAAAATACACCAATCAGCCATAATAATAAAACCACCTGCTTAATATTGTGTAGGTTTCACTTAGGCCACCAAAACAGCTCTGACCCATCGAGGAATGCACTCCACGAGACCTCTGAAGGTGTGCTGTGGTATCTGGCACCAAGCAGCAGATCCTTTAAGTCCTGTAAGGTTGGGCTATGTGGATTGGACTTGTTTGTCCAGCACATCCCAGAGATGCTTGATCAGATTGAGATCTGGAGAATTTAGTACGCAGCCCTTTATGCAGCAAGCTGTGATGCACTATGTGCTCTGACACCTTTCTATCACAACCAGCATTAACTTTATCAGCAATTTTGCTACACTAGCGATCAGACCAGACAGGCTTGCTTTCGCTCCCCATGCGAATCACTGAGCCTTGGGTGCCCATGACCCTGTCACTGGTTCACCGGTTGTCCTTTTGGTAGGTATTAACCACGGTATACTGGGAACATCCCACAAGACCTGGCATTTTGGTGATGCTCTGACGCAGTCATCTTGGCATCACAATTTGGCCCTTGTCAAAGATGCTCAGAACCTAACGCTTGCCCATTTTTCCTGCTTCCATCACATCAATTGTGAGAGCTGACTGTTCACTTGCTGCCGAATATATCCAACCCTTTGACAGGTGCCATTGAAATGAGATAATCAATGTTATGACTGATCAGTGTAAGTTCTATGTCTTTCAAATCTTATATTTTTCATTTCGTTTTAGGCTTTTTCAACAACATACAAACTGTAACTTACTCACTCAGTGTCTATATTTAGTCTGGCTGCAGAAACCATATTAACTAAATTGTGATATAAGTGCACAGAGGTATTACAGTGTATATGAAATTACTGCATGAATCTCCTTTTCTAGTCCTAACCACAGCATCCCTAAGGAGACTGCATTTCTTGTGTGGTTGTGAAAAGCTTTTCTCCATAAAATGGGACAATCAAGGAAACTCTGTGTAAAGGATATTCTGTAGCAAGAATCATGGTTACCAGGGTTTATTCCCTACTGATTCCAATCCTATAGTCTGATTGCCTGGAAGGATGAAATGATAAGGATCTATTTCCCAGCAGGTTAAGACCAGTGAAAGTAAGTAACATTTCTGAACAGAGATTTGAACTGAATATCTGTCTGAATATGTAGGGATTTTCTTTGAAGAACACCTGTGCAGGTGCTACAGTGGTGCAGCAGGGAGTATCTTCTGAAAGCTCTAAAACCTCTACATCTTTACACTTAATAAAAAGACCGGATGTAGCAATATGCATGAACATGAAGCTTAAGAAACACCACATGTCTTACTTGCCATCTCTGGTAGCTAGCTGGCTAGCAAACTAGCTCACATTTGTCATTTGAGACATTAGTAAGATTTCAGTATCTTACTCATTTGCATTGTTATATTCTCAGCAATTTAGCAGTACCCAGACCTCTCCAAATAAACCATAACAACCAAAAATATGTTCATTATTTACAGCTAATTCAGCTAGATAACTGTCAGTAAGCTAACTCATCTCTAGTAAACATTTCTGAAAAACTGCTTTGAGACACTGTCCATTGTTAAGTGCTATACAAATAAAACTGAATTGAATTGAATTTATAATTGTATAAGATGCAGGCAAGCCTGTGAAAATATAAGACAAAGATAAAAATTTTGCTCATTAATATTACCTAGTTAGCTAGCTAAATGCTAATTTAGCACACAGGTTCTAGTGCTAAAAGTTACTCATTACTACATTTATACTGCATGTACCGGTAGTATACTACATATATTGGTGGATGTGATAGGTTTAAACTGAACCTGTCAGACCATGGTGACAAGTGCCATGTGCTAGTGTTTAATTTGGTGTAGGTTTTGGTCCTGTCTCCACCCCCCCTGTCCTATTATTGGTTTGTTACCTGATTGTGTCCTCCTATTTTGCATCAATTCTTGATTTGTTTGTCTGTGTATACCCTTTCTTTGTTTTATCATGCTTTTTTATAGTGTTTTTTATTCCAAGCCCTGGTTTTCACCTTTGCCTGTTCACCATGTTTATGATAATGGATGATCCCTATTTATCACTGCTGTCTGTATTTTGACTCACGCTATGGATAATGACTGTTGGATTTGCCCTAATAATTGAAAAGAAAGAAATAAACCAAATATTCAAATAATAAGCACATTATTTCAATGTGTACAAAAATATTTCGACTGTTTATTCGATTCTGATTTTTTATTCCTTAATATCCCACTTTTTTGATAGATCTAATTTTTTTTAATTATTATTATTTGTTAAGATTCGGATTAAACACATTACGTTCAAGTGACTAGTTAACCCAGCTAATAACTATAACAACTCAATCATAAATATAACTTTGATAATGTCGGGTTGCTATTTCCACTATTTATTTTTAATTGGCAGGCCTTTAGTTATGCTTCACAGATGCTTGGGCCCTCTTTTTTTTTTGTCCCCCCCCCCTATTCCTAGCACTTTATAAGGATGAGTTTAAACAGATTATCCAGAAATCGCGGTTTTTTTTCTCCCGAGTACAGTGGAAATAAAAGTTGTTCGTCATGGTGTGACTGAAGTGTGTGTGTGGGGGGGGGGGGGGGACTTTTCGTTCCATGCTGAAAGCATAACTGAGAGTCTTCTGATAAAACTCAACAAAATACTCCAAACCACACAGGTGATTAACCCTTACATTAGGGTCTGCAGTAACTGCATAGTGCACAACGTAGACTGGCAGTATAATTAGTAGTTTTGTTGCTCACAGATCAAACACTGAGTCATGGAGATGCCTACTTTCACTGGCAGTAAAATAATAGCCTTTCTGATTTTTATATATATATATATATATATATATATATATATATATATATATATATATATATATATATATATATATATATATATGTGTGTGTGTGTTTGTTCTCTGTCAGTGCCTGACAGTTGTAGATAATCTTACTGTCAGCATTTGTTCTGCTAAAACAAAATAAATGCCCCAGGATGGCGGTTGCTATGGTGATGTCATACCTTTCCAGAACTGCATATGCATAGTTTTGATCTTGCAGTGACAGTTTCAAAATATCTAAAAGACAACATATACCTACACTGTATAAAGGAAAGGAAAAGTGGAAGTTTTCCACTTTTCTTCACCCAAATGCTCTTATATCCAACATAGCTTAAAGTAAAAAGCTGTAAAAGGCTAAATCTGAGCTCTGATAAGAAGCAAGAAACACACTGTCATCATGTTATCAGACCTCAAATGTGTTAGTGTTCTCTCTCATATTCTCTCAGTAAGACAACACTGCTTAAAGACCTTACAGCTGCAAATTAAAGACAAGCGCCCCTCTCAGCAGTTTGTAGCGGATCGTGTCAGCTAAAGCTCCCGGATTTAGCACCCTGTCAGTTCCAAGAGTTACAGCTCGCACAAATACTCTGAACAGGGCCCTGTAAGGCATGTTGGAGCATTTAAAGCTTTTTCATAGAACCACAGATATTGCACCCATGAATTATCTCGAAAGTTTCTCCAGACAGCCATGAGATCAAATGGAAATAAAAGGGAGATGCTTACATCTCCTCTCTAAGCTTTTTCCCCTGAGACAAAGGAACCCATCTCACATACACTCGCATCTCCTTTTGAGTTTCAGAAGCGACATCAACATAGTCACATGCTGTTCTCAGATCTACCAACTTGATTACACTATGTGTCAAGTTCATTACTACCAACTTTAATATAAGCATGCTAATGTACAGTATATTTGGTATTTATTTTTGGTATACGAGCATATTTAAGTATGTTTGAAGAGAAGTACATTAGTGTACTTTTTGCATGCAAGTACTTGGACAAAAGTACACTAATGTTTTTACTTTAATTTACTTTACTTTATTTAACAGGGAGAATACACATTAATTGACATGGGTCCATCCATACATCCATCCATCTTTTACCGCTTACTCCTTCTTCAGGGTTGCGGGGAAGCTGGAGCCTATCCCAGGGAGCATCGGGTACAAGGCGGAGTACACCCTGGACAGGGTGCCAGTCCTAATTGACATAGGTATTTATGATAAATGTGTCAGATTTAGGCAAATTGCTCATGTTACCCACTGTCTCTGGAACAGATCAAAAAGAAAGAAAGAAAAAAAAATCAACAAAACAACATTAAAAGAACCTGGTTACATAACACATAAAACTGAAAATGTGTTATGAATTATATTTCCGATTTATGACCTTGTATGCCTCACTAATTCAGTTTCATATAGCCCTGAAACTCCACACTTCTCGTACCATACAGCACATCCTTTCCATTTTCTCTATGGGCTTGCTGTTGTAATTAAATAACGATCGCTCTAATGGGCAGTGTGAAGTCGCTGAGGTGTGGTGAAGTGTTTGACTTGTAGCCATCCAAGTCTCATGGGGTAGGAGGAGCGGAGAGTATGTTTTACAGACAGATGCCAAGGGAAAGAAAATGACAGGCAGCACTGAGACTACATGAGCCAGAGTTTTATCAGGCTCTCTCTTCAACTGCCATTTCTGCTATTTGAGCATCAGACAGACCTGCTGCAGCAAAAACACATGGAAATAAATAACATAGTGCTTGCATTTTGTAATATTAGAAAGTGTCAGATGGTTCATTCGGTGAGTTATCCTTCCATTTTGATATGAGGCTTAAATGTGCAATGGAGAAATAGGCCTGTTATTGTAGTAGCAGTAGTAGTAGCAGTAATAGCTGTAGCAGTAGGAGTAGTAGTAGTAGCAGTAATAGCTATAGCATTAGGAGTAGTAGTAGTAGCAGTAGCAGCAGTAGTAGGAGCAGCAGCAGTAGCAGTATTAGTAGTAGGAGCAGCAGCAGTAGTAGTAGTAGCAGTAATAGCAGTAGCAGTAGGAGTAGTAGCAGTATTAGTAGCAGCAGCAGTAGTAGTAATCGTCATAGTAGGTAGTAGTAGCAGTAGTAATAGTAGTAGTAGCAGTGGTAGTAATAGTAGCAGTAGCAGCAGCAGTAGTAGTAGTAGCAGTAGTAGTTGTAGTAGCAGTAATAGCAGTAGCAGCAGTAGTGGCAGTAATAGCAGTAGCAGTAGGAGTACTAGCAGTATTAGCTGCAGCAGCTGTAGTAGTAATCCTCATAGTAGTAGTAGTAGCAGTAGTAGTAGTAGGTAGTAGTAGAAGTAGTAATAGTAGTAGCACCAGCAGCAGTAGTAGCAGCAGCAGTGGCAGCAGTACTAGTAGTAGTAGTAGCAGTAGGAGTAGTAGCAGTAGTAGGAGTAGTAGCAGCAGCAGCAGTGGTGGTGTAGTGGTGTTAGCGAGTAGTGGTAGCAGCAATGGTAGCGGTAGTGGTAGCAGTAACGATGGGGAGTGGCAGCGGCGGGGATGGTGGCAGCAGCAGCAGTGGTAGTAATAGTGGTAGTGGCAGGTGGTGGTAGCGGTAGTGGTGGCGGTGGTGGTAGCGGTGGCAATGGTAGTGGTAGCAGTGGCAGTGGTAGCAAGGACAGTGGGATGGTGGTGGGAGGCGGCAGTGGTGAGTGATAGTGGGATGGTGGTGGCGGTGACAGTGGGATGGCAGCGGCAGTGGATGTGGTATGTGGTGTGGTAGCGGCAGCAGTGGTAGTGATAGTGGTAGCAGCGCGGCGGTGGTGGTAGCGGTGGCCGTGGTAGCGTGGTAGTAGTACAGGGGCAGTGGTGGTAGTGGTAGTGGTGGCAGCGGCGGTGGTGGTAGCAGCAGCAGTGGTGGTAATGGTAGGTAGTGGTGGCAGCAGCGGTGGTAGTAGTGTGTAGTGGTGGCAGCGGCGGTAGTGGTAGCAGCGGTGTAGTAGTTGGTGGTGAGTGGTAGCGGCAGTGGTAGTAGTAGTGGTAGTGGCAGCAGCAGCAGCGGTGGTATGCAGTGGTGGTAATGTGGCAGCGGTGGTGGTAATGGTAGTGGTGGGGCGGCGGTGGTGGCAGTCGTGACGGCAGTGGTGAGTATTAATGGTGGTGTTGGCGACGGCTGTGTAGTGGCAGTGGTGGTGGTAGTAGCAGCAGCGGTGGTGGTAGCGGTGGTGACGGTGGTAGTAGTTGGTGGTGGTAGCTGACGCGGTGTAGCGGTGGTGGTGGTGGCAATAGTGGTGGTGGCAGCGGCAGCAGTGAGTAGCGGTGGTAGCGGCAGTGGTGGTGGTAGTGGTGGTGGTGGCGGCGGTGGTGAGTGGTGGTGGTGGCAGCGGTGGTGGTGGTGGCAGCGGCGGCAGTGGGCCGTGTGGTGTGTGTGTGGCGGCGGCGGTGGTGGTGGTGGTGGTGCGGCGGTGGTGTTCGCGGTGGTGGTAATGGTGGTAGTGGTGGCGGCAGCGGCGGTGGTAGCAGTGGTGGTAGTGGCGGCAGCGGCGGTGGTTGTGCGCGATGGTGGTAGCGGTGGTATATGGTGGCAGAGTAGTGAGTAGTGGTAGCGGTGGTGGTGACAGCGGCGGTGGTGGTAATAGTAGTGGTAGCAGCAGCGGCAGTGGTAGCAGTGGTGGTGGCAGTGGCAGTGGGATTGCCAGCAGCAGCAGCGGTGGAGTGGTAATGGCAGGCGGTAGTGGCAGTGGGCGGCAGTGGTAGTTAGTATTGTTAGGTGGTTAGCGGCTGTGGGTGGTAATGGTGGTGTGGTAGCAACCGGTAGTGGCGGCAGCGGTAACAGCAGCAGTGGTAGTAGTAATGGTAGTAGTAGCAGTGGCGGTGGTAGTAGTGGTGGCGGCGGTAGTGGTAACGGTGCGATAGTGGTGGTAGCAGTGGCGGTGGTAGCAGCAGCGGTGGTAGTGGTGGTGGTAATGGTAGTGGTAGCAGCGGCGGTGGTGGCAGTGGTGGTGGTGGTGGCAGCAGTGGTGGTGTGTAGTGGCGGCGGCGGCGGCAGCGGTGGTGGTAATGGTGTTGGTGGTAGCAGCAGTGGTGGTGGCAGTGGCAATGGTGGTGGTAGCGGTGAGCAGTGGTAGCAGCGGCGGTGGGATTGGTAGTGAGTAATGGTGGTGGTGGCAGCGGCAGTGGTGGCGGTGGTAGTGAGTGGTGGCAGCAATGGTGGTGGTAGCAGCAGCGGCGGCAGTGGTAGCAGTGGTAGCAGCGGCGGCGGTGGTTAGTGGTGGTGGCGGCGACAGTGGTGGTGGTAGTGGTAGCGGCGGTGGTAGTGGTAGCGGCAGCGGCGGCGGTGGTAGTAGTGGCGGTGGTGGTGGCCAGCAGCGGCAGTAGTGGTAATGGTGGTGGTAGCGGCAGCGGCGGTGGTAGCACTAGTGGTGGCGGTAGCGGTGGGGTACCAGCCGGCAGCAGCGGTGGTAGTGGTAGTAGTGGCAGCGGCGGTAGGAGTGGTAAGTAGCGGCAGCGGTGGTGGCAGTGGGCGGCAGTGGTAGTGGTATGGTGGTGTTAGCGGCGGCTGTGGTAGCATGTAGTGGTGGCGCGGCAGACGGCAGTGGTAGCGGCAGCGGTAGCAGCAGTGGTGGTAATGGTAGTGGTGGCAGCGGCGGTGGTAGCAGTGGTGGTGGTAGTGGCAGCGGTGGTAGTAGCGGCAGCAGTGGTGGTGGTAGCGGTGGCGGTGGTGGCAGCGGCAGTGGGAGTGATGGTAGAAGCGGCGGTAGTGAGTAATGGTAGAGGTGGTAGTAGCAGTAACAGTGGGGTGGTGGCGGCAGTGAGATTGGTAATAGTGGTATTAGTAGCAGCAGCAGTAGTAGCAAGTAGTAGTGGCGCAGCAGCGGTGGTAGTAGCAGTGGGCGTGGTAGCAGGTGATGGTAGCAGAGACAGGGGTAGTAATAGTAGTAGTAGCAGCAGTGGTAGTAGCAGCAGCAGTGTTGGTGATAGTAGTAGTAGTAGAGCAGCAGTGGTAGTAGTAATAGTAGTGGTAGGCAGCAGCAGCAGTGGTAGCGTGTGGTGGTGGTGGCAGCAGTGGTAGTAGTAGTGGTAGTAGCAGCGGCGGTGGTGAGTGGGCGGCGGCAGTGGTAGTGGTGATAGTGGTGTTAGCGGCGGCTGTGGTGGCAGTGGTGGTGGTGGCAGCGGCGCGGTAGTGGTAAGCAGTGGTGGCGGTGGTGTGTAGTGATGGTGGTGGTGGCGGCGGTGGTGGCGGTGGTGGTGGTGGCAATGGTGGTAGTGGCAGCGGCGGCGGTGGTAGCAGTGGTAGCAGTGGTGGCGGCAGTGGTGGTAGTGGTGGTGGCAGCGGCGGTGGTGGTGATGGTGGTAGCAGCAGTGGTGGTGAGTAGCAGCAGCGGCAGTGGTAGTGGTAATGGTAGTGGTAGCGGCAGCAGCAGCGGTAGTAGCGGTAGTAGTAGTGGTAGCGGCGGCGGGTGATTGGTGCGCAATAGTGGTAACGGTGGTATATGGTAGCAGGTAGTGGTAAGTAGCGGTGGTAGCGGCAGCAGCGGTGGTAGTAATGGTAGTGGTAGCAGCGGCGGCGGTGGTAGCAGTGGTAGCAGCAGCGGTGGTGGTAATGGTAGTGGTGGCAGCGGCAGTGAGTGGTAGTGGTAGTGGCAGCGGTGGTAGTGGTGACAGCAGCAGCAGTGGTGGTGGTAATGGTAGTGGTGGCGGCAGCAGCGGCGGTGGTAGCAGTAGTAGTAGTAGTAGCGGCAGCAGTGGTTGATTCGCGATAATGGTAGTGCGTGTGTATGTGTAGCAAGTAGTGGTAGTAGCGGTGGTGGTAGCAGCAGCAGCGGTGGTAGTAATGAGTGGTGGTGGCAGCGGCGGTGGTGGCAGTGGTAGCGGCGGCAGTGGTAGTATGGTGGTGTAGCAGCGGCAGTGGTGGTGGTGTGGTACAGCGGTGGTGGTGGTAGCAGCAGCGCGGTGGTGGTGGTAATGGGTGTGTTGGTGGTAGCGGCAGCAGCGGTGGAAGTGGTATGCGGCAGCGGTGGTAGGGTGGTAGCAGCAGCGGTGGCGGCGGTGGTGGTGGTAATGGTGGTGGTAGCAGCGGCAGCGGCGGTGGTAGCAGTGGTGGTGGTGGTAGCAGCGACGGTGGTGTGTGGGCGCAATGGTAGTAGCGGTGGTATTGTGGAGTGAGTAGTAGTGGTAGTGGCGGTGGTAGTGGCAGCAGCGGTGGTAGTAATAGTGGTGGTGGCAGCAGCGGTGGTGGTAGCAGTGGTAGTAGCAGTGGGGTGGGGTTACCAGCAGCAGCGGCAGTGGTAGTAGTGGTAGCAGCAGCGGTGGAGTGGTAATAGCGGCAGCAGTGGTGGGGGGCGGCGGCAGTGTTAGTAGTAGTAGTGAGTATTGGCAGCTGTGGTAGTAGTAGTAGTAGCAGCGGCAGCAGTGGTAGAGCAGCAGTAGGCAGTAGTAGTAATTAGTGGTGGTAGCAGCAGCATTAGTAGCAGTGGTAGTAGTAGTGGAGCGGTGGTAGTAGTGGTGCAGCAGCGGTGGTAGTGGTAATGGTAGCAGTAGCAGCAGCGAGCAGCAGTGGTAGCAGTGGTAGTAGTGGTAGCAGCAGCAGTGGTGGGTGGCGCAATAGTGGTGGCAGTGGTATATAGTGGCAGAGTAGTAGTGGTAGTAGCAGTGGTGGTAGCAGCAGCAGTGGTAGCAGTGGTAGTAGCAGTGGCAGTGGGGTAACAGCAGCAGCGGTGGTAACGTGGTACGGTAGCAGTGGCAGTGGTAGTAGTGG
Source organism: Ameiurus melas (assembly GCA_012411365.1). Classification (NCBI taxonomy): domain Eukaryota; kingdom Metazoa; phylum Chordata; class Actinopteri; order Siluriformes; family Ictaluridae; genus Ameiurus; species Ameiurus melas. The sequence goes on along the minus strand of CM022762.1, from coordinate 19,647,374 downwards.
TGGTAGCGGTAGCGGTGGAATTAGCAGTAGCAGTAGCATCTGATGAGGAGTGGTGGTAGCGGGTGGTGGTGGTGGTAGCAGCAGCGGTGTAGTGTAGTAATGGTAGCGGTGGCAGAGCGGTGGTGGTAGTGGTTGCAGCAGCAGCGGCGGTGGTAGTAGTAATGGTGGTAGTGGCAGCAGCGGCGGCGGTGGTGAGTAGTGGTAGCAGCAGCGGTGGTGGTAGTGTGACGGTGGTGGTAAGTGGTGTGTAATGGCAGAGTGGTGGTAGCGGTATAGTGGCAGCAGCAGTGGTAGCAGCAGTGGTAGTGGTGGCGGTGGCAGTGGGATGTGGCGGTGGTGGTGAGTGTGGCGGCGGCGTGGGAGTGGTAGTAGTGGTAGTAGTGGTAGCAGTGGTGGTAGGAGTGGTAGTGGTAGTGGTGGCAGCGGCAGTGGTGGTGAGTAATGGTAGTGGTAGCAGTAGCGGTGGATGGCAGCAGTGGTAGTGGCAATGGTGGTGAAGTGGTAGTGGCAGCGGTGGTGGTAGTAATAGTAGTAGTAGCAGCAGTGGTAGTGGTGGTAATAGTGGTAGCAATAGCGGTGAGTGGTGGTAGCAGCGGCGGTGGTGGTAGTTGGTGGTAGCAGCAGTGGTAGTGGTAGTAGCAGCAGCAGCAGCAGTGGTAGTGGTATGGTGGTGGTGGCAGCAGCAGCAGCGGCGGTAGTATTGGTGGTGGTGGTAGCAGCGGCGCGGTGGTGATGGTGTGGCTGGTGGTGTGAGTAAGTGGTGTATGGTGTGGTAGTAGTGGTGTGGTGGCAGCGGCGGTGGTGGTAGCGGTGTTGGTGGCAGCGGCGGTGGTGGTGAGCGGTGGGATTAGCTGGTGGCAGTGAGAATTGGCAGCGGCAGTGGTGGTAGCAGGTGGGATGTGGTGGTGGTGGTGGTGGTAGTGGTAGCGGCAGTGGTGGTGGTAATAGTGGTAGTGGTGGCATTGGGTTGCAGTGGTAGCAATGGCAGTGAAGTGGTGAGCAGCGGTGGTAGTAGTGGCCGCAGTGGTAGTGGTAGCAGTAAAAGTGGCAGCGGTGGTGGTGTAGTGGTGGTATTATTGGTAGCAGTGGGGTGCAGCAGCGGTAGTGGTGGTAGCGGTGTTAGTGGCAGCAGCGGTGAGTATAGTGGCAGCCGTAGTGGTAAGTGGTATGTATTAGCAGGAGGTGAGTGGTAGCAGTAATGGTAGCAGCAGCAGTAGTGAGTAGCAGTTGGTAGCAGCAGCAGTGGGTGGTAGTGGTAGTGGTGGCAGGCAATGGTAGCAGTGGGTGTTTGGTGGCAGTGGGATTAGCAGCAGCAGGGTAGTGACAGCAGCAGCAGTGGTAGTAGTGGTGGTAGTGGGTGGTAGTAGTAATAGTGGTAGTGGTGGTAGTGGTGGCAGTGGGTTGCAGTGGTGGTAGCAATAGCAGTAGAGTGTAGTAGCAGCGGTGGTAGTAGTGACGCAGTAGTAGTAGTGGCAGTAGAAGTAGCAGCGGTGGTATTATTAGTAGTGGTGGCAGCGGTAGTGGTAGTGGTAGCAGTAGCAGCAGCAGTAGTAGTAGCAGTATTAGTAGTGGTAGTGGTAGCGGTGGCGGGTGGGTGGCGGCAGTAGTAGTAGCAATAGCAGTAGAAGTAGTAGTAGCAGCAGCAGTAGTAGTAGTAATAGTAGTAGTAGCAGCAGTAGTAGTAGTAGCAGCAGCAGTAGTAGTAGCAGTAGTAATAATAGTAGCAGCATCAGTAGTAGCAGTAGTAGTAGTAGCAGTAGTAGTAGTGGTATTAGTAGCAGCAGCAGTAATAGAAGTAGTAGTAGTAGTAGCAGCAGTAGTAGCAGTAGCAGTAGCATTATTAGTAGTAGCAGAAGGAGTAGCAGCAGCAGCAGCAGTAGTAGTAATAGTAGTAGTAGTAGCAGCAGTAGTATATAGTAGTAGCAGTAGCAGTGGTAAGAGTATTGCAGTGCTTTTAAGATAATAATCTGATCCTAGCCATGACAAATGTACTGCAAGTTACTGTATTTCCACCTTTATCTTCAATATATTGTATCATCTTCAGTAAGCGCTTTAGCCTGGTTGGGGTTGTGGTGGATCTGGAGCCTATACCGGTAACACTGGACATAAGATGCAAATACACCCTGGATGGGACACCAGTCTATTGCAGGGCACTATGAACACACTTACACACACAAACTCACACACACAAATTAGCATAGCTAATCCAACTATAATGTATATTTTCGGCAGGTGGGAGGAAATGGGAGAAGCCGAAGGAAACGCACTAACCTGAGCTCTGGATCGAACCCAGGATCCTGGAGCTTTGAGGCAGGAGGCTACCTCTTGATCCATTATACCGCCTAGTACAGTTTTCTTCATGACTAAAAGCACTGCGTCAATTTGTACTGTACCTAATAGTAAATGCACAGGCTATTCTAGATATTCCAAATACTGGTGAAAGAGGCAGTGAAGAGGGAATCGACACAGCCTAGGTTACATATAACTTTATCTTTACTGACTATGAAAATTTATAAAGGCACCAGAAGCATCACACCACAAACAACCTCATCCAGATTTAGTCAATATCAGTCTACTCATTCCCTCATTCATTTGCAGGAACCACTTTTACTCATTATGTTTTTGGGGGGTGGAAGGACATTGGAGAACCCAGAGGTAACCCATGCGGACACAGGGAGAACATGCAAAACTCCATTAAGACATTAACCAGAGCTACTCATTGTAATAAATCCACCAAGTATGTAAAGATTGAAGACAATTTAAAGAAGGAATGTTTTGTAATATTGTCAGGCCTAAAAGTGACAGAAATTACTTGTTTTTTCTTTATGGTGGCTCACCAGGAGGGATTAAGTAGTACAATAAGTCCCACAATAATCTCAAACAACAACACAGGGAAATAAATAAGAATTCACTTCCTCACAGAAAAGAGTTTTGCATACAAAGACTTGAGTTTCCTGACTTTTCTGCCTGGAACCAACATATGCTGTGCCCAAAGCAATTAAAAAGCCTAAATGAACTCCATGAAGTGAAACACTTTTGTCCTTGAAACATTCAGCACGTTTTATGAACACTTTCATCATTAAATATTTAGAAAATATTTAGAAAAAACAATTAGAGAGCCTGTATTTCCTGTTTAATCAAATTGTGCAGTAACAAGTTAAACAAGTTAAGTAAGTTAAAGTTACCATGTATTACCATGTGTCACAGCTCCGTCAGATCAGAACTCCAGATCCCAGAATGCAACACGCACCTCGCACGCACGCATGCCCTCAATGTCCCCAGAGTTCTGATCTGAGACACCTGCTGCCAATCACACACGCTCACACACACACCACCTCCACTAGTATTTAGAGAATCACTTGCCTCGGAGTCATTGCGAAGTATACGCTTAGCGACCTTGTTTCTCTGCGATACCAAGCCGTTCTACTTGTATTTACGTCCTAGTTTATCTCGATCCTTGCTCACTTGCTTTTCGACTACGTCTCTGTCTCGCCCAGTTTATCATGTTCGTTCGATCGCCTGACCCTTGCATGTCTTACGTTTCACGCTGCCTATAGACTCACAGCCCCACGTTGCTTTACTGTAATCCGCTCCCGCGATTGTGCCGTTTCTAAACCTGGTGACACCATGACTGTTGCAAATGCCGTATGCTAAAGTGACGAAGCAGTTTTTTAAAACATTCCAATATTACCATTAAACATTATTGAAACAATGAAATATCGAAGGGTTTGTGTTATATGAACTATTCTGGAACATATATAAAAAACTCAAAGACATTACTTATCTCTGGGGAGATTTAACACAAAGAGAAGAGAAGATGAAAACAATGCAGCTAGACAGTTGATTTGTGTAAGCATTTCTTCAACCAGCTGTCTCTGTACAAATTTACATGAACTAATACCAAATTGCATTTAGTTTTGTTTTATACTTCAAGATCATTTTCAAAAGCGGTCTTCTGAAATATCATCAGGTTCACAAACAGGGTCTGAGAACAGGTCATGAGAATTCATTCAATTATTGCCGTGGTCAGTGGCAGTAAAGATGAGCAGTAACGTGAATGGAGACAGAGGCGTGACGAGCTCTGCATTCCCGGAGACACACTTAAAGTGCCTTAGCACTAAGAGAGGTGAAATTTTAGACTGTATTGACTCACTGATACACACTGAAGACCAACTGCAGTGCCCTGCTTAAACTGCTATTATTTACTGCCCTACATTATACACCGTATCAACCAAGAAACAGATTAAGAGCAGCCCTAATATCCAAGATCCATTAACACATACACAAGTATGTGTAAAGGAGTCATATCATGATTTTTAATCTTTTGTTTGGGTGTGTAATGTATCTGTTCACAAAGATCAGTCTCCCCCAAAGGGATTTATTTTATCTAACAGGGAACAGTGCTCCAGACCTGCACAAAACACCTGGTTCCAATTCCAGATTTACTTCTGTAACATGTTTACGTCACAGCGTGCACAGGCATCCCGCCCAAAGGCAGGCGCTAAGAAAGAAGGTGAGGCTTCAGTGAATTCAGGTGCCATGTCGCGGAGACGCTGAACCCTGTTTAGCCTTCTGAAAACGGATGAAATTAAGAATCAGTGGGTGCTGTTTGTTTCTAATGCTGTTCCTGAGCAGTACTACCCAAACGTTTGTTTGTACACAGTGCATTTTACAGAGGACAGCTTCCTCAACCTGGGCAAGTACAACGCAGGCTACACACGAGGCTACTCTTCAAAAGTGAGGCGATTACCACTTTGCTTGGACAATCTTGTGCTTCTGAATCAGAACCTGCAAGTGTGTTTGATTATATTCTGAAGTATCTGCTATTGACTCCTCAAATGCAGAGTTTTGTGTGACCTCTGCTAACATGCTAGCTAAAGTTTGTTAAGTTGACTCTGTTTTTAAGTAGTTGTTTGTATGTTGGTGGTCTGAAAGAGACGTTGATTATAGCTGTCGTTGTGATTGTTGTGATTGTATTTTGAAATTTTAAGCACCTTAGCTTTCCAAAGATATATAGCATGAGTACCCATGGACACAGAAGCTGTGTACAGCATAGTTAGGCCTGTCGGTGGGCGTCAGAATTTACATCATATCTGAAAGGTAAGAGAGATACAAAATAAAAGCTTACCGCTGTGAAACATTCTGCTCACGTCGTGTTTGTAAAGTTGGTTTTGCTTAATCATCCGCATTTTCTGAATCTGACTCGGCCGCGAACTGATACGGTAAAACCGACGACATGCTGCTTAGGAGCTTAGAATTGCTTTAGAAGCTAACCCAAGGAGCATTATATTTCCGATATAACGCAACGGGTCAGCTGGCCAATCAGATCACGCTAGGCTTTTCAGAAGCCGGGGCTTTGGAGAAATCAGAACATTACAGGCAGCCTAGGAATAGAGGTACTGCAATAATGTACAGAATGTGACTTTTTTGATTGTTAAAGCATGTTAACGTATTCTATTACACCCAATAAACAAAATAATTCATGTTTTAAAAAGTTTCAAAATCATCACCCCTATGACCCCTTTAACAATATTGCCTCACTGGTGATAGTTACAATACACACACATTGCATGACTAAGCTGCATGCTGCTGGCTGAAGTGATGACAGTCAGAGCCCTAGCCTGATGTCTCTGTGGTGTAGCAGCTCTGTCACAGCATGATCCTATGGCTTCCTGTCAGTCTCCCCTCCTCCCCTGCCAGCATTTATCACCATCAGCCCCAAGCAGGAACACACAACACAGCACAAACACCCAAGAGTAACAACCAAGCCAACACGTTCGCAGATAAAAACATGCAGGCATATGCAAACTAAACTGCATGCATGTGTGACTATCCATCCTGATGTGTGCATACACTACAACCATACAAACACAGACACAAAAACAGATGTGTTAGCTTGAATAGGTCATTACAGCTCAGAATGAGTTCTCTACAACAAACCCATGTGTTTGCAAATTAAATTTTGCAAACAGTATATACACTGCCAGTGAAATGTCTTTATCACCTTGGAGTTTATGTTTTATTACCGGGTTTTTATAACAATAGTGAACAATAGTTCCAGCTGCACGGTAAATCAGAGGTTTTATATTAATGATTTGTATAATTTTTATAGTTATAACATGCACAGGGACTTGTATGGAGGACGCTCCATATAAATATATTTATAAATGTGTGTAATTGTTGATATGGTTACATTTTCTCCAAGGAAATATTTATTTGGACTTTTTGGAAGGAGTCTCCAGTGTAAGTGTTTTGCAACAGTTTTTGTAAAAGAGATACTTAGATACTGTTTCTTTAAGTTATCTGACATGGGAAAGTCTTCAGGACAGAAGGCTGTGTACTTTGTGGTTTCTCAGTAACATGACAATTTTTTTTGTCATATCAACTTCGTGTGAGAGAGAAAAATCGCTCGTTTCTAAGAATTTAAAACCGTCTCATTGCTTGAGACGAAGTTTAATCAAAGTCTTTTTACTAGCAGAGCAATATTCAACTCCCTACAAATGTTTCATGTGGGTCAGCGCTATCCTCATGCAAGTATAATATGCATAATCTAACACTAGGGGTACTTGTATCCCAGACAATATGCCCAAATCATAAACTAAAGATACACCCTTGCCATCCCCTCTTCCCTATCTCACAGCACTGCAGTGTGCAGTCAAGAGGAAATTATCGTCTGAAAGTTGCCGTCTGCAATCTCGCAAAAAGTGGAAAGACAGAATCCTTTCAAAGACCAGACCCAATAGTGTAATCCATCACGGCTGCTCCCAAGGCTTTATTTTGGGACAGAATGCAATCTAGTTCACCTCTATATAGAACCAAAGCACTACAAAAAGCCCTTGCAGAAAGTGTGTTAATCATATTCTCTGTACAGTGAACACACCTGCTGTACTAGACAGGATCAGGCAGGACACAGCAAAGCCAAAAACCTATAAAGTTCAGACTGTAATAATGCGTCACATTTTCTTTTGCTCTTGTTTTATGGGGCTGTGTTTAAAATTAGATTAAGCTATACAAAGACTATATGATTACAGTGGAGAATGCCAGTTTTAATGTGAGAGTGCAACCCGTTTTAATACCAAACAATCTCAGTGAGCCAAAGTACTTGGCACACTTGTACAAAGGACAGAAGAACATCATCTTTTATATGTTCATAATGTGAATAAAAATTTGTGAGTCTTCTTTCCACTTGAGTTTAAATCTATCTAAAATCCATCAGCAAATGCTGATGTATCTTTTGTACTGATGTTCTGCAAGCCCTGAAATGCAGCTGTTTTCAGTTTCAGTTTTTGAAACTGGAATATTTTTACCTCCAAATGAATGTATTGGTTTGTCTGTGGACCCCATCTATAAAAAGTCGTATACTTCTTTTTATATCCACAGATTAATGATCTTATTTCCATGCATTACTAAATCATAGCAATGCATAATTTTTATTAACAATGGATTTGTCACCGTAATTGAAGTGCTCTAACTCTGAGTGAGTTGTAAGCACCAATATAAATTGAATTCTTAGGCAAGATCACACATCGATTCTTAACCCAGATAGAATCTAATAATACTAAGGTCATAGATTCTGACAAAGCCTGTGGTTCAAGAATCATACTCACATCCGATCATCATCATGGCCACAGCGAAAATCTTCTCCCCGTCCGTAGTGGGGGCGATGTTGCCAAACCCGATGCTGGTCAGGCTGGTCATGGTGAAGTACAGTGAGGTGATGTATACCGAGTCCTTGCTGGGGCCGCCCTCCCACTTGCCTGTACCAGTGGTGTTGAAGCGGTATGGCATGCCCATTCCTTCGCCCAGCAGATACAGCCAGCTGTCTGTGCGCACCACATTGGCCTCCTCATCGATGACCTCGTAGTCACCTATGCTGTACCAGATGCAGGCCAGCCAGTGGGCGGCGAGGCCAAAGACACACACCAGCAGCACCAGCACTGCCGCTCCATACTCGATGTAGTGGTCCAGCTTGCGGGCCACACGCCCCAAACGCAGGAGACGTACCACCTTCAGAGAGCTGAAGAGGCTACTAATTCCCTGCATATCAAACAATAAAGGAAAACTGAGATGTAATACTTTTGTGTCAAATGTTTTCCTCCCTAGCATCACAGAAATTAGGCTTGATATTTAGATTAGAAACTAGAATTTAGCATAGCACAATGTTTAGAGATATTGTTTCCATTCCGCAGTGAGGTTTGTTATACATATTACAGTATAATATAATATACAGCAAAGCTGTTTCTCAAATCTGATTGGTCAGATTTGAAAGTGTTGAGTAATTGTCCATAACAGCAGCTCTGACAACAGTACCAGCTGTAAGTTTTATATTAATGCACTTGTTCTAATATGTTATAATTTCTATACAAACAATAATCACTGATATGGTAAAGCCTTCTGTGGAGATATTTGTTTAACATTTACGGAAGGAGTCTCCAGATTTAGAGCTTTGCAACAGTCGGTAAATTTTCCACCAAAGGATAGAGGAGTTTGTGTGCTCTGAATTCTCTGTAACATAACAAGATGCATTTTTTGTACATTAATTTATTCATTTCAATTGTTCCTTTCAAGACAGAGAAAAAAGAGAGGCTGATGGGACAATGAATGGTTATTGTTCATTTTGACATAACGTTTAGGCCACGTAAAAATGTAGTCAGTTACTATATGGCCTCTTCAAGCATCTGATCAAAGACCTTAGAAGTGCTTTAGCTTTATTGCACACACACACACACACACATATATATATATATATATATAGATGAAATGATGCAGGAAACATACAGTAACTCCAGAAATAACATTAGGTTATATGATGATACAATCTGTCAATCAGCCGGTAAATCAGTCGATCAGCAAAGGCATATTGATTAGCAGGTAAAGAGAAGTCTTGCATGACATCAGAGAAACTTCCTCTCTAGGTACAACCCTTCTTTATAGACACAGGTTTGGGCTGAGCTGTGTTAGCTTGCTTACAGCACAGCAGCTGTATGAAAAGGCTGGATAACCGTGTTGACAAGTCCAGCAAAGGCAGTGGCCTCGAAGCTTTGGAGGGAGGGCACTGTGCAAGCAGCATTAATCTTTATTTACACCACTTCACTTCCCCACTAATGCAAAAACAATACACCGACAGGTTCACACAGCACTTTAAGAGGACTTTTTGATCCTGTTTCCCTAGATGGGAGTAATCTGAGTAGGTATTTTCAATATTGGTAATAATATTATGCAACAGTGATGATGTTAGATTGGTCACATGATGCAAAAAATATAACCTTATGTTAAAATTGTGTATACATTTTAAAGCAATTTACACTTGACAGTATCAAATGAAACGTTTTTTAACTGCTGTGTGGTGAATATGAACTATAAGAATATGAATAACAATATATCCAGTGGGTGGAGCTCCAAAAACATTGGAAATATTCTTTCAGCTGGACATTTATGAAATAACAAGTGTTCGCTCATTCTTGATTTAGTTTCAGATTCAGAATATATTTCAATTCTCATTAATGTGTTCCATCTTATGCTATTGTTCCACTAGTCAATGTGGTACAACATGGTTGTAAAACTAGACATATCTCTACCCAGGTTGAGTAGATGTCTCGTTTCAAATCACAATTTGTTTGATGGTAGAAGGAAGTGTCCAAACTGTTGTGGGGGTGACATCATTTTCAATTAAACATTAGTGTTAATTTTAAAGCAGCAAGTATAAAGGAGCTTCAAAGTCTGATTTCGCTTTGACTGACCTTTGCGTTTTATGTGAAGCGTTGGGCTTGGGTCAATTGTTATGGGATTGTTAGTGTCTATTTGCTATTTCTATCCAGACAATCATAAATGCTACTGTATATATCACTGGTGTTATTTTTTTCCCTGCAGTGTGGCATGATGTGCAGGATCATTACAGTTACAAATTTCGCAGAAAATAATTAAGTCCACTGGCTCTACCACCAGAATCCTGTAGGACACCTTTGAACCCTGTTAGAAAACCATCATCACAGGTCACACGTTCAACTATTAAGAACCTTAACAATGTATTGTCAACCCATATAAAAGATCAACTTCCATCACTAGCAATTCCATTACAAAAACAGAGGGAATCAAACCTGTAATTGTGGTATTATGTGGTAACTGCACATAGGCCAGATTTCTGGTAAAGTAAATTTCGTTGCCGATGCAATGACAGTAGAATTTTTTTATTTATTATGGTATTGCAAAACTGAAAGCATTGCTCATCTACAGTATCACCTTTAAGTTATCACCAGATAATGTAGTGTGAAAGGGTAGAATGGCAAGGACAAGAGGACAAGAGACAAGCCAAAGAGGGATTGAATTCAGCTTTTTTTTTTATTGACTTCAGCTTTCAATTATGTTAAACTCTGTACCACTCTTAGCCTGCGTCACCATTGCTTGATTAAAGGCATTGAGAGACTCTCGTCTTCTTAAATCTTCAACATATCTCTGGCGCAAACAGCTCTCTCATTGTTTGGCTGCACAGCTTCCTCACCAAGGCTTCATTAATGCTCTAAGCAAGAAAAGACTGCAATGAGGCAGCATTTAATGTATATTCCAAGCCTGCATTGCTTTATAGAGACAGACAGAGAGAGAGAGTGATAGAGAGAAAGAGAGAGAGAGATAGACCCAGTACACATTCATTCTCGCCACTAAATGTGCAGTTATAGAGGATAAAGTTGGGTCTTGAGTATATTTTGTTTTGAATGCACAAACTGTGTACAGATGGCATTAATATCAAGATGAAATGATATGTTTCACTGGCAGAAGTTTACAGGAGCTCAGGGACAGCATATCTGTGCAATTGCTGTATGTGGTACATTCCCCTGAGATGGACTAAACTCCCCAAAGGTGTCTGGTGTTGGCACACAATATGCCACATTAAAAGCCAGTTGGATCATTAATCAGTGTTTCCTGATGTCTGGTCTGACATTAGGTGGCTGCCAAAAGTAGAGATTAAACGCTCAAGCACACTCGGTTTGACAAAATCGTCACAACAGCGTGGATAACTACTAAAAGCACTCATTAGCCACTGCTATGCATGACTGCTGAAAAATGGAATGAAGCTGAATTAATAATGGATGATTTCAGTAGTAAACTCTTTTTGTTGCTGTACTGGTTGCCTTCAGTGGAGACACAATCTGCTGATCACAGAAATACTCAGTACTGTTATGTCATTGATGTGTCAGTCATCTGCTGCCTTAGGCCATGCCGTCTGTTTAAACCTCTGTTGTAGGACTGCATGATTCTGTAAACATGGCCAACGTACAACTACCCCGTTCACTCATCAAAATTATCCAAATGGAAGTATCTGCATGCTTGGAAAGGGTGTTATTTTGAAAATGCTGCTTTAGTACAAAATACTGCCATCAATGTTTATTTTCAGTGTAAGATCAAAGCAATTTCGCCACTGACAAGTCCGTAAAGTTTTTTTTTAAATCTCTAAAAGTGCACATAAAAAATAAAGAGATTTCCACCAAAATTCTGCCAATTTATATCAGTAGTTCCCAATCCTGGGAGAAAGATGGAAATCTTTTTAAGCCCATACACAAAAACACAGCTTTTAAAATGATTATAACTACAACTAAAGGGTTTTTTTTCTTAAATATACTGTGAAGTTAGCCATTCACTTTGCATTGACAGTAAATTTAACCATCCAGCTACTGTTAGCAGTAAAGATTGTGACCATTTATTAAGATCAATCCTCTCAAAATCCTGTCAGATTACATCATTTTATTTAACTGGGCAGATGACTTAGTCATCAGGTCGTGTCAGAAAGCCTGTCAGGTTAGCTAATTATCTAGCTATCTTGCATTAGCAGTAAAGATTATAAACGTGTGTTTTGTTTTTTTTAATGAATATTGCTTAAAAATCCTCTAGGAAAATCTGTTTCAATTCTGCTAGCATTAGCTGTAAAGTTTATACATTTATAAATGAACATTTATAAATATAGATCCTTTCTGAAATCTTCTCAGGCTAGCCCATATTATTTAGCAGGCTAATATCAATGAATATGACTTAAACTGCTTAGCTAGCTTGTTACCTGTTAAAAGACAAAAGTGCATATGAATGTCAATTATTCCCTTTTTACTACCTAAAGACTCCAGTATACAGCATGTGCCATGTATGACTTTGTTCCATATTTATGTCATAGTCCACTATTTGGGTGTCAGCCATTTTGTAGTTTTATTTAAATTCTCAGTGGACAATTCTCAGGATTTTAATTATATTCCCTGGATTGTTTACTATATTATTACCCATAGTGCACTGTAAATCCACTGTAAACCTGATGCACACTACTTATGCCTAGTGGTACCACAATACATAATGATTTCAACCACTAAAGCCAAATGGTACACTATTGGTGTTTTTAAATGATTTAGAATTTTTCTGGTTTTCTCGGTAATTAGAATTTCTCAAATGGTAAATTCAAAATATGTAATGGTGGGTCGTGATGATATGTTCCTGGAGTGATACATGAACAGTAACCCTGTCACATCTGGCTACATAACACCAATATGTCACTGATATAGTAACTAGTAAAGGAGTAAGGGAGGGAGAAATTTCAGACACATTTCCCTCTATGGTTACGCTCACCAGTGCACTCTTTTACATAATCCATATATGGACTCAGTGATAGGCCCACATTTCCATACCTCCAAGATGCACCTTCTGTGGTCTGCAATCTGCAGACAGACTTTATTGAATACAGGTCCTGTAGTGACCATGTACTATACAGTACAGCATGACCAACAAAACACAACTCACATCCACAATATTCTATTCTGACATTCACCCAATCCAGACCTTTGAAATCATTCTAAACACCCCTACCATTCTAAACACCTAAAAACATTCTTACCTCATCTACATTCTCAAACGCGTTGATGACATCATAGGGAAGGCAGGAAAGCAGGTCAATAACAAACCAGGTCTTCACATAGTTCATGCGGATAAGTTTCGGGTCTGATATCACCTCCCCAGCTGGACCCACAAACGTCGTGTGGAAATTCAGCACAATGTCCACGAGGAAGATGACGTCCACGATGCTGTCTACCACCAGCCAGGTGACGTTGTTCTGCTTGGTCTTGAAGGAGACATTGTAGGGTACCATGATGGCCGTGTAGAAGGTGAGGATGAGGATCACCCAGTCCCAGGTGGTCTTGAAGGTGCAATAATGCAGGATGATGTGGGGTGGCGTCTTGGGTGTCTCTTGTTTGTACTGGGGGAGGATGTCTGATCCCAACTGCAATACCTGACAACAAATGCTTAATGTTTTTTTATGAAATGTTTATTGCATTCATATATACTATGGTTTACATTTACATTATAGATTTGACAGCACTAAGAACAATTTTTAGACACCTTTAGGGATGGACAAATCATAAATACATTAACTAGCCTATTGGACAGGTGAAAACTCCAATGTTTGCCTGGGAACCTAAAGGCTAATGTAATTTAACAAATGAAAATAAGTGAATATTCAAATTCCTGGGGAGGGGAGGTTTCTGTGAAGCCATAGTTCTCATCCTCTCCTGAAAGCCACGTCTTTATCTATATTGCATTACAATTTTGCATGGCGCCGCTCTGTATTTTTTCAGGTTTGTCACCATTTCTACATGTGTGTGTTGCTGATTTGTAAAAAGATTTCAAACTTGAATGTTATGTTTTAACATACATATGGAGTACAGGATTGCTTAGTGAAGGTCGATAGGGTGTCAATGGTCGATGGATGAGAGAAAAGGGGTTGGTAAGTACTATTTCAAACAACTACTAAACCTACTTGTCAAATTAGCAACTACACCTTTGATGTGTGAACGTCTAAATAATCCTTGTGCAAAGAGTATCAAATAAGAGTGAAGATATTTATGAGCAAATATGGATAGAGACAAGAAATGTAAAATGTTACAATACTAGTACAGAGGAATAATGATACCCAGACAGTAATAGGACTCATTATAAAGTCTTATTTGGCAGAGCTACTTGCAGCTGAAGGCACTATGAGCCAAAGTACTTGGACAAGCTCAAAAGGATTTACAGCCTGAAAGACTGAGGGATAACGCTGGTTTGTACAAGTACTCTAGTCTCTAAATAAAAAGGACCATTTCAAATTCTAATACAGGATAAACAGTAAGTGGACAAACAACAAATACTAAGACTTCCAGAAACCAAAGAGGTACTGCGAAGAATAATATAATAAATAAGTCAGAGAACTACAAAGAAATGTTGTCCTACGTATTATCTGAAGGGCTAGAACCTTTGTATAGATATAAGGATTAAGAATATAGTCTTTTAATTAGACAGGAGAGGTGCTGAATCTTGAAAAGTTTTCAAATTGTCTTTTCAATCTCAATATTTGGAAAGATAAAAATGTATATAAATTGTATATTTAATTTGTACTGTTTTTGTTTGTAGTTGTTTGTGGCCGAATAAGAAGTGTGTGTTATCGCCATGATTCTGTGTAGTACCATTGTCAACCACTGTTATGGAATCGAACGACACTTTTAATAAAAATGGGTTCTAGTTAAAAGAGTCTCTTGCTCAAAATTAGGCAAAATATTATTGTACGTGTTTAAATAATCTGCCTATTTTTAACCATTTGTTTGTAAAATAAATCTGTGCTGAGGGGGTCTTTTTTTAAGTTAAAGCATTCCAAAATGTACAGAGTTTTGGAAACCCTGCTTTATGTTATATCAGCATGACAGATCACAAACACAGGAAGTAATAACATCTTATTAAACTAGTCATTCTGTTGTTTGTTTTATAAACCGGATGCACTTAAGACTTCAGTAATATGACACTTAGAGCTGTTTTAAATGTGATTTAAAGTTTGCAAATACAAAAAAAAATACAACTAATGGACTGAGCTGAACTATTCTGAGTTTTATTTGAGCAGCTGCCTCAAAAGTGGAAGAGATTTATCTCAAGGAAGCAGAGGAGCTGTGAGGATTGGCACAGACATTCTACTTCTTTTGGCCAGGAATGCTTAGGGACTAAGGGTTGAAATGGCCTTTGATGAAAATTGAACACACACAAACACACACTCTACCTCAGCCAAACGAGAATGCTTGTGGACGTTCTCTCCTTTATGAACAGTAGGAGCCAGCTGCTGAAGGACGCCACGGCTGCTCGTCAAAGCACGAGTAAGACGGGCAAACTTAGCCCACCCTTAGGGAAACAAGTACACACAAATGTGAGAATTTCATCCTCTGTGGAGGTAAAAATTTAATTAAAATCAAACATATGCTTTAAATTGTAGGCTCTCAAACTCTGGTCATTGAGTCCACTCTGTCCTGCACATTGTAGTGTTTTCCCAGCTCCCAAAACACCTGATTCAACGAATCAGCTTATTAACAGCCCTTCCTGAGGTGGATTGGGTGTGTTAGAGCAGGGAAAACACTAATATGAGCAGGACAGGGTTGTGACCTATTGCTCTAAACATTAACAATAAGCATAATAACTTATAACCTGTGCAACCATTTATATGAGCAGAGTGGCATATCATGTTTACTATGTTTTGAACATTTGAACAATAAGCTGATTCACTTTCTTATGGGATTTCAAAGTCTCCCAGCTACACTGGGAGTCGTTTTCATTTTTGCTGTTTTTTGTCGCGGTCTGTGGCAATAACTGCCATAAAACAAGAAACATGTTTAAAAAAACATGCTCCATTTAGTTCCTTTCTCTCCCCTCAAAACCAAAACCTCATTTTATGTGCTTTCACAAACCTTTAGACGAATCGTCTTCAATGGGCTGCTTAAACGCAGTGATGTCATTAAATGTGCATAGGAAAAGCACAACTTTGTCCTGCTCATTGCGGATGGGGGCGATCTTCACAAAGAACCACACAGGCATTCCTGTTCAGGGACAGGACAGTGAAATATGATTAGTTCCATCATATTGTTTAAACAGGTATGTCATACAGTAGTCTACTTACGGTTCTTCTTGTACATGAGAATTTCAAAGGAGTTCATTTCATAATTCTCAAAGGTCTGGCGCACTTTCTCATACGTCTCCTTGTCAGTGAGTTCCCCATACATGAAGCTGAGAGAAAAAAATGGGAATCAACTGCACTCTTATGTTTGCAGAGTCATTGCATGTGGTTCTTCTGGGGATTTCTTAGCGATAAAATGCCGTCCACAGGTCCACAGTGTTATAGGGAAATAATCAATAACCGAGTGGTGTTGATTATTTTCCAATAACAGCACATCCTGAAGTGTTTTATTCCTCTCATACCACAGCAATTTGCCAGCTATTACGATTTTTCATTTATTAACGAATTATGCCATGCTTTTTATTTGTTTACTGACAAATACTGCACAAAACAAGTTAGTTCCTGTTACTATTTACATTATAACAGTTATTCCCTCACCAGCTTCTCCTTTTTTTCTCTCTTTTGAAGCTTGTCATGTTACCGAGAAACCAGAAACTGCAATGTCCTCTGCCCTAAAACTTTTTCTTTTAAGCGCTGACACTGGAGACTCCTTCCATAGATGTTAAATAAACATCCTTAAAGAAACCTTCACCATATCAATGATTATACATGTTTATTTGTTAAATAACTAAACAATTTAAATCTCTTTATAATTAAGCTTAGATTATGTGGAGCATCTGCCATACAAGTCCCTATGAACTAGGGATAGCATATATAAACCCTTTTCATTATAGCCGGTACCTCCATCGGTGTTACCTTCTGACCGATCAGATTTGAGATTTCACCCTGGACCAAAAAAATCACAAAATGATTCTGAACCTGCAAGTGCTGCTCTTCTGCATGACTTCAGCTCGATGGTAGCCTGAGAGCTTGCAGAATCCATCATTACTGTAGACAATGGGCCAATCCACAATCTGGGCGTTCCCCAAAACAAAATTGGTGTCTGGCATAAAACAGCAAAAATAAATTAGCCATGTAAAAGATCTAAAGGTTTATGTTCAAATAAGAACTTGCAAGACATATAAAGCTGGGTTTTTAGACACAGGTTAACCCTTGTCTTAGACATGCCCTTACTGATCAGGTCACTCAATGATAATCCAGTGTAGATAGCATGTCTTCATCCTTCTGTCTAGTTGTTAATTTAAATAAAACTCTCAATCATGGCACTGACTAATGCTAACAGTGTATTCCATTGGGCATCTACACTACCAGCCAAGGTTTGGACAAACTAGATGTATATTTATATATAATTTTATTTCTGAATTAAAATGTATTTATATAAGTAGTTTTGCTTAAAACTAGAAGTTTTAAGCAAAGTTGAATTTTTTTTGTTGCTTAAAATTTAGTTTTTATTTAGAACTAGGGAGAAGCAATGAGGAGCTCAGCCTATTTGAGAACTTTATGAAAAGACTCCTGGGTGAAGGTTCTTCATGAAGGTGGTTGAGAAGATTCCCAGGGTGTGCAATGCTTCATTAGGAATACTGTTAATTATTCAAAATATAAAATCATTTCAATTGTTTTTAGCCACTGCAAAACTGCATATGTATTATTTCATAGTGATCATATTTTCTTATTCTAAAATAATAAGAGAGAGAGTGAGAGAGAGAGAGGGAGAGAGGGAAATGAAGAAATCCTTTCCGTAAACAGGGGTGTCCAAACTTTTAACTGGTAGTGTACATTGGGCCATCATAACACATTTATAACCATTTCTCTAGTGATGCTAAATAAGTTATGAAAGGCTTATGTCAACATTCATGAGGTGATATTTTATGTAGTGTGATGTTTCCATGACGCAATTTTCAATACGAATTTTCATTAAGAACAGACTGAGATTATTACTAGGCATTTTTAAGTTATTCAGTTGGTGTTTACAAAACACATATTGTTAAAGCTTTGAGACATCTTCCATGAAGTAGTCATTCTATCATTCCTGTTCATTAAGTCAACACATGCGCTTCTTAAATAAGTGAAGCTCTCAAAGGTACACATTAACGCTTTGTAGCCATGTTAGAAAATACAACACTGATTACTACTTTGATTTGAGGAGATGAAAATCATTAATTGCATTAATATATGGGCATCTTAAACAAGTTTTACATTTAATGCAAATGGACCAGCAGTGGAGTAAATGGAATAAATACACCTTCCAAAAGCTAGGATGACAGATCAGTGCTTCATTCAAGATAAGAACTTGGTAGAAAAATTAAGAACTCGCAAGATTAGCATCAAAAACTACAGGAACTACAACATTCTTAAACGATCTAGCCAGAGTTCTTCTCACGTTCATGTAAAGACAAAGCTCCAAAAAAACATCAGTCCCACCTCCTGAGATTGGATATAAGCCTTACATAAACCCTCCAATATTCTTTATTCCTTAATGTCTGTGCCCTTCAAATAAAGAATAAAAGGTACAACCTATAGATGGTGAGTGATGGAAAATTTCATAAAATTACTGTAAATTGTAACTAGCTTGTTAACGTAATGGAATAAAATAAAGTGAATCTTTATATTTAGGAATCTTTCACTTGAAGGATTCTACAAACAATCCTCCTGAGAGAGAGACAGAGAGAGAGAGAGAGAGAGAGAGAGAGAGAGAGAGTATAAAATCCCACTGAAAGCATGGTTGTCTATACAAACTTGGGCAATTTTCTTCAGTTTTCCCTCACATCACAATCCCCAGTGTTGAATTAACACCTGCAGTGTTTATCTAAATACAGATGGACGCAAATGAACAGTGGAAGAGTTCATTCAACACCGGGGATTCATCTGAGTAAATCTAATCCATTTACACATGGCAAGACACAGGCACAGGAGCTTACTGAAATGCTACAGATTAGTAACTCAGCTGGGGAAGTTGTAACAATCAAGCAGAATACATGGTTAATGCTCAGTTCTACATCAGGGATTAAAAACAGATTGGAAAATGTATAAACAAGGTACAACATGATAAGGAGAGTGACTTAGCACTATCTAAACCTACATGATAGCAGTATTTGCACAAAAACGTTTCTAAATGAGCAAAAAGAACAAGCCACAACAGAAACGTATGAGCTGGATGGAAGTACAAGGGGAGAAAATGTCTATGTGGTTATACCTGTCTGTCTATGGGATAATGTCCAAACTGAAACATCGAAAAGAAAAATGTGTTAAAGCAATCAAGGAAAGCAAGCACAAGTTGAAGCAGGATTTTATACACGGCTAAATCCTCAGTGCTGAGGTAACACCTGCAGTGTTCAATTCAGTTGTGTTGAATTTACTTCATATTTACATGGTGTACGTGAGAATTCAGCACTGAGGATGTTGTGTAAACTAAAGCAAGCAATAAAATTATTGAAATGAAAAAGCATTCATAAGCTGCAATAAAAGTTTGGTTATTGTGCATTGCAAGCAGATACCAACAAGAACGTGATCTAAGCTAACTGATGTACTATATAAATTATGAAAAATATTTATTGTAGTGAAAACCCATTTGGACTAATATTTATTTATGCTGAAAACACCAGCAATATTCTGGTTGAGATGTGAATCATATAGGTAGTGTGCCTTGTCCATCACTGACTACAAATATACTTATATCACCATATAACACGTGCAAAAATTGAAAAGTAAAATAGTACAGAAACTACATAAGGAAAACACAAATATCAGGTTTGGTTTTAAGTGCTACATCCGGAGCCATATGTTAACATCAATACTGATATTAAATTGCATTTTTAAAAACAATGTCATTTATAGTAACACTACTAATTTCATAAGCCACATAGTGTGGTTTGGGACAGAGCCGAGATCACAGTACTGCCCGATGGTGATGATTAGTGAAGACAAGTTTAGCTATTTTGGCAGGATATTTTACACTGTGAGATGTTTTGAGATATAGATAAGATATAGAGATGGATGTAAAAGGGGACTGAAGTGTGGATGATATCAGCGGGCTCCACAGGAGAAAAAGGAAAGGAAAACTGTACATTAGCTCATAATGAACCCAAAACCTCCCACTGACTCTCCTGATGTCTATATGGTAGTGTTGTTCATCAATTATGTAAAACATTGAACCTAAGTGAGATACTGAATACAGACAAATAGAAAAATACAGCAATGTAGTGCACAAAAACCCCATGCTGAAATAACACCTGCACCAACAAGGCTGAATTAATGAATAGCCTCAGGTTGGAATTGTTTGAACATTTTCAGCACTGGGAATTTTGCAGTCTAGCTTAAAAACACATAAAATCTTATTTAGAATTTATTCCAGAAGAGGCTCCCAGGATATTATAGGTTGATAAATGAACCGGAATCCCTGGTTGTCCGTCACTTCAGTATTCTATAAGGTGATGAAATGAACTCTTAAAGAAAGGAAAAGAATAAGCCTCGTATGTGGAGTAAAATAAACCTGATGTCTTACCGTTGGACCTCCGGACGATATTCTCTAGAAAAGTATTCTGAGGGGCCACGAGTCCTCGGCGACCCCCGGCCATACCGACTCCTCCTCACCGGGAGACTGGACAATGGTTGTAACGATCCGGTAAAGGACGAGCAGTGAATCCTGCTTTGGAGACTACATGATTTCAGATGATGTGAGGACAGAGATGCGGCACTGTGCTCGTGGTGCACTCTGCTGTCCCTCGGCAACACCGGGCGCGCGTGCACGCGTGCGTGTGTCTGAGTGAGACTCCGGTTCCGGACCGGATTCGCTGCCCCGGGTCGCACCGCCCATATCGGCCGCCACAATGGAGCTGAACAGCCGGGAGACCCCACCTGCTGGCGGCCGAAGGAATTGCATTATCTAGTGGACAAAATCCTGAGGCGCTGAATTCAGACAACCTGGGAGATTATCATCGACTTCCACCATAGTAATAAAATAAATAATGGTTTATAATACTAATTAAATTAAAACAATAAAAAACACAATTAATATTATTGTGTGTATAATATTTTGTTGTTGTTACTGCTTTATATACATGATTTAAATGATAGACTTCAATTATGTTAAATTTATTGGTAATTTTATGATATGTATGTATGCCATGTGTGTATGATTATGATGATGATGATGATGATGATGATGATGATGATGATGATGAGCTGAAGTGTATAAATAACTTTTTGTAGCATTTTGAAGAGAAATTCATGAAACACTATTGGAAATAGCAATAAAACAAAAATATTGAACAGACAGTAAGTATTAAAATATAAAGGGAAATGTAATTAATAAAATAACATTGTGTTATAACTGTTATATCTTACATATTGTTTTTAAAATATAACCTTGCATCAAATTTATTTGAATTTAATATAGAAATACACTGTGTTATATTTGCATTATGTTAACATCCATCCATCCATCCATTTTCAATACTGTTTATTCTTCTGGGTCATGGGGAACCTCGAGCCTATTCCAGGTAGCATCGAGCACAAGGCTGGGTACACCCTGGACAGGGTGCCAATCCATCACAGGGCACAATCACATACACATTCTTATACCATCCATCCATCCATCTTCTACCGCTTACTCCTTCTTCAGGGTCACGGGGAACCTGGAGCCTATCCCAGGGAGCATCGGGCACAAGGCGGGGTACACCCTGGACAGGGTGCCAATCCATCACGGCACAATCACACACACATTCTTATACACTACAGTCAAACATGTAGTGTACAAACACACCAATCAGTCTACCATGCATGTCTTTGTACTGGGGGAGGAAATCGGAGTACCCGAAGGAAACCCCCGCAGCACAAGGAGAACATCCAAACTCCACGCACACATGGGCGTGGTGGAAATCGAACCCCCATCCCTGGAGGTGTGATGCGAACGTGCTAACCCTAGAATTATGTTACTTTTAGAATAATAAAATGTTATGATGTTAAAATATAGAACTCTAATTCAAATATATTTCAATGTGGTATTGCGTCGTGGGTTACGGCACATGTACACATATAATAACAGTTTTCAACAAAGACAAAAAAACACTTTACAGGGCTAAAATGGATATTTTGTGTGCCAGTCTTGTGGCGCCATCTGCTGGACGTCAATAGTATACAGAGTTTCTGCTCACGGTTTGAAACCTTAGAAACTTTGACTTAAAATAAAATCATAATTAAATAACGGAGCAATAAGAAAACCAATAGCCTATATTAGATTAATAATTCTATTGTGACAACAATTATTCCATTGTGAATAATTCTACAATGATCCAGGTCAGGCAATCACATACACTTTATCTAATTTATTTATTTTTTTTTTACAAACGAGTTACTTTTCTTTCGCCCCACACAAGAAATCCCAAAACACTCATTAACCTGAATTCTCCGTGTGTTTTATTTCGACTTTGTTTGCGTCTGTATTTAACGTATTTATAAACATCTCTGACGCGGGCGCCGTGTTACATGCACACACAAGTCCTTCCGCCAAAGAAGTTAGTGCGCGAGCGAGAGCCACGCACTCTGCCGCATGTGGATCGTTTCATCTTTAAGAAATAAAGACCTTCGCTTCAAAACATACAATTAGAACAATTTAAACCAACGCGGTTTGTGATTATATTCTGTAAATTGTCGTGTTTGTAATGCAGTGGCGGAGGAACACCGATCCGAGGCGCTGTGGCTCAGGCTGCGCAGGGGGAGTTATTACAAGGGACAGGCGAGCTGCAAAAACACACACAGAGAAGCGTGCATTGAATGCATATTTGTTTACAATTTTATATAAAAAAAAATCTATAAACATCATTATCATGCCTGGGATGATGGATAAAGGGTCGGAGTACCTAGGGAAAGGTCGGTCCAACGGCACGAAAAGCCCTTCGAACGCTTCGAATGGCCATTTTTCTGATGAGAGTGGCAGCGACGACGAGCACGGTATAGCCTCGAACACACACACACACACACAGCTTTGCGTTAGGATTTTCAGTGTTAAGATTTTATTGATCGAAAAACGGATGCCGACTGGGCAATAAATACAGCATGTTTTTGCCTTGCAGATGTCGGCATGCGGGTGGGATCCGATTATCAAGCCAGTATTCCTGAGTATGACCCAGGTACGGTCGAGTCGCCGGTTTCCTCTGGACTACGTCTGAAGCAGTACGCCACCGCACTAAACAGTACGCGAGGCTAGTGTGGCAGCACGCGTTGCCATAGATACTACGCAGAGCTCGCGCGCTCTGGAATAGTAGTGTGCGTGTAGCAGTGTGCAAGTGTGGTAGCCTCGGTGCGTAGCTAGCGCACTGAAAGCTAGCACGGGTCACGTTCGAGAGTAACTGTTTTTGTTTGTTTGTTTACTTGAGAGTTATTTGCAGTTGAATGTTTGGCAGAAGAGCGATTTTAACAGTATTGTTTGCGCAAATAAATAAATAAATAAACTAAGTAATTTTGCGCCTAAGCCTGCGTTCTTAGCTAGCCAGTTGCTAGCTGGGGAAATGTAGCGAATATAATTAAATCATTAATGAATTATAATTATAGCAGAATGACACATCAGTCACAACAGATGTCATTTTAGACGTTGTTGTAGTTTTCGGTGGTAGTTTGGTGGTTGTGTGTGTGTCTACCAGCTGAAGTCATGCTAAACTACACCAGCACACGTTAATGCCCCCTTGAACAGTCTACAGTGTGATGTATGGTTCTCCATGCCTGTTTAATTCTAATGTCGGTATGTCCTGCTCACAGGATTATGTACACCTCAGAACATGGTGGTTATAATAATAATAATAATAATAATTTAACATGGACATGTTGAAGTGATGATCACAAGCAGTGCGTTAACTGTGGTGTTTCACATTTTCACCAGGTTCGACCAAATACAGTGATAAAGACACCGGAGGCATGTTGGTGTGGTCTCCTTATCACGCTATAGTCGACACGAAACGTAAGCACAAAAGCACAAGAATGTCATCGTTATTATATAACCAGGACTCAGAATATCAGACAGGTCGCACTGACGCTTGTGTACTTGTGTTTCGTCTGCAGTGGATGAATACATTGCCATTGCAAAGGAAAAACATGGCTATAATGTGGAGCAGGTGGGTATTGTTTGTGTTTTAAGTGTTATGTTTTAACGCTCACCTTTGAAAATGTTTGACATTTATGAATATAGTTTTATAATTAGTAGGATGGTTTTTTTTTTAATGTTTTTATTTTTATCATACTAATATGGATTCAAGACCCGTAGGTTAGAAAAACACAGCTTCTCTTACCAGACGCGTAGCACATTTTCTAGAGCAGCGGTCCCCAACCTTTTTTGCGCCACGGACCGGTTTGATATCAGACGATATTTTCACGGACCGGCCTTTGAGGTGTGGCGGATAAATACAACAAAATGAAATGGTACGACTGGCATAAAAACTGGGGTATTTTTTTTTATATATAATAATAAATGTGAATCCAATGTGAAATCGCAACTTTATTAGCAGCGTCCTGGTAGCATCACGCCAACAACATAACATGATTGACATCCGCTCTACCCCCTAACGCTTAACGTATCACGTGACCGAGACAAGTGTCTTGACATGCGTCAAGAGTGAGTCATAGATGGATGTAACGGAGAGAATCCGGTCAATTTCCAAAATAAAACATTGTTCAGACTCGGATAATAAATAAAACGGAATTAATGTAAGTTATTTATTCTTTATGTGCGGCCCGGTACCAAATGACCCACGGACCGGTACCGGTCTTAAGTTTTCATGATACAGTGAATGTTCGTTGAAGAGCAACGGCAGTGAATTTCATGAAAATGTAGCTTAAAATTTTTTTACACTGTATTCTTATTATTTTGTGCATTTCGGACTAAACAAAAGTAATATAAAAGTCATTTTGAAACTTCCGGAGTGTTATTCAATGTGTAGAGGTAATTTCCACTGAAGCAGATAAGACAGGGTGGGACATATCGAGTGGCCCCTCCCACTTCTTTTAGATAGCCAATAGCTTACCTCACAGCCCGGGCTAAGTCGTACTTGACGGTCGGCACCATGGATTTTTATAATGTGGGGGCGGGACACATTAGATTCTAGAGCGTATTTGATTAGACAGAAAATCTGATTAGAAGTTGAAGTGCAGAGTGAGGACATCAAAATTATTGTTCTGTTTTGTGGTAGAGAGAGACTGTAAATTTTGAATGCACATATCTTCTACATGCAAATTATATTGTTTAAGAGCAGACTAGCTTATAGATTACCTGAAGGCTGAAATGTTCATACTAATAGCCACAAAATGTCCATTTTGATTTCATGAGGACTTGAAACTTTAGGCTCCATTACTAGTGCATTTTATTTGTAATTTTTTTTTAAAAAGTTGGCGTTTTGCTCTGTGGAATTATCTCTTCTAGGGGGCATGGGCATATTTCCTTCTCATGCTGTCAAAACAATTCTATACTAGTGAGAGTCAGGTCTTCTAAATGTTACGTTTTAGTAGTGGGATGCATATTGGTGGGTTATACATACAAAACCTTTCCTTTTGGTAATTTCCTGAGAGTTTTTGTTTTTCTGAATTTGGCTTGGACAACCCAGTAATTTCAGCAGTGTTGAGTAGAGGTCAACCGTTAGTGGATTTTACCGTTACCGATAAATAAGTTGGGGTATTACCTGCTGATATCTGATTAATCAACTGATAATTATTCAAATTGGTTCTGAATAAAAACACACTACTCAAATTTAAATATTCATGAATGTTATTACAAAAACAAACAGTACTGACTATACCATTAAAATGTACTGTGCTTTTTAAAGTGAAACAATTATATAAATATGAATATATTAAATCTTAAAAATATTAAAATAAATGAAAGATATGCATCCAAACTGAACCAAAAAGTAACACTCCAAATATGTACAGTGCTGTCGACTAATATTGACACTCTTGGTAAACATGAGTTTTTCAAAATTTGTCTTTATTGTACTTTGTCAGTGATGGTTTTTATTTCGCCTCTGTATAATAAATGTGGACCGTTCTCAGCCGCTCCTGCAATGGACGCAACCAGGAAAAACTATCGGTGTGGATTTTTGCAGATGACCGATAGCTCCAGCAGTCAGTTAGCGGTGCCGATTAATCGGTAAAACCAAGCAATCAGTCGATATCTTGTGTTGAGGAATAAACAGACTCGCTTGTTTTTTGTCTGTAGTTGAGATTTTCCTGGTACATGGTGCATATTTCTGTGTTTTCCCCCATCTTCCCTTAAAAAGCCACTGAGTTGGTTGTTCAAAAATTTAAAGGAAACTACACACGGAGTGGGGGATAAATTAGGGGATCAAATAAGGAAAAAAATCAAATGGTCTGTATTTTTTCATGAAGACAAGAACACTGTACATTTTACAGTGATCCAAAATGTGCTCAGTCCACACTGATAGATGATCAGCAGCTTTATTTATATAATCATATTCATTTATGGTTGATGAGCCAGCACTCGTAAATCAGTCCCTAGGAAAAGCATGACGCAGCTGTGTGTCCAACAGGCTCTTGGCATGCTCTTCTGGCACAAGCACAACATTGAGAAGTCCATGGCAGACCTGCCCAATTTCACCCCCTTCCCAGATGACTGGACTGTGGAGGACAAAGTGCTGTTTGAGCAAGCCTTCAGCTTCCATGGCAAGAGCTTTCACAGGATCCAGCAGATGGTGAGTCACAAGACGATAATCACATGTGGTCACTGTAGATTGCATTACATCATAAGCATGCATACTACTACTTCTCATCGTGTTAGTTTTCACAACATTTTCACTACTTTTTTTTTTTTTTTTTTTTTAAATCACAGTTGCCAGACAAATCCATATCAAGTCTTGTGAAGTACTACTATTCATGGAAAAAGACCAGGTCAAGGACAAGCTTGATGGACAGACAAGCAAGAAAGCTGGCAAACCGAAGTAATCAAGATGAAAGGTGCACATATTGGCTGTTTATCTGGTTAAAACTGAAACTGAAAGTACTCCGTTATAAGCCATTCCATTGCTAACTTATTTATTTATTCTCTAGTGATGAAGAAATGGAGGAAGCTAATCCTATTGAGGCAAATGACAGTGATTATGACCCTACTAAAGAGACAAAGAAAGAGGTAAAACGTTATCATGAACTCTAATCCTCAAAATGTCAGTGGTTGGCCTGATGGATATGTTGTTTTTGTGATATAGCAATAATTATAATTTAATTATTAAAAATGCAACGTAACATTTAGTGCTTTGAGTGTTTTGGTGCTTAAGCTGCACTCTGCGTGGTGTTCTTCAGAGCCATGTTGAGCCACAGATAATGAGCTCTAAGATCATCATGGGCCGGCGAGACCACCAGACCCTGCAGCATCGGCACCACTCACAGCGCTCCAAATGCCGTCCACCCAAAGGAATGTACCTCACGCAGGAGGACGTGGTGGCTGTGTCCTGCAGCTCCACCGCTGCTAACACTGTCCTCCGACAGCTCGACATGGAGCTTGTCTCCCTTAAAAGACAGGTAACTGGGTTGGGAGAGTGAGGGGCGAAAAAAGAGTTTGCACCAAAGATTTATTTGACAGAATGAATATTCTTGAACATTTAAAGTCTCATCCTGGATTTGTGCATGGGCTTGCTTTGTAGAGAATGTCCTAGAATAATTATTACCCCAGGAATACATCTCCACCAGTGAGAAATGTAATAAAATGGTTTTCCTGTCTTTTCGGCATCAAGTATACAAACTGTTCTATATTCATTTTCTTCATCTATTAGGTCCAAAATGCCAAGCAGCTGAACAGCGCTCTGAAACAGAGGATTGAATCTGGCATTGATGAGTACCGGCTGCCTGAGGTAAATCAAGATTACAGTTCGTATCTGTTCACTCTAAAGTGTCATATATTGTTATATTTCTAAAGCTGGAATTGTTTTTTCCACTTGCTATCCTTCGCACTTAAAACGCTGTTCGAAAATACACTGTGACTGATGAAATTGTACAATATTTATACATGACATAGTGGAAAATGGACTAAAGGAAGTTTAAAATGAAAGGTGGGGGGTGCTTGAATGCAAACGGAAATGGTTTGGAGAACAAAAATATCAAACAGAAAATAACTCTAACCTTTTCTATTCTTGTGTTTGGTAATATTTTATAAGGTCATGTGTACCAGTAAGGTCTGTGTGATGTGCTTTATAATTCAGTAATACACTGCCGGTCAACATTTTCAGTTCCAAACACACCTCAAAGCTGTGTAAGAGATAATTGTAGAGGAAGAAGGTAGTGCTCTTTAATGGAATACACACAGCACTGGCCAATGAACACAATCAAGCTGCTCTGGGAGTATTTGAACTGAAAGGTGCAAGAGATTCGTCAAACTAGACCATTTCTGAGGAATGGCCGGGGGGTGACTCGCTTTTTATATTAACATATTTTGTGCCACAATTACAACTGTTGGAAGAGATTTTTAGTATATGAATGAGTCATTTAAAGTGCACTTATTATGCTTTTTCCATTTATTACTTTTATGGAGTTATTGTCTCCCCAAAGAAAGAACTGATACTGAACACCATTGAAAGGAGCAGTCAGTAATTCCAGATTTACTTCCTGCACAAACTTATGTAGGTTTGCATCAACAAACCCACCTTTAGTCTTTATTGGCTGCTCTCTGAATAAAGTGTACTTTGGCCTGCCTTTGTTGTTGCCATAATATCCAAAGCACAAGCTGTAAAGGCACAGCCCTCTTCCAGAAAGGGGGCGGGGAACAGGAGCTCATTTACATTTAAAGAGATGCACACAAAAACAGCGTGCTTTCGCAGCGTGCGATTTAATCGGCGTCTTATAGCGGCAGCGTGCTCACAAAAAAACACAAATAATACACAGCTTCTGGAGGAGTTAGGTATTTCGCAGTGGGGTTTTTTTTTTTTTTTCCTCCCCCCTTTTCCTTTTTCTGGAGGAAGACGGTGTGGATTGAGTTGAGAAGTATTCCAGCATGGAGTGGGCACGCTCCTTGGCAGGTATGTAAAAAATTGTATTCATTTTGCTTGTAGTATGGAAATGTATTTTTTTTGCATGCAAATAAAATGAAATACTTGAGGTTTGCATGCAACACAGCAGAAATATTTCCACATGCAACACAGCGGTGTTTGTTTTCTATATGAAATATGGGGCGGCTGTGGTAGAGCGGGTTGTCCACTAATCGTAGGATTGGCGCACATGACTCCACATACCGGAGGGTCCTTGTGAAAGACACTGGACCACAAGTTGTTCCCGATGGCAAGTTAGCACCTTGCAAGGCAGCTCTGCTACCATTGGTGTGTGTGAGAATGGGACACCGTGTAAAGCGCTTTCGATAAAGGTGCTATACAAGTGCACCGTTTAACACGGCAGTGTGTATCTACATGCAACACGGCACTGCATTTTTAAAAAATTTATTTAATTTTTATTTTTTTAATATATATATATAATAATAAACAACGGCAAATGCACCATTGAATATATTATACATATGTATAATTATTACTATAAAAATATAATAGCTATTTTAATATTTACTAATTCATGATTATTTATTGTTACAGAGAAGAAGAAAAATGCTCCTGATCCTACTCACACTTCTTCTGAGGCCTTCTCCCACAACACCCACATGGAGGTTTCCACTGCAAAACTGACAGCTCCATCTACCCCCCAGAGAATGACATTCGTGTGTCTATCATTTGAACCATTAGGAGAGCTCCTTTACCTGGGGCTCTGGCAATATTTTAAATAAACATTATATTTTCTAAGTATGTTTCAGACGTGTGTGTGTGAAATTCACATTGTGTAACAGAGTTCATGCTACTGCCATTTGTATTTTGTGCCATTTGGAGAGCTTATTTTGTGCATTTTTTTTTTGTTTAATGTTTGCTATTTCTTGAAGTCTGCCATTTTTAAAAGGTTTGTGCCATTGAGAGAGGTTTTTTGTCATTTAGAGACATTTGGTGTCATTTTGAAGAAGTTTTTACCTGTGTATGGATAACCTTACACACAATTTTAGTGGTTCGAGATAACTTCCTCATATTTTGGGTGTTCATGGACACTTTGAGACCAGGAATAGAGTTGATCTCAACATTTGCTGTGAAGATACAATATTTGTGTAAAATGTAAAAAAAAATATATATATATTTATTTATTTATGTTATTTATTTATTTTTATATTCTGAATGTATTGCCCCAGATAGGCTAGGTAAAATAAGAAATACTTGAAATAACTGCTAATTCTTAGTCTTAAGTGTCTATTTTCATATGAGCCATTAACCACTACTGTAGTGGGTGATCTCACAAAACAAATCAATGCTGAACACAGGTACCCCCATAACAGAAAAAATGCCATTTTTTGGCTACCGTGAAAAGAACTTAAGCTCAAATATTTATTTGATGTTTTTGTCAATTTTAGCAAAATTGTTTTTAATGGTTGGTCTTTTTATGCTACGTTATTTTGAAGAACTGACAGAAAATACTGTTTAATTTCCTGAAATGTTTGAGAGCAGTGTAAGATCCTTTGAGTAACCTTGTTGGTTGCTGCCATTTCTTTGAAAAGCATTCGAAGCTGGAACCCTTAAAGGGTTCTTCCATTTGTCCCTGTGGGGAACTATTACATGTCTATCGACAAAAGTATTTCCACATCAGAAAGAATTACAAACTAGGATTATTTTTTAGGAAACTAAGAACCTTTAACTATACAAAGAGCCCTTTTGATGAATCCTTTTTCTAAGAGTGTAGTAAATGTTGTGTATCCTTTCTTTTTTTTTTTCCTTTTAGTCCAACCAAAAAGTCAATGCCCGCTGGACAACAGATGAGCAGCTGCTTGCCGTTCAAGGTGGTTCCTGATCACATTTACCTTTTAAATCATATTTAAGTACATAACCTTGATTTTCATTCTTTTAAACATTTTCATTCAGGAGTCCGCAAGTACGGCAAAGACTTCCAGGCCATCGCCGATGTTATTGGTAATAAAACAGTGGGGCAAGTTAAGAACTTCTTTGTGAACTATCGGCGGCGTTTTAACCTGGAGGACGTGCTGCAGGAGTGGGAAGCCGAGCAGGGAACTCGTGCCCCCAACGGAGACAGCACATCTGCTGGGGAGGACGGAAAAAACAGCTCCAACCCGCCTTCAGGAAAGAGCACAGATGAAGAGGAGGAAGAGGTACATTAATGTGCACATAGTAAAATAAACACCGATATGCCAGTTTGTATTTTTTTGTACATGATGATTATATGCTGATTAATATGTTGATTTTGGTATGTTTCATATCTAGAAGATAAGTAATAATATGGCCTTGTCACTTACAGGGTCAAGTGACACCTGCCTCTGGACCCTCTCCCATAGCTGTAGCGTCATTGGTCATGGCAGCAGCAAGTGGCAGCACGTCCTTGAATCAGCCTCCGCCTTTACTACGGCCCTCTCTGCCAGCCACTCCTGCACTGCACCGTCAGCCTCCACCCCTCCAGCAGCAGGCCCGTTTCCTGCAGCCTCGATCAGCTCTAAATCAGCCACCACCCCTCATTCGGCCTTCCAACCCACTCCCCCCACGCCTCAATCCCCGCCCTGCTGCACCCACCAACACCGGCATGGGCCCACAGCCCCCCACACTAGTGGGCATCCCATCTGAAAGCCCATCTTCCTCTCTGCATTGAGCATGAGCAGCAGCACCCAGAACTAAGGGTGAGAAAGAGAAAGAAGCACTCACAAATTCTTTTGTTATTGAATTTGAGGTATTGTTTTCTATCAATGTTTTGGTATAGTCATTAGAGGGCAGTATTGATCATGTACCCACAAGAAACCGTTCAAAAGACAAAAACCTAGAACATAAGGTGTGTTAGTAAAGTGTTGAGTCACTACAATGTGCCAGAGCAGCTTCCGTGTTTCTTGCCATAGATTCTCCATGGCTCTGGAACGGTGCCGGAGTGATTTGGTGTTTTGGTGGGGGTGGTGGAGAGCACTGTCAAACATGTTGTTCCAAAATCTCCTGTAGGTTTTCACTTGGGTTGAGCTCCGGTGACTGTGAAGGCCATAAATTTACATTGTATTCACACTAATCAAACCGTCGTTGAGCCTTGTTGCCCTGTGGATTGGGGTGGAGTTGTCCTGGAAGAGACCACTCCCATAAGGATAGAAATGTTTTGTCATAGCGTAAAAGTGATCTGCAAAGAATTTTCTACTGATTTGTAGCAACTTTTTCCTCTAAGGGGATAAATGGACCCTTACAGCACCCTTACAGCATTAAAGATCCACTGGTTTTTGTTTTTTTCCCCCCTTTAATTTGTCACCACTCTGCATGTGTATAATGTTAGCCTTTGACTGATGTGTGTCTATCATGTTTATTTAAATATTGTGTAACCGACCCTTTTTAAAATGTTTTATCATAACATGTTCATACAAGTGGCAAAAGCCAATGCTGTGTTCTAGAAATTTGTCTCGCAGTGAGATTGCTGCAAAAACCAAAAGTCCAGGAGGTGGGGCTGGGCCTGATCCAACTCCTCCTCTAACACTAACCTGCTCACAACACAGAACAATACAATTATCCAGCCTGAAACGCACAGAGTTGTCTCCGGCTCCCAGACTTTTATCTCAAATCTGCCCAGGCAGGAGGAACTGGATTAGGTCCAACTTCACCCCTGGACTGTTGATTCTGTAGTGACTGGTACTTGCTTGCGGTCAAAAAAACCCAACTTCCTGTCACTTTCTAAGTTTATTATAAAAGGGCTAATCAAGTCCTGCTGTATTTCCTTTTCCTGGTGTAAGTGTTCAGTGCACAGTTTTTGTGACTCTTGTCGTGTGTGTATATAAACATGATTTATTTTTATACTTGGTGCTAAGGACTACAGACAGATTAATGCCTATCGTCCAGATCTTTCACCATGAAAGTGCTCTTAAGGTTTAAGAGAACATTGTGTTTGTTTTAAAATGGACATTTCCGATTTTAAACACTGTCACGAGTCTTGAAATTCTCCACAGACTACTGTGGTACACAGTTCATGATATGATGAAGAATGGCCAATTGATTGATTTTCATTGAGAGATTTTCATCGCATTAAAGACCATGGATTTTGACCTTGTTGATTATGAACACTAAAAATAGCTGACATTGAGTGGTCTCAAAGTATCTCTTTGGTAAAAAAAAAAAAAAAATAGTATGAACATTAATATTTTAGTAATACATTTACACTTTTACAGACCTAATTTCTATTCAAATTCGATCAGTCATTAGAGTCAAGTAGTTATTTATTTATAGAGCTACTTATTTTTGAGTTATGGAGGTATCCCCAGTAAAACAGGCCACTAACTAGTAATAAATATAGGTGTTATTGATGTGTTTATTTGCCTGTACATTTCTTCATTTCATACTCATAAGTGTTTTGCTGTACTTCCGCTTTGGTTTGTTGATTCAGTCTGTGGAGATGCTGGGTTCGTGTTGTTCCTGCATGTCACTATGTTTGTAAGTTCACTGCTGTGTATGTATTTGAATCTTTTTGTGTTGTATTTTCTCTCACGTATGCTCTGTGGTCTGATTTTAGTCTGATTTTCATGTACCAACTTTATAGTTTCTTTAATGTAAATCTAAATGTAAATGTTGTCCCTTTTTACACAATTACCTCTTAGAATGTCAGAATTATTTATAGCACTTCTTGATTAAGTAGGAACCACCTTCCTAGTGGATTAAGACTCTCTTTCCCTGTAACACTTGACCGACACAATGTCTACTTTCTCTGCATTTCAGGCATTAAAGCAGAAGTGTCCACACTAAATCTGTGCGCTCGTCTGTGCTTGGGGTGTCTTTAGTTTTCTCAGGCACGTCTTCTGTCTGATGAAGATTATACGAGATGTTTTTGTGGACCAGCGCAAGTATTTTAAACATTTCAAGTACAAGTAATTAAACAGAATATGTAAATAATGTTCATATAAGACTTTCTCAAACATAAGCAGGATAATGTAGACAAACTTTGGAGAGAGGAGTGATGATATGTAATCAGCTGCACTGTATGATTTGTTAACCGTCCACAAACAAGCATTTAGAACTGAAAAATGACACGGATGGATGGATTGGCTAAGATAAATTACTTCTGGGTGTGATTACATAGCTGATATGTAATCATCACCCCTCTCTCCAAAGTTTGTCTACTTTGTCTATGAGAAACTCTTATATTAACATTATTTAAAAATTCTGTTTAATTACATTGGTTTCTCGGGGCTCTGGTTTCCTCCCCGAAACACGCAGGTATAATTGCCCCTGTGTGTGACTGGTGCCCTGCGTTAGACTGGCATCCAATCCGGTTTGAGTGTTATCCGGATTCACTGCCACCCTGATCCAGATATCACGGTTTCTGCAGATGAATGAATGATAATTTTTATATATTCAAATGCGAACACAAGATAATAAAGATGAACAGCATGCTTTTCCTATTCACTTGATGTTAGCTTACTTAAAGTCTAAGGTTAGTACTTAAGGCACAAATAATTTAAGGGGTTCAGCAAACCAAAAAGTTTGCACACCCCTTCTCGCCTTCTCTAGAGATGACGACACAGCGGCCACGCCCACATCTAACGTCAGGTAACGGCGTTTAAACGCTACACGGTGTAGTAGCCGGCACCACCCATGGTGAAGTCTGCTGCACTGTTCTGCTCACAGCCTGCACAGACTCTAGTTCGAGACGAGTCCGACTTCCTGTTTAGCGCGTTTTCCGCTGGCAGCACGCCAATCCGACACCGTGACGTCATGGCGTGTGTTCCCTCTGCGCGCGCGTGCGTGCGGAGGAAAGTGTTCATTTCGGAGCTTCCCAGTTGGCTCGTGTCGCTTCATTACTACTTCACTGGAGAGACAGAGAGAGAGACAGAGGAACGACAGACACCGAGCTCGAGGTATGTGACCTGAGAGCACACACACACACACACGCGCGCGCGCGCTTCATGCGTATTCCAGCGGGGGTCAGAGTAAAGCGAAAGTGAAGGGTTCAATATGGGAAAACACGTGAAAATGACAGAGGAGTGCGTGTAAAGGACAGACGTTAGATTTCGTGATCGTGCTGAAGGACACGACATGATAGAAGGTCAAATATCCGATGTTTGCTTGCCAGTCGGATGATTCTGTATCCGCGGCCGCCTCGCACCGGGGATTCCCCGTGTAGCAGCAGCGCAGAGGAACTGCACTCAACACTTTCCTCCTTTCTTACTGAAAGAGATCCGTCTGTATATTACTATCACAATCTGCTCTCTCCTACAACTAGATCACTTTCTGTTACTCGACACTCACTCGATCAGTTTATAGGCTGATTATTATGATCCATGTTCTGCAGCCATCCATCAGCTCCACTACAGCACTTACCCCATAACGATATTATCGAGTTATTACTCCATTATACTTCTAATTGTCTTTACTGACCTCCCCTCCACAAAGATATTACACACACACAAATATATATATATATATATATATATATATATATATATATATATATATATATATATATATATATGTATGTATATGTATGTATGTATGTATGTATATACACACACAGTATTAGTATCATTATTACTCCTCTGTGTGTGTGTGTGTGTGTGTGTGTGTGTGTGTGTGTGTGTGTGTGTGTGTGTGTGTGCACCAATACAAATTCAATACTTATTAATGAAAAACCTCCTTAAGAAACAAATAGTTATTCTACACTCTCAGAACAAAGTGTTAACCTGTACCTTTCTGTGTCGCAGGCTGGTACCGTTGTCTTTTGTTGCTTTAATATTTATCTTTCACCTGGAAATGTGGATATAGTGCACTTTTTAAAAAAAAATGGTTCAGGCACATAATTGGACGTAATAGCCCCCCCCCCCCTCTCTCTTTTTGTCGGTTAAACTTTAAAGGTACACTACATGCACCAGGTAAAATAATAATAATAATTATAACAACAAAAAAAAGATGCATGCTAAAGGTACAAAAGGTGTACCCTCAGTGTTACGCTTTTTTCGGAGAATGCATGATAATCAGTCTATAGAACATGACACGTGACTTTTTTCTATGCAGAGTCGATGCTTTAAACTGTGCATTACTGTGTGTAATTTGAAGTGAATTGAAATGGCTCATATTATTATTAAATTATAATCCTAGCTGACACACTGACAATGTGTACGCCAAATAGCTGGAAAAAAACCCCACAGTTTAGAGATTTAAAGCGCACCTGTTATGGTTTTGAAACATGCCAAATTTTGTTTTAAAAGTCTCATACAATAGATTTACATGGGTCCAAGATCAAAAAACACTTTAATGTGCTCATGATTTAAACTGCAGCATTAATTTTTTCCCCCTAGTGTCACAGACTCGTTACACGATTCCTTCTACAGGATTCATTCTAAACTCTTCCTTTCAGAGAGCATACTCTGCTCTGATTGGTCACATGTCCCAGTCTGTTGTGATTGGTCTACCACTGTCAGTGAAGACCAGAGGCGGGGCTTTTTGTTACAAACCTATGTAGGTTAATACAGGAAGTAAAGTCTGGAATTACTAACGACTCGTTTCAGCTGTTCAGAATCGATTCCTTCTTTTGGGAGTCTATAACTCCGTTGGTCGTGCGCTTAGATTTTTTAAACCCTACAGACTTTTTACATTCACAAACAGCTGTAGAACACACTACATGAAAGGTAATATTTGAAAAGCATAATAGGTGCACTTTAATAAAGCTAGGGAAAATGTTGTCAGTGTGATAGACTTCACAGTGTGACTAGTTTGTTGAAAGATTCAGGAATTAAAAGTTCTCATGACTCATAAATAAAAACTGATTTATGATTGATGTTGCCTGTGATCCCACACTTTAAAATAGTAGTAGTTTTTTTGTGCTATAGAAAAAAAAAATTTGTTATGTAAAGACAATTTTGGTGCATGATTACTTAATATTTTTTTCTCAGAATGTTCTGTTTAAGAAAAATCCACATTAGGGTAAGAAATATGGTGGGACTTGCACCAATAAAAACAATTAAAGTGCCATTAATAAAAAAAAATACATTCTTTAGAAACAGTGAGTGGTTTGTACTTAATAAAATAGAATGAGATATGCCGTACATCTTATGTTGGATGTGAATTGGGTAAAAATGTGCCGCAGTATCTCTTCTTATCTATACTTATCTGTGTCCACTCCGTCTCATGTCTGTAGCCTGAGTGTCCCAACCTGACATGGCAGCTGAGGAGAACGAATGCTCGAGCCTCCAGCTCTCCAAACAGAGCTCTGGTCCCGTGAGGTCGTGGGAGTTGGAGTCTTTCCTGGCCAATCGCACACTCAGTTTCGTGTCCCGGCTTGATGAGCGCTACATGTGCCCGGCCTGCGGTGGCGCCATTCTTAACCCCCACCAGACGGGCTGTGGCCACATCTTCTGTGCCAAGTGCATTAGAATGTTCATGTAAGTACAACAAAGGGGGAAAAACACAACACACACAGATCCATGTTGAAATAGTTCTCTAAGAATACAGATGGATTTATTTTGTAATATTTAACAAATCTAGTAGCCTATCCAGTCTGTTTTGGGCAGGTGCAAACCTAAAACCACTTCTTTTTTTTCCTCAGTGAGAGCAGCGACACATCCAAATGTCCCTTAGATGGCGTTTTGATCAAGGCAGAGGAGGTATGTTTTAATACACTGTTTAAAATGTTTGAATTAAAAGTCATATTTTATTCAGCACTCGGTAATATAGTTGCTCAGAACCTATACGGTGTATATATCTAAATAACAGAAACCAAAAGGTTTTATTTGAATAATTTTGGGTGCGCATTATGTGTTCAAATACATTTGTTTCTTTTTTCTTTAAAGTAAGCTTTATTTCTGAAGATTTGACATCTGCTTTTAAATGGAGGTGTTTATAATAATTGTACTACTCTTGATGCTGTACAGATTTTTTGGAATCAACCACAGCGCTGTTAATAACTTCAGACACATCTAAAATGCATAAAATTGAGAAGCATTCACCTGTCATCAGGTTCAAATCCCAAAGATACCTCGGCTGTCTGTCGACAGGAGTCAAGAGAGCAAAATTGGATGCCATACTCTGTCTCTGCTGTCAATCATAGTGACACTAGCCAATTATTAGCATCTGTGAGCTCATGTATGTGGAAGAGGGTAGATAGCACTTTCGTCCAAGTGTGTTACACTGTCCTGTGATACAGCATGAGCATTGGTTCAGAACAATGTGATGGGGAGAGATGTATGTTGGGTGGGAATTAGCAGGTGACCAAAAAAGGGAGGGAGAGGGGTTGGGGAGTGCTCAATTACTTTTTTAATGATGTACAAATCTGTGACTCTGTGACATTGACTTTTTTTTTTCACTATGTGAATAATGCAGAAAACAAAATAGTATTGATGGCACCTAATACAGAAAAGATAGACTGTATATATTACAGCATGGTTATAACTATTTCAAATCTTGCAGGTTTTTCAAGACAACTGCTGTAAAAGAGAACTACTAAATCTTGACGTTTACTGTAGCAACGCTCCAGATTGCGCACAGAAGGTGCCTCTGTGTAATCTGCAGGTAAATCGGCTCTGTGTGATTTTCAAATTGAAACCGCGACCAAACTGTACACGGTGAAGTGATAGCAGTTAAAAGTCCCTAAATTTTTCACTCTTCGCTGAGTAATAACACACCGATATAGCTCTCTCTATCTGTCTCTATATTTGTTCCCCAGATACACCTAACGCTCTGTCAGTACGAGACTCTGCAATGCTCCAACCCAGGATGCACCGACTTCCTGTTACGCAAGAATTTACCAGACCACCAGCGACACCTCTGTCCCTTTCGAACAGAATTCTGTCGCTACTGCACCAAGCCGTACCCTATTACACAGCTTCCAGTCAGACACCTTTTTATGCTTTGCCTTCAGTAGTGAGATTTAACTCTACCTCATAAATCTGCTAACTCTGTTCTGTGGCTCATTTCAGGACCATGAAAAGATATTGTGCCCTGAAGCTGAAGTTCAGTGTCCCAACAACTGCTCGGAGATTGTTAAGAGGCATAAGGTTCTGTCCATTTTTGACTATAAATAACACATAATTGTTCCAACATGTTTAGTATTGTATTGTAATTTCATTATTGCTTTCCTATAGCTCAAAGGACATGTAGATGAGTGTCCAGAAGTGGAGACAGACTGCATTTATAAGCAATACGGCTGCATAGTCCGAGTAAGGGCACTAACATTACCTAATACCTTCCCATTACTCAATGTTTTCTCATCATAAGACGAGGAGTATGTTTCCTCTCTTCTTTAGGATAAAAGAAGCAAAGTGAAAGTCCATGAATACACTGAATTTAGCCACCATGTGCTGCTTGTACTGGAGAGCAACAGCAAGCTCGCTAAACAGGTATGTCAGTGTGCAGTTCAGTCAAATAGCAGTCCCAAAGTGAAACCAAGTATATGTAAACAGATCCACGTTTGCTCTTCATGACTCAGTCACGGCCCAGTGTTCCAACACGTTCAAATTTACAAGATTCAATTTCAGACCCTGCAAAACCCAAAAACTTCTTTACCACATCGAGGTGTGCCTTTTATGTGAGGCTGTTTTCATTTTGTAGGTTTACACGTCACTGTTGAGTGTTGCACTACCACCACCATGTTTCAAATGCAAATTCTAAATAAAGCCAGAGTTTCATTAGGAGCAGTATTTTATTATTTATAAAATCTTGGCTGAATTCTATAACAGACCGCGTTCATGTCAGGTTATACAGTGAAGATGCTTTAACAATAGAAGAAGGTTACTACGTGGTGCTTATGTCATCAATCAGTGCAAAATGGGATTGTGCGCAGTAGGGTAGCATAAACCGAAACAACCCCTCAGTGTAGTGTCTGTGATGATAGAACTTACTGAGACATCAAATAGACCTTCTCTCTGCTGCTACATTTCAACAAACCGATCTTTTTGTTTTCAAACCCCACGTTCTGAACATGTTAAACGATTGCCACTAATATATTGTGGCTTTCCTTTGAACTTTGCATAATGCTCTTGTGCTCTTGTCATATTGGTAGCTTTTAGACAAGCATCGTCACAGCAGCACTTTATTTATTTTTTTTAATTCATCATCGACTGTCTTTGGTCATGATGACACTAAATTGTTCAGCAGTGAGCACCTCACTTTATGCTTTGTAAGACTTTGGATCTCAACTCGCTACCAAAGTATTCTTTTACAATGTGCAATTTTTGTCTGTGCTAGCAAAATCTTGCCAAAAAGCATACAGTGTAAAGTATGGTTTAAAAAAAAATCATTAAAAAAAAAGGTGCTCTGTTGAATCTGTGAATTCATTTAAAAATAGTCCGATTTTTTTAATGGAGAAGGTCAAAACTGAGCAGCTGGGAAACACTGATGTAAAATATCCCTATGCGAATTACTGTAATATTATCACAACACCACTTATACAATATACATTCTGAACATTTTTTTCAAGGAACAATTTTATTGGTAAACAGGAAGTGCTTTTGTTGACTTGTGTGTATGTGTGGCGTAGATAACAATTAATTAAATGCAAACTAGTGATATCACACAATCTCATTCTGACCATATCGCATCCCAGGTATAAAAATTATATTGATAGAGACTACTTTGTTTACCCTTCTACTTTTTCAGAGCAAAAGTATTTGTCCTTGTACAATATTCACCATGGTTTCCCTGGTAGCATTTGGCTAATGTAAGAAAATACATGTTTAGCTATGGAACATTCTGTTCACTTCAAGCCATAGCAGCATGGCGAGTATGACCTGGTCCAGGAGCTGTGATTTGTTTAGATAATGTTTATGTTAATGTTTATTATATTGGGCTAAGCTGGCAGTATGTATTGTGTGTGTGTGTGTGTGTGTGTGTGTGTGTGTGTGTGTGTGTGTGTGTGTGTATATGTGTGTGCGTGTGTGTGTCTCAGGTAGATCAGCTGCAGCAGGACTTGGCCCTCCAGGAGAGGGAGCTGAAGGAGAGGAACGTGCTTGTTGCCAATCTTAACAGAGAGGTGACCAAGTGTGACAGTACATTTTCTGCCATCCAGGTAAAGAGACGTTTTACACTAGCACATTTTGTAAGCTCTCTCTTTAAAAATTTATATATATATATATATATATATATATTTTATATATATATATATATATATATATATATATATATATATATATATATATATATATATATATATAGATAGATAGATAGATAGATATATATGTATGTATTTACATGTGCATTTGGCCGTTCTGGATATTCTTGAGAATCTTTATAGTATCCTGTAAATAATCTAGTCCATTGTTATTGCACTCTACACTAAGGACTAGGGGTAGATGAAATGCATCACAATATATAAGCTTACTAAGCATGTAACAGAAAAAAAGAGTAGTGCCACATTTAAAATGCATATTAATAATAGGGTTTCGGTTACATTTTAGAAATAATTTCTTCAGAAAGAAATTATTTAATAAAGAAATGAAACAGTTACTCAGAAAACAACAAACATAATACTGTCCAATCAGTTTCTAGTGTCTCTAGTGAGTAATAATGAGTACCCAAATACCCACAGTACTCATAGAAAAGCATATTGGAACTATAAAAACGTCAGTAGCTGGTGAATCCTGGCTACAGGGCATGGTACTAAGTTTCAAAAAAGAAATAAAAAACAAAACTAAGACAATATCTGATTTTGGAACTGGACCGACTCAAATTGGAGATTGTGTCAAATCGCTGTTGTTGACGATCCCAGATTTTCCTCATGATGATCATAAAAGGGAATCTTATAGGTACAAGGAACAAGGAAACAGGATATGGTCGAAGGCTATAATGTCCCCCGGGACAGAAAACGTTTTTTTTTTTTCAACGATGACAATTTGCTTTTATTTGGATTTTTGACAATTGAGAATTTCCATTGAAGGAAATATGAGAAGACATACTATACAAGTAAAATAAATAGTTTTAAAACAAAAACCTCTCTTCAGGTCGTTATTTGTATGTACAGTATATCTCTACAAGACTCGATCTTGCGTGTCCTATGGGAACGGTGTGTATTAGCAGATGCTCTGCTGATCCTGCAGTGTTTGTGTTGTAGAGGTCCATGGTGGAGCAGAGGGAGTGTGTCTCCAATGTTAAACAGGAGCTGCAGGAGCTTCGCAGTGTTCTAGATGCTGAGCTGGCTAAAGAGGAGCTGAGTGCCCTTCGAGTTTCACTCGATTCTCTCAGACAGCAGGTGGCAATGATGCAGAGCCTCAGAGATCACGTGGGTGAGGACAGCACTTGTAACCTAATCAGTCTGCAGATTATATGTGTTTTTGATCTTCATTAAGTTTTAGTTTGCCCTATTTCTTGTTAGTGATGGTTCTATGGTGGTCGCTGTTGAATGGAGTAGTGGATGGGACCCCATCCATCTCTGGGCACTATACATACTTATTCACACATAGGGACAATTTAGAACAGTCAGTCCTCCTACTGGCATGTTTTGGGGGAACATGTGAAACTCCACACAGACATTAAACCGAGCTCAGGATTGAACAGACCCTCCAGGATTTAGTGATCGCAAATGAATGCAAACTCAAGGTAATGCCACAGTATTCTGAGGAGCTTGCAGAGAGTTTCTACAGATTTGGGCCAAGACGCATCATGTAACATC
Organism: Ameiurus melas; assembly: GCA_012411365.1. Taxonomy (NCBI): domain Eukaryota; kingdom Metazoa; phylum Chordata; class Actinopteri; order Siluriformes; family Ictaluridae; genus Ameiurus; species Ameiurus melas. Next base: position 19,604,911 of record CM022762.1, on the reverse strand, counting down.
ATCACAATCTGCATTCAGCCAAAGCTCCCTTCGATTCATGTGCGTCGAACATGAGTACAGCTGAAACCATAATGAACCTTCTTTTACTTTCACACTATTCGTTGTTACCCAGATAAAGATGGGTTCCCTTTTGAGTCTGGTTCCTCTCAAGGTTTCTTCATTTCATCTTAGGGAGGTTTTCCTCGCCACCGTCGCCACCGGCTTGCTCAATAGAGATTAATCCACACACTTAAAATCTTTATCCTGTGTTTATATGTTTCTGTAAAGCTTCTTTGAGACAATATCCATTGTTAAAAGCGCTATACAAATAAAATTTAATTGAATTAAAGGTCTCATTTGCCAATAAATCTCACTGCAAAAGACACTGAACCAAGGACGCTGAAGCTGTGAAGCAGCAACAGCACCTGCTGCATCATTATCAGTCCTCCCAATATTGAGTAATTGAATAGTAATAAGAGAAAACGTAAATATTTCCTATACATTTTCGATGAAATTTAGACTTTAGCTGAAAATGTTAGATAAAACGTTCAAGATCGATAAATCTAAAAAAAAAAAAGCTAGTGAAAATGAAATGTCAAATGATAACTGCAATTCACTCTGCTTTTTCCATGGTTATGTTCAAAACCGAATGCTATTGTACTAAAATGTCAAAATATTATATAACGATAGTTAACAGAGGGGGGCACAGAGGCTTACCAGTTAACACGTTTGCCTTGCACCTCTGGTGTTGGGGGTTCGATTCCCGCCTCTGCCCTGTGTGCACAAGTTTGCATGTTCTCACCATGCTTCAGGGGTCCTCCCCCGGTCCAAAGACATCCGTACTGTGTGGACATGTGTGAGATTGTGCCCTGTGATGGGTTGGCACCCTGTCCTGGGTGTTCCCCGCCTCATGCCCTGAGTCACCTGGGATAGGCGGCAGGCTCCCTGTGACCCTGTTGTAGGATAAGCAGTACAGAAAATGGATGGATGGAACAGTTGATAGAAACACACATTTTCTGTCAAATTTGAAATAAATCTTTGGAAATTATCTCTCTCCTACAGACTTAGAAACAAGCCTTAAAACAGTGCTTTGTGTGTGTGTGTGTGTGTGTGTGTATGTGTGAGTGTTCAGGAGCTTTAGGGCAGACTTGTCAGCGCCACACTCGACTCTTGGACATCCACGTGGAGCAGCTGCAATGCAACGAGCAACGTTTTCGCCAGCTTGAGTCAACGTCGTATGATGGAAAGCTCATCTGGAAGGTTCACGACTACCAGCGCCGAAAAGATGCCGGTGTTCCTCTCACCTCACCGCCTTTCTACACCGGCCGTAGCGGCTACAAGCTTAGTGCCCGCGTGTATCCGGATGGGGAAGGAAGCGCCCGGGGCACGCACCTCTCCCTCTACGTCATGGTGATGAGAGGCGACTTCGACTCGCTGCTGCCGTGGCCATTCCACCAGAGCGTCACGCTAACCGTGCTGGACCAGAGTGGCTCACGCAACCATGTCAGCTGTAGCTTCACCCCCGACACCAACAAAGAGAGCTTCCGCAGACCCACAGCCGACAGCAACGCCGCGTTAGGGTTCTCCCGCTTCATCTCTCACACTGATCTGGAAGGTCCCCGAAATGCTGTCTACGTACGAGACGACACACTGTTTATCAAAGTCAAGGTGGACACAACAGGGTTGGAGGATTTGTAGTGTATTCTTGGAGAGTGGATCTAGTAAAGCTGGCCTTTATAAGATTTTTTAATATATTTTTTAAAGATATGAATACTTATAGTCAACTCCAAATTTAATGGCACACTTCATGACAATGCACAAAAACGACTACTGCCTGTAATGAGTGATAAATGCTGGTTTCAAAATTATTGGTGCCCCCATAATTAATATTTATTGAATACTCTCTTGGAGAGAATGAGGTTTTTTTCTTTCTTTAATATCGAACAAGATTGGAGACACATGTAAAGGGAACTGGAGCACTCAATCATGTACTCTTTTATATGCTTAAGGTTGTGCGTAGAGTTTTTAATAGGTTTCAAATCCAGAGACCATTTTACAGTGGGCTACAGTCAGGTGCTTTTTCCTGTTTATACTGTTTGGCTAGAATGTTAGCGTGCAATGCTTCAAAACAACTTGTTGTTATGGAGATGGTGCTACTAGCTTTTCAATTATTACAATCCCAAATTTTCCTATGATGACCGATATGTGAAAATTCATTTATATGCAGAGGAAACAGGAATTGGTCAAAAATAATAAAGTTCCTGAAGACAAAGCAATTTATAGATTTTTTTTATTTGTATTATTTTATTTTATTTTTTTAAGTTTTCACCGCTATGTGAAAATAATTTTAGCCATATATGGTTTTGAGCGATATTTTCTTAGTATTTTTATTGAAGGAAAGTAAAGTATGTTCTCCTGATTGAGTGATGATATTAACTCATTGTGTGTTGAGCTAATTTTATAATTAAGGTTTAATGTTGTCCCCATTCTCTTGAAGGATGACTGTAATTACAGAGCAGACTAAGTTATTCTCAGCCACAGATTGTTTTATATGTTTGTTTGTATTTGAAATAGTGAATTTGCCAAGAAAATGAGGAAATAACTCAGATGAGAAGCTGAGACACTGTAGCTGACTGTGGTTTCTAAAAGTCTTCGTATTTTTATTTTTATACGTGGTCATAATTGTTAGAAATGACATGCTGTGTGATTTACTCAAATAAAGATCTGCCGCATCTTCCTCAGTGTGAAACAGGAATCAGAATGGTAATAAATAGAGTCCCAGATATGTAGCAGTGAGAAACCACAGCTCTAGAAACATGCGAAACCATTCATTCAACACACACACACACACACACACACACCTGTGAGATGACTCAACGGTTCCACTTGCACTGCTATGAGCATTTTCAGCCTTCTTGAATGCAGTAACACACACATGTAGCCAAAGAGCAGTTTAAACACCTTTGTTCTAGCTGAGATAAGTGTCACTACAGAGCTGTCCAAGTACTAATGAACAGTATCCAAACGTGAGCAGCAATTACTGTTTTCCACAACCACTTAATGAGACAGAATAGTTCCTACAGTTCTAGAATGCTGTTAATTGTGTATCCCTGAGGTTCAAAAATACAATCTGACACAGCCATCAAAAATAGACTACTGTTACAGCCGAGCAACATGACACTAGCATGCTCAGGTCTCCGGGGTGTATGGATAGTAAGCACTCGGATGATGAGACCTCCTGTCTATTCATAGCTCTTTTGTTTGACTTTAAGGCCAGTTGTCATGAGCCAGTGGTTGTGCTTTATTCCTGTCCACGCACAGTGCACTCCATAATCACACGCTGCAGTCAACGAGAAAGGATGTGGAAGAGAAAGAAAGAATGTTTGATCAAGCGTAAGTCTTCATTTCTTCATTCTGTATGGCATCAAAGCTTTATTCATTGGATAATGTACCTACAGTCTCATGCATTCGTTGATAACATTTTCGCTGTTCGTCAAAAATGTCAGCTCTAATAGCTTTCGTTTGAGCATACTGATGTCCCTGTTGGGTGAAGGATACCTATAATTACAACTCTTTTTATAAACAGCCCCTATTTAAGGGGACCGTAAGTAATTGGACAATTCATTGTTCCGTTTCTTAATCGGCTGCGTGTCATGGCCTGAATAGTTCATGTACAAGTCATATGACAATCTCCAGGTGATGAGACATTTGGTGTTTGTAATTGTCTCTCAATAAGAGAACCAGTGAATGGTTCAGAGACACAGCTATGTCTTCATAAAAGTAGCAAATCTAAATAGGTACTCTGCTAAAAGTGGTCTTCCCTCGAGTTCAATAGAACCTGAAATTTTCAAAATATGCGAAAGTATAAGAAAGATACATAAAAAGACCTGCCTCAAATTACGTACCAATTTTAGTCAGTGACGGTAAATGCACTGAATTTAATCAGTGATGGTAAATACACCTTTAACCAAATAACCAACGAGTGTGAGGAAAAAATGAAGTCCAATTAACACCTTAATCTCTGAAATGTTAGCTAGCATGATAAAGACAAACTACTTGTGCTAGCTGATTTAATATAAATTACCTTGACAAATACAGTGTGCTTAGCAACAGCTAGATTACATTGATGAGTGGTAGGTCTCATTCTTACTGTACCATCTGTTAAAGCTTTGATTTGAATCTGTCTGATGTGAAAAACTGCTGTTAAGTGTAATGACTTAAAAATAATCATACATAAATACAGTAGCTAAGTTACTGCACTTTGGAGAGAAAGAAGAACGGCCAGTTATCGAAATCACTAAAATATGGTGACATGAGCATGTTGGACAGCACTCTTAGGGAAAAGAGGTTCTGTGAGGTTCTCTTTCTTTTGCTAGTTAAGGTTTTAGATCTTCCCAAACCTTTCTGACAGGGAATCACTCTTTTAGGGCTCTACTTTGAACCTATAAGACTTTCTCCACTGACACAACCCGAAGAACGCTTAAAGGAAACGTTTACCCTGAAACACATTGAATAAGTTTATATTGGTTCTATGATGTGCTGATGTCACAGGATAACATTGCTAGCACATATACAATGCCATTTACTAGGAGGGGGGAAAAACCCCAATACTGAACAAAGGATAAAGATTATGTTTCACTGTTAGATCCCAACAACAACAGGAGGATCTTGTCAATGATCTCAAGGCAGCTGGGACCATAGTCACCAAGAAAACAATTGGTAACACACTATGCCGTGAAGGACTGAAATCCTGCAGCGCCCGCAAGGTCCCTCTGCTCAAGAAAGAACATATACATGCCCATCTGAAGTTTGCCAATTAACATCTGAATGATTCAGAGGACTCAACTGGGTGAGAGTGTTGTGGTCAGATGAGACCAAAATGGAGATCTTTGGCATCAACTCAACTCGCCGTGTTTGGAGGAGGAGGAATGCTGCCTATGACTCCAAGAACACCATCCCCACCGTCAAACATGGAGGTGGAAACATTATGCTTTTGGGGTGTTTTTCTGTTAAGAGGGCAGGACAACTTCACCACATCAAAGGGAAGATGGATTGGGACATGTACCATCAAATCTTGGGTGAGAACCTCCTTCCCTAGGCCAGGGCATTGAAAATGGGTCGTGGATGGGTATTCCAGCATGACAATGACCCAAAACCCATGGCCAAGGCAACAAAGGAGTGGCTCAATGAGAAGCGCATTAAGGTCCTGGAGTGGCCTAGCCAGTCTCCAGACCTTAATCTCATAGAAAATCTGTGGAGGGAGCTGAAGGTTCGAGTTGCCAAACGTCAGCCTCGAAACCTTAAAGACTTGGAGAAGATCTGCAAAGAGGAGTGGGACAAAATCCCTCCTGAGATGTGTGCAAACCTGGTGGCCAACTACAAGAAACTTCTGACCTCTGTGATTGCCAACAAGGGTTTTGACACCAAGTACTAAGTCATGTTTTGCAGAGGGGTCAAATACTTATTTCCCTCATTAAAATGCAAATCAATTTATAACATTTTTGACATGCGTTTTTCTGGATTTTTTCTTTTTGTTATTCTGTCTCTCACTGTTCAAATAAATCTTACATTAAAATTATAGTCTGATCATTTCTTTGTTAGTGGGCAAACGTACAAAATCAGCAGGGGATCAAATACTTATTTCCCCCACTGTATCTGTTTAAGCAGAGTGTTCAAATGAGGAGGTAAGAGAGCTGGAAAGACTAAAGGAGTAAAGCTCTGCTGCATCATTTTCTTTAGATAGAGATGAAGCAAAGGCTAATGTCTACCTCTAATGTGCCACTGTCAGCAGGTAATCAAACAGCATTGTGGGTAGTTTTAGGAAACTGTTAAGAACACTGAAAATAGACCAACATGTCAAAAAAGTGAACTCAGAATTTCATTACAAAATAAATCATGGATGTTACTGAAGCTCACATATTAATTATAAATATCAAAATGCAAGTCATGCATTGAGGATCTTTCCTTTAAGGATGTTAATTTATTTAACCATTTACCTCTTTGCTGCTTTTATCTTCTTAAATCCATCTACAGCATGAGATTTTTCAGAACTAACTGCCTGGTTGAGTCTCTTGACCTAAACCCCATTAAGAGTTCTTTTCACATACTGAAAACAAGACTGAGGGTAAAAAGTCCCCCAAAACAAAACAGGAAACCAAAAACAAAAAAGCAGCTGGTCATGTCTATATTCTTCAGACTTGCAAAGGACCTGCAACAAACTGTAAACCAGTGTAAATGTTTTCATTCTGTATTTAAATCAGTTTCATTTGTCAAGTTGTAACGTCAAATGATATTTTTAAAAGATTTTTTTTTTAAACCTTCGCAATTTTATATACAAGTTGAGCAGCAGAATTCCAGCAGAACTGGTTTCACACAGCACTGTGTTTATGCATGGCAGCTCTTCCTAACATCAATCATCTCTTTCAGCTCCCAAGGAGTACCCTTTGGAGACAAAGTACAGGCCTGTGCTCGAGGTATTCCCCTTCACAAAAATACACCAAGCACTTTACATTGCAAAACAAGAGGAAAGTCCCATGCTGTGGTTGGACTAGACAAGAAAAGAAAAAAGAAAAAAGATTGCAGAGCAGTGCCAAGCAGCAGCATTGTTCTAGTCATCATGATATTGAATGGATTACCACCTCTAACTACATCTGCAACCTTGACATACCTAACAATCAGTAGCTCCTACAATAGTGCAGGATATAAAGCACATGGTAGCAATAGTTAGAGCACTCTGACAGCACACAACCTTGGCAAAATGAGGATCATCATAACATGCTGTGAAATCTATTATAGGCTCCTTTTACCATTTACCATTTTGTGTTTAGAGCCTGATCCCCCCAGACCCCATGACCAAGCTTAAACTGAAGAGGGGTTGTCCCAAAGAAGAGTTCCCTAGTCTGGATGGAAACTACACCTGCATGGCCCGTGTGCTTGATCTACATATGTACACACGCCAGTTCAACCGGGCCACCGAGAGTGGAGTCATCTTTGATGACATCATTCGTCCAGGCCTGGAGGACCCAGGTGAGATAGTTTTATAATCTGATTGGTCAGAATGTGATGATTCATTTTCTACAACAGCAGTTCTGACACTAGTGCCTTCTGTCACTCAAATCACACATTAATGTTAATGCACTCAGTCTAATTGTATCGTTTCTATAGTAACCACTCATTCACAGGGACTTGGATGAAGGATGTGCCACATAATCTAATAATCAGATTTCAAAATGTGTGTTAAAAATGGAACAATAAAAACTATAACCAGTGATTTAGTGAAACGTTCTGTAAGGAGATGTTTGTTTAACACTCATGGGAGGAGTCTCCAGTGGCAGTGCTTTGTAAGAGGTTCTCCACTACAGGAACATCTTCAGGACAGAGGAGTTTGTATTTTCCAGTTTCTCTGAAACACGGGAAGTTGTGTGGGTTTTTTTTTTTTTTTTTGCTGTATTCACTTCAAGAGACAGGAGAAAAAGAGATGCTGTTTTATAATTTAAGCGATAACGTGAACTTGTTTCGCAGACATTATGTAACTCTAAACTGATCAAAAGTGTCGATTGTGATTGTTGGCTAATTGCTGTGGTAAAAGAGAAATACAGTAAAAGACACAACATAGGACATGCTTTTAAAGTAAAAGACTCAACGTTACGTCATTTTTTTTATCATCAAACCTACCTGTAGTTGATTATTTTACTCTAACAGCATCCAACATCATGCTTTATTACTTAGATATTCTTTTCATACAGGTGCTTGTTGGTTCAGAACCACTTCGTGGGTTGGACTGCATTAACAAAGTGCTCTTCATGCATCGGAAAAATCACACTTGCTGTTCTGTGGAAGATCAAAAGACACTCATAGGGTGATGGAAGGATGACTCATAACCAGCTCAGCACATTTACGGTTCACATCACACATAAAACATGTTTTTAAGTCTATGTTCTAAAATGACTTTTAGGTAGATATATTTTATAATACATTCTTACAACAGACAATATTTTTTTAATGGTCTTTGTATGGTTAATGATTCTAGCTTTCTACAGAGGTTTCTATAGTACCTCAGAACCTTTAAAGATGCTAAATGGAAAGTTTAGCTTAAAATATACCTCTACCAACTAGTCCAAGGAAAATAAAATGAGTAAAACCTAAAGATGCTTTGTAAAGCAATTTTGAATCTACAAATGTGTTCTGAAAATCAACGAAACCTGTATCACAACACGCCAGAGCACTCATCAGATACTATATTCACTCTACGCTAATATCTCAGTCTAGTGATGAACCCCAAACTCTTATTGCATGTTTAATCTGATAACAGTAGGAAAGCTCTAAGAATCAGCTGATACCTGATACTAATCTGATGTTGGTATCCTCTTAGTAACCAAACAAACTATGCGCAAACATCATACGAAACATCATACGTCAATGCTAGATTTATGCTCACAGCACAAAACACACTAGTGGATATGATCTGAAAGTTTGATTGATATAATTTGATACTGATCCAGATTTACCAGTCAATATCAGACCACATATTGATACGAAATTCATCTTTAAAATCAGGGTCACAGTGGAGGATAGAGCCTTCTGATAGATCGGGCCTTCTGATATAACAGTTGCATGCAATTGTTTGCCTATCCTTGAAATGATAACACCAACAAGGTAGTTCTTTTATAGCAAGTAACAAAAAATGTTAGCATGCCAGCGTTTGAGCTTGCTTATGAAGATGAAATCATGGGGGATGCAAACTTCCAGTTCCAGCTCACTGCATTCCTACAGGTGTGTGATAAACTAAAGGGGAAAAAATGCTTACAGTTTTGTACTGTGGAGGAATTTTACAGCTCCTTTTGTCTCCTTTGAGGGAGGCATCTCTGCAAATCACTGCAAAGTTCTTCTGATTAATGACCTTTATCCTATGATGAAACATTTCTATCCTAACAGGAGTGGTCTCTTCAAGGATGAACATGCACCCATCCACCTGGCACGGGGGCTCACTGAATGGTTTGATCAGCATGAAAATGATGTAAATCATATGCTATGGCCTTCACACTCACCTGATTTGTTAGGCAGCTCTCTCCAACACCAGTGGAGAGAATATATTTTAGTAGAATGATGATCCCTCTAGTACAGTTCAAGAGACTTGATGGCAAGATGAAATGAAGCTGTACTGCTGTCACTTTATGTTGGTTTCTCCTTTAATTTCCTCATGTGCCTGTATAATATTGGCAAGGCTGTGACGTCCTTATTTTATATCCTCATTAACTGAAGTCCAAACAGGTACTGGATGAGTGTGATCACTAAGCATTTCACTAACCATGGCACTCGGTTCATTCAAAAGTCTTCTCAGTGCACTTCATTATCCCAGAGGTTGGCTGAATGTTTGATCTGAAAATTTTAAGCGGATGTGGATCAGTTGGTAGAGCGGGTTGTCCACTAATCGTAGGGTTGGCGGTTTGATTCCCAGCCCACATGCATCCACATGCCAAAGTGTCCTTGGGCAAGACACTGAACCCCAGGTTGCTCCTGATGATAAGTTAGTGCCTTGCATGGTAGCTCTGCTACCATTGGTGTGTGAGAGTGTGAATATGAGACACAGTGTAAAGCACTATATAAGTGCAGACCATTTACCATTAAGTAACTGTACGTTGAACGCGTTAATAACCTTCAACACATGAGTCTGAGTATGCCAACACCAACTACTGCATAAGGAAAATGGCCTACGAGAGCTTTTCTGAATGGAACTGCATGTGTCCATTTCTGTCTGTGACATAGGAACACGTACAGGACCCTTGACTGTAGGCTGTTTAGCTGGCGATGCACAGTCCTACATTCTCTTCTGTGACTTTTTTGACCGCATCATTGAAGCCTACCACAGCTACAAGGTGCTCGGTCACGTTACGCAAAAGAGTGACTTCAATTATGACAACCTCAAGGTGAGTGTTAGTTATATTACACTATTAGTTATATACACAGCGCTGTCGAATGGTCGAATCTAATTGGTCAGAAGATTATTGTTCTCTAACAGCATTTCCCATTATGTTTGATCTCTTACATAGTGATAGTTAGTTATATTATACATATTCATGTGGAAGTATGTCTTTAGTCAGTAGGGTATGGGGCACGCTTTGAGTGAGTGTGTGTGTGTGTGTGTGTGTGTGTGTGTGTGTGTGTGTGTGTGTAGGGAGGTGATGACTTTGACCGAGCGTATGCTGTGAGCTGTGAGGTGAGCGTGTCTCGCTGCATCGAGGACTTCTGCTTCCCCTCACACTGTAGCCGAGGGGAGCGGAGACATCTCCTCACACTGGCCGAAAAAGGTAGTGCAATAAAACTGAACAAATACAGTAATGTGTTCGGTGAGTCAGCACAGTGCATGAAGGGTCAGCGCATAATGGTTTCTTTGCTGATATTCTGTCTCTACAAATACAAATCATACTAACAAAAATGATTTGCTGATTGGTTTTCCAGCTCTGGACCAACTTAGTGAAGAACTCCCAGGCAAGCTTTACTCAATGGACGAGCTCAACCAAGAGACAGAAGATAAAGGGCTTCTTCTGGATGCCCCACCCACCTCATTAATGAAGACCGGTGTGGCCCGTGATTGGCCTGATGCACGGGCACTGTGGTAAAACTCATCAAAACTCATACATGGTGTTATACAAGGGCTTCATATTTATTAGACCAGCTAATATTAAAGGATCAAAATATGAACGTCCTCCAGGACTAAAGTTTAACACACAAGAATTTACACAATATTGACTACACTAGTACTAAATAACTAGAAGTTTAAAATCTAAAATAGCTTAATAGCAAAAAAGCATCAAAAACAACAAATGGGTGGATAGGATTATATTTAACTTTGAAAGATCGCCTACTTTTGGATAAATTCTTAATGTTGGGATCTTACTAAATGCTGGATCAGATACAGGCAATAATAATAACTAGGCACATGTATACATTTTTAATCTAAAGCTTCTTCAGTTTGATCCTCTGTGGAACCCGACAAGTGAGTGTTAGCATATCTGAGAGCATTCAGCAGCAGCAGCTTGTGACCATGGATTTTGGTGGGTCAGAATGACAATCATGACATAGCCTCAAGCAAAATTAATTCAGGAGGCAATCATGCTTGACTATGCTAGCCCAAATATCTAGTGATTTTTTTTTTTAAAGCATAACCCTGTACCAGGCAGCTGAGTGTTGACAGCATTTTATTTTTTAGCTTTTGCATGGGAAACAACTCAGCATGGTGCACTCACATTCCTGATGTACAGACATTATCCCCGCCATAATCCCCCTTTCCCTATCCCAATCTTTCCAATATACACTATATGGTCAAACGTTTGTGGACAAATCACACCCATATGTGCTTTTTGAACATCCCATTCCAGATTTATTCTTCCTTTGCTGTTATAATAACAACCACTCTTCTGGGAAGGCTTTCAACTAGATTTAGGAGCGTGGCTGAAGGGATTTGCTCATTCAGCCACAAGAACATGAGTGAGGTTGGTCACAACTGTTGGGCGAGGAGGCTTGGCACATGGTGTTCAGGGCTCTGCGCAGGCCACTTGATTTCTTCCACACCGACCTGGGCAATTATGTGTTCATGGAGCTTGGTTTGTGCACCGACCGGGGCATTATCATGCTGGAATGGGTTTGGGCCTCTTAGTTCTAGTGAAGGGAAATTCTAATGCTACAACATACAAATACATTATATACATTACATGTGCTTCCAATTTTCTGGCAACAGTTTGGGGAAGATCCACATATGGGGTGTGATGTCCACAAAGCTTTCACCATATTTATTGTGTATTGCAATAGAAATGGTTGTGTAGGCCAGTTGTATTTTTAAACTTGCTCTATTTGGCAACTCAATGTTTTTTAAATTATTGTTCATTCAAAATAGGTAATTAGAAAGTTGTTGAATGGCTCAAATGGTGGCTTTTTTTTCATAAGAGTAGTATGACTTCCTTGTTTTGCTTGTCTTCATGTCTGTAATTATCTAACAGGATGAGTGCAAACGGGAGCCTGGGAATTTGGATAAACATGGAGGACCATCTGAAACTGGTGTCTTCCAGAAGCGACGCCAATATCCAAGAGGCATTTGCATCCGTATGCATCAATCTATTAAAAGTGAGACTTGGTTAAGGCTACCTTTGCTCTCTTGCTCACAAAGCTCATTACACATGACAATGGGCGAATGCCACTGTGTTCCTCTTCCATGTTTTCTTTCAGTTGGAGGCAGTTTATGCTAAACTAAGGCACGCATTTATCTGGAAGCCTCACTTGGGCTGGGTGGTGAGCTCGCCAGCAGAGGTGGGCACCGGGCTGAAGGCCAGTGTCACCATCAGGCTGATACACCTGCCTGAGCACATACACCTGGACAACATCCTGGACAGACTGAGACTTTGCATGGAGGCAGACAGTATGTAACTATATACAATCACCAGCCACTTTATTATGAACATAAACATCTGCTCGTTTATGCAATTATCCAATCAGCAGATCAATGCATAAAATCATATTTATACTGGTCAAGAGATGTAGTTTGTGTTAAGCAACCATAAAAACTGCTCTGAGCGAAATCAAGTCTTGCATAGCCATGGATTAAAAGCCTGGTTTGAGTTACTGTTTACTGAACCACTTAGTGCTATTTGATGTTTAATTTAATATGCAACAAAGCATCGTCATGACCGATTGCCCTGAAGTAAAAAATAAAGTCTAATAAAGCAGGTTTCTTCTTTTTATGTCACCCAACACTATACACCACTGGTGGTAAATGTTATTGAAATGTTAGTTATGAATACAAAAGATGCAGGTGATTGGTTGCATGTTCTCGCTCTACAGACTCAGATGGATTGTACAAAATAAGCAACAGACAAACCATCGGACTCACAGAAGTGGAGTTCGTGCAGCTCGTGGTGGACGGGGTTAAACTTCTCATCAGGATTGAGAAGAGACTGGAGGACAATGCGGGCATTGATGACCTGGTGCCTGCACAGAAGTAGAGTCACAGCCCAGCTCCAGGACACATTTTACGGAGACCAGATGCACTGAGCGTCGTGACGCTTCGTAGTACCTCTGCTCATGGAGAGTTTTCACAAAGCTATGCATTTGTTCAATCATGTTGTTAATAAATAATCATAACAATTTTGTTATTGTTTAATTGGATTTGAATTTGATGTGGAAGCCATCGCTCCACTGTATGTACAGGCTATTCATTAAAATACATTACAGCGCTGTTTAATTATCAAATGGTCAGACACAGCTGATCGCTTTTCTATTACAGCGGCCTTGACAGTAGGGTCATGTTAATGGGCTCGTTCAATACGTTATCATTTCTATAGTGAGTATCTTACAGTACACAGGGTCTGGAGTCAGACAGTCCACATAATCTAAAACTAATGATTAGATTTTTATTTAACAGCAACAAAAAAAAAACACATATAAACACTGCTTGGATGAATATTTCTGAAAGGAGAGATTTATTTCTGTGTTTTTGAAGTGAAAATACAAGAAGTTCCTTCTTAGTGTAGTTTTCCACCGTGGGCAAGTCTTCCATACAGAGCGCTTCGTGCTTTATAGTTTTTAAGTTATGTGACAAGTGGCATTTTTATTTTTGTCACAGAGAGAGAGAGAGAGACACACACACACACACACACACACACACACACACAAGAGAGAGAGAGAGAATTATTGTAACTGTTATAACAAAAGTTAACTTGTTTTGTGGATGTTCCCCAATGTAACTGTAAACAGATATAAACTGATATGTTGTAATAAAAAATGGAATCAATGACAGATTGCTGTGGAATTAAAGGAATAAAACATTTGGGGATGTGCTGTTTGTGGAGATTAATGGAGATTACCCAGTCGTTTATTATTTTCCGATTAACACCCTGCCCTGTTTTATTCCTTGCATTTAACTACTGAAAAATCCTGATTGGAGATTTAGAAAATCAATTCCTAACAGCACTAAAATGACCCACAACTATTACTGAATTGTAATAAAGAATATAAAAACAATACCAGACATTTTGGCTTGGAATCTCATTTCAAGTAAGCTTTAATGTGCACCAGTGAGACTGAACCTTTATGACCCATGAGACTTTATTGAGAAATGTACAGTACTGCACTGATCTGATGGAGTACGGGAGTGGTTGTGGTGAAATGCCTGGGGGGGGTTGCATTTTAAGTAAATCTTCTCCAACACCTTCAAGTAGCTCCATTCACTAAGGCAGCGTAATCAAGCATCTGCTCAGGAAATGTACCGTTACAACATTAAACGCCGTGCTCCTCAAGGATCAGCTTAATCGGATCACAGTTTAAACCTCTGAAAGACACTTTAAGACCATTTTTAAATAAGCAAACGAAGCAAAATCTTTTTGCAGTCGGGGACCATTTTTGTGTTCCAGTAATACAACAAAAAGCATTGCACATTAAACCCTCATTACCTCAGTAAACAGGAACAAGAGGAAATGTTCCAGCACAAGTGGTCTTACACATCATCATCACCGCTGTCGCCATCATCACTAATTACAAAAGGAAAAATTTAAGTACATCTTCAAAAATAAAAAATGTCTCATCCTACTTCTTTCATACAAGGATGACAAGTTAAAGCAGCGTTGTAAAGGTGGCGTAGAACCTGTAATAAATAAACAGAACGTCTTCAGGGAGAATGAGATGAAATCGAATGACACTCAAAACCAACCCTGCTCCACTCCTGTTCCTAATCGGGCTACATCTGCTACAACTACAGCATTATCCTCAATCAATTCAAAACCTATATCCCTTTTTTAGCATACATGGAATGGCAGAGTGTCAAACTTGCTAACTAATAGCACAACTCTGAGACATGGGCGAAAGAATGAAAAGGTTGCAGGTTAAAACAATTTGCCTTTGGAATGTGCACGGCTTGTTTTATGAAACACTGTTATTTAGTAACTTGCCACTGGTCTACTAGTTCTACATCCTGTTGAAAAGTGTAGAGGGGAAATTATATAAAAGAATCATTAAAATATATCACATGGCAGAGGCAAAAAAATTATTTCTAAAATCGTACAAGGAAAAGCAAAAAAGCTAAACAAAACAGTAAGACATTTAACATAAATTTTCTGTGCAGGACTCAATACTATACAACACCTTCAGATACGTAGGCCGAAAGAGTCTTGTATTATACAAGTCTATGAACAATTCAACAAAACATTCTGTATCTTAACTGTACATGTGGAAAAAGTAGCGTTAAACGTCTCTGCTTTAGCCTACAAAGGTAGTTCTGTAAAGGAACACCAACCTGCTGACCCTGACAGGGATTTTTCATTATTATTGCAAAGATGGTTATGCTAACCTTGTGTATATGTAGGACTTGAGAGAAAAGAAGGGAACTGGGGATACCAAGGATGCTCTTTTCCCCCGCTCAATCTTATCTTTTTAAATCCACTGGTCAAACCATACAGCAGTAGCTTCAGAAAGCAGTAAACTCAAAAAGGTGCCCAAACTAACTGGGAACGTAGACATCAACGTAGCAAGCTTCCAGTTTCTGCCCCCTGTGTACCGGTCACAGCTTCAGCTCATTGGCGATTTTGGATGCGATGTTCTTGAAGGCGATGGAGGTGCCCGAGATACGCTTGAAGCGGACACCATTGAGAGAGAGGCGGGGCAGCTTGCATACTTCCATCTCCCATTGGACGAGGCTGTCCTGACGGGCGTCGCCGTGAACGCAGAAGAGCAGGAAACGCTCGCGTTGCTCGTAGTCACAATTGTTGGCGTCTAGCACCTTGCGGATTTCTCGCATCATGTCTCCTGGCTCCATGGATGACGTGGTCTTCATGCTCCACGTGAAGCGTAGAGATCGCGGCTTAGAATCACGCCCATCATCCTTAGGTTCTCCTGAACCGCTCCTGAGGATAAAGACGATCACCATTATCATTTTGGCCATTATTTAAAATATGAATTCATCCCAAATATGGAGACAACTTAAGGCTGGTTTATACCCCCCCACTGAAGTGTATTTTCATTGTGAATCAGAGCAGGAATTTATAAGGGGGTTTAAGTGTAACATGCAGAGGTGCACTGATGGGTTGTCAAACACACATCCAAAATCCTAACAGTGTGTCACACGTATCTGTGATGCCGCACATCGAGCAACCTTCAGATAAACGCTGACTGGTTGAGACAAGGAGGTGTGTCCAGCTGCCTACCCTAAAATCTACAACAATACGTTTTTCTGTGGGTTTTATCAAAGAGGTTTACAAATATAATACTTTAATGTTACTGCAAACCTGGCACCACTCTCAGGCACAATAATGAATGCAACCCATCCAATAGGTGTTGATGTGCAGTGAAATAAATGAGACAGAGTGGGGTCGAGCTGCAACTCCACTCACCATGCATGAGAAAATGCATGCTCACACAATTATATTTTATTTACATAGAGCTATATACAACAAATATACAGTCCCCTCCAAAACTATTGAAACAACAAGGTCAATTCATTGGTTTGTGCTATACACCAAAGACATTTGGGTTTGAGATCAGAAGATGTATATGAGATGAGAGTTTAGGATTTCTGCTTTTATTTCCTGATGTAATCTAGATGTGTTAAGCAACATAACACAAAGAACTTCTTGTATCAGACCACCCAAATTTTAGGTGAGCAAAAGTATGGGAACAAATAAGTCTTGAAGTAAATTAAAAGTAAATAGTGCTTAATATTTGGTTGCATATCGCTTTCTTGCAATAACTGCATCAAGCTTGTGACTCATTGACATCTGTTCCAGAAGAAGTCATGCAAGCCCAATCCATGACACCATGACCTCCACCATGTTTCACAGTTGAGCTGGATCACGAAGAAATCCTTTCTTCGACCACACTTTGGCCATGCTATCACTTTGCTAGAGGTTAATCTTGGTAACTTTTGCAGCTCATCTCTGTATTTCTTTGCAATTTCCAAGATGGCTTTCTGATCATTACCGAGTTGCATCCTGCGGTATGGCCTGTATATTTCTCGAAGTCTTCTTCGACAGGTGGATTGTGATGCCTTCAGCCCTGCGGAGGTTGTTGGTGAGGTCACTGTTGTGTTGGGGTTCTTCTTTAGAGCACTCACAATGTTCTGTCATCAGCCGTTGTTTTCCTTCGCCGTCCTAATAGCTTTGCTTGCCTACAAAATGGGTAGTCTGATACAAAATGTGCTATGTTCAATGTTGTTTAACAAATCTACATGTAAATACCAGGAAATAAAAGCTGAAATTCTAAACTCTCTTCTCATATTCATCATTTGAACTCAAACCCAAATATCTTCAATCTACAGCAAAAAAATGGCTTTCCCAAACATTTGCTAGTAAAACACTTTAGTGCCAAGAGATTTATGGACTTTTCTTAAAAACAAGGGGGTAAAAACACAGCTGTCACAAATACTAATAAAGGTAAATCACAAAACACACCAGCGTGTTCATTTTTAAGCTGTAAGCTATGCATATTGGGAATGTGGAGCTTTGGAAACAAGCAGCCATCCGG
This sequence comes from Ameiurus melas, assembly GCA_012411365.1. Lineage (NCBI taxonomy): Eukaryota > Metazoa > Chordata > Actinopteri > Siluriformes > Ictaluridae > Ameiurus > Ameiurus melas. The sequence goes on along the minus strand of CM022762.1, from coordinate 19,587,430 downwards.
TTGAGACAACATGTAAAATAATAATAATGAAACCTGATAACCTTCTCACGTTATGAGACACTTATAAGACAGTTATGCCATATAAAGGCGGTGTTGGTACATAAAGTACCAAAGTTTTATTGGTGCAGCACAGCCCCCACTCGGCCAAAACATTTCTCAAACAAACATGTGAACTTCATCCTAACATCAAAGCAATGAACACAGATCTACACTTCACTGATGTCTCACCTCAAGCTGTTTGCTCTGCATCTGGCCTCTCCTTCACTGGGTAGCCTTAAAGACAGTGAAGAGTTCAGATTCAGAAACAGAGTAAGAAACGTGAAACTACCACAAACACACACCAGGGGATGGAACAAGCGAGGACATCCAGTTGAAAATATTTCATTCGACATCCAGTTGTACATATTTCATTCGGAATTAATGCAACTGATTAATACTCTCTAGTAGCCTTCGCTGGAATTAAAATGGAATGCAGCAAAAGCTATCATGTTCGATGTTAATATGTTCTTCTGATCGCTAAGCACATTTGCAGGATGTTTTGCTGAGCCTGAAATATGATGATTGGAATTTAGCTAACCAATGACGATCTGACATTAGTGTGTTGCGCGCTGTTATGCTCAAACTGGAGCTTCTCGTTTATGGTCACGTCGACACTAAATGGACACGTGCAGCAGTTTGGACCATATTATATCTAAACATGCACGAGACTGAAAAGAAATAACAGATTAACAGAATTAAAAGAATTAACAGATTGCTGAGATTAGGGTAAACATACATATATAAACAGTTCATTTAGACAAACTGCTGCATGTCACAAATTAGAACTAAAAAACAGACTTTCATGTCAACACTGCGTTTTCATTCCTTTTACAATGTCATAAAATGAATGCTTAATATGTTATTAATATGTTATTGCAAAGAGTTTTTATGGTCTTTCTCTCAGGCTCACTGGGATCATCTTAAATACTTTAGTTGTTCATCCACGAATCAAATTATTTACTGTATTACTTGTACCAATTGTTGAATCTTCCTTTTTATTTTACATACTGTATGTTTATGATACATTATTATATTATATAATATACACAGTATTTTTTTCTAGTGTGTTTTGTATGGCCCCATGAAAACCTGTAGATTATCTGAAAATATATGACTTGTTGGGACTGCAAGTATGAAGCTTGTGAGATCTGAAATCTGAAAAGTATAAAGGTCAGAAACCACTGAAACACAGTGGTAGTGAAGCTCATGTTTCTTTTGTTTGTGAGACTCCTTTCCTGAGAACATCATAGTTCGGCTTGTTGGAAGAACATCAAACGTGAACAATATTTAGTCTTCCACAAGACATTCAGCATTCCTCAAAGTGCACATGTGCACGGACATTCCTTCAACACGAGGACTTAAGGATAAGGATTGATTTCTTTCTTCCTAAATGTTAATTTTAAAGCAATATTATTGGCAACTCAGCTGGTCATGCACACACCGAGCAGGATTCTGGGGTTAAACAGCAGGGAAGAAATTTGCAGTCAGACAACAAAGATCAGTCTTTGGACTGATGGGGGGAAAAAAATAAAAAAATAAAATAAATCAACTGCATGTCAGATTATGGGGTCAATTTCAGAAAAGGCACTGAACACCAGTCCTACCTCCAGGCCCTGAAAGAAAGAGTTCTACAACAGAAGACAACATACAGCATTTTCAGACCTATTGTGTGTACATTTGCAGGTAGTTTGCAACACAATTTCTCCGTTTACACTCATAAGATTTGAGAAAGAATTATAATACCTACAAAAAATTTATCCAAATTCTTCTTCACTTGTAATTAAAAGTGTCTGCAAAATGAATGTGGACCAGAACCAAAAACTAACATGGACGCCATCCAACAAAAGTGTTTGAATTCAGATGAACCAAAAGCTTATGTGAGCAGTGAAAGCTAAGGTTTGGTGCAAAATAGCAAAAAAACCCATTATGGAACGTGTTGGAATTTCAGGATTGCCAGAGAGCCACTCTTGGGGACTGAGGAAAGCCTCGGACTGCTCAACTTCAGCTGTTTAATATATAAATAAAAATAAAAACCCTGTCAAATGAATAACTATGGGGTGGGGTCTGGGAAAACACTTTACATGATGAAATTTAGACATGTTCCATTATATAATTCTGAAAAACTAGAAGGTTTTCCTGAACTGAAATACGTTTCTCTTCTGCATGCATCTCAACGACAAATAAGATTCTATTCTTTTCCAAAAACATTGACAAGCCTAAAATTATAATTATACTATTCACTTATTGCCTACATTTCATTTGCATTTAATTTAATATGTAATTAATAAGACTTATATTCAATTAAATTTTATTTTATTTGTATAGTGCTATTAAACAATGGACATTGTCTCAAAGCAGCCCTACAGAAACATATAAACACAGGATACAGTTGTTAAGCGTGTGAATTTATCCCTAATGAGCAAGCCGGTGGCGACGGTGGCAAGCAAAACCTCCCTAAGATGATATGAGAAACCAGACTCCAAAGGGAACCCATCGTCATCTGGGTCACAACGGATAGTGTGAAAGTAAAAGAAAGTTCATTATGGTTTTTATATGAAGTCTGTTTTGTTGAACTCGTGCACAATGAAATTATTTATACACAATTATAACCATTTGTATTGTACACCCTCATACAGGAGCACCAACACACTATTGAAGTGTGTTTTATGCTAGCGCAAACAGCAAACACATCATGGATGTGAGTAACCCTGTACTCATTGTAGTATCCCCATGATAAGTTAGGGTCATGTCATTCAACTTCCAGCACAGACAGCAGATCACTTTCATACATGGTTCAGATCATAGATGCCTTGTAGCAAACCCCAGAGGTATATCTTTCAAGTGGAGCAGAGATCAGTTTTCTGTACCACCCCCCAGAATTAATGACATCGTATACTTTCAACAAACCAAACTCTCAATGCAAGTAGCCTTACGGCAAATAAAAAACACACAAGAACTTGGGTGTAAAAATGACCTTACTGATACAGAGATCACGCCATTAATGCAAACTATTTTGTGACGGTTTAGTGGCATCAGATCGTTTCATTTATGTTTCTGTGCATGTGTATTGGCTATACTGCCACTGGTGTCTCGCCGTAGAATATTTGCTGTTCCAGTATCAGCTATAAAAAACCTGAAATGACTGCAGTACTGCAATGCCTGTACATTCCTGTGAAATGTGGATCTATTGTAGGCTCTCTGTTTTAAACACTGCAGCAGACACATTGCTCACAGACACCACACTTTTCAGGGCATACGTTCTTGCTTTATTACTAGAATACCAGGCTCTCCACAAAAGGTGAAATTTTGTCTGTCTACATAAGGTCAGAATAGGGAGTTTTATAATGTCACAGCAGCACTGGAGATTTTAAAGCAAGTCCGCTGCAACACTGAGACACTGACTCACAGAGGATGGGGGAAGCCTGGGCTTTCCACTGAGCCGGACAGAATCGAATGACTGATCAAAATGAAGCTTGTTTTACAGCATGCCCTTGATTGACTGCGTCATGGTCAGAGAAACTGAAAACTCAGCATAGTGAGTATGTGTTTGTGTTAGTGGCCACACCCCTCATTCTGCAGTATAACCTCTATCTCCAAGTACAAGTTGTATATAAGCTTGTTGCAGTGACTTAAATCATTTTTATCTTGCATAAGCTGTTGTTACATTGCACGCATGTGTGGGAGGAGCTTGGGATTGGAATGGTCAGAATACTGTTTAGTGATCATTCAAAAATCACCAATGAGCCACCAGATATAGTTTCGCCTCAGTGTGATGAAGAGGCTTGGCCAACTCACCTACGCACAAACTTGGAGGTGATCTTACTGATAATGCCCGTCGAAGTGCCCCTCCGAGTGTGGACCAGAGCACCCGTGTCATGCGAGAGCGTGGGAGAGGCGGGCGGGCCGTTGTAGGTCGCACTGCGCCGCTCTCTCAACTGGGCTCCGTGGAAAGTGCTGCGGGTAGACGTGCCCCGAGGGAAACGTGTTCGGTCTGGGGTCACGCTGCTGATACTGTGGGTCGATGGAGATGTAGTGGGTGCCCTGGAGCTGGAGCTAGGGCTAAAGGGAGAAAGAAAAGAGAGATAGCAATAAATAAATTATAAAAGCATTAAAATAAGCAGAAGGGGACAAACAGAAGCAAATATTAATGAAAGCGATCCAGAATCTGCTTCTTCTCTCAAGCACCAATCATCGCTGAGGGGGAAAAAAAAAGCATACGAGACTGCAGGTTATGACAAGCTATAATTAGGATGGTGGGTTAATATGCGCTCACCCCTTGTACTCCGCATTATCCTCTATTGGGGGCAAGGGGGATTTGGTTGGATGGCTTGAGGCAGACATGGACTTCACGTGACGTGGCCTAGCTGAGGCCAGTGCTGAGGAAGCGCCAGGAGACACAGAGGAGCCACTACCAGAGGCAGACATCTCCGTCAAACTGAAAGAGAAAAGAAACATGCATGTTACCACACGGCACTCATTGTGTCGATGATGGACAACTTGATAAGTGAAGCCAAAAATTCTGACACACTGGCTGGCTGCAGTGCAATATTTACCCACTCCTACATCCTCATTTACGTGTCTAATCCGATTTTTTTGGCAATTCTATAAGAGTTAATTTTATGTTAATATTTTGGTTTATTAGAAGATATGTATCAGGAAGTGGTTGAGGAAGGGAAGCTCACCTGCTGTCCTTGCCATTAGGAATGGCTGAATAACGATCTGTGCTGCCACGCTCACACACGTACGTGTTCCTCCGCGTCATCCCTCCACTTGTGCTGTTCTGTTAGTTCACGCGTACACGAACGCACACAGAAACACACGGACACAAAAACAGGTCAGAGATCCTGTCTGCAATTTCTTGTATTAATACTAATTAAAATGAGACTTCCTTTTACCTTTCCTTAACAGGTCTGTATCTACACTACCGGTCTAAAGTTTAGAGACACTTGTCCGAAATGTTTCTCATGACTCAAAAAAATCTTTTGATCAGCAGGTGTATGATTACATGTTTGAAATCGGTGTTGAAGACAAAAATATAATTGCGCCAACATATTCATTTCTTTCATAAGAAAACTAACTTTTTATTTACCGTAATTTCCGGACTAGAAGCCGCTACTTTTTTCACACGCTTTGAACACCGCGGCTTAAACAATGATGTGGCTAATTTATGGATTTTTACGGGCTAACAAGTTTCATACCGGCAAAACATTTAGCCTCGTCACATCGGACAAATTAAATTACCCAACAGGTCACAGAGGACCAATGAAACTGTTCGAATTAAATCTAACACGCTCACACTACATTCTTCAGATCAGTCGTTTTGTGCTTCATGCACACCCCCTCATCAGGGAAAACACACGAAGAAATGCACATTGGTTGACGTCATGTCTCCGCCCCGTCTTGTCATGTGTTGTCGAGTCATGTGTGTTTTGGTATTGTCCACAGCTGTTAGCAATTCAGGGCTAATAAGACTGGTGTGTATATATACCAGGAGCCATGATACACACAACGCGGGTAATTAGATATAGAGTTAGAATTAGATAGCGAATATAGTTAGAGTCTTTGTTCATGCCATGTGTCTTAGTTCTTGTTCATGTTTCCTAGCCATGTCTGAGTTCATGTCAAGGCTAGTTAGCTTATAGCATAGCTTATAGCCTAGTAGCAGATAGTATAGCTTAGAGTTGTATAGACTTAGTTTAGAATATAGATGTAGAAGTAGTTTATAGAGTATAGATATAGAGCCTTTGTTCCATGTACATGTTCGTAGTCATTGTCACGTTTCATGTCATAGTTAATGTTTAGGTTAGTTGGTTTAGTTAGCTTAGTTCATTGAGTTGGTCATGGTTCTTGTTTCTCTTGAGTCTGCTCTCCTCTGTTTCAATAAAAGGTCTCCTCCTAACTGCACTTGCATCCGTCCTGCTTCGTTTACGTCACGAATCGTGACAGTTACAACGTGCACACCTGCGGCTTATAGAAAAGTGCGGCCTATATATGTACAAAACTGTTTTTCTTTTTAAAGTTAGTGGGTGCGGCTTATATTCAGGTGTGCTCAATAGTCCGAAAATTACAGTGAAAAAAGCAGAAAAGCAGCCAATAATTGTCCAGCATAGACTTTCTAAATACTGTTTAAAAAGCATCTCAGGGGGGATTCCTCAAGAAATCGGTTGAGAAAATGCCAAGAATACATTTTTGGGAAATTCTAGGCAAAAAGCGGGTCTACTTTGAAAATGCTATTAAAGATTTAATTATTTTGATTTATTTTAGATCACAACATAATTCCCAGAGTTACATTTGTGTTATCCCAGAGTTTTGATGATTTTATTCTAAAACATGGGAAAATAATAACAAAGAATGAGTGGGTCTAAACTTTTGACCGGTGGTATAATATGTAATCTTCAGGTTTATCCAGTCACCCTTGTGCATAACCCAAGTGTGTGACCTCTCACCCCTGAGGCTGTAGAAGACTTCCTGCGCTCTTGTGTGGTCAGCGGTGAGACGGCCGTGTCTCCTTTAGACTCCTCTTTCTTCTCTCCCTCCACACTGCTGGCCTGCGTGCGCTTGGTGTAGGACACGGCCGGTGGGATAGACGGGGCAACTGCAGGTCACACACAGTCAAGTTAAACATTACATTATCAACATTATGTTATAAAGGGTCGGAGAGTGTATGAAAGGCCTTGTGTGTGGATGGTGAGACGGTGTTAAAAAATAAATAATTAAATGCATTGTTTGAATATTATTCCAATTTTCATATTATTTACATATGAAAAGACAAAAACCCACATTCAAATGTTTATGTTTCCACAATACAACAAAGGAATTCTCAAATCAAAAGGCTCACTTTTGCTTTCCTAAACGTACATCACTTATGATATCCTCTGTTGGTAATTATGTATCTTTAAAAAAATATATATATATATATATATATATATATAAAAAAAATACACTATTGTCCTAAATGTATTATTGCATGAAAGTTTAGAACGTGATTTGTTTAAGCAAAGTGTTCAAATGAGGAGGTGTAAAAGAGCTGAAGGACTAAATCCTAGCTGCATCACTCTCTTTAGGTAGAGATGAAGTAAATGCTAAATCTACTTTTGTTACTATCAGCACGTGCTCGAACAGCATTGTAGACGACGTACGAAATAGACAAACATGACGACTAACCTCAAACGACACTGAACATCACATATTAATTATAAAGTACAATATGTTTGTCGATCAAGATGGAGACTTCCTTTAAAATGTATGTGTGCGCTGACCATGATCACTGTAGCGGCGCTGCTTCTGCGTGGCAGAGATGCTGCGCTGCACTTTGGAGTGAGCTGGAGACTGGGATGAGCTGTTATTCAGGTCACTGCTGGGTCGAGGCATCTGACACAGGTTTGTGCTGGACAGAGACTCGCTTCCCTCAAACTGCGAGCAACAAGGAAAACATTATGAGGTTAACGTAAATAGCCACTAGTAATAGCGTTTGACTTACTGAAAAGGAGATTAGCTGCGAGTGTGGTTCTTGCCTCAGGAGGTTTTCTGCCAAGAAGCAAATAAGTAGCCATTACTTCATCGTATTTCTGAGCCACTAAGGAATCGGTGATCTCTTCTTTGGGGAAACCCATCGTAATCATCAGGTCTAAAGGAGAGAGAGATTGAGAGTGACAGGAACGTCACAGATTAGCCATTCATCTTGTTAACAGCAGCAGGTTACAGCACTATAGAGCGAGAGAGAGAGAGAGAGAGGAAAAGAGTGTCAAGAGTGATAAACTAAGAGGTGAGTAACATGTGGAAGAGGAGTGAGTTACAGTGTGTTTATATCAACATCGTTTCATCCCAGCTAACAGAACATTCGGAGAACATTTAATGTATTCAAGAGCAACCCTTCAATGTTTTATTAATATAATATAATAACAGTTTGCCTTAACATTGGAACATCCCAATCAGATAAAAACAAACCTTTTAGCCACATCTGAAAGCAGAGTGGAGCAGAATATCCAGTGCACCGCAATACGCTAGTTTCTACATGACAATCCAACAGGACACAGACTACCCGTAATGCACTTTGTCTTTTGTAGGGAGTCATTCTGGACAACATTGTGGAAACGTTTCTGCTAAAGTTCATTTAAAAAAATACTGCAGCAAAGTTGTACAACCTCTTATGAATGTTACAAACGTTCTTAAGATGTTCCTAACATGCTGAACGTTAGCCTACAAAGATTAGCCTGAGTAATGATAACACAACACTGTGACGGTATTATATATATAGACGGTATTGTGCCTCTACGTGTGTGTGTGTGTGTGTGTGTACCTATTCGTTTGGTGTCGCTGAGGTCGGCTTCTGGCTCCGTGTACGGTTTCAGCTCCTCCTCCTCGTGACCCACGTTCATCCAGCGGTCTTTCATGATTTGCTGTGTGGGGAAATTAAGGCACACGTTAAGGCGCACACGACGTGCCAAAACTCAAGAAAAAGTTGAACCCAGGGCCTGACATAAGCTGCTGCAGGTACTCTGACTGCAGTTTTTACTGGGATTCTGGGAAAAGTTTGTACCTCTAGACTGCCACGTTTGCCTGGGTTCAGCACCAGCAGTCGTTTCAGTAGATTTTCACAGTCAGTGGACATGTAGAATGGGATACGGTACTTCCCTCGGAGCACTCGCTCTCTCAGCTCCTGAGAAAATGAAGTGGACACGCTCAGTTAGTGCACGACACGACTCACTGCGCTGCCACGCACAAGTTAACAAGTCCTCTCTGAGCCGTAGACAATTTAGAGATAAATAAAGTTCAAGTTGAACAACTTCATGACAAACAGGCATTAGAAAGGAAGGAGGTGCGGGTCAATGTCTGAAGCCAAATTTTTATGTCGGAAAAGATTCTGAGGTTGATACAGATCTATGTTGATTTGTATATTTAATTTTCAATAGATGTATTTGAACATGTTGATACAAGTTCAAAGCGTATAATGATTTAAGCAGGCGATTTGCACAATATTAAACCATAAAATGAAATAATTCTAATTCAAAAGATTAACCACATCTTGGCTGATTTACTATTTTGAAGGTGTATAAACTTGGTTTATTTCCTAACTAAATAATCAGAACATGAGCATTAATTAAATGGACCTTTAAGTTCTGCCCGTCAAAAGGCAGCGAGCCGCTGACCAGCGTGTAAAGAATGACCCCCAGGCTCCAGACATCCACTTCAGGCCCGTCATATTTCTTGCCCTGAAAGAGTTCAGGAGCAGCATAGGGGGGGCTGCCGCAGAATGTGTCCAACTTGCTTCCAATGGTGAATTCATTACTGAAGCCAAAGTCTGCTATCTTTATGTTCATATCAGCATCCAGGAGCAAGTTCTCAGCCTGTAGACGAAGACGGACAAACAGAGTGAGGACAAAATAAGCCTGTCCATTAATGGGTCAAGAAGTCATGAAGTGACATCCGAGGAGCACAATTCACCTTGAGGTCCCTGTGAACTATCCTCTTCTGATGACAATATTGCACTGCAGACACAATCTGAAAGACATACACACATACAGACGAAAAGAGCGAAAATTTAAATTTGGGGGATTATGTCCATTATGATGAAATGATGCATTTAGTATTGATCAGCAGCACATTCATTGTTTTGTAATAGTGAAATCAGAAACGCCTGCTCAGTTATGGCTATGAAAGGGCAAGCGCAAAGGCTTGTAATGGTTTCTCTATAATGTAATGACAGCACTGCATCACACCACTAGGGGTCAGTGTGTGTGTTAAGTCTTATACAAAAGACCCCCCCCCCCAAAAAAAAAAAACACTCCAGAATTTTGGCCACCAGAAACTAATTTTTTTTTTTTTTTTTAATCCAGTACCAGTGGCTCCAATTTGATTGTTCTTGGTACATATTAAAAAGACTTGGTAGCTGGGCAACCGTTCAGCAGCTTTCAATGCACATTCCGCAGAACATTGGCACTATGTTTGTACAGTCAAAACTAAAACCTAGCAAAGGTTTGATGAACAAAAAGAAATTTGTTTTTGGATTGCACGTAATGCCAATTTAAAGGAGGATTTGTCGGTCGGAAAGTCAGTTGAAATGTCAACCATTTTCATTTAACACTGCAGAATTTTGAAGTCTTTCATAGATATTTCATAGAATCAAATATATGACGGTTAACCACATGCAGATATGCCAGGGTCACGGTTTTTAGCAAAAAATTGGCCTATTTGTGGAACAAGTTTGCGGGTGGAAAACCCTTCTTTGGTTAGTTTAAAAATAACCCAAAGCCACCAAGATCCTCTTTTAAAGCAAACAATTGGAAATTGATGATGTGTTAAACTCTTAAACTAGACATTTCTGACCTCTGACTAGGAAAAAATAAAGATGGTGCCCTTTCTACTCTGAATTACCATTTGGAAACTCTGAGCGGTCTAATCAACTCTGAGTTACTGAGACCTGGCAACCTTGACTACACACCAGATAAGACAAAGGAACACTTCTTCCATGTTAAACATAACAAGGTCATCACATGCTGCAGTAAAGGGGATGGAGAATTTTAGCTGTCATCCCTGTCCACCTCACATTCATCTGTCCAAATGGTTAAAAAATAATAATAATAAATTCAACCAGAGCTCCAACTTCTACTGGGTCCTGCTTGTGCCAGCTCTTGTTTTATGAAAAATGTTGAAATATGACTAGATTCAACTTGATCCACTCACCTGTCGAAACTTGGCCCTGGCTTCCTTCTCCTTCATTCTTCCATGTGCAACTAAGTAGTCAAATACTTCGCCTGTGACACACACACACACACACACACAAATTCAGACATCTGGAACCACCAGTGTCGTGTACATAATTCCTTATTGTGGACTGAGAACATTAAAACTCACCTCCACTAGCATACTCCATTATCAAATAAAGTGTCTTGTCTGTTTCTATGACCTCGAATAACTTAACTGTGGAGAAGAGAGAATAAGAGGATAACAGCTGTGGTAAACAATGAGAAATTGCTGGTGTCCTATTGCTTGTTTAATGTCAACTTTTTTTTTTTTTTAGAAGGATGAATTGCTGAGACGTTATGCTTTAGAAATAAACTTCTATGCACAAAGAGATCATGTACCATAGCACACATTACTCCATCCAACAAACAAACAAAAAATCCTGGTAACAACTGAACTCTGAAGTCTGTGTGTGCAGTGTGACGGCACTCAGAGGACCAGCGTTATGGACGGACACAAAAACACGCGCGTGTATGATACATTCGTCTTAATATCCACGTGAGGACATTTGACATCATTACTAATACAACTGATTTATGCTACATCTCAACCTAACCTTAAGAAAAACTTTCTTTTTTTCCATTTTTAACAAAATGCAGATTTTGTTAAAAAATGAAAATGAATTAATGAAAATAAAATAATATAAAACAGCAAAATACAAATACACACACACACACACACCATGGCCTTCACACTGAAACAGTAGAATGTCTAGGTTTATAGGCATGGGAAAGTCTTTTAGACCTCTCACCCTAATGTGTTCAGGATAACACTACTTTTACAGAATGTAAAGATTGTTTACAATTAACTCAGAGAGCTAGATTGCACATGGGTAATAAATCATTCATAGATGTGATGTGAAGTCAGAGTTGCAGTGGAAATGAAGACTGCAGCAGCTATCTTGTGCCAGCCTTGTGACCACGCCCCTGAGATAAAGAGGGAAGGATGAACGCCACCACCACAGACAGGAGCAGTAATAAAATGTAGAAACTGAACAGAGACAGAATAAGGTGAAGATAGCAGCGAGTCAGTGGTGGTTATTTACAGCTTAAGTAAACTCCGTTTTAGCCAAAAAGAGAAATCATACAGACACACAGTCTCATACGCTGGGCTGCAAAGATACATGATGGAGACAGAAAGATGTCCTGTCATCGCGATCAATAGTACAGAGGGAAAGTGTGGCCTGAAGACAAAACTGCTGATAAGGCGCCTGACCTGAGCTCGGTCATCTCACTACCGCAACACTGCTCTGTTAGCAACATGATCCAGTTCAAATGTAATTAAAATGTAGAGTGAGGGACAGAAAGGGAAATGTGCAGCGTCATAAAGGAAAGCGAGCTGTGAGGTAGAGAAGGAGAGCAGGAAAACAAGCCCAGTTACTCAAGAGACACGCGTTAATCAGAGGAGAGAAAGGTTGGCGAGGGAGGAAAAAAAGGGGTAGAATGAAAGAAATATGAGAGGGCATGCAAGGGTGAGGAGAGACAGAGGAAAAAGAGAGCGCAACAGTGAAATGTTTTCAGGTTGGTATAGTCTCATCCCACAGACACAGACTCTGATCATGCTTTATGGGGGTAATTCAGTGGTCTCTTGCTGGGCCATCGCTCACTCAAAGACAAACACGTGCACACACGCACAGAGACAGAATTCTATCAACACAACCAGTGCTCAAAACCAATACCCTTATGCCATTTGACCTGGATTTGGGGGACACGACTTGGGGACACTGGTAAGTCTCACTTCTCTAAAGGTTTTAATGCCGAGTTATGTTTTTTTGATGGTTGCAGTGTGGTTTTGCTCACTGACTGATTCCACTTAATTAGAGACCATTACAGCTACCCAATAACAGCTAAAACTACTAGCACAATTATACATAAAGTTTGAGAAAATTATTTTATTTTCATTTCAATTTAACTGAATAGTTAAAAAAAAAAAATTTTTTTAAAGCTTTTATTTCACATTATAAGCATCTATTCCTTCAAATGTACAAACCTTAAAATCAAACAAACAAATAAATAAACACACATCGCTACAGTATGCAGGTAGGAAAACCTGTGGAGAGCTTGAGAGTCAATAAACACATCTCCATCACAAACCAATAACACTCACACTCATGAAAACAGGACTAATCGTGCAGTCCAAACATGCATGCAGCACCTTGCATAAGTATTCACCCCTTTGAACCTTTCCACAGTGTTGCAACCTGGACTTATTTGGGATTTTTAACATTTGATTATTAAAATAATCCCCCACAAGACTCTCAAATTCTCAGTTGTTTTGTGCTGGAAGGTGAACCTCCACCCCAGACTCAAGTCTCTTGCAGACTGGAACAGGTTTTCTTCTTCTATGACTGCCATGTATTTGGCTCCATCCCTCTTGCCCTCAACCAGTATCCTAAGGCAACACAATACATTAAGATGCAGGGCGATGTAAACTTTTGAACAAGATGATTGGTGTAAATCGTAATGATCCCTTACATTTTATTTATTTATTTATTATAAACATTTTGCAGATTCTGCAAGGTGTATGTAAACTTGTAACCTCAATTAGACCTCACCACTCAGCTTTCTGGAGTGTCTGGTATGTCCTGTGAACAGCTTCTCCCATTGAAACGTGCATCTCTTCAACTCGTTGAGGGTGAACCTTGCTTCTCTGGCTAAAGCCTTCCTTACCCGGTCACTGACATTCGGTGGATGTCTTCCTTAAAGAAGAGCTGCACTTGTGCCATATTCGTTCTTAATATGAATTGGTCTCCATGATGCTATTTGTTTATATTGAGACGAACATGCGACACTTTAACTGCAACACAGGTGGACTCCATTCACCTTATTATGTGACTTCTGATGGGAACAGTATACACCAGAACTAATTCAGGGGTTTCTCAATTCAGTATTGTGGGCTATTCTGAGTAGAAGCATGACATATAATCCCAATTAAGTTGAATTTAGTTCCAGGGTGTAACACAAGATGTGGAAAAGTGAAAAAGGGGTGAATACTTATGCAAGGCATTGTACATCAATCAAGGCTAATAAAAGTACATACAGTACATATATGGTCTTACCTATATTAGGGTGATTCAAAATCTTCATAATCCTTACTTCACGAAAAAGCTGTTGAGAAAAAAAACAACAACAAGTTTTTTCACATTTCACACAATAATAATTAAGGTGCTATTGTTACTCAGAAGCACATGATGTAGTACCGAAACCGGTCCACAGATTTACCTTCAATAAAAAAAAAAAAAAATGTCTGAACCTGTTACAGTTTATTGCAAGATTGTTGCATTTGTAGTTTGATCACTCGGTCACTAGAGAATGGCTATACAATGAGAAAACTTTTTTATGTGAAAGATCTTTACTGGAGACACTGTGGCGCAGTGTGAAACATTGCTGCCTCACATCTCCAGGATCGATCCTGAGCTCAGGTTACCATCTGAGTGGAGTTTCTGCATCCTCTATAATCACCAGTTTCCACCCACCTCCCAAAAATGTGCCAGTTGATGGGTTTTTACTACACTGTGAAAGTGCCTGCATGGTGCCCAGTGATGGGATGGAATCCTGCTCAGGGTGTAATGTCTTATCTATTGAGTTAAATCCTAATTTTACACTCCAACCTGCTTCCTACATATTTTTTTTGGTGCTGTTTGTTGACAAAATGTGAATTCGTACACCACCAGGTCAGATGTTGTGATGGTGTTCAATAATTCAACATTGGAATTCATTCTAAATTTCCAATTTTCAAAATGGTTTTGAGAAGCCAGAAAGCTGTATCTGAGCCATACACACTGTCTGTCTCTCGTAAAGAACCCCGACTAGAACCCTCACTGTCAGGGTTCCTGATCTTCCTACAAACATTGTGCACTTGTATCGCTGTCAGCTACGTTAACAGCTTTATGTTGGGATTAGAGTCTCGCTCACTGGTGCATGCTTTGGAGAATAGCACCTGCCAAATGAATGCATGTAAATGTAAAATGATGTCCTATCTCTGCATTTCCTCAGAGTTATACACGTCAGCAGTCAGACCCATGCAGACTAAGCAACAGTTCGCAAAAAGGTAAGATGTGAACCACAGGTTTCCGTTTCCTCTGCGGAGAAAAAAACTCAACCACAGAGACATAACAAACAAACCTGCTATTCAAAAGGCCAAAACAGACAACTTTATTTATTTATTTATTTAAATAAAGCCGAAGCAACAGGAGGTCTTTCTGTGAATGAACAGTAAATTAATGTCTTGCCTGTTCATCCAGTCAGCAGGCACTCGGCTAGCATCGCACTCTGGTATGATTGGCTAAACTGTGACTGACGTGAGCAGTACGTATATTTCAATCAAGTGCAAGAAATGGTGAATGCTACTGTATTCTCATGCACTCTGCTTTCGGGGCACGCAGTTTTAAGGTTGATGCATTTTTTTCGGAAAGCTTGCAAAAGCCACAACAGGCCCAACTCTGCCTTTAAAAGAGAGATTTAGTGAGAGAGAATGCCTGGCTGAGAACAAGTGAGGGGACAACAAATGGTCAAAAAAGAAGGGGAGGGTTCTTTCAACTCCATCAACAGCAGACCACCAAACTCCAACAATACATGCTGGCAGATCAATTTATCACATGACAAAGCTGTCACGCAAACACTTTGTTCTTGGGTGCACCTCTTCATATGCACCGAATTTTCCACCTATTGCAGAAGCATCAACAGCCTTATGTGGGAACACTGCTTTAGAGAAAATAGAAGTCCGTACCAACGCACATCTGTCACCCAAATCTGGGTAAAATGCTAATGATGCGGTGTAAGAACATTGGGACATGTAGATTGGAATCAAATTCCACTGTGAAAAATACAAAGTTAACAGAGTGCCGTTACTTTAGGGGTAATGATAACCTATTAACGATGACAATGACTGAGTGTTTGCTGGAGCTGAATACACTAAGTGTATATTATTAATATATATATCATCATCTCATGATTCAGCATATTTAAAATACGACTGGTATTTTGACTTTGACCTCTAGCTGATGATGGGAATGTGTCCACTCTTTCTAAAAGAGAACTCTCATAAGAAAGAGACACGATAAGGAGAACGGTTAGAGGAAAAATAACACGCATTTGTCTGCTTGGTGCTGCACGTCAGCTGCGGAGAAATCCAGGCAGCTATTTTTAGAAAGATATTTCTAAACTCGACCGCAGTGACGCAACAGCATTCCAGTCTGAAGCAGATGAGAATAGAACTCCCTGTAGTGCATTCATTGATGCTACATTTGAGATCATGTCATGCAGCCTGGACCTCACCAGATGTACTTGCATACTACAACATAAGCGGTGTGTAGCCGTCCTGAATATCTCCCAACTATGAGCATCTGGAAACGTGATTAACGAGTTGGGTTCAATTGTGTAAAAAGGCGCAATTAAAGGCAGCCAACCGTTCAGCAAGTCATGATTTAAAGCTGATCCATGCACAATGATGCGGTTCTGAGTCATACAAACAGTTCGATTTCAATTTACAAAAATAAAGGAGGGGGGACCGCATGTCCTTCACTATGACTGAACGGCACAAAGGCCACACCACTGTCATGTGGACAGACATGCACAGTGGCCATGACGCCTCCATATAGACTTACAGGCACACGCCATCTTCACCGGGAATGACCGTACACTATGTATTTATTGATAATACTCAAGTGCACGTTCATTTAATACTACACTGATAATAAAAGGGGATGTGTGATCTCACCGCGTAGACCATTTGGATTTAGACACATCATAAATACTGCGGTGTACAGTGCACTGGTTCAAATCAGGGATTCTTTACACCCCTAAGAACACAGATGGTGAGCTCACTGCAGCTTCAAACAGGACAACGAGGCATACGGAGAAAAATGTTCCGTAATTCCCAGAAATAAACCTAAACCGATTAATTGCATCCAGAGTCCGCCACATCACGGAGCATGCGTGACGGCCGTGTCACCCTGATGCCTTGATTTGCTGTGCCTACGAATAAGCTTGGTTGACTGAAGGTTGATTCCTTTCATAACTTACAGCATTTCGTTTTAGAAATGACAGCGAGAGAAATGGGGCCAAGAGCTTTATATCTGCGTGTGCGTCATTAATCTTCCTCTCAGAGAATGAGGCATTGGAGAAGAGCTTGATGAGGTTGAGATGCTCCAGTGGTCACAAACACACACACACAATGGTAATACACACATTAATCATATATCCATCATAACCAACATTATAAAAAGACAAAAATAACACATTACTGTACCAGACACAGATTTATATCGCTCGGTTACATTAAGAAATGGGCTCACATGAGAAGCTGTTCTGAGCACAAAAAAAATCCATTACATGCGGCTTACGTTATTGATTGCTATTTTGGGAAATTTTCCAATTTTGCAGAGCCTCAAAAATATAGCTGAGATATGAAAAGACCACGTAGGATTCCCATTTCAGGTTTGCTTTTATGAGCCACTCCATCTCCACAAACGCAGGCCTCTGTCCGTGTGGACATGATTATGGGAAACCGAAGGAATTTCGGTGCGGCCAGCTTCAGGGAACAGATCGCAATCAAACTCAAGGAAGTAGGTACAAAGAGTTCACCCAAATCTTGCATGCTTGTTATTAGGACTGCATGATATGGACAAAAATATGGGCAGTGGTGGCTCAGTAGTTAAAGGCTCTGATTTACTGATCGGAAGGTCAGCAGATCAAGCCCTAGCACTGCCAAGCTGCCCACTGCAGGGCCCTTGAGCAAGGCCCTTAACCCTCAACTGCTCAGTTATATAAATGAGATAAATGCAAGTCGCTCTGGATAAGGGCATCTGCCAAATCCTGTAAATGTAAAGTAAATGTAAAAATAGCACACTGAGATTACACTGCAACTAGAGGAGAGGTGTAAGAGCCATAGTAAGGCATTTTTTTTAGTTAGGGTTAGTTAGGTGTTCACGGAAGAGATGGGTATTTAGCTGTTTTCTAAAGATAGTGACCGATTCTGCGGTCTGGATTGAGGTTGGAAGTTCATTCCACCACCGAGGGACAGTCAGTGTGAAGGTTGTGGAAAGGGTGCTAAGTACAAAAGGTGCTACGCAAGTGTGATAAGTTCACGTTACATTACTACAGTGGAAAAAATGACGACGCAGTGGCTATCGCTAAAATTAGCAGTTAATTCGGTTTTTTGGATTAATTTCCGGTTAGCAGGGTCTAAAATACTTGCAGCCTGAACTCAGGACTGTAAATAAACCCAACACGTAACAGTAACTAAGCTCATCATAAAGCAGAAATAAAAATATATAAACTATTAATTTCTTCTACACACGATAAATAGCACAACATAAATGTCTGCTAAGACACTGGCAGCAAAACAGAAAAAAAATAACATGAAAATATGTATTTAAAAAACATTTAATATTTAAAAAGAACACTATTCAACAAGAAAAAAAAAGAAAAAAATATATATATATATATATTTTTTTTTATTATTTATTTTTTTTACTGTAAAAAAATTTTTTTATAAAAATTTAAATTTTACAAATTTGAAGATTCAGTATGAAATTTTACCATCAGCTTCCAATCAAAGTTTTAATCATAAAAATTGTTTAAAAACAGATGTCACAATACTGCCTATATCTCACATTATGGGACGACACATTTTCTATCATCATATCGCTCTTATATCATCATATTGCCTAGTCCTAATTGCAAAGGACAATACTGTGATAATTATTAATCAAACAACATATTGTGCAGCTGTAGATGCTACTGATTAGCAGTGAGAAAGACTAGCTGATGTTGTGAAGCCTTGAATCAGCGGATCAAAGGCCTTGCATCTCTTTAAATAGAAAATTGCATTCCCTGAAGAAAATGCAGTTTAGTTGCACAGAGTACGGAAATGTATAGTGTTGTTAAGGTAGGCTGTAAAGATAGGTTGTTACTAGGCAGTTGCTATGGTATTCCTCGTGGTTGCTAGGTTGTTGCTATGAAAAGAATGAGACAGGTGAATTCTAAATACATTGTTAAATAAACACAGGTGAAGGGTAAAGGCCTTGCTGGTGGCTTGGCTGTGCTGGGATTTGAACCCACCTCCTTCCGATAAGCACGCCTTAAACCGCAGAGTCACCACTCCAGCGTAAATGTGATTTGAATGTACTCAAATAAACAGGGGCGTGCAAATCTGCGTGAATTAAAACTGAACATCTGGAACTTGTGACTCACCTTCACTATGCAGTCACCAAATGAAAGACGCAAACAGACTTTTATAAACAGGTGTTGATTATGATTATAGGCTGTCCGATGTTAGCCTAAATGTTGGTATTGATTTACTGCATTTGGTATTGATCTACTGCAAAGGTCAGACCATTTCATGCTTTAACCTCTCCACTTAAGGACTCAAACGCAGCGGATCATCAGGAAATAGCGACGGGCGATATGGACTTAAAACTATATCATGGTAATTTCTGGTATTTAAAGCGATAACGATCAGTGACGATATAAATATAGCACCGTGCACCACTGTTTTTAGCTACACGTGAAAGCTGCAATCTTGAGCGCCTCAGAAACACAAACACTGATCTAAAAATAAAACTGATTTTCTGTACTCAAACCAATTCCAGATTATAGAGGTAGCTCCTCGTTCAGACCAAGTCGTTTAGACTTATTCTTACTGTGGGGAGAATTTCTACCGGTATATCACAAACGATAACATCTCGCCCATATCCCTATCAGGAACACCAGCATGAACTGTAACACCAAACACTTGAGTCTATATAACGAAGCTCAATGACCTGACTAGCCTTGAATAATCACAGCAGAATTTACACTGTACACAGGCACAATCGTTTCGAATGGGCTCTCAGAGCCTTGATAAGGTGTTTAATAATTACACCAGGATCTTTTTTTTCTCGCGCATGAAGATAATAAAACAGTCAGAGGGAAACAGAACAGTCAGAAGGAAAGCTGAGTTTTCGAGATTTCAGGAGAGTTTTGTGCTTTGCAGTGTCTGAGTAACATGACAAGCTGCGCACTTAAAAATATAATTAATTCAAGAGAAAGAAAAGAAAAAAGAAGCAGAGTGGAAGGTCAGGGACTTGCTTCAGTGTTTATAGCCGCTTTAACATACGTGATAGGAGACCAACTTGTTTTGCGGATGGTCCACATCATCAAACGTAACTATAAACATTGAGTGTGGTGTTCAGTAATTATAAAGATTTCTTATTTTTTTTTAAAGATCAGAAGATCAACTTTTCAAACACTCAAGCAAGTACTCAAACAGAAATCTAAACCCGAGTCTCTGTTTTTAATAATAAAGTCGAATCTTACTTTTCAACTTACAAAATTCCAGCATTATTCAATTCATTTGGAATATTCAAAGTGCTACCCAGACACACGGCACAAAACAGCGTGCTAGGCGCCATGAAATACACTCAGAGACGCTTTAAACGTGCTAAAGCCCGCATTCAGGCTTCACTGTTAAACTTCATTTCACTTGCAAGTTAAGTGTCTCCTTATCACACTGCCACAGTTAGTTACAAATTATGAGCTACAAAATTGCTTCATACCAGCTAATCCATTATTTCTCCTAGGAGACAGAGTGGTCCTGCTTCGAATTTTACACCTTCAGGATGTAATTAAAGTTGAATCAAACTTAAATTTGGCCCGTTTGCAGCTTGTCTTTCAAAGCGCCGCCATCGAGACAAACAGTTTAGTGCATGGAAGAGAAAGGTCTCAGTTGTACAGGAATGGAGGGAAATGTCTTTGGTTCATAGAACTGAATCATTTACACATTTAGCATGACATGGACCTAAAAATACTGCAGAGTTTTCCATTATAGCCTAATGAGGTGCTTGTATACCACTTGTCTCTTAAATTGAGATACGTGTTCACAAAACTGCATAGGGAAAACAAACTGTTGATGAATAGTTTGCAGATGTAAATAATACACTGGGAGCGATACCTGATGACGCAGTGCACCAACCGAGCGGTGAGCAGACAAAAAGTCAAACACGCCGAAACTGCAGGCAGCCATACAGCAGATGTGCCACACGCACACACACACACAACACTCCCAAATATTCTCAAATATTAAAAATATGGCTTTATCCCTAATTATAGCATACACCATTTTATCCCACTACCTACTTCTCTTCTAATGTACAACAGCTACCAGTTTCGGGGAAACATGAAGCCAGCCACTGCACACACAAGATCCTAGAGGAACTGAAAATACTTGGAGAAAAGAGCTAACTGCCTATTTCCATATACATTAGCTAACAGAGGCTTGCGATGGACTCGTGTCATTAGTGTCACAGGGTCATACGGAGCTCACTGGTGGGACGCGGATCACGATTTCTCGACGATCGAGCGTCACTCAGGAGCCCTAGTGTAAACTTCTTGGTGAAAGCTCACATTAATAATGCCTCTTAAAGACCTAACATACATTTAAAAACAGCCCATGACTCTTTCGTGCTACTTTGGTTCTCCACATGGAAGCATCAGCAATATATATTTATCCATGTTGCTTATGGCAACTAAAATCACTGGAACATTCAAAACATGTGACTCAGCGTGCCCATGTTTTGTCCTTCACGTGTCTTTACAGCCTGAACGGCACGTTGTGCTGAACAAAATCTATTACACAACCGTGACATGCTTGTGACGGTGTATTATCACAGCTGCTCTATTAGTCACACTTCCTAAGACAAGAAAGGTAAGAAATGCGCCTGGAAATTCTTGCCTTGAAATACTGTTTTAAATAAAAGAACCGTGATCAGAAGTGTATCTTAAACAGATCACTAATGGCCTCGTGAGGATACGTCCTCATCACTCAGCCATACTATAAGAGGCGAGATCATTGAGGGGGACTTTATGCGGCCTCCATAACTACATAATAAACCTGCAGTCAGGCCTCACGTCTGCTGTGAGACATGAAAACTTGCTTTTAGTTGACACCTGGGTAAACAGTGAACACGGGGTTAAAAGAAGAGCTCACCTTTTGTAAACTAGTGGGGTTTAACTGCGTCTTATCGATGATCTTCACAGCAACCTGAAAGAAACAGAGGTGTGAATTTGCAACATTCAGCAAAGACTCAAGCTCATGGAGTATTCTCAACTGAGCAGTGATCAGAAAACAGACAGACAGACAAAGAGAGACAATGAGAAAGAGACAGACAGGGACAATATTACAGACACAAAGAGAGACAATGAGACAGAAAGGGACAATATAACAGACAGACACAAAGAGTCAGCCAGAACAGAGAGAAACAAACACAAACTGAGACAAAAAAAAGACAGATTGAAAGATACAGATAGAGACAAAAAGACAGAATGAGACATACAGAGAGACAAACATGCAAAATGGACAGTCCAGATCCGACTGATTTTAAAGCACTATTAGGTGAGGAAACATTTACACACAAATCAGCCAAGACATGTTCGTTGTCTTGACATTGACTGTTTTAGTTTTGCACGGAAGCTTTGAGGCTAATATAGTTAACAAGTAATGAAAGCATGTAATGGAGGCTTCAGTCAAAAACTTTTTCATAAACATACACACACTCACTTCAACCACATCTAGCTATCTAGTTTGGTCAGACTTGCTGACGAGGAGCAAAAAAATATATAAAGAATAAGGATGCATGCAGAGATGACCGCTACAGAGAGGAGCCTAAAATGGTTTCTCTTGTACTGTTGAATGGGAGTTGATCCTGGATCATAGCCAACGACACCAGTGGCTAAAATAAGAGTTGACGAGCGATGGGTCTTCTAATGCATTCTACAGAAAGGTAGCATCGTGTTCTCAGTGAAGATGCCTTACAGCAGTAAGCAACAGGAGCACAATATTACGCTGATCTTCTGGGTTTTTCCCACACACAACAAACTCTACAGTTTACTCAGAATGGGGCAATAAAGAAAGAAAAAAAAACATTCAGTGAGCAGCAGTTTGCAGACAGAAACACCTTGTTGATGAGAGAGAACAACGGAGAATGACCAGAGTGGTTCGAGCTGACTGAAAGGCTACAGTAACTCAGATAATCACTCTGTACAATTGTAGTGATCAGAAAAGTATCTCAGAATGCATGAGATTCTGATGAGACATCTAGATGGTTGGGTCAGAATTCGGCACCAATAGGATGAATCCATGAACACAACCTGCCTTGTGTCAACAGTTAAGTTCAATGTTTTCTTGGTACACTTTGGGCCTGTTAATACCAATCAATCATCGCTTGAATGCCACAGTCTATTTGAGTATTGTTGTTGACCATGTGCATCACTTCATGGCCACAATTTACCATCTTCTAATGGCTTCTTCCAGCATGATAATGCACAGAGTTCAGTGTTCTTCCCAGACACCGGATCTGAATCCAGTAGAACACCTTTGGAATGTGGTAGAACGGGAGATTCATAGCATGAAAGTGCACCTGAACAATCTGCAGGAATTGCATGATGTAAGCAAATCAACATGGACCAGAATCTCTAAGAAATGTCTCCAACATCTTGTGGAATCCACGGCACCAGAATTTGAGGCTGTTTTGAGAGCAACGGCAGTCCCGACCCAGTATCATAAATTAAATAAATATAAATTATAGTGTTCCTAATAAAGCGCTCAAAAAGAAATAAATAAATGGAAATATTTCTATAAGGCTAATCGTGATAACATTTTCCAAACATAATTTCTCAATATTACCGTGGTACATCAACAGTGCACAACTGGAGCTCTGATATTACAGGTGTCATGGCTCGTGGGCCCAATACGGCCTGCCGCCTTATTTCATTTGGGTCATACGAACGTACGAAACTGCCTGCAGTACACTGCTAGTTAGCTTTTTCATTTTGCTACTGAATATAACGGCTGATTCCGAGTCCTTAAATGCATACCAATGTGTGGCCATACGGCTAAGAGAAGTGGGAGATGTATGGGAGAGTGGGAGTAGGTGTTAGGACGTAGCACAGATAAGTGGTCTGATCTCACTGTAAAGATAATGAGGAAGCCATGGAAGAAAACAAACAATTTCCATCATCATCATCATCATCATCATGACACAAACCTAAATATAGCAGACAGACTCCCAGCTTAAAGCTTGAGAATTTAAATCTTGCTCTCACACACAGAAAGAGGCAGCTTTTACTGGAGAAGGGGTCTTTGCTTAACAGTGCATACAGTGGAACAGTTTAGGTCTGGAGTGTTCAACTATAAAACTTTGTAAAGGTTTGCTTATAATATATCCAAGGGTCCAAATAAGCAACTAACAAACCCCAAAAGAGGATCTGCTATTTGGGCCGTAGTCTGCCATGACAAACCCAGGTCTTTGTTTGCTTTGCTCTCCTTTTCCCTTCTAATTGCCCTACATTCTGCTTTCCATGCCTCAGATTACAGATGTTACCTATGTTACATGAATATGCACAAAATGACTTTACAGGTTATGGCCCTTCAGATGCTTCATGATTAAAAGAAAAACAAGACAAGGCCTGTGCGCGTTACCTCCCGTCCTGTTAAAATATGACGTGCTAGTTTGACTTTGGCAAAGTTGCCCTTGCCGATGGTTTTGAGCAGCCTGTAGTTGCCGATGTGTGGCTGGTCGTCTGTGACGGACGCCACGGAGTTGCGACATCGCGGTAGACTCTGCCTGCTGGCCGACTTAGCCGGAGGTGCTGGGGGGTCGGGGAAGCCGTCCACGGATGTGTGCTGGAATACAGAGAGCGGAGAGTCAGAAAACTACTGAAATGCACAAGTTTATGTCATAAGAGCGGCTCAGAGTAGACATTTAAGTTCAACCATAGACCAAACTTCAGCACTAAACCAACATGATATACACAGTTCATCATAATACCTAATACAACCCTCCTCCCATAAGTGCACTTTGTGTTTTATTAACAATGTTACTGACAATGTTTTTTGAAGAAGAAAAATCTAGAAAGAATAGTTCTAGTGTTTCGAATGATCCAGTCACAAGCGATGATCCAGTCACCGCGTGAACTGAAGCTAAAGAGTGAATGAACAGCGGCAAGCTGAAGCGCTTTACTAGCGGCTTAATTAACTCACCCGAACGCATCCTACACACACACACACACACACACAAGCACGCACACACACACACACACACACACACACGCATATAAGATTAATCAGACATGTATGCAATAAAAACTAATATTATTACAACTTGCTTTTACACAAAATGATGTTAATACACAAATATACTTGAACGCAAGTTAGGCGCTAGGTAGTCCACGTTGTGGATACGCTCTTTCTGTAACAACGCACTAAAACACAATACTCAATATTGCATTACAATGTCAATATTCTTAAGAATGAAAAGTTCATTGCTCATTGAAAGAGTGTACTTGCATTATTTTATCATTAAATCAGTGACATAAACTGGTGTATGTAATGACAATAATATGGTCTATCGCAATTATTTCTGCGACGATACATCACTTAACAAAAAGTAGTTATCGTGACAGGCCTACTCATAGGTTAGTATCGCAGTGGCATCATGAAAATAAATACTGATGTGTCGCAAATCCCTGGGTGCACCACAATGCTTCTGGTAACATGGGCAAGCAGCATATTGGAAACTTTTTTCCTTCCAGGAAATGTATTTCATTTTTCCAAACATCTCACAATTTTGGGGATCACAGTCCAGACCATACACAAGCAGCCCAAACTGTGTGGCATAAATCACCAAGGAAAAGCTAAATGGAACTACAAAACCATCACTGACATTGTCACAATAGTCCAGTTTACAGTTAAAAACTGCTGAAGTTATTCATCACGCTTATACTGAAGGACACAGTGACTACATTTAAATGGACAATATTCAGATATTAACCTGATTAAGACAATACTCTGATTAAGAAACTAGCATGTAAACAACGATTACTGATGACCTTACTCCGATTAAAGTCATACTCGAAGTAAACACAAATGGAATTAAGACATGTGGAGTATTCCTGTTTTAGTCGCATTATCGACGTGTATTACAGACATGTACACACCTTAATCACACTATTAACATTGTGTGAGAGATTTCACCGCATTTTACGACAGGACACGATCACACACGTGCTCAAACCACGGCAAACAGGATAGCATGTCTGCGTCCGAGACCGCGTACTTACCTTTTGGGACGCAGTCCGAGGCTTCAAGCAGTCGTCTATGTGCACGTACAGCATGACAAAGAATTATCTACACTTGAAGCTTTCGTAAAATTCTAAATAAAAACACCCAAAATTGTACACGGTACCATAATGAAGACTAACTGTATGTTGATACGTGAAATTCTGGAGGGACATCGGACGGCGTGGCGCGGTGACGTAATGACGTGTTAATCGATCTATGTTCTATAACATGTACAACAGGAACATGAAAGGAATATTCTAAAATCGACTCATGTAAACACCTTAATCACAATATTATCTTACTCAGAATAAGGTTAAAAAATGAGATTACTGCTGTCCATATAATGTAGTCAGTATGCTTAGTCACTGTGTGTTTCAGTGCGTTTACATGGACAGTAGCAATCTAATTATTGATCTTATTCTGAATAAGACATGGTGTGTGTAATGCACGTCGATAATGAGACTCCCCATGTCTTAATTCCATTTGTGTTTACTTCGAGTATGACTTTAGTCGGATTAAGGTCATCAATAATCGCAGTTTACATGCTAGTTTCTTAATCAGAGTATCATCTTAATCGGGTTAATATCGGATTATTGTTGTCCATGTAACGTGCTGAATGAAAGAGGAACAATAAACGTATGAAACATGTGCTTTTACAGCCTTGATGAAACTCAACTGTCACCAACACTGCAGAATTTACCACAAAGACCATGAGAGAAACCCTCAGAGTTTGTTTAGACCCAACACTATCATCACTGTAGGTCTGAGGGGATCTGCAAAGATTCATTAGCTTGAGGATGTGGTATATGAGCTTGCAAGTTAAACCACATGAAGACCAGCTCTTCTTATGAACAACACAACCATCACAATAACAAGTATAAATTTGGAAGTATGCGGGGGGTTTTTTCTGTTCATGACGTGGCTGCTCACACAGGACAAGTGTCAAATCAAAAACAATGTCGCTAGTTATCTCAGCACATGCTACATAATACTTGTTTGTTTCCTTTAGACTGTATTAATACTCTTAAAGGGATGGTTCACCCAAAAATGAAAATTCTGTCATCAATTACTCACCCTCATGTTGTTCAAACCCATAAGACTTAGGTTCATCTTCGGAACACAAATGAAGACACTTAATGAAACCTGGGAGATTTCTGTCTCTCTATGTACAGTCCCTGTAACCAAAACTTTCAAGCTCCAAAAAGTTCATAACAGCATCATAAAAGTAATCTGTGAGACTCCGGTGGTTTAATCCCTATTTTATGAAGCGATACAAATGCTTTGTGTGTGCAAAAAAACTAAAACGCTAAGTCTTTATTCACAAAATATCTTCACTTCCGCATAAATCTGCGACGCAGGTTCACTAGAGAACCAGGTGCTCCTCTATGCGGACATCTTTGTTCCAAAGCTTGTTTTTGCAAGAGCGGACGTTCTCGTGATACAGCGGGATACGGAAGAGCTGCACTGTTTACAGCAGAACAACAGGGACGCTGTACACAAACTGAGTCACATAGAACAAGCTTTGTAACAATTGGTTCACATTGGATTTGTTTATATATTTTGTTTTGTAATTGTACTGTAAACACCCACACATTGGATACATGCGTATCTGTACTTTTTGCACATTTTCAACACATTTGAACAATACCGTGATGATACTGATAACCGTGATAGTTTTGGTCACGATAATCAGGATAACAAACTGATTCTCGATTTTTTAAACCGAGAATCAGTCCTGACCTGCCTATTCAGACCAACTGTGAAAACACCCTAATTAACTAGGACTTCGCAAAGTGTTTTGTGATTGTTTCGGCCAAAATTGCTTGGACTTGCTGCGGCTCTGACTCGCCGACAGACCATTTAGCTGTACTCATGCGCGACACGTGAATCCAAGAGGGCTTTGACTGAATGAACATTGTGATGATGTCACATAACATGTCTTGGTCCAAATCTGCAGCGATTTTAAAAATTGCAAGCACCACCGAATATTGCGTCGTTTGCTCGATTTTACGTTCATTTCTGTGATCGCAAAACCACAAAATCCTGGACTGCCTACATTACTTTAGCTACCACTTATTAGACACTTGGCTAGCAAATAAATGGATGATTATTCCACCACACTGACGATAGCTTGTGTAGGAGCAATTGCTATTTGTTTCCCCACACAAAACAGAGAACACCATGCTAACGCTAAGCTTCTATTCATATTGCATGGTTACATGGCTCACGGTATTCACAGTCCAAATAAACCTACTGACGTGCCAGGACTTTGTCCTCCAACGGCTCGGGGGAACACATATCTTGGGTATCGTGTACCTTCTCACAGTGCGACAGGCAGCATCTGATTCACGTGCAAACTGAACCAAAATTGTACTGTTTAACTCCGGCATATCTGTTCCTAAATCAAACACTGTTCATATCCTAAAGACAAGACGATCCAAAAATCTGTGTGTCACAATGGGTCAAAAAAAATAAATAAATGAAACGGGTCACTACTCCTCTGTAAACTCCTGTGTAAAAACACAAGCAGCAAGCCGTATCTTACCTTGACCTTTAACATGTTCCTGTTTGCCAGCACTAGTCCCTTCAGAACTTCTTTCTGCTCGAGCTGTGTTCCCGCTCATGCTTGCGTGGCCCCTTAAGCCTTAGCAACCGAGCACTCTTAACAATAGTGCTCGAGTAAAGCCCACTCACTCCGTCAGTCAGTCATGGTGGCGCTCCACTCAGTTAGTACAGAACACAGTGTGCACCGTGACTTCCTGCATGGCCTTTCCTCCTCCAGCATGACACCAATAGAGCCTGGGCTTTCAAAAATAGCCGAGTGGTTATTCTAAAGTGCAGTGTTATAAATCCAGACCAAACCCCCTAACTCTAAAGCATGATGAGGTTCCTACTGAACAGAGTTTTGATTTATCCCTGGTTTATCATTTCTCTGCCTCACAGTAGCAGAATATTCACTAACCGCAAAGATCATTTCTGGAAACAATAAGAAGTTTCTCCAGCTAATTCAGTAAGACAAACCAGATCACCAGCACTAGCAAGTCAGAATCTCAGCAAAGAAAACATGCCTTAATTGACTGGCTGAGCTCAAAGGGCCTCAAATTTCACACGATCAGATCTGTGCATTGTTCAGTAAATGCAACACATCTGATTTAGCAACTTCCTGCGTGCCACAGGCCGGCTCACTGACAGAAGTCTGTAGGACAGTTTCAGTAGGACAGACAGAAGCTAGGGCACAATAACATCCTCCTCCTCCTCCTCCTCTATGTAAGCCTCCATGCCCCCCACACCCCCTGTGTGCCTTGTAACACCACAGGCGGAAGATATAACCCAATAAAAAGCCCATCTATTCAGCCCAGTCGATTCACTGGCTCTTGAAGCCTGGAGGTTAGATGGAGGGCAGAGCTGCTGGCTCAGTGCCAGCGCTGTAACTTGCTTTCCTCCTGCGTTCACACACAAGCAAGAAATATCGGCCAATCTTTCAAGGTCGGGTTAAGGTCATGCTTTCCTGAAACCTTCCCAAGTTCTAACAGACACGTCATGTTCCTTGAATGAAAGGCTTTTTTTTTATATATAAGCAGTAAGTTGCAACTGACGATCAAAATGCTGGAATTCATTCAGAGCGAGGAAGTGATCAGTAAAGGAATGCAGACTAATGTACACCAGGGAGGGATTTAGCTTCAAGAGCTAACACAACAACTATATAACAGAGGTTCTCAACCTTTTGCAACTAAAATCGTCCCCCCAGCCTCCTCGATCATGTGGCATGAGCCGCCCCCCATTGTAGGAGACCAGGTATAATCATCTATTTTATATCAATTCTATCCATCCATCAATCTGTTTTTCATAGATTTTTTTTTGCTTTTGTGTTTTTGTACTTTTTTAATTACATTTCATAACTTTTATTATTTTTAAATAACTCATGATTTTTGAAACTATATAACGGACAGGAATGGAGAGTGAATGATATAAAATGTTTCTGAACACTAGAACTACTTTGAACAAGAGAACTAGGCTGTAACAACGTGGACTATTTTACATGTAAAACATGTTGCATTACATTCGTCTTGTGTTCTAAAAACGTAAATTAGGGGGAAGGGTGCATCTCGTTATCCAGAACATTTTTAAATCTCCGGCTCTCAAACACTCACTGAACAGAGCAGACGCAGAGAGAGGTGAGAGTGCAGCGGGAAAGCAAAAGCAAGACCTCGCGCTTGCAGGACAGTACTGGTGATATTTGGAAAGTTGCTAAGGTTTGTCCAAAAAGTTGCTAGATTTGTCGTTAGGCACTTTTTTCCCCCAAAAAGTCAGTAAAGGGGTCTGAACTGACAGCTAGATAAAAGGCCGCTAAGCTCTGCCTCTGCCAAGCAAAAAGGAAAGATACACAGTGAGAGGGAATGTGGGTTTTTCATTCAGGCACAAATCAATAAAATACACCAAGACCCCAAATGATGCCCTGTCTGTGAATTCTAAAAAAATTTTATGCCTCCCCCCTTCCGATCTCTCCACACCCCACAAGGGGGGTGCGCCCCCCTGGTTGAGAACCACTGCTATATAACTCTATATAACTAATAACTCATCCATGTATAGAGAATTGATGTCATTCATGTTCTCCAGAAGACATGCACAGTCTGAATCAGAGAGACATGGATACCTTTGGTTAATTTGCTAATTGGTTTGGTTTCAGGCTGTACATAATGAAATGAAGCAAAAAGCTCAATTGTATTGATGCATACGGCTGAAAACATACTCAAACTCTTCATATCACAGCACAGTCAAATTCTTGGGAAGGTGTGGACTCGATTTCTATAACAGCCAGGACAGTAGTTCTGCCTGTAACAGCAGGTACGACAGGTTTATATTAACGTGCTCGTTCTAATACGTTATCAAGTCTAGTAACAGATATGATTAGGGTCCGAATACCTCGAGTGATCTGTGGCGCAATTGCAGGGGGCCCGGAAAGTTTTGATAATCTTTAAATAATATTATATAAATATATATATTTTTTGTTTGATTTGTTTTTTATTCTGTTGAATATTTTTCAAATATATCATATGCCCGTCTAATGTAAGAACAAGTTAAGTTTAAGTTATGTTTTAAAATGAACCAATTTGCTTATTCGCGAATATTAGCTTAGCTGACAATTGTTCATTGATAGATTTATTTTTTATTTATTTACAAATGAAATGATGTAAAAACCTATGAGTGGTAAACAAGTTCAAGTGTCGCACTGATGGATAAAATAAACAAAAGATAATTCTGGAGTCAAATTAAATGTCACACAAAGAATAAACAGTAAAAATGAGTCGTTTCGGACGAGACGTTAAACTGAGGTCCTGACCCTCTGTGGTCATTAAAAATCCCAGGACACTTATCGTAAATAGCAGTAGTATAATCCCGGTGTTCTGGCAAAATTCCCCCATTGGCCCTTCTCTAGCATGACCCCCTAATAATCCCCATCTCTGAATTGGCTACATCACTCTCTCCTCTCCACTAATAGCTGGTGTGTGGTGGGTGTTCTGGCGCACTATGGCTGCTGTCGCATCATCCAGATGGATGCTACACGCTATTGGTGGTTGAGAAGATTACCATCACACCCCTCCCCCCATTCTATGTAAAGCACTTGAGTGTCTAAAAAAGCGCTTTATAACTGTAACTATATAAAAAATGTAATCTTGAAATGTTTCCATTCAGTTTTAAATGTCCAATGTTAATATGATTTACCTTAAATACTAATAAAATAATGTAACAGAAATATAGAAATGACTTAAGCATATAACCTGTAACTGTTGTGGAGTGAGGGGGTCCTTGTAGATTGTTCAAAATATGCTAGGGGTCCAGAGCTCACAAACGATGGAGCACCACTGCTCTAGAGCATGCTGTTATGCATAAACAATGCACTTCGAGGTGGTAACAGGTTTACACCACCCCGGCATGAATTATTTCTCACATAACCATAATTATACCATAAATATATTAATTGGTCAGGAATATGACAACAGAAAAAGGCCAAGTATTTGTAGCAATGACAGAACTAACCCCAACATGGAGGACACAGGGTCATTAATTTAATATTGATGCATTTCATAAATAGATAATTATATAGGTTTAAAAAGGTCTAATCAAAAGAAAAAAACAAAACAAAATACACAATACAACACATTTGGTTCACTTCCTGCAGCTGGATCGATTCAGGATCGAATCGCTTTCTCACTGCAATGAAATCACACAAGAGTTCACTTGGAACTGAACAGAGACCACCTCATGCAGATGGTTGTTTTTGTCCATGCCCGAGTGTAACTGCTGTGTTCTGCACAAACAGACCTGTGAAGGTAGAACACGCACTATACGGATAACCGCTGCTTATGTTAAAGCAGTCCCCATTTGACAGGAGATAGACAGCCAGGATACGTTCCCACAGACACCAGTCACGCATCAGAAGCAAATCTCTAGGAAAGAGCATGCAGAGTTTTCTGACGGAGGCAAAATTCCCCGTCCAGGATAGGACAGATCACCCGGCTGCATATACACACATTGCTGCTCAAAAACTCCAAAGTTATCATATAGATATGCAAAAGTATACATGTAATGTACTGAAATGTCACGTCCAGTATACATGTAATGTACTGAAGAGTCACGTCCAGTATACATGTAATGTACTGAAGAGTCACGTCCAGTATACATGTAATGTACTGAAATGTCACGTCCAGTATACATGTAATGTACTGAAGAGTCACGTCCAGTATACATGTAATGTACTGAAGAGTCACGTCCAGTATACATGTAATGTACTGAAGAGTCACGTCCAGTATACATGTAATGTACTGAAGAGTCACGTCCAGTATACATGTAATGTACTGAAGAGTCACGTCCAGTATACATGTAATGTACTGAAGAGTCACGTCCAGTATACATGTAATGTACTGAAATGTCACGTCCAGTATACATGTAATGTACTGAAGAGTCACGTCCAGAATACATGTAATGTACTGAAGAGCGTACCCCAGTATACATGTAATGTACTGAAATGTCACGCCTCAGTATACATGTAATGTACTGAAGAGTCACGTACAGTATACATGTAATGTACTGAAGAGTCACGTCCAGTATACATGTAATGTACTGAAGAGTCACGTCCAGTATACATGTAATGTACTGAAGAGTCACGTCCAGTATACATGTAATGTACTGAAGAGTCACGTCCAGTATACATGTAATGTACTGAAGAGTCACGTCCAGTATACATGTAATGTACTGAAGAGTCACGTCCAGTATACATGTAATGTACTGAAGAGTCACGTCCAGTATACATGTAATGTACTGAAATGTTTTTCCTTAGATCCTCGTCCCACAGTGCAACAAACAGAACCACAACAAACTAAGGATAAACATGCGCACAATAAAAACAGAACATAATAAAATGTAGTAGACTACAGAGAAATGTGCATAGAAGAGAATATGTATAGAAAAATACGCCAGTATAAAGCGCTGTACAGTGTATACAGAATTTATAGTGTGCAAAACAAAAACTCTGCTTTGTGTACGTGTGTTTCATAACTCAACACCGTCAACGTCACTCTATAACAGACAACAGCATGAAGCTAGCAAACAGAGCGATTATGTTAACATACAAGCAGCTAGTTAATGTTTGATTCTTCACTAAACAATACAGTCAGAATGAGTTTTCTGCCTCATTAGCATCACTGCTGGTGGTGGTGTGTAATAAATCTCAGCATGAGTTACTCGAAAGCTATCAAATGAAGTAGGTTAGTAGATGTAAAGGCTTTTACACTGCATTTCCCCACTTTTCATGAATCCCACCCATACAGCAAGTTACAATAATGTTCACTGAGCTATAGATGAGGGGAGATTCTACAAACTACAATAGTCATAAAATATTTGAATCATCATATCTTGCAGAGGCCATAAATGGTAATAGACTTAATATTCATAATATTAATGTCCAAAAAACAAATACAATTAAAATCTAATACGGCCACCCTCGTCTCGTGAAATGTGGTACTTTTTTGTTTAATAAATCTAAAAAGTATATAAGCCACTGGCTGTGGGCTCAGGTGGTAGAGCAGCTTGTCCGCTAATCGTAGAGTTGGTAGTTCGGTTGCTCTGTGCCAGCCATATTCAAGTTCTCTCTTACAAACATACTGTGTAAAAGTAACATCTCAGGGACAAGGAGTTCACTAGCAGCACAATAGCAGCACCCAACAGAAACAAACAAATAAGTAAATCAAATATTCCATGACGTTCCCGATTTCATAATATTTAGAAGGTTACTAATTTCTGAATCTATATCGCTAATGGTTTCAAGCGCCTAAAAACATACTCGATCTGAAAAGAAGTGTGTGTGTGTGTGTGTGGTGGGGGGGCATACATGCATACAGTGCTTTTTCCACAAGATATTATATCCTCAATGTAAGAAGGAACGCTACCACAGGTCCTTCATCCCTACAACAGGCAGACTCTTTAATGCAAGAAACAAAAACAATATAGCACTGCTAATTGTTTTTGCATCATCAGCCAATATGTTCAAAATAATGCAATATGAACAAATTTATTCACTTACTATTTGTTGCTCAAACGCTATTGTTAACTGTGAAATAATTCATTTATCACTTATCTGTGAATAAACGTGGCATTACTCATCTGTATATATTCATATTTGCATTCAACTGTACATACATTGAGGTGTTCATAGTGTACATATTACTATTATTATTATTTTTACTACTATTATTCTCATTTTCTATTCCTGTTTTAGATAGATAGATAGATCGATGGATAGATGTCGTGCGGACCGGGAAGTGCACAGTGGTACCGAACAAGACTGCCTGTAAGAGGAGGTCCGAGTTCGGTTGCACTGGAACTGTGCCGCGAATGTGTGATGCATAAAATAATACAGCAAAACGATTTGACTAGTCCACACACTCAAATGAATTCTCTGAGACGAGTTTAATCATGATTGATAAAAGTTTAGCATACTAGTTAAACTCTGTCTTATTTGAGAAGCATGGCACAGGCACTGAGAAAGCCATCAAAGGCAAAACTAACAGCAAAAGAAGCTTTTAGGAAGGGGGAGCTGGAGCAGGAAGACATTTTTTAGGCATGGGGTGCAAGATTGAGGGTTTTTTGTTGTACGCATTGTTACTCCACCCTGTTCACAAACTACAGCACATTTTGAGAATTGGTTCCTGGTGAGCCTTGATGTGAAACGATTGCTGCCAACATCAACTGTTAAATGTGCTTTCTTCCCACAATCATCTTAAGCAGCAGCTTGCACTGTCCTCACCCTTTGTTGTTGTTGTTTTTTTTTTTTTTTTTTACTAGACCACAGAATGGTTTTAATTTTAATGTCTGTGGGGGTTTTGTGTCTCTCAGGATCATCAAGAGGTTTCTGACATTGGTTGGCTACCAATATTATATTTGGCTTGTGGAGACATGATGACTTTAGCTCATCCAAGTGAGCTTAGAAACATGGCATCTCTCAGTGCCGAGACCCGCCACGCCACCCGCTGCTACAGGACGAGACCCGTGTTACCGCTCGCCGCGGTAGGGCGAGAGCCAGCTTATCGTTTGCGGTTAAAGGACACCGAATAGCACTTTGCAACTGTGTGGTGTGTCTCAGCTTTGCACGCAAATGAACCATGAACCTGTATTTTCGATGCTATATCCACCCACATACACAGCATATACATATGGACGGAGCTAAAATTAGCGCAGAGCATTGATTCTCTATCAATTTTTTTGGACCAATCATCTCAATAATGTTTAGAGTTAGAGTCACTTCTCTACCAGAGCACTTCATTGGTGTAATGATAAACTTTGGGAGAGTCTCTCTCTCTCTCTGTTTTTTTTGTCATCTTTCAAGCAGACTTAAATATTACAAATTACATCACAGCATAATATTTGAGATTTATTTTTGTTCAAATACAGTGGTGTGAAAAAGTATTTGCCCCACCCTGATTTCTTCTGTTTTTGTGTATATCTCGTACTAAATTGTTTCAGAAATTAAAATAAAATCTAAGATAAAACAAAAGCAAGTGAGTAAACACAAAATACAGTTTTAAATGATAATTTTATTTACTGAAGCAAAAAACATATCCAATATCAACTGGGCCTGCATGAAAATGTATTTGTCCCTGTAGTCACTAATTCCCGAAATCTATGAAACTGCATTCATAAGGGGGATCAGCTGGACTAGACACAACCTGGCCTGATTACTGCAACCCCTGTTCAATCAAATCAACACTTAAATATAACTTTTTCAACAGTATGAAGTTGGTTAAAAGGTCTTACCCAGTAACACACTGTGCCAAATTTGAAAGAAATTTCAGAAATGATGAGGAAGAATGTGATTTAAATACATCAGTCTGGGAAGGGCTACAAAGCTATTTAAAGGCTCTGGGACTCCAAAGAACCCCAGTGAAAGCCATTATCTCCAAATGGAAAAACTCTGTACAGTAGCGAACCTTCACAGAAGTGGCCGACCTTCCAACATTCTTCCAAGAGCACAGCAACGACTCATCCAGGAAGTCACAAAAGAGCCAAGGGCAACATCAAAGGATCTACAGCCCTCTCTTGCATCAGTAAAGGTCACTGTTCATGACTCCACTTTCAGAAAGACACTGGGTAAAAATGGCATCCATGGAAGAGTGGGGAGGTGAAAACACTGCTAACCCAGAAGAACATTAAGGCTCATCTGAATTTTGCCAAAACACATCTTGATGATCCTCAAACCTTTTGGGAGAATGTTCTGTGGATTGATGAGTTGAAAGTGGAACTGTTTGGAAGACAGGGGTCCCGTTACATCTGGAGTAAACCAAACACAGAATTCCACAAAAAGATCATCCCTACGATCAAGCATGGTGGTGGAAGTGTGATGGTGTGGGGATGGTTTGCTGCTTCAGGGTCTGGGCAACTTGTAATAATTGAGGGAAACATGAATTCTGCTCTCTATCAGAAAATCCTAAAGTAGAATGTCCAGTCTTCAGCCTGTAAGTTGAAACTCGAGCGCAACTGGATTATGCAGCAAGA
Organism: Ameiurus melas; assembly: GCA_012411365.1. NCBI lineage: Eukaryota > Metazoa > Chordata > Actinopteri > Siluriformes > Ictaluridae > Ameiurus > Ameiurus melas. The sequence goes on along the minus strand of CM022762.1, from coordinate 19,550,500 downwards.
CAATGAAAGCGTAGTACTAAGTCCACTTCTGAATAGCTCAAAAAAGCTCAATTAAAGTTTTGGAGTGGCTTAGTCAAAGTCCTGACCTGAATCAACTGAGATGCTGTAGCAGGACCTTAAACGGGCAGTTCATGCTGAAAACCCCTCCAGTGTGACTGAACTAAAGCAGTTCTGCAGAAAAGAGTGGGCCACAATTCCACCACAGCGCTGTGAAAGACTGATCTTCATTTATCAAAAGCGTTTGTCTGCAGTTGCTGCTAAAGGTGGCATGATCAGATTTTATATAGGTCCATATAATTTCCTTCTGTTCCTCTATATAACAGATGTGCCGATGAGTTATCGGAAGTCAGTCGCTGGCGTTATACCTATTTGGAATATAAATAATGCAAAAACGCATGTGTAACCTATAACACGATCAGTGAGCAATGTATGTTTCTCTAAAGAACTGACAGGAAATGATGTGAACATATGCTTATTAACGCAAACAGATTCATTTATTTAGCAGTACAGTCCAATTTGTAAAATGTCAGTTCAGGTAATGTAAAGTGCTGTCTATTGTTCCCAACAGAAACAATCACACCTGACTCATCAGCACGGCTAATCGGAAATGATACAACCCATTAGTGCCGATCTGTGATATTTATTTCACAATAAGAGCATGGAGAGCACTAAGCAGCACTGAACAGTGGAGTGAAGTGAAGTGCAACATCATCTCCTCATGCAGAAAAACATGTCTGGTAAAGAATTATGTTGGGGAAAAAATAGATTTTTAATATCAGGAATGTGAAATTAGATCATTTATTTGATTAGACAAATAGCGCATCTTATTGATAATCAGGCATAATAATATGCAAATGTACTGGATATATACTATATAATGTGCTGAATGTGTTACATTTTCAGAACACGGTTGCTGAAAAGTGTTTGAAAGCAAAAAGAGCTATGCTGCTTGGATAATTTATGAAGCATCACAAGAATTATACACCAGTCCCTGCAGAATTTTGTGATCGCAGAAATGAATGCAAAAACAAGCAAACTCTGCAATTTTCCGAATAGCTCGCAATTTTTCAAAATTACTGCAGATGTTCCTCAGATTTGGGCCGAGACGGGTCACGTGACGTCGTCGCAACGAGCATTCAGCCAAAACCGTCTTCGATTCACGGGCGTCGAACATGAGTACAGCTAAAGGGTCTCATTTACCAACAAACATCACCGTGAAACACTGTGCAAAAATATTTCGTGCACTTCACCAAATCCAAGTAGTTTTCTGTTAAAAATAAATAAAAAAATATGCAACTGCAACAATCACAAAGAAACTCCGCGTAATCCTGTATGGACTGATGCACCATCCAGGTTATTTTATTATGAAATGTCTATTTTGCTTTTGCAGTTACCTCATACCTAGTTTAATCTCCATTTAAATGCAAAAGGTAAAGACAATCTTTTCTACTGTAAATAAAAAAACTACAATAGTTTACAGTTACAGCTCATATCCTGTGTATTTATTGTCCTGCACTAGTCTCCCACCGTTGTGTATTTATCGTCCTGCACTAGTCTCCCACCGTTGTGTATTTATCGTCCTGCACTAGTCTCCCACCATTGTGTATTTATCGTCCTGCACTAGTCTCCCACCATTGTGTATTTATTGTCTTGCACTAGTCTCCCACCGTTGTGTATTTATTGTCTTGCACTAGTCTCCCACCGTTGTGTATTTATTGTCCTGCACTAGTCTCCCACCGTTGTGTATTTATTGTCCTGCACTAGTCTCCCACCATTGTGTATTTATTGTCCTGCACTAGTCTCCCACCGTTGTGTATTTATTGTCCTGCACTAGTCTCCCACCATTGTGTATTTATTGTCCTGCACTAGTCTCCCACCGTTGTGTATTTATTGTCCTGCACTAGTCTCCCACCATTGTGTATTTATTGTCTTGCACTAGTCTCCCACCGTTGTGTATTTATTGTCCTGCACTAGTCTCCCACCGTTGTGTATTTATTGTCCTGCACTAGTCTCCCACCGTTGTGTATTTATTGTCCTGCACTAGTCTCCCACCATTGTGTATTTATTGTCCTGCACTAGTCTCCCACCGTTGTGTATTTATTGTCCTGCACTAGTCTCCCACCATTGTGTATTTATTGTCTTGCACTAGTCTCCCACCGTTGTGTATTTATTGTCCTGCACTAGTCTCCCACCATTGTGTATTTATTGTCCTGCACTAGTCTCACACTTGTGTATTTGCACTTTATAAGCTCGTGTACAGTTTTGTTGCCCCACAGCCCTGGAGAAACATTATTTCGTTCCAATGTATGCAAGTTATCTAGAGGAATGACAATAAAACCCCATTTGACTTAAAAGCGATGAATATTTTTGTATTTATTTTACCTTGTGCATATATAAAATACAATATAACAGCAGTGTTTTATGTAAAGTGTGCAAACCCTTTGTGTGTGACTTTGACTCGTATGCTGATTGATATTAGTTTTTAATGCCCTTTTTTCAGCAGGTGATAAACTGCTCCAATCTGATTCAAAGCCCTGGTCCTACATCTCCAGCAGCATGCAGGAATGGCAGAAATGTGAAAACGCAGGATTTGCGGTCAAACAGCTGAGAGACAGTACAATGATGAGGGTTATTACGCAGGCAGAATTTTGACTTCAATGCTGATACCTAGTGTAGGATCAAGATTCTCAATATCGATGTGATAAAGTGATTTATAGCAGTGACTGTATGATCCCGCATGAGGATCTCTGGGACACATCAATTCATAGTTTTGGGTTATGATGTTCTCTGTACATCACATTTTGGTTTTGCAAATCAATATTTTAATCAAGCGCTTATAAAACCTGGCTACATTAAAACAAAATTATATTTCTCACAATCAGAGCACTGTGTACAGCTTGGCACTGAGATTGGGCAGTGTTTGCATTTTAGTGTGGCACAATTTCTACATACTGGTAGAATAATGTTCAGTAATGTTAATGACATTCACACGGTTTCAATGTGGAACGTTTTCCACATGTCACTAATGAAAAGCAAAGCCATATGCAGGTATATTTGTATTTTACCCTGTTTTTTCTCCAATCTGGTCTCATGACAGACACCAGACTCTTTCCTCTGAGACCCATGAAGCGCGATCTACCTTCTTACTCGTACTCACAGACACCCGCGATTGTCGCTGTGATCAACGGGGGACCGAGAGAGAGACAGAGAAACAGAGACAGAGAGAGACAGAGAGAGAAAGAGAGCATGCCATATCCACCCATCCCCACCAATTTTGCTTCCTAGGTCTTGGCTAAATTTCTGAGGAAAATCTGCAGTCATTTTGAAAAACTCTTAGCTCTTCCAAATATTGTTTGCTTGATTTTGCGTTCATTTCTGCAATCACAAAACCATGGAGGGAGTGCTTATTACATTAATGTTAAACATGGGAATGGACAGCACACTGGAGCTTCCACTTGTCCATTGGGCTAGCTTATACAACTATGATTTACCCACCCCTGCTCACGCAACTCTCAAACTGAAACGACATATAAAGCAACGAGGTCACCAAAATCCACTGCATCAAGGTGCAGTGTCCGTCTTAAACATCTTACAAGACTGACAGGGTTTTAAAGGTTATGTTTACCAGGTGACAAACTCAGAGAAAACAATTTTTTGTATCTTCTCTAAATGCCTATACAGGTACCAAGACATATGGAATACTGACCTGGTGTTGAACTGCTGTGATCGAAAACATCAATACACCACACAAACCACTTCATCATCCATGTACATAAAATGCTTACGAATTACGGCCATGCATGAAAGAGTGAAGGAGTTTTCATGACCCCATAAAACGAACACAGTTCTCAGAGTTAAATCAAACTCTCACACATTTTCCTCTGGTGTGAAAATGTTTAGCGCTGATTTACAAAGCAGCTGGAGAACAGTGCTCAATTAGACCTTTAATCAAACCTGTGAATAAAACCTGAGACACTCGGAACACCACGAGAGACAGAAAGAGAGAAGCAGCAGCCGCTGTCTGTGCTTTCCTGCATTAAAATGACAATGAACACAGTCCTAAGATACAACATTCCTGAAAGGTATGCTCTCTCTCTTTCATGTCCCCCACAAATCTGGGCTCTTCTCTCAGAAAGCTCTTGTTACCTCTCAGCCTTGTTCCCGTTATGCAACTGAACTGCAAGAGCCCAAGCAAAGACGATCAGCTTCACTGAACCCACAGACGCACACAGACATGGTTTAGTAATTATTTCGTTCCATCTTCTATCGTCTCTCTATACACTCCACTATGCATACGGACGGGTGACTGTAAATCAATACACCGTAATTCTGACTGATCGATATTGTGATGAAATATTTCTATCCTGATGAGACTTCCAAGTAGGGATCGGCAAGATCTCATGGTTTGCGATATACCGGCTCCACAATAAGAATTAGAGATCATTCGTAAAGCCTAGTTGATGATGTCTTTCTGTCTGCGACTCATCCGCAGCTCACGTGCAGAGTGAAAACAAGTATGGCGGAAGGCGGACGTGAAGTTGAGGAGGAGTTTATCGCTAAACAAGGAGCTACCTCTACAATCTGGAACTGGTTTGCTTACTGAAAATCAGATGTACAGCAAACGACCGTAAAACTAGGAAAATAATCTTGTTTTCCATTAGAATACGATTATTTTTCTTACCCATTTGGCAGATAGTTTTGCTTGTTTTAAGCAAAAGCCCAATTTAGATTTTTTTTTCATGAAACAAGATACCATGTTTTACTTATCTAGTAAATGAAAAATACAGTGATGAACTGTACTAGATTAATATCGTCACTGATATCGCTATCGCAATAAATACCAGAAAATATACCATGATATAGTTTTAAGCCCATATCGCCTGTCCCTACTTTCAAGATGACTTCGCCCTCCATCCACAGGGCATGAGGTAATGTACAGCTTTGCAGTCACCAGATCTCAACCCAATTAAACAACTATAGGAAATTTTGGACTGAAGTTCTAGACAGTACTTTCCTCCACCATCATCATCATCATAAAACCAAGTGAAGGATTCCACAGTTCACATTTACCTATACACGATGAAAAATATCAGTGCATGGGCCGAAGCAAGCGCTGATGCACCGATGCAATTTGGACATGTTTTAAAGTAGCACTGAGTGTTAAAAATATGGTCCACTTTTTTCCTCAAAAAGCCCCTAGCAAACAAAGTGGCCAGTACTGGCCCGCGAGCGTGAGGTCCTGCTTTCCTGCTGCAGATGCCCCTCTCACTGCAGTGACTCTGTTCAGTGAGGAGCAGCACATTCATTCACTTCAAACTTTCTCGCAGTGATCAAACAGATGTAAAGGGCTGACGCTAAGCATAACGCAAGCCACCAATACAACGTGATATAGACCAATAAGACATTTAGCAATTTTCCATTAGAAGTTGTTGACAACAGTGCTCATGTCACTCACCTTGACATTATGGTGAAGACTAAGCAATGTCTGGGAAATAGAAATATAGTTATGAAAAATGTTTGGGTTTTTTTTTTTTTTTTTTAAAGAAGAAATAAAGAATATAATTGAATGACATCTCTTGTATAATCCTTAAAAAAATAGTTCTGGAAAAGTCCTTGAAAGTCTTGGAATTTCTTTATAACGCATTTGTACAAGCCCTGTAAAATTAGCCGTGTTTTGATCGTAAGTGAGTTCATATCCAAATTCAGTTATTTATTCCTAATGTCGTGTTCATTCTTAGTTCTCTGAGGACATGATTTCATTGCTCTAGGGAACAGTAGATGAAACATGTGGCACAGTGAATTAGTTGCCTGCTAACGGTATGATTGTTCTTGAGTTTTTCCAATAGCCTGGTTAGTCTGTTGAATTCTTGATTCTGATTGGTCAGAAGGCATCGATTAATTTTCTACAACAGCGGCTCGGACAGTAGTTCCAACAAGATCCAAATCACAGGTTTATGTTAATGTGTTCGTTCTTATACGTTATCATTTCTGTAGTAACAGCAAATTCACATACAAGTCTAATAATAAACAATTATTAAAAATGTGTTATTTAACAAACATATATATATTGAGGATATGCTAAAGCTTTTGTAGGGAGACGTTTAGTTAACATTTATGGAAGGAGTCTCCAGTGTCAGAGCTTTGTAACAGTTTGTTAAGCAGGTTAACGGGTCAAAGAAATTCCTGAGCTACAATTACAAATTTGTGGTGGCGTTGAACTCGTACATACGATCTTGAACACGCTCCTTAAACATGGAACGGTTATGGTATGATAAATGCATGATAAATAAATGCACGAACATCCAGATACACAAAAAGTGCTTCTTTGTAAATAAAAATGAGAAAACTCGAGGATTTTATATCATCTTTCCATCTAAATCTCATGCCTCTGTGCGTCAACGATCACAATCCCACATGAAGATATTCCCCAACACACAGATCTGATATTTACCAGAACACATTTTGGCATTATGACATAATCCAAACAATGTCAAAGAATCAACAGAATAATACAACAAGACGTATTTATTACGTCTGCAGTTGCTCGGCTTCCGCCAGGACCTCCTGTGACCAGCTTGATGTTTCATGGGACAACATGTCCAGACATGATGACTGCAGCATGTCGGTCACTATTTCAACCTGAAATTCGACGTCCAGCAAAGGACCAGAGAGTCGTTTTGATTCCGAGATCTCGAACCATCCGACTCCTCATGCATTCCTTACCAAAACGTGCAGTGCGTCTAGAAACTGGAGAGTCACTGCAGCAAACCCGGCGTCCAAACAGCACTGAATCAGCATTAGTGACTGTTAGTGTATGCTCATAACAAACATCTCACCTCCTAACCATGATGCACGTCGTACACGTGCTCGCCCAGCTGGTCTGGGTCACTGGTGTGTATTTTAATGACGTGCCATAATTAAAAGGATCCAATTAGAGATCAGGTCAACTCTATTGCACAGCTCATGAATATTTACATGGAGGGCTGTGGGGCTTTTCGGTTTCATAGAAGAGCCCGAGAACATGCATCTCTACAGTCCATTAGAGTTCAGAGCAACAGAAATGTCGTCTTGTGTCTAACATGTGATTAAGAAATCTAGTGGAAGCTAGTGATGATGATGATGATGGTTATGGTGGTGGTGATGATGATGGTGGTGATGATGATGATGATGATGGTGGTGATGGATTGTTGTTTTTGTTCAAATAGCTTTTTTTTTTTTTAGTTCTGCAGACATCTTCTCTATTTTAATTATTACACATCAGATTATAAAATCCCGTCTGGCAGGAAGTGAGAGCGCGAGACAGAAGGGAAATCCTGTGATTCCTCTTTTCTCTCTGAACTCTTATTGTTCCAGTTAGCATTAGCCGACGCTGGGGAAAGGGCAGGACACTCAGCATCGCTATGCACCTGAACCGCTCGGCCATCAGCTTTACTCGTCAGTATGACGCTGACCCCATGTTTACACGTCCCAACAAATACACACTGAACCCGTCTTGGAGTAAAGGCATTTTTCCCAGCTTCTGATTAAAACATGACTCAGTGAGCGAGCGTTCGCGAGACAGGAGAGAGAGAGAGAGAGAGAGGAGAGAGAGAGATCTGATTAGCACAGCCGCTAGCTTCCCGACCGGGGTGAGAGCTAACTCGTTTAGCAAGCTAGCAAGCCGATGTGTAACATCCGCGCATCAAGAGCAACACGAATAAACACGCCGGAGACAACAAACAGCGTCTTTTTTTTAAGGTCGGATGGCTTACTTACATTCTCCGTGTCGCGCTCGTTAACGGTCGGTAATGGCGTTCTGGTCGACATTTTGCGTGTTTCAGGCGGCAGAGAAGGGACGAGAGATGTGAGGGGAAAGGAAGAGGAGGAAAAAGCCACCTCTTTTACACCGGCATCCCCGGCCTGAGCGCTAAAATGGCAGTGAAGGTCCGTAGTGGAGCACAACGAGACCTCGGCTGAACCGACATGAGCCGGGAGCCAGAGGGTGGGGAGAGAGAGAGTGGGGGGAGTGTGTTTGTGTGTGTGTGTGAGAGATAGAGAGAGAGAGAGAGAGAGAGAGAGAGAGGAAGAGAGAGAGTGTGTGTGTGAGAGAGAGGGGAAGAGAGAGAGAGAGTGTGTGTGTGAGAGAGAGGGGGAGAGAGAGTGTGTGTGAGAGAGGGGAAAAGAGAGAGAGAGTGTGGGTGAGAGAGGGGAAGATGAGAGAGTGTGTGTGTGAGAGAGAGGGGAAGAGAGAGTGTGTGTGAGAGAGGGGAAGAGAGAGAGCGTGTGTGAGAGAGGGGAAGAGAGAGAGAGTGTGTGAGAGAGAGAGAGAGGGGAAGAGAGAGAGAGTGTGTGTGAGAGAGGGTGAGAGAGAGAGTGTGTCAGAGAGGGGAAAAGAGAGAGAGTGTGGGTGAGAGAGAGGGGAAGATAGAGAGAGTGTGTGAGAGAGAGGGAAGAGAGAGTGTGTGTGTGAGAGAGGGGAAGAGAGAGAGTGTGTGTGAAGAGGGGAAGAAAGAGAAGAGAGAGTGTGTGTGTGAGAGGGGAAGAGAGGTGTGTGAGAGAGGAAAAAAGAGAGAGAGAGAATGTGGGTGAGAAGGGAAGAGAGAGAGTGTGTGAGAGAGGGAGAGAGAGTGTGTGTGAGAGAGGGGAAGAGAGAGTGTGTGTGAGAGGGGAGAGAGAGTGTGTGTGAGAGGGGAAAAGAGAGAGAGAGTGTGGGTGAGAGAGAGATAGAGAGATTGTGTGTGAGAGAGGGAAGAGAGAGTGTGTGTGAGAGGGGGAAGAGAGGGGAGAGAGAGTGTGTGTGAGGGGAAAGAGAGAGAGGTATGGGGTGAGAGAGGGGAAGATGAGAGAGTGTGTGTGAGAGAGGGGGAAGAGAGTGTGTGTGTGAGAGGGGAAGAGAGGGAAGAGAGTGTGTGTGAGAGGGAAAGAAGAGAGTGTGTGAGAGAGGGGAAGAGAGTGTGTGAGAGAGAGGAAAGAGAGCGAGAGTGTGGGTGAGAGGGGGAGAGAGAGTGTGTGTGAGAGAGGGGGAGAGAGAGAGAGAGTGTGTGTGTGAGAGAGGGGAAAAGAGAGAGAGAGTGTGGGTGAGAGAAGGGAAGAGAGAGAGAGAGTGTGAGAGAGGGGAAGAGAGAGTGTGTGTGAGAGAGGGGAAGAGAGTGTGTGAGAGGGAAAGAGAAATGTGGGTGAGGAGAGAGAGAGAGTGTGTGTGAGAGAGGGAAGAGAGGTGTGTGAGGGAAGAGAGTGTGTGAGGGGAGAGAGAGTGTGTGTAGAGAGGGAAAAGAGAGAGTGTGGGTGGAGAGAGGAGAAGAGAGAGGTGTGTGAGAGGTGTGTGTGAGAGAGGGAGAGAGAGTGTGTGTGAGGGGGAAAGAGAGAGAGAGAGTGTGGGTGAGAGAGAGGGGAAGATAGAGAGAGTGTGTGAGAGAGAGGGGAAGAGAGAGTGTGTGTGAGAGAAGAGAGAGGGAAGAGAGAGAGAGAGGTGTGTGTGAGAGAGGGGAAGAGAGAGTGTGTGAGAGAGAGGGAAGAGAGAGTGTGTGAGAGAGAGGAAAAGAGAGAGAGTGTGGGTGAGAGGGGAAGAGAGTGTGTGTGAGAGAGGGAAGAGAGAGAGAGAGTGTGTGTGAGAGGGGAAAAGAGAGAGAGGTGAGAGATTAGAAGGAAGAGAGAGGTGTGAGAGAAGAGAGTGTGTGTGAGAGGGAAGAGAGTGAGAGAGGGAAAAGAGAGAGAGAGGTGTGGGTAGAGAGAGGGAAGAGAGAGAGAGTGTGAGAGAGGGAAGAGAGAGAGGTGGGTGAGAGAGGGAAGAGAGTGAGAGAGGTGTGTGAGAGGGGAAGAGAGAGTGTGTGTGAGAGAGGGGAAGAGAGAGCGTGTGTGAGAGAGAGGGGAAGAGAGAGAGAGAGTGTGTGAGAGAGGGGAAGAGAGTGAGTGAGGGGAAGAGAGAGAGAGAGTGTGAGAGAGGGGAAGAGAGAGTGTGTGAGAGGGGAAGAGAGAGTGTGTGTGAGAGAGGGGAAGAGAGGTGAGAGAGGGAAGAGGGAAGAGTGAGGGAAGAGAGTGTGTGTGAGAGGAGAGTGTGGGTGAGAGAGAAGAGGGAAGAGAGTGTGGGTGAGAGGGAAGAGAGGGAAGAGAGTGAGAGAGAGTGTGTGTGAGAGGAGAGTGTGTGTGAGAGGGGAAGAGAGAGCGTGTGTGAGAGAGAGAGAGAGAGAGAGTGTGTGAGAGGGGAGAGAGTGAGTGGGGGAGAGAGAGAGAGGTGTGAGAGGGGAAGAGAGGTGTGTGAGGGGAAGAGAGTGTGTGTGAGAGAGGGGAAGAGTGAGAGAGGGAAGAGAGAGTGTGAGAGAGGGGAAGAGAGAGAGAGGGGAAGAGAGTGAGGGGAAGAGAGAGTGTGGAGAGGAAGAGAGAGTGGGTAGAGAGGGAAGAGAGAGAGAGGGAAGAGAGAGAGAGTGTGTGTGTGAGAGGGGAAGAGAAGTGTGTGAGAGGGAAGAGAGGGGCGTGTGAGAGAGAGGGGAAGAGAGAGGTGTGTGAGAGAGGAAGAGAGTGTGAGAGAGGGAAGAGGGGAAGAGAGTGAGAGAGGGGAAGAGAGTGTGTGTGTAGGGGGAAGAGAGAGGCGTGTGTGAGAGAGGGGAAGAGAAAGGTGTGTGTGAGGGGAAGAGAGTGAGTGAGGGAAGAGAGAAGTGTGAGAGAGGGGAAGAGAGTGAGAGAGGGAAGAGAGAGAGGTGTGTGAGAGGAAGAGAGCGTGTGTGTGAGAGAGGAAGAGAGAGAGCATGTGTGTGAGAGAGGGAAGAGAGTGTGTGTGAGAGAGGGAAGAGAGAGAGAGTGTGTGAGAGGGAAGAGAGAGAGTGTGTGTGTGAGGAAAGTGTGTGAAAAGAGGGAAGAGAGTGTGTGTGTGTGTGAGAGAGTGTGTGGGGAAGAGAGAGAGGAGAGAGTATGTGTGTGTGGAGGGAGGTAGAGGTGTGTGTGTGTGTGTGTGTGTGAGAGAGACGAGGTGGGGGTGTGTGTGTGTGTGTGGGGAGGTAGAGAGTGTGTGTGAGAGGGATGTGTTGTGTGTGTGTGTGTGTGTGAGGAGGGTGAAGTGTGTGTGTGTGAGGGAGGTAGAGAGTGTGTGTGTGTGTGTGTGTGTGAGAGACGGAGGTAAGAGTGTGTGTGTGTGTGTGTGAGGGTGGTGTGTGTGTGTGAGGAGGAGTGGTGTGTGTGTGTGTGTGTGTGTGAGAGGGAGGTAGAGAGTGTGTATGTGTGAGAGGGAGGTAGAGAGTGTGTGTGTGTGTGTGTGTGTGAGAGAGAGACGGAGGTAGAGAGTGTGTGTGTGTGTGTGTGAGGGAGGTAGAGTGTGTGTGTGTAGGAGGGAGGTAGTGTGTGTGTGTGTGTGTGTGAGAGGGAGGTGAGAGAGTGTGTGTGTGTGAGAGGGAGGTAGAGAGTGTGTGTGTGTGTGTGTGTGAGGGAGAGAGAGCGAGCGTGTGAGAGGGAGAGAGTGTGTGAGAGAGGGAGGGAGGGAGAGAGAGAGTGTGTGTGTGAGGGAGAGAGAGAGTGTGTGTGAGAGGGAGGGAGGGAGAGAGAGAGGATGCGCTGCTCCGCTTCCAGTTGAAACTGCAGCGCACAGAGGATGAACAGGAGTGCTAACACACACTAGATAGTGTGTTAGTTAGTGATTGTGTTAGTTAGTGTGTGGTTGTGTTAGTGTGTGTGTGTTAGTGATTGTGTTAGTGATTGTGTTAGTGTGTGTTAGTGATTGTGTTAGTTAGTGTGTGGTTGTGTTAGTGTGTGTATTAGTGATTGTGTGTGTGTGTGTGTGTGTGTGTGTTAGTGATTGTGTTAGTTAATGATTGTTAGTTAGTGATTGTGTTAGTTTGTGTGTGTTATTGTGCGTGTGGTTTTGTTAGAGGTTGTGTTAGTGTGTGTGTGTGTGTTAGTGATTGTGTGTGTTAGTGATTGTGTTAGTTAGTGATTGTGTTAGTTAGTGTGTGTGTTAGTTAGTGTGTGTGTTAGTTAGTGATTGTGTTAGTGTGTGTGTTAGTTAGTGTGTGTGTTAGTTAGTGATTGTGTTAGTGTGTGTGTTAGTTAGTGATTGTGTTAGTTAGTGATTGTGTTAGTTAGTGATTGTGTTTGTTAGTGATTGTGTTTGTTAGTGATTGTGTTAGTTAGTGTGTGTGTTAGTTAGTGATTGTGTTAGTTAGTGATTGTGTTAGTTAGTGTGTGTTAGTTAGTGATTGTGTTAGTGTGTGTTAGTTAGTGATTGTGTTAGTTAGTGATTGTGTTAGTGTGTGTGTTAGTTAGTGATTGTGTTTGTTAGTGTGTTAGTTAGTGATTGTGTCAGTTTGTGTGCGTGTGTTAGTTAGTGATTGTGTTAGTGTGTTAGTTAGTGATTGTGTTTGTTAGTGTGTTAGTTAGTGATTGTGTTAGTGTGTGTGTTAGTGATTGTGTTAGTGTGTGTGTTAGTTAGTGATTGTGTAAGTTAGTTTGTGTGTGTGTTAGTTAGTGTGTGTGTTAGTTAGTGTGTGTGTTAGTTAGTGATTGTGTTAGTTAGTGATTGTGTTAGTTAGTGATTGTGTTAGTGTATGTGTTAGTTAGTGGTTGTGTAAGTTAGTTTGTGTGTGTGTTAGTTAGTGATTGTGTTAGTTTGTGTGTGTGTGTGTGTGTGTGTGTGTGTTAGTTAATGATTGTGTTAGTGTGTGTGTTAGTTAGTGTGTGTGTTAGTTAGTGATTGTGTTAGTGTGTGTGTTAGTGATTGTGTTAGTGTGTGTGTTAATTGATTGTGTTGGTTGTGTGTTAGTTAGTGATTGTGTTAGTGTGTGTGTATTGAGTTATTGATTGTGTTAGTGTGTATTGGTTAGTGATTGTGTTTAGTTATGGTTATTATTAGTGTGTTGTTTTTAGTGATTGTGTTAGTTAGTGATTGTGTTAGTTAGTGATTGTGTTAGTGTTGTTGTTATTAGTTAGTGATTATTATTGTGTGTGTGTTAGTTAGTGATTGTGTTAGTTAGTGATTGTGTTAAGTGTGTGTGTTAGTTAGTGATTGTGTTAGTTAGTGATTGTATTAGTGTGTGTTTTAGTGATTGTGTTAGTTAAGTGATTATGTACGTTAATATGTATTAGTTAGTGATTATTATTAATTAATTAATTGTGTTAGTGTGTGTGTTAGTTAGTGATTGTGTTAGTTTGTGTGTGTGTGTGTGTGTGTGTGTTAGTTAATGATTGTGTTAGTGTGTGTGTTAGTTAGTGTGTGTGTTAGTTAGTGATTGTGTTAGTGTGTGTGTTAGTGATTGTGTTAGTGTGTGTGTTAGTGATTGTGTTAGTTTGTGTGTTAGTTAGTGATTGTGTTAGTGTGTGTGTTAGTTAGTGATTGTGTTAGTGTGTGTGTTAGTTAGTGATTGTGTTAGTTAGTGATTGTGTTAGTGTGTGTGTTAGTTAGTGATTGTGTTAGTTAGTGATTGTGTTAGTGTGTGTGTTAGTTAGTGATTGTGTTAGTGTGTGTGTTAGTTAGTGATTGTGTTAGTTAGTGATTGTGTTAGTGTGTGTGTTAGTTAGTGATTGTGTTAGTTAGTGATTGTGTTAGTTGTGTGTTTTTAGTGATTGTGTTAGTTAGTGATTGTGTTAGTGTGTGTGTTAGTTAGTGTGTGTGTTAGTTAGTGATTGTGTTAGTGTGTGTGTTAGTTAGTGATTGTGTTAGTTAGTGATTGTGTTAGTGTGTGTGTTAGTTAGTGATTGTGTTAGTTAGTGATTGTGTTAGTGTGTGTGTTAGTTAGTGATTGTGTTAGTTAGTGATTGTGTTAGTGTGTGTGTTAGTTAGTGTGTGTGTTAGTTAGTGATTGTGTTAGTGTGTGTGTTAGTTAGTGATTGTGTTAGTGTGTATGTGGTTTTGTTAGAGGTTGTGTTAGTCACTAACACACTAACACTCATTGCGTGGACCTTCCACTGACGTCATTATTAATGCCTCTAATTATATATGCTATGCTACTCCTTAACCTAACAGTACCCTAAACCCTAAACTAAAAGGAAAGGTTGGGCTATGTTATGACTTCATAAAAGCTGCAATTTTTGTCAAAATAAACAAATAAATAAAACTAGTTCTCCTCGTGAGGACCAGCCAAATGTCCCCACAAGGTCAAAACTATCAGATTTACCCTTTCCTTGTCGGGACGTTTTGTTCCTCATTTAGACACACACACACACACACACACAGAGAAAAGCAGGGTGGAGGGGGAGGACTAATGCATTCAGTGTGCCGGATTTGAAAGAAAAATCAGTATCTAGAGATATGAATTCACATCCGTATTATTCTGGGGTTGACTTTGTATATATGAATAAAAGAAAGAAAGGAAGAAATGTCTTAATCTTCATCAGATTTCAGTGAACTATAAAACCAAACTTCATTCTGCAGAGCAAATCACTTCTATACTCTCACCACAGGGGACTCGGATATTGTCATGGCTAATAAAATGACACTATGAGTTTGTCATTTAGAAAAAGGAAGGTTTTTCCCAAAACACACACACACACACACACACCTGATGTGAGATGTATCATCTGGTATCTACCTGATAGCATTTTGGACAAATTAACCAAATCATGTCCATTTTAACAGAATAAGACACCTGACATATGGTTATGTCTTTATTAATTCTGCGTTTCAGTAAAATAAGTGAAAACAGTTGAAAGACATTGCGAACAATGATTTTAAGTTTCCACTCAGAAAGCAGGAGATTTTCCTCATATGAACTTTAAAACAAAAAAAATTAAAAAACCTATTTCGCTCAACTTGTTATTGACACTCCTAAAAAATTATTTTAAAAAGTCCCATAAAAGCAAACAAATTTAGTTAATGCTTTCCCCTGGTCAGGATCATTGTGGGTCAGAAGACTATCCTGGGAACACTGGGTGCATGAAAGGAATATGCTCTGGATGGGACACTAGAGCATCATGGGTAACCATGTATCTCCCAGTGTCCAGGAACCATATTTTTCACGTACTGACCATCTCATGTTTCCTTTGTGTGTATACTGTGATTGTGCAAGTCTTCTTTGCCTTATTCACCTCCTTTCATGTTCCAGACTATTGAACTCTTTTAGACTTGTACAGATTATCATCGGTCTGTTTTGTACTGAAAGTTTATTCTTTCTTCTTATAGTGATGGAAGATAAACGGACAACCTCATGTGCAGAACCTAAATTTGTGTCCAGTGTCAATGGAGCTACAGCTGGAATCAAACTTTCTGCACATGGTTGGGGTTAAAATGTGAATTGTGTAACAGCAAAGGAACCAAATCCACTGGGAAATATGAAGATGCACAGTGTAAGTGATGGGTTTGGAGCTGTTTTGCGTAGCTCATATAAGTGTAGTTACATCTGAAAACCCCGCTCTACCTTGTCCATTAGTGGAAAAACTCCAACAGGACCACTACTGTTCAGATATTCTTTAGCTGGTGGATCGTTCTCAGTGCAGCAGTAACCTTAACATGGTAGTACATGCAGTAGAATTTCAGGAGTTTTTAAAACACTATATGTATGTTTACTGATCATTTTAGTAGTTTAATCAACCTTTGTAGCTAGACACCACAGCTCATCATTTCCACACAGTGTTTTAACAGCCCATCATGGGTGACCTAGTGATACTGGCAGATAGGCAGTTCTCAGCTCAGTAATGACAATGATGTGCTGATAAACTGGTACCGATGCCTTTGCTATTTTGAGAATGATCTACCATACTACTAATATCTGGTCAGTGCTGGTCTTATGAATCCATGGATAGACAGGGTTGAGTCGAGCTGATGAGCTGTGCATAACACCGCATAGGTTACGGGCAGTGATCTGGAAGATCAATTGGGAAAAATGTATATTATTATTATTATTATTATTATATATCAAAAGTAATAGTATATTATACTTGCTTTTTTTTCTTCTTATGCCACACTATAGTAGTTAGGTCACGAGCGCCCTCTAGTGATTGAGCAGTGGTGCTGCTTTTAATAGAGGCGTCTTAACGATTTGTCCAAATTGACCAAATCGAACTATTGTACCATTTACAGGTGTTTGTAAAACAATACCTCAAGTATTTTTGCGCAATTTTTTTGTCTACTTTATTACAGTAAAGTTATCAGAAAATCTCTCCAGCACAAAACTACACGTAGCGTATTTGGATAGTCTTTCCCTTTATTAGGTAAATCCTCCACCATGAAAAATATTTGGGCTGGGGGTGGCGATCCTTGGTTGGAGGTGTCGATGGGTCAGGTTGATCTGAATCTGGGTTTGGTGGCGATTTAACATTTTCGCCTCACATCTCAGAAACTCTCAAATGCAGCTGAGACAAAATAAACAGGTAGACTATGTTCCGATACTACTGTTTCATACTACTATATTAATTAGTATGTGAGTGTCACATTCTGTGTGAAAGTCAAAATCAAATAATTAACAATTCTTTGAAAAAGTAACACCACGTTTGTCTGAAATCACAACATATTCGCTTTATATCTTGTATAATCTGTGCCCATGTATGTATCGATGTAAAATCAGGGTTTCCTCAATGCTGCTGTTGCTAAGGGGTATGACCTGTTGCCTTGGTGACAATGGCATAGTAATGGATTTTTCACCTTATCAAGTATTGGTGAGGCATAAATGCATACATAGATACTGTTTAAGAACAGAGTAATGTTTTTGCTGTAGATACAGGGATAAAAGTTTGTGAAGAGAGAGCTGACGTCTTTGTGAAAGCTGAACCTTTATTACATTAGCACATTATATGCTAGATTCTGTGGCTCACATATTTGTTTTATCAAAACCAACAAGTGTATATCTGTAACAGTAACTTAAACACAACTAATGTATAAAAACATCAAATAAACCATAAAAGAGAGCATTCAGTGTGTACTAAAGCTATCCTTCATCTTACAGGCACTTGAGCTGAAATTTAATCACATATTGACCTCTAGTCATGTACATAACCATTCAACACTTTTTAAACCCAGCTTTCCTCTGGATAAAAACAAAAACAAAACAAAAAAGCTAACAAATAATGAATATAAACAGTACCTTTCTGTACAGTACAAACATTAAAAAACAGGACCTTTAAAATAAATTACGAGGTTCCTGGAACAATCCTTCTATAATACAAAAAAATGTAAAACTGATCAGTGCATGGTTTTAACAGTCTATATAACAAATGCACTTGGTGTGAGTGTACATGTTCTTTTCCTGCTCGCCGAGCAGTGGTGAAATGATTAATGGTTATTTCCATTAATGTAGCTCAGAACATGTATTCTTATTTTTACAGTTTGTTCGTTCCAGCATATAAAGTAACTTCCTCACATCCACACACATGGGCTGAAACGATAGGTAGAAAAGAGACTCAAAAAACACACAAGATCCAGCCTTAATTCAGAAGCAGCCGGTTGATCCTTTGAGAGAAGGAAGAGACTGAAGCTTCTTAAAAGCTAAAGACTACGAATTCGATAGTCCCAGCAGCCAAACTTTGGCTCACACTTTGCTCTCGGAGGGAAGATCGCTGAGGGCCGTGACGATGTCGCTGAAGGACACTCTGTCTTTGGGACTGGAGGCCCAGCAGCGTAGCATCAGCTTGTAGATGCGCGATGGACAGCCGTGTGGAGGAGACAGTTTCAGCTTCCCTTCCTTAAGACCTGGAGTATACAGTGAAGCAAACAGCTTTTAACAGAGTCATCATTTAAAGAAAACACTAAAAAGGTGAGTAGGTAGCTGTTCCCAAATCCATCAGCAGTTCACTTCCCTGCTTCACACAAATCATTTCTCTGCTTGGTCAAAATATCATAGGTGAATTAAATTCAGTAAGCAGGTGTTGTTATCCGAAGTGACAATGGCAGAATACAGTTATCTAAATGATCAGAGGAGGTTTATTGCTTGATGTTTCAGGTGAGAAAATTGTGAAATATACTGTGTACATAAGGAATAAATCACTTCAGGGCATGCTGCTATAAGATAAATAATCAATACTGGGGTAGTGTGATGCTGTTACCACGCTGAAGTTGATTATTGTCTAATAATAGCATAAACTGAAGTGGTTTATTCCTCTTATAATACAACATTTTACCAAACATATGCACATTTTCATTCTTTAAAAGAACAACACGATGTTCTTTTTATCCATTCATAGGTACATTTAATGTTGTGGAACGTCCAGAAGACAAATTAGGTACTGCTATAGCTTACGTTATAACAGCCATAAACAGAAACCGGTATTCCCTTACCAGAATTTCTCTCTCTTCGAGTTAATGAGACAAAAAAAAAAATCATCACGCAATTAACTGGAAAGCACAAATTCGTCCGTCATGAAGACTTTCCCATGGTTGAAAACTGACTGACACCCGAGACTCCTTCCATACATTATAAAAAATTTAAATCTCTTTGCAGAAAGCTTCACTATAGCACCGTTTTTCTTATTTGTAAATGACAGCACTTATTCTTAAAATCCATTTATCATTACTCTTAGATTTTGTGCCGAGTCTGACTTATACGTACCTGTGAATTGTAGCTGTTACTATAGAAACAACACCAGATTAGAATTAATATAAACCTGTGATTTGAGTGACAGCTAGCAGTACTGTCAGAAATGCTGTTACAGCAGTAGCTTGTTGCAACTTGGGGTTCATCGTCTTGCCCAAGGACACTTCGGCATGTGGAGTCACGTGGGCTGGGAATCAAACCTCCAACCCTACGATTATTGGACAACCCGCTCTACCAACTGAGCCACGGCCACCCGTAATGTAAATGTTGATGTATAAAGAGGCTCTGTAGACATAACACAGACCATGCCACACCTTGTTGGTGTAGTTCATGTGGCAGTAACATTTCTTGTTTTTTTTTATGTTTTTTTATCTCTTACCTTCCAGGACCTTGTCATCAGCAAGGTCAACATAGGGCAGCTCTCCGAAGCTGAAAACCTCCCACATAAGCACCCCAAAAGACCACACATCCGTCTTAGTGGAGAAATCGTCCTCAAACACAGACTCTGATGGAAGCCAGCGCAGGGGGATCCAGGCCTGACGGTAATGGTAATACTCACTACACACAAGCACACAGATACACACAATAAGTCTTCGGTCATATGCCAGATAAAGCATGTAGAGTAATATACAAAATATTCAATTAGGCCGATCTAACCATAACTGCAATATTTTGGGAAAATTAAGATCTACCGATGTGTGTATGTGCACGCTTTCTGCAGCTGCAGACACACAATAAACTTTATTTATGTAACACCACCACACCGATCACAAAAAGTGAATCAGAATCAATGAATAAAAATGAGAACTCATGAATGCAGCAGTCTGTCTTTTCTTATCATGTCACTGAGGAGAGATCGAGTTATTTATACACTTCAGATCTGATATTGAGTATCACCACCACTGCGCATGTGTGTATATCACATGTAATTCTGATCTGCTGGTGTGTGCATGTGCACCTGTTGTACACGTCTTTGCTGAGGCCCAGCGCAGACACTTTGACCTGCCTCTTGGCACTAATGAGGCAGTTGCGTGCAGCCAGGTCCCTGTGGACAAAGCGCTGATTGGAGAGGTGCTCCATCCCCCGAGCAACCTGCAGACACACTGACACCTGGGAAGAGACACGAGAAAAGTAACCCAGTGTGTGTGTTTGTGTATGCTCATAATCAAATATTTCAACAAGCAGCAGTAATGAACAAGTTTACTCTTACGTGCGTATAGTATATGTGTGTGTGTTTATGTCACTAGTTTTACCTTCTGCTTGGAGCTCAGTGGGTGCACTTTCACTTTCTCGTCTTTACTTTTGGAGATTTTTAGGTATTGTTTGAGGTCACCCTGTGGAAGAGAGAACAGGATTAGATCTGCCCTAAGAATAAAATTAAATGCACATAAATTCAGTTCACAGAGCTTTTTTTTTTAGTATAATATTAAAAGATGTGTTTAAACAAACAATAGAAGTAGCTTTTAAAATAAATAAATGAATGAATTATAAGCCCAAATACAGTGCTTTATTTCCCTCTATAATTTAGTTAGCATGTCTTTGGATCATTTAGAAATTTTGCTTTCTCTAGTGGTTTGATTTTATGTCTATTTTACTCTGATTAAAATAACAAAAGTAATTCAATAAATACATTTAAAACTCATTCATTCAAAGATCATTTACAACAAAATATTGCCGCATACGTAAATAAGGTTTCCAGAGCGTTTGTAAGGTTATATGCTTATAAGATTTTGAGTTTGGATGGTTTACTGTTCTAGCTTCAAAAGCTTTCTGAAAGGGAAACCCTGTGGGTTCTACACTGAACTTCTTTACAAACAACTGTTCGCAATAGGAAACTGTTCCTTGCAGCAGGTACAGTGTCACATTTGAAGTGATGTTCATATAACAAAAGGGTCTCTATCCAATTGTGTTATTTATCTGTACTTTCAGAAATAAAAGCTTTACATTTGAAAAAGTCCATCAGCGATCCCATGCTGCACTCTTGCTGCAGTCTAACCCTTAGAGAGTACTTGGAGAGTTAACCAAGTATTTTCAGCAACAAGTGACTTTTGACTCAACTGAACTGTATGCAAAGGAGTTGTTAGACGCTGTAAAGTGACAAATCCAAACTATGGCTTGAAGGATTTCCTTGAGCCAGTTTTATGATGCGTGTGGTCCGGGGTTTCTTCAATTCCCCACCCACCACCCTAGGCCCTGCCTACCATTACATCACATTTATGTGGTTGTTACAAACTACAGTACAGGGAACACAAGTGACTTGTTACTGTTTTATTTCTTAAGCTGCAAAAACTAACCTTTCAGCGTTCTTTGTCAGCAACGGCTGAAATTAAAACTTACACTTAAAAAATAAATAAATTTTAAAAAAGCCTTTTACCACGGCACATTTTTAAAAATAATTTTGTTGATTAAATACTGACTACGTTTACATGGACCGCAGTAAGATAATTATTGAACTTATTGTGAGAAAGACAATATTGTGATTAAGGTGTGTAGATGAGTTACATTTAGAATACTCCTTTCATGTTCCTGTTTAACATGTTATAGAACATAGATCGATTAACGACACGTCATTACGTCACCACACCACGCCGTCCCTCCAGAATTTCACGTGTCAACATACAGTTGTCTTCGTTATGGTACCGTGTACAGCAGGGGTGGCCAATCTTATCCGGAAAGAGCCAGTGTGGATGCAGGTTTTCATTCCAACCAAGCAGGAGTCACACCTGATTCCACCTGTTCAGTCAGTTGATTTTGGTTTTCAATAGATTCAGGTGTGGCTTCTGCTTGGTTGGAATGAAAACCTGCACCCACATCGGCTCTTTCCGGATAAGATTGGCCACCCCTGGTGTACAGTTTTGGGTAATTATTTGTCATGATGTACATGCTAATAGACGACTGCTTGAAGCCTCGGGCTGCGTCCCAAACGGCGTACTTACCTTCTATATAGTAGCTGAAATACATACATCTTGCCGACTATATAGTAGGTAAGTACACGGTTTGGGACGCAGCCGTGCTCTCGTTTGCCATCAAACAGTTGAGCACTGCCGTGTGTGATCGTGTCCTGTCGCAAAATGCGGTGAAAATGCTCACACGATGTAAATAATGTGATTAAGGATTATTGTTGTCCATGTGAACATACTGACTGAGGCATGGAGGCAAAGGAATGACTCACCATATCAGCGTACTCCAGGATCATGTAGAATGGCTCTGCTTCTCGGCACATGCCCAGCAGACGTGTGATGTTCGGGTGGCCGAGTTTAGCGAACATCTCGCATTCTCGGCGAAAATCCGATTGCACCTGCTCATCTCTGGCCTGCAGACTCTTCACCAGAACCGCAGTTTCTTCCTCATCCGCACCGGTATTCACCTTGGCCAAGAGCACCTCGCCAAACTCTCCTTTACCTGAAGAAGGACGTGAGCACACGTGTTACACATGGATGCTTTTTGTCTTTGTCGCTTTGTCACAAAATTTCTCGGCATATCTGGAAGGTTTTCAGGTAATACCCAGAGTTGTGATAGCCTGCAGGCTGGATCGGGGGAACTGCGGCTTGTCATGAGTGCTGTGGCGCTTGTTGTTCCCAGTAGAAGACATGGTGTTCAGCGGCATATCCTCCTGAATCTCAGCTGTGGTTTGGCCGTTCTGCTGCACGGCACCCCCTGTAGGACAAATCAGGAAACTTATGATTACAGACCATGACAATCATTCAATTTAAAATGCCTACACAATTTTAGTTCAGGTCTCTTAATTACAGGATTGCAGACTTTTGAACTTTTCAACAAGTTTTCAGTGAACGGATTTCATATTCAATTTACATGAAAGACAGACTGAACTTATGTTGAATGCTGAAGAAAGCAATCTATTCTAGGATGAAGTATAATAATAAGAGAGTGCATGCAAACTTTTCTAGTAATTACATTTTAACTAAAACAATAAAATTTTTACAAAAAAACCCCTAAATCTTGTATATATTTAAAAATAATAATAAAATAAAATTCCAAAACTACAGAGGTCCAGACCTCAGTGTCCTCACAGCTAGATACGGCCATATTTTGGAGGACCTTCCATTGATCTGATGATTACTGTAGCTAATTAATGCTACAGTGCTGTAAAAAAGTATTCGATAATGTTTATAGCTGGAGTCACTTCTCTACCAGAACACTTCATTGGTGTTCGTTTCTTTTTTTTGTCATCTTTCAAGCAGATTTAAGAGATATAAAAAATTATCACAGCATATTTCAGATTTATTTTTGTTCAAATACAGTGGTGTGAAAAAGTATTTGCCCCATCCTGATTTCTTCTGTTTTTGTGTATATCTCGTACTAAATTGTTTAAGAAATTAAAACAAAATCTAAGATAAAACAAAAGCAAGTGAGTAAACACAAAATACAGTTTTTAAATGATAATTTTATTTACTGAAGCAAAAAAGTTATCCAATACCAACTGGGCCTGCGTGAAAATTTATTTGTCCCTGTAGTTATTAATTCCCCAAATCTATGAAAATTCATAAGGGGGATCAGCTGGACTAGACACAACCTGGCCTGATTACTGCAACCCCTGTTCAATCAAATCAACACTTAAATATAACTTTTTCAACAGTATGAAGTTGGTTAAAAGGTCTTACCCAGTAACACACTGTGCCAAAGTTGAAAGAAATTCCAGAAATGATGAGGAAGAATGTGATTGAAATACATCAGTCTGGGAAGGGCTACAAAGCTATTTAAAGGCTCTGGGACTCCAAAGAACCCCAGTGAAAGCCATTATCTCCAAATGGAAAAACTCTGTACAGTAGCGAACCTTCACAGAAGTGGCCGACCTTCCAACATTCTTCCAAGAGCACAGCAACGACTCATCCAGGAAGTCACAAAAGAGCCAAGGGCAACATCAAAGGAACTAGAGGCCTCTCTTGCATCAATAAAGGTCACTGTTCATGACTCCACTTTCAGAAAGACACTGGGCAAAATTGACATCCATGGAAGTGTGGCAAGGCGAAAACCACTGCTAACCCAGAAGAACATTAATCTGAATTTTGCCAAAACACACCTTGATGATCCTCAAACATTTTGGGAGAATGTTCTGTGGATTGATGAGTTGAAAGTGGAACTGTTTGGAAGACAGGCGTCCTGTTACATCTGGAGTAAACCAAACACAGAATTCCACAAAAAGATCATCCCTACGATCAAGCATGGTGGTGGAAGTGTGATGGTGTGGGGATGGTTTGCTGCTTCAGGGACTGGGCAAGTTGTAACAATTGAGGGAAACATGAATTCTGCTCTCTATAAGAAAATCCTAAAGCAGAATGTCCAGTCTTCAGTCTGTAAGTTGAAACTCAAGTGCAACTGGATTATGCAGCAAGACAATGATCCAAAGTGTAGGAGTAAGTCCTAGTCCTAGAAATAAGTGAAACACTGATTTCCAGTTATCAGAAATGTTTGGTTGCTGCTAAAGGTGGCACAACCAGATTTTAAGCTTTAGGGGGCAGTTAGTTTCTCACATTCGTGATAGTTATCTAAAAACCTTCTTTTGCTTCAATAATAACATACATACATAAAAAGCTGTATTGTGTATTTACTCAGGTTGCCTTTATGTTGTATTTTGTTTGAAGATCTAAAACTATTTAGTAGGAGTTATATACAAAAACAGAAGAAATCAGGATGGAGGCAAATATTTTCTCACAGCACTGTATGTCTACACGTGCACAAACACACACCATTGAGACACTCCATCTCAGGCTCCTCTTTGTCCTGGCTCTTCTCCAGTCTCTTGGCTTTGCGTCTTTGCTTGCAGTAGAACATGAGGCCGAGCACGACGATGATGTAAGCAACAGCTGCACCCACCGACAGCCCAACGGTCTGGATCATCTTGTAGGGAGCCTTTTCATCGTCTGCCAGCGTGTGCTGCACTGGCTTCTCTACAAACACACAAAACATGCCAGTATATACATTAAGGGTTACAGAGACTAATCAACTAATACCTTCAGTAGTCAAGAGGAAAAATTGGCGATATAGATGGTAAAGAAATGCAGGATAATTGTACTTTGTTCGAGAAGAAGCCAGAAAAATCTTTCCCCCCTTTTCTTTAATGGAACAATATCACTTTGAGATCACTTTATATGTTATACAAGACTGATTGTATAATCCCACTGTCGCCCGGTCCTAATGGACTCCTCCCACAATTATTTTTGTTGTCTTTTAAAACCAAATAAAATGATAAAATGTAAATAAAATCCTTCCAGGTTGTGACCAACAGTATGGTTCAACACCCGGGTCATTATCAGCCTAGAAAAAGCTCACAGACGCTGCTGTAAATATTGCAAACTCCAAGGAAGACTGGTCACTGAGCAGATCTGGTAACAGACATGAGCTTCCATGCTGTGTGTGCTCAGTTCGAGAATCAACAATATCAGGGTTGTTTTTTTTTTTTAAACAAGTACACAATAAGAACTGGTACTTTCATAAATGTGTATGTGTACACACACACACACACACACACACACACACACACACACACACACACACAATATTTGTTTATACTTTTTTGAATTACTGGTAAACTAGTAAAAATGATTACTTGTGCAACTCTAATATACAGTGGCTAAACCCTCAATCTGGCCTCAGAGACTTTTGTTGGCTTGGTTTGTTTTGGGTTACTGGTATATTCTAGAAAACTATTCCAAAATCCATTAACGGATTTGATCGACGGCAACTCACCCACGACGTAGAGCTCTGCAGACGTGTGTGCGATGTTACAGCTGTTCCCAGCAATGCAGGTGTAGCTACCCGTGTCCTCTGTGCTGACGTCATGAATAACCAGAGAGCCATTGGGCATTGTTTGGAACCTTTATACACACACACACACACACACACACACACAACAAGAGAATCAAGTGGAGAAGGAGATTGAACTCATTTTGCAGATGATTATTCACTAGTTCTAGGCAAAGACAATTTTTTTTAACCTGCTCTTGTTGGAGTCGAGGAACTTGTCTTTCTTTTTCCACTGGATGATAGGTGAAGGGTCTCCTGTGGCTTGGCAGTGCAGCACGGCAATGTGACCCTGATACACTGTAGTGTTCTCTGGCTTCAGCTTAAATGCCACATACACTAAAAAAGGGGCAAAGTGACATGATTTCAAGCAGGTTTCTGCATCAAGTTAAATGAATAACAGCTAATGTCTAAATTATCAGTGGTGTCTGTGTGCTGCAATAAAAAAAAAAAATTTTACCACAAAATTGTCAAATCCCAAGAAATGGGTAATGTCAAAGCTTGTTGCCATGACATCAACTCAAACAACTTGTAATGCTTGCATGACCACTGTTAAGGAAGGAATAAAGCACTTTGGAACATGCCATTATAAGAAAATAATGCTCGCTGAGTGATGTGATGCGTTACGACCCCAAAGTGGATTCCTTTCCTATACCATGACATCCTAAAGTGTTTTATTCCTCTCATACCACATCACACACCAACTATAATTTTTAACCATTTATGGTTACATTCAACTTTAATAACGCCTTTTAAATAAACGCCGCCTTACAGAAAACTTCACCACATCACCCATTAGATGCTTTTCTTTGCTAAATAACAAGACCTTTGTATTATGAGCATTAAATTCTGTGGAACCTCCGCCACACCGGTCCTTGTGAATTGTTACTATAGAAACCATAACATATTAGGATGAGTGCATGGATGTTAAACTGTGATATGAATTACAGGTGAAACTACTATATGTTATGTCAACAGCGCTGTATTATATTAAAAAAAAAAAAAAAAAAAGATTTTGAAGATTACTGATATATATATATATTTTTAAAAAGAGCAAAAATCAGTATCACAACTCAATACTTGGCAACTGCAAACTTAGCGGAGCTACAATCCTTCTTTTGAGTATTTCAATGCTGTGTATAGATGAATGATCTGACCTTGAATGGGGAAACATTCCCAAAGCTAGAAGTAAAACTTCTAACACTAAAATGCTCCATGGTTAGTTTTTATGGCCTATGTTAAAGGAATACGTCAGCAGTTCACTAGATCAATAGCAAGCCTTTGCACAATGCTGTACTGTACCTGCAACAGTGAGTTGGACCACAGCGCGGATCTCTCCTTGCAGGCTGTTGGAAGCCACACAACTGTAGTTCCCTGCATCTGCCCGAGTCACTTTGGAGAAATGCAGAGTGCCTCCGTTCTGTTCCACCCAAGATGGGATCTCGTTGCCATCTGCAGGGGGCACCACAGTCATACACACGTTTTATATCTTACTGATATAAAACAACATGCCCACACACACTTTCTAGAGCAGCTGCTACTGGACTAACACATTCCAAATCGTTTCATTGCTTCATAACAATCCCATCACTAAGGCATACTGACCTTTCACAGTGGAGACATCATTTCAATTTCCAACACACACATACACACTGGAATTTCTTTTCTTTCTTTTTTTAAATAAAAAGGTAAGTTTGATTTGAAAATGTGAATATAGTTATGAATACTCTGAACTGTACACATATTTTTACAGAATTGGAAACTATTTCCAGTCCAAAGTTATAAACACTCCTAATGAACCGAGACAGCTTCAAAAGTATAACTTAACTGAACTCACTAGTTAGAATGAAAGTAAAACATTTACTCCAGTCGTAGTCATCAACACACAGGCGCTACTCTCTAGTGATGCATGTTGTGCGTTCTCCGGTTAGGAGTTTCACGCCGAGCGATGAAATGTCTGTGCCAGTGTGAAAAACAATGGACAATGGATGCATTGGTGCGTTTAGGTGACGGCGTGTCGGCGTGAAAAGGAAGAGTGGGTTTGAGGATAATGTCTAGCTTATGAGGATCATCACCTTCGAATTGAGTCCTGAATTGGAGCCAGTATCAAACAGATCATCACATAAAAATCAAGAGCTTGGACTGAACCCGAGCACGCACCACATGATCAGAAAATTTATTTGCTTACACCAACTGAAAGCATTTTCACTTCTTTATTGTGCAACGTTATCTGTGATGTCCTCTGGTTGCTGACTAACAAGGTTGCAAGATTTCCTGGCTCAACATTCTTGCATTTTTCCCCAATAGTAATGTATAATTTTATACACTTTATGGGTATAATATAATATATTATATTAATAATTCTTTATATTTTTGTAATTTATAGTTACACAGAAGAGAAGGCATAAAACCTTCTGCACATGAACATAATACACACCATCTTACACAGGCTAGGGTCTGTTAAGAAGAGTTGTCCTCCACACCAATTTATAAAATAAGCTTATTGTTCGGCATCCACCATTTTCTGTTTTTTTTTTTTTCTTCTGTGTATGCAAAATGGAACCCAAACAATTTAATTAAAGAGGCCCCTGGAATGTTATACGTGCACAGAATATTTAATCTCTTTCTTCTGTTTGCAGATACACACCAGCTTTCTTCCAGCGGATGGTGGGAGGCAAACGGCCCTTGGCAGAACACTGCAGACTGCCCTCCTTGTCCAGCTCCTGGCACTGCAAGGACCGTGGCGTTGGGGTGAATTTTAGCCGCTCTGTGGGGCCGAGCAGAGAGAGATAATGAAGAGAGTAACAGCAAGTAACCAAGCGTGTTTGCTGTTGTAGGAAAATAATCCAAGGGGGAGTGGCCCAATCCAAGTGTGGCCCAATGTGAAGCAGAGTTATTTTTACCACCTGGATGTTGATTCTTTTCCAATAACACTACGCCCTGCGGTGATGTGTTCTAATCGTACAACAGGAATTTGCCAAAGACAACAATTTGTACATTTCAATTTATTAATTTAATTTAAAAAATGTAAACGCTTTTTTAAACATGAATGTTTTACATTTAATGATGTGGAATGACCGCAAGACACGTTCATTTCCGTTATCACGTACTTTCCAGCAGCTGTAAACCATCGCTCCACTCACCAGAATCTCTTTTATTCATCTCTTGAAGTCAGTAACGCAAAACAACACGGCTTTTCATGTTAGCAAAAACAAAAAGCAAAAACACGTCTTTTCCGGAAAACTTGCTGACTGCTATTAAGCTCTGAGACTGGAGAATCCTTTTATCAAATGCTCATTAAAATGTCTCCTTACAGAAAACTTCACCATATGAGCAATTATATATTATTCTTTGTTAAATAAAAAGACATTTCTTATTAGTCTTTGATTATGTAGATCATCTGTTATATACACTCCTGGGCAAAAAAAAGAAAGAAAGAAAAAAAAAAAGGGCCAAGCCCAAAATGGCTAAATATTAAGCTTTTAATAGTCTTAACAAAAAATAATTGGTCAGGAAATTAGGAAGAATTAAACAAATGCACTCCTGAGACTTCCTGTGCCACCATCTGCTCATTTACTTTTGCTGAACTTTTGTTTGGGGAGAAAAACAAATCTAGAAACAGGGAAATTCACTTATATAATCTTCTTGTAATGTTTAAAATATTTGATGTAAAATTCAAACTAACATGTCTGGGTGTACAATATTAAAACACTGTAAAATTAAGTTAATAATATGAATAAACATAAAAAGCTATCTTCAAGTTTACCCACAAGGCTTAAACATTTAAAGAAATCAAATGGCAAAGCTATCCCATCTTAAATTACTTTATATATCTGTTTAATCTTTGCTAATTTCCTGACCAATGATTTGTTGATTTCTTTTGGGCTTTACCATTTATTTATTTATTTTTTACCCAGGAGTGTAGATCCCTGTGATTTAGCTGTTACGATAGAAAACATAGTCTATTATAACGCTTTAGAATGTGTTGAAATGTATTAATATAAAACTTACAGCCAGAACTACTGTCCAAGCTGCTGTTGAGAATTCACCGTGTGATATTAGAATTATGCATCACAATTTATACATAAGCAACATAAGCAAAGTCACATTAATTCTAGCTGGGGTAAGTAATATGGCAAAAACATCATATAATGGTACCAAAATTGATCACGAGAGTTAGTTTTGCTGATGTTTGTTCAGGCAAAATAGCAACAAAAAAAACCCTTTTTTTACAAAAAGGAATATGAAGAACAATGAGGTTCGTATAAAAAAAAAAGAGAGAGATAATGACAGTTAATCAGCTTATTACTGGGAGTAACAATGTAGTACTACATTATAAGCACTGTCATTTTGATATTATATAAATGTATATAAACTGGAGCCATAGCTTTTATAATCTTATAGCTCTCTCTCTCCCTCTCACACATACACAACTTACCCAGTACAGTGACTTTGGCATAGGAGTTTAGTTTCCCTGCTTCGTTTTTACTCTCGCAGTTGTACACATGGCCATCATACACCTCCACACTGTTGATACGCAAGGTTCCATTGGGGAACTGCTTAAAACGGGCATCCTGTCACACACACACACACACACACACACACACACAGACAGAGTCTATGTCAATGTGCATCAGATATAGCAAATGTTCAGACCTAAGAAGTCTTTGTTACTACGAAATAAATCCACTGAGAGTTTAGTTCAAAACTCCACTTTGTAGCCACCTTCTTCAAAAGATATCCATCTCTCTGCTCAGCATTACAATCTGAAGAGAATCTGGTCAGGATTCTCAAGAGAATCAAATTTAGTGTTACATAAGACACGAGACATTTGTTATGAGATTATGGGATTGCACTGGAGCAGAATTACAGGATTGTTTAGACTGAAGGAAATTTGGCCTAACTTGAACTTGAACTTTGAATCAGACAAGCTCATTCTCATGAACCCATAAAATGCTACCTATCTAGGGAGCTGCCTTCTGATTGGAACATGACATTTTAAATCATTTATGAAAATTATAAAAACTAATGCCATTACATTTCTGCCATCTGTAAAGACTCTACTACAGACGTAAGGCATTCAGCTCTATGTGACCTCGTCCTTCCGCTCACCTCGGCACTGATTGGCTGCATGTTCCGATACCACATGACCTCAGGGTCAGGTGTGGCACGGGTGTAACAGTGTAAGTATCCAGCATGCCCCTCTTCCAGCTGGCTCTCTGCGTCTGGCTTCTGCACCCATTCAGGTGGAGCTATTGATGACAAGAGCAGCAACAACATTAATGGAGCATTAATGAAAAGCTGAAACACAACCGAATAAAATATACACACTAGACAGAAGTCTAACGCAGTCCTACTCACTTGCCACAGTGACAGTGAGTTCCTGTTTCTTCTGTCCAGCTTTGTTCTGAGCGAAACAGGTATAGATGCCAGAGTCCTCTGCACGCGTCGGGCTGAAAACCAGATCCAGACCCTCCTGGAACACGCGCCCCTCAGTAGGCACACGCTGACCCGTCCGCTCCCACCACACCTCGGGCTCGGGATGTCCACGAGGAGGACGGCAGGAGACCCGCTCTAGAGAGTTGGCCGTGAAGACACGAGACTGTCGAGCCGGCATGTCATCGATATCTGATAGTGAGATAAGATATTGCAGACGGAATGATGAAGGGAACTTATAGGTTAGTGCATGTGAGCTTGCGAAATCGGTTTTGCCTTACTGCAACCCTCAAGAATTCGACTCTGTATTAAGTAGGCAGAGGCCGTAATGGGCAGCCATGTACTCGATTCAGTGTGTGTGTCGATGACTTCTTCAACCCAGGCTGCTACTGCCTGTAGCATTCGTTTAAGTGTTACTGTCTTCTCAAAAAGTGTTGAATGACAGCATCTCAATTACAGAGTGATGGGATAAAGCCACCATGTACTTCTACCAGGGGCTCTATGCTGTTCCTGGAATTATTATTTTTTTGCCACACTATATTAAATTACTATTATCATTAAATTACTATAATTCATAATAATCCAGTGTACTAAATCCATAACACACAAGACAAACCCAATACCCCTCACATCCCTGATGATACTATTATCAACTGGTGCTTGCTAGAGGGTGTAACCGGATGATGGAACCTTTCACACAATGACACAAGACTAGTATGCGTCTTACCTGCTATTCTCAGAAAGGCCTCCAGTGAGACAGACGGGCCGCGGAGGCCATTAGCCACACACCTGTAGCGGCCGATGTTGCGCTGCTTCACCTGGCTGATGAAGAGTGAGCCGTTGTTGAGCAGGAACACACTGTGGAACAGCAGGAGTTAGCAAGCACAGACAAGTCAGACAGGGGAAAAAAATAAATAAAAATGAACAGCAGATATCCTTCATTTCAGCAACACACACCGACTCTTGTTGGCGATCAGCTCATTCTCGTGGAACCACTCTACAGTGGGCTGCGGCTCAGCCGTGAACTGGCAGTGAAAATGCGCCTCCTCATTTCTCAGCACCACCAGATCCTGGGGCTTCACCACTGGTTGGGGGTAACTCTTGTCTACAACAGGAGACATCAACAAAATGTGTTTATGCTTTTGTCTTCTTTACCAGATAGAACAATGTGGAACAGTGAAAGATAGGTTAGTTGAAAAAAAAGCAGAATGATCATCTCTATCTACACTCCTGCTAAAAATAAATCCACACCTATGATGTTAAGGGTGAAGTTGGTGCTGCTGCACACTTGGCCAGCAGCGTTCTTGGCACAGCAGTAGTAGACGCCGTTATCGTCAGGACTGGCACTGGGGAGAGTCAGCGTTCGTTCTTTATTGTTGATCTTGTGGCTCTTCTCTGGTAAAAGCACTCCGTCTCTGTACCAGCGATTTATCGGCCTGCAGGTTTCAGCAAGAGATCAACGACAAGAAACCCTTTGCGATGAAATCTTATTTACATTTCTTTATTTGGCAGAATTCCCACTGCTCTTACTTGGTTCAAAACACCATGGAAACGTGCACTACTAAGCAACTTTTGAGGGATTCCCGGTGAAGAGTGACATGTGCTTGCTGCGTTCATGTGTTTTTCCATTTCGAAATTAAATTAGGAAAACAGCTTGTTGTTCTACTTTTGTTTTTCATGTCATGCACTAAAATAGGAAATGTACATGTGCGAAATCAAAAATTCTCTCTCTTTTTTAATTGGATTCTACTCATTTCAAATCTGGAAATCAAGTATTCAAGTATCCAAATATGAAATAAATTCCCACTGCAGTACATTTAAGCATGGACCACAGTGAGGATATTTTGAATAAAGGAAATGTATATTTAATAATTCCCATTGTAATAATTCTAATCACTCTCATTATACAATCTTTATACAACAAATATTAAACCATTTAAGCGTGTATTTCGAAATATTTACTAACGTCAAGCTAAAAATTGTCTTATTCTATTGGCAAATAATTTAGCTTATTTCTAAAATTAAACGCTTCTGGAATCTGACATCAGAATGAACATTTTAAGCTTGAAATGAATAAAAAATATCTAGAAATAGGCTTAATAAAACATATATTCGTTTAAAAGACAAATTTTAATAGTTGAAGTTGCATATATTCCAGATATTTTACTGGCAAAAATATAATATTTTCCCATTTCGATACAAAAACCCTGAGTGACAGCAATGTATACAGACGAGACCACAATTCGCTTAACCCTACTGGAAACCCAAAAAAATCCTCTGTAAATATAAACTCACCGTGGATGTCCGTCGATGTTACAGCGTAACATGACAGACGAGGAGCTCTCGATCTCTGCCTCCGAGGCTGGACTCTGAAGTATCACTTCACCACTTTCCAACCCTACGCCGAGAGAAAGCAGGGAAGAGGAGATCAAAAATGAGTTACATTTCTATTTATTTCTGTTTATTAAGACCTGGTTATTGTCTTATAATCAGATTCAAAAGCCATCACTGACACCATCTGGTCATTTTTCACACCCTCAGTGAAAACAAGCCCCACTTTTCAGCTGACCTTCCATGTTATCCAACACAAGTGGCAAGCTGCTGCATTTCAAGCAATTAATCTTGGCAAGATGTATAAAGGGGAGCTTTGTGTGCCCCCCATTGCAGGCCCAAAATAACTTTCTCTCATGCTGGTGCTGTTTGGTTTTCTGCAGAGCCAGAGTGGTGAAGGGGTGGGACAAAAAAAAAAAAAAGAAACCCTCACCAACAGTTTACATGTGTGCTTTTATAGACCAGAGTAGTGCAGTTTAATGTGGTAGCAGACTAATGCAGGATGAAGTCACAAATTTTTTGAGTTTGAAGGTGGAGTGGTTATACTAGGGTTTTCGGGAAGCATGAAAATCCAGCTTACATTTAATGTTGAAATTGGCTTCGCTTGTGCGCTCCTCTTCTTCTGTAGTGTTTTTGGTAGCCACGCACTGGAAGGTGCCGGAGTCCAAGGTTCGGTCGATGGCGGTGAACTTCAGGTTACCTCCTTCCTGAAAGCGGCGCTCCGAGTCAGAGACAGGCTGGCCATTGTGAAGCCAGCTGTAGGTGATGCCGCCAGGATCATTCACCTCACACCGCAACATTGCACTGCGTCCGTGCAATGCATCCTGGGATTTGGGCTCCTTCGTGAAATGGAAGGATGCAGAGTGTACAAAAAGTGCTGAGGAAATAGGAAGAAAATTGTAAGCAGGACAGACTAGAGACAACTAAAAAAATCATTTCAAGACCATTAAAATGGAAATCAAAATAATCAGGTTTTTTTTTTTGATAAAACAGTAAATGGATTGCTATGTTAAAATGCGCTCAAATTTTGTGTTTGTGTGTGTGTGTGTTGTTGAGCACAGATTGAGATTAAAAGCTACAGATTCACCATGACCCTGACCAGTATAGAGCGCCTACTTTACCCTCCTATTATGTTGGGGGGAAAAGTTACATCCATTATGTTATGGGTCAAAATGACTTCAACAGTTTAAATACACACAAAAACAGCAATCAGCTTAAAACAGTAAACCTTTATTACGGCTTGTCCGTGACAAGCCATAAGAAGAAATATTTGCATATAAAAAGGTCATGACCCTAAATGAGGAATGTCAAAAAATTTCAGAGAAAGAGAGAGATTAATCAGTATTTCAGACATCTCAAACGTGGAAATGGGTCAGATTGACCAATAACATAATAGTAGGGTTAAGATCGCTACATTGGTAATGTTCAGATGTTGCTGATAAAACTTGCTTTGAGCAGCTACAAAAGTTAAAAGCTGTAAAATAAAATATATTATGACGCTGTGTGTAGAAGCTAAAAATATTTGACCTTGATCACAAAATATCTTTTGTTATTTTTACAATACAAATAAGATAACTCCTATATCTAATTATGTAATGATTTGGCCATTTCTTGAAAATGTCTGCTGGTTGCATGAAATGAGAACCACCATTTTATCATTGGAAATGGGGTAAATAAGGAGTAAGAGCCCATCCCTCTCAGTAGTGCCACTCTCCATCTGCTGTGTTTGAAGGCCAGCTGTGCAGGGTGCAAGTGGACTGTACACACAGGCAATGTTATGTGGACTCAGGAGGAGTTTCGCTTTTATGGTGATCTAACGTAGGTAATATTTCCCCCTTCCTTAAATCTTGACCTTAGCCACTACAGGGGGCTTTCAGATCAATCGGCTTCTGCAACCAGCACAGGTACGACAATGCTGGAGCTGGACAGGTAGCCTAAGCTCTCTATATTGCTGATGACCTCTCAGCCTCCACTCGCTGACTGACACCCCAATTATAGAAGTTAATAAAGATTAGCACAGAGTGACCGTATACAAGAAGATTTGACCTGGGCTGGTCTTTGCTTGGTGGCTCACCGCCTTGTTGACAGTAAAATGACCAAATTGATCCCACCTTAAACACATCAAGAGCTTCTTTTTTTTTTTTTTTTTAAATGATGAACTGAATTAGAATTAAGACACTTTCCCAAAAACAAATAAATAAATAAAAATAAAAAAATCTCTCTCCAGTCATGCTATGCTTCACTGGAAAATGACAGGCGTCTCTAAACTTTAATCCGTGGCTTCTCTACACGCTTTTCCCCCCCTGTGGAGTGGATCCTTCATTCATCCAGACATAGCTCATGGACACATAAAGACACCAGTCAGTCCCACTCCAGAAGGCATGGCCCATGCTGGGACAGAGCCAGTGTGTGAGGCGAATGGGAAATGAAGGCGTGAGTTCCCACAGAGTAGGGCAAAGCACTTTCAATAAGCATGAGGACAGAAATGATCAGGAATTCTTCTTCACTTTTAGGCTTTCGGATTGGATTTTTGGGGTGTGTGTTAGGGGTGGAGTGGGGGGGGTGGGGGGCTGGGATCTTAGGGGGAGTGAAGGGGCAGCCAGCCAAGGAACTTCATGCCTGATTTACACTTGAGAAGGAAAGCATTAGCAAACATCACAGTCATAGCCTGTCTGAAAGGTTTCAAGTCATGAACCGAATTCATTTGAAATGAAAAGATGCGATTTTAAAGGAACCTATAGCTCCATTTTCTTTTTTGGAACTAAACTAATATGAATGGATAAAAGTACAAAGCAACAGTTTTGCTTGTTAAAAAAGTTAAAAAAAAAAAAAAAAAAAAAAAAACAAAAAAACAACAACCTGCTATCCAAGATGTTATCCTATTCATCACTACGACCAAGATCTCAGCCTCAGACCTGATCATGATCTTGAAGGGTGCAATCTGATCGCCTATATACATATAAAAATGTATATTTTAGTACAATAAGCATTAAAATGTCTACAGCAAGAGGAACCATTTTCGCTATTCCCGTATTTGGTTATGTTTTCTTTTGTTTCTAGTTCTACCCCCTCCTCCACCTTGAGTGTTCCTCTTAATTAATAAGTACTGTACAAAGTCGGCACTCTATTGTTAAGAAACTAACTAGAGACATTGTGACTCATCACAAACCATAAATGCTGAGAGGACACAGAAACAATTCTCTTTCAAGTATAAATTAGGCTTAGTTGCCAGGAGAATTGGATTAAACACTTTGCTCGATCATGAACACTTTATAAACACAATGTTCTAAACTCGAGTGAAGCTGAACACTGAGAGTCTGTGTTCTTTTAATGAGATTATAGAATGACCTTGTTTGGAGTTGATGCTTAAGGGTGGGGGTTCTCTAGATGGGCTGGAAAGATTGAAGGAATCTGGAGAGGCCAAGAAGGGCTGCACCTGGCTGGCCTGAGACAAGCTTTTTTGTTTTTAATTCTGAAACGATGTCAACACCACGTCTACCTGTCCTGCATACTGAGACACAGGGAAGAATGTAGGCACTGAGAGAGAGGCAGATGGACTCCACTGCCTGCTTTTATACTCACCTGGGTCTTTAATTTTCCCCACACCTGCATATACGTGTGTGAATGAGTTCACTGGATCATGCATTCCATTATCCATTATGCCATGAAGTCAAGTGCAAAAGTTTCTGTACTCTTAGCAGAAAAAGCAGGTAAAGGAATTTAATTCATATGAACGAGAGATTTAGTGTTAGGTGTCTCGGGTTAGGTTTCCATGTTCCTTTTTCCATTCCAAACCCATGATGGATGTAAACTTCAACTTGCCCTTAATGGCATCTCTACATTTTTTGTGGGGCTGACTGGAGTTTACTGTTTGTAGCACATAGTGGACACAACCCACCACAGCCCTGTTACTGAGGCCCTGTTTACACTACTGCGTTTTGGTTTTAAAATGAAAACGATCCTTGTCCACACTGGCGTTTCCGCTGTGCTTCACACGACACATGACCATTCATGCACACTGGGCATGCGCATATAAGCGTAAACAGGAAGTTGGTTGCAAGTCACCGGCAGGTACAACAATGTGCATGATGGCGAGGAAATCAAGGACGTCTTTTTTAAAGATCCGGTTTATTACTTTCTAGTCATTCTATTGTCCTGGTCATGTTTTTCTTTATAAATACGGATATTCGAGGCAAGCATGTATGCTAGTGGTGGCTCAGTGGTTAAAGGTGCAGGGTTACTGCTTAGAAGGTCAGGAGTTCAAGCCCCAGCACTGCCAAGCTACCACTGTTGGGCCCTTGAGCAAGGTCCTTAAGCCCCAAATGCTCAGTTGTGTAAATGAGATAAATGTAAGTCGCTCCGTATAAGGCGTAATAAATGTAATGTAATAAAACTCGATACAAATTCAAATAATTCACTTTATTTGTAGCATTAGTATAGTGAAAACATAAACGATACATCATTCAGATGCATAGTTCACATAAGCGGTCATACAATCGTTATGAAATAAAACAATACGGGATAATGTTTCTCTATAATTTTGGCTGCTCAAATGTCTTATGGTCAGGAAATCTCGTCACCACTTTGATTTGTTGCCAATTTCTCTAAGCACAGTTTGCCTCTTGTGCATGTAGGCAGCTGCAATATTACAAAATACAGAAATTCAGTCTCCATGATGTTGTGTATATGATCAAGGTGGCGTAATGGTCATGTAGATGCTTGAAGAATCAGGGAAGGATACGGAATGATCCAGAAGAGCCAATCAGAGGTCAAATGTGGGCGAAGCCACGGCTTCGTTTTTAAAAATCTCCATTTTGGTCCGTTTACACTGAAACGCGAGCCCGGAGTTTTCAAACTAAAACGGGGTCTTCTGCATTTCCAAACGTCTCCGTTTCTAAACACCGGAGTAGTGTAGACGACAGTAAGAAAAGTTATGCATTTTAAATCGAAAATGCACTAGTGTAAACAAGACCTGAAGATGACAGATGGACAAATGAATGAAGTTTACTATGCATCTCCATTCTTGAAAGCTCAATTTCTTCCATAATCACAAGGTTTTAGAAGCACATCCCCATACATGTTGCATTTTAACAGATCATCAAAACCACTTAATCAAAACACACCCAGTTTCGTACAGAAACATAACTACCCCATTCAACCACAAGAAAACCTGTTATCTCAGGATTCCATCACAAACACCAGGCCCTTGTTTTGTGACTGTTCCTACAATATGGGATCTTAGTAGACCAACCTCTGCAAGTACCCTCCATGTTTAACAGAGGTGACTGTGGGAAAGCCCACTTAACAAGAGTAGATCCTCTTCATCTGTAACGAATCCGCTCTGTTCTCAAGCGTCTTATTTTGAAGTATCTTTCATCAAGCACAAAAAAAAGAAAGCAAGAACCCCACTCGGTTCTCAAATTGCCATATGACAAGCATTTGGGCTCTGTTTGACCCTCCTACCTCAAGATACCATTTCCTCCATTTCCATCAAGATGTCAAACATGACCAAACCTGAACACAAAGAGACTACAGAGGAAAACCAGCCACAAATGTGGCTCCAAAAATAAACCACGGTATTTTTAAAAAAATTCTTTTAATGACTACACAGGGGTTAGTGTTGTGCAGGCATCCCAACATTGTTTTTCTCAGTCTTCGACAGGAAAAGAAAACAAAAAAAGATCTGGTGATCTGCACCAGCAGATTCTGTTTGCTCCCTTGTTCTGACCAGAAAAAGATTGAGAGACTACAAACTATAAACCTCCAGTTTCTGCACAAACCTGTATGAGAGCTGCTCTCAAAACCCCTTAATGGATTCGTGTAGAGGGGCTCAAGGGCTCAGCACAAAGATGGCATTCAGACGGTTTCTGATGAACAGGCAGAAAGAGGACCGTACCTGGATCAAACTAGTGGGCACATGTGTATGTAGAAATTGTAGATTTGCCTAGATCTGATTTTTCTTTTAGTACTGGCCAATACACAGTTCTGATCCAATACTGGTATTCTCTTGGTAGCCATGGTGATTGCAGGCCTTTAGGCCTTTTCCCCATTGATCTGTTATCTGATCAATTATCCAGTCAGCTAATCATGTGCCAGCAGAGCAATGCATAAAATCATGCAGATAAAGGTCAAGAGCGACAGTTAATTTTCACATCAAAAGTGTGATCTCAGTGACTTTGACTGTGGCATGGTTGCTGGTGCCGGGGGGGACGACACACGACAAACATACCCTGGGAATGGTCAGAGGAGAATGGCCAGACTGGTTCAAGCTGAAAGGAAGACTCAAATAACCACTCTTTACAACCGTGGTGAGCAGAAAAGCATCTGCGAAGGCGCAACACATCTGAGGTGGATGAGTTACAACAGCAGAATATCATATCGGGTTTCACATCCATCAGGAATCTGCGGTGACAGTTGGCACAGGTCACCGAAACTGGACAGTTGAAAATGGAAAAACTGTTAAAATTCACCTGTCCAGATTGATTAGGTTTGTTTAGATTATTAGAATATTTAGTTGCAATTTGATTAGAAGAGTATATTATGACAACTTATTATAATAATAATAATCATATAATACATCACTCCTGCTCAGATGTCAGACTGACCAAATTCAGACTAATCAGATAAATTTTCAAAATGTAATATGTTCTGCCCAGTCAAACAGTAATCATCAACAGTGGGAATCCTCTGCTTACACCTTAGAGGGTCTTTAGACAAAACCTGGAGTGCCAAGCTCAAACGAAAACTCCCTCAGGTCTCACTCACCATAATGCTGTTCCTACACAAAGAACAGCTTTCAAGCTGGGAGGTAAACATCCTTGGGTTGAGATTTTTAAAGCATGGCTGTAGTTCAGTGTAGACCCACCTTATAGCTGGTATGAAAAAGCATTGATGACCTCCAACATAGCCACGACAGAATAGAAAAAGCACCAAAGCTCATTTACATACGACAACTCGTCTCCTGAGGCCGGACATAATTTCTAATGAATGTCTGGAGACACTAGTAAGAAAGTCTAGCTTAAGGGGGTCGGAAAGTAGTGTGGAGTAAACGCCGCTTTAAATTTCTAAGTCAATCAAATACCTCAGGAAGGCAAAGGTCAAATTAGAGCTAGCGACTGAAAAAGTTGCCCTTGTCAGCAATGTGCATCCAGCATCAAGAATACAGTATGGTTACTATATTAAAAAACACATTAGAAGAAATACATTAATATTAACCTGGGGTTTTAACTACGGCAGCACTACTATGAAGGCTGCAGTTAGAGAAAATTAAATCTACACCGTCTGAAAAATCAGAATATGAGAATTCAAAAGTGCTGTTGTATGAATAACACATAACCTCTTTAAAGTGTAAAAGAATTGAAAAAATAAGAAGTCACCTGAAATTAAAAACATTTTTTTGTATTGAAATGTTATAAAAGTAAGTAGATGATCAAATTGTGCTAATGCAAAACATTTTCTGTAGCGCAGAAAATATGGTCGATACAGAACAAAAAGCCATGCTCCTGACTCCTCCCATCATCTATCCATCTTCCATGCTAAGGCCTATTGATGCCAATCAAAACAAACAGTGATGGAAATGTCTTGAAGCTCAAGTATCTGTTGTTTTTAATCTTAAATCTGAGATGCCCGAATCTGGATCATGCCTCCACTTTAAACACACAGGCTGGAGAAGATTCATGTGTGTGTATAGACATGAATCTATTGATTTATGTGTGTAAAGAAGATCCTATCAAACAGACATCCAACTTTTCTGCAATAGAAAGATGACCCTGTGGTCACACATATGGTGACATGTTTTAATAACCTTTAAAATGATGGGTTTATATTGTCTTTAACTGTAATCCCATACAGTCACCATTCATTTTGGTGCCCACAGTGAGGTTAAGTCAAGAGCAGTGAAGGGATGACTGCTTGGGAACAACGATGCATTAAGGGGTTCATATTTAACACCGAGACCCTACTGATGAATACCACCTGCTTGAGACCATAAGCTTGTGAGCGAGATATTCCAGTTAAGACTTCAATAGGTTGACACCACATGCAGGGTTTTAACCGCTTCCTCATTTCCTTTCCCCCCCGACTTGCTATTTTTAAGGTCAGTAACTATGAACCTTGAACATCATACGGCGCTTCTTATTCTTTATTTGCCAACACATGAGGGTAATGTTTCAGATTTGTCTCATTTCAGCCATTTCCGTGCCTTTCTGTTGTTCTTATGCAAGACTCTGAATGTGTCTGCGCTATTATCATGCTTGGTGTCCATAACTGTTAGTTGCCTAGCAACAGTGCTCTCACATGAACCACACGCATATAGTGTGTTGGCCTTCCCATCTCATGAGCATGAATGAAGTTCAATATGAACACACCATTAGACTGACTATGGAACATTCCTAATTATCCAAAACAATTTGTGAATGACTATATTTTCTAGTTCTGGAAATCTGTGCTTTTAAATTCCATGCTTTTCCTGAATTTCAAGACCTGTAACAAGAACCACGCACAAGACAGCGTAGAACAAAATGCATGGATTTAGTTGTGTACTGAAAGCACTTGGTATAAATGTTTGGTTTTGTGGTATTACTGGACAAACAGTATGTTAATAAAATAAGGTTAGCAACCGTTGCCAGTATAAAGTGAACAAAATGTAGTTTTAGCCTGTACATGAAAAGATGACCTACAAAACAGCATGGCCATAAAAATATTTCATGTTTACACAGACCCAAGCGTCCAGAAGACCCA
Organism: Ameiurus melas; assembly: GCA_012411365.1. Lineage (NCBI taxonomy): Eukaryota > Metazoa > Chordata > Actinopteri > Siluriformes > Ictaluridae > Ameiurus > Ameiurus melas. The sequence goes on along the minus strand of CM022762.1, from coordinate 19,508,810 downwards.
AAAAAAAGCAAAAACTATCTTGCACACTTAGTCAACATACCATCAGAGGAATTTGTGGCCATCTAAGTCAGCAGCAAATGTGTGGAAGACTTGGCCAACACCTAATAACGAACTTATAACATCCAGCTGTCGGCCTCAACGAGGGTAACTCAACACGCAGACTTGACAGCCCGACAATGGCCCAACAACAGTCTCCACCCCAGTCAATGATATTTTCAGGGCACCCCGTTTGACCGCCAAGCAGTGGGGACTCATCTTAGGCAGGAAGTGGCCTGTTTTTCCAGCTGTTCCCCCATCAGAGAAGTCATATTCACATGGACATGGCTAAACAGGTGTATCTCTACACGCCTTGGACACGCAGATCAAACTCGAGACAATAGAGCAGGGATGTCCTCTTGGGATCAATCATAAAAAAAAAAAAAGGAGCTGCCAGGCACAACAGAAGGGTAACACGATAGCTCGGGGGGGTGAAGCGTACTGATTAAAGAAAGTAAATCCTCTCTGATTACAGTCATGTCAAGTATGAGAACATTTCAAGTCATGGTGTTATTTTATTAAGGCTTTGTGATAGCGTAGGTAGGAGGAATAAAGCTTATGTGACCTGGTGGTCACCTCTAATTCCACACACCTGAGCCCATGACGTGTATATATCTATCTCTCTTCACCTAAGGTCATCAAAAGGCCAGAACTTATTAGCTATGTCTGGAGACCACAGATGTGCAAAAGGACCGTCAATAGTTCATGGCAAAAACAACCTTCGGTGGTCTGTATCAGACATTCAGTAGTCGAATATTGTAGCATTGGGCAAAATTTCACAATAACATTTTTGATAAAATGCAAAAAGATCCACATTCGAATGTTTTAGATCCACTTTTAGTCACCTGTAAGTCTATTGAAACATGCATTTCCTAAACTGTTTTCGGCCGAATGACCTTTATTGCTTCATGTAGGTAAAAGCGATCTGAAAATGTACATGTTTTTAATGTATAAAAAAAAGGGCTGAGTATAATTTAGTATGTTCAGAAACGCCATGATGTTATTCCCCATGTAGAGAACAGGTAAATGTAGGAATTCTTCTAAAGATTCAGCCTAACATTGTCGTCAAGTGCGCAGATTTTTACATGGATCATGGGTAACACGAAGTGAAAAGTTACTACTTTAAAAAAAAAAAAAATTATGATGAAATTATTATCCTTGTCTTTTCTTGTGAATAAAAACCACCACATTGTCACCTTGTTAATTAAGATTCCAATTAAACAGCATTGATATCTGTGAAGCTCACTCCTAAAACTGTTGTGTGCCGAGTCTGCCACGTGAAAATATTATCACAGTATTATGATGACTGGTCAAGTGGTCCTCCGACCTTCCTTCCTTTTGTCCTCGCAGTTCCGTCATTGTTCTTGTGCCCACCTGTGAGCTACAGATCCATCATCCTGTGCCAAAAAATATCCTGTGGCCTTAAGTGTGTATGTCACCGTACAAACAAGAGCGGCAAATGGATCGACTTGCGCTAGGGTGACGAGACAAAGAGATTCCTTTTTTTCTTCGTCTTCCCCCTTCAGCAAAGGCCACTGTCAAGGGTACAGCCTCCACAACACGACATGGCACGATCTACCAGATTCCCAAGCAACCACTTCTATTCACACGCAGTCCTGGAAGGTCAAACTATACCTCAACACTGGTGGAAACCCTACACCGTGCATTATTTGCTGAATGAATGGGGAGCGAAAAGGGGGGAAAAAAAAGCACAAGCCTCTTCGTGTTTATAGTACACAGTCTATAAGAGCAACGGGGGGAGGAGAGCTCTCCGTGGGGTCCTGCCAGCAGGGTCCTGGGAATGGGCAAGTTTATAGTTCTGCTACAGGCTATGAGAGGACCTTGTTTTCTGGCTTAGGCTCAGAAATCAATATCCTTCCTACAGGCATTTAAGACCATCCCTCTGTCTCACCTTCAGCTACCCAACCCCCCACCCCCATTTGTTTCCTCATAGCATGACTCATAGTGAGAACAAATGCAGTATGCTTATGGAGCTAATCTAATTTGGCTAATCTGATCCAAACTCATGGCTACACAAAGATCTAAGCCAGTTACAGTATGAGCGGGTGTTCATGGGTTCTGTTCACACCACGCACCCCGCAGGACGTCCACACACACCCCTGCCATGGCCGTCCCTCTTCACACTGTGAAAGATGTTATTGGAATGTGGTGTAATTAACTGCTTCTCAAGGCTTGTGGTGAGAAGAGGATATCTCCACCCTGGCCTCCCTCTTAAAAACCACACAAGCATACACATACATTATATATGTGTGTGTACATTTATATTTTATATATATATATGTGTGTGTGTGTGTATATATATATATATATATATATATATATATATATATACATATACATATATATATATATATATATATATATATATATATATACACACACATACACACACACACACACACACATTTTATATACATTATATATAAAATATAAATATATTTTTATGTATTACAAAAATGTGTGTGTGTGTGTACATATATATATTATATATAAATAAAATTTGTGTTGGCACCAAACAAGCCCAGTGACACCTAAATCTCAGACAAGAAAATTCATTCTTGAAGATTCTATCAGATTTAAAAATACTGCTTGTTTATCAGTGTCCGAAAAAAATGTGAAATTGCTTTAGGCGTTAAGTTACCCAACATGACATTATAAAATAAGTTGCCTGACAAGCCAAACCACACCACTGTATTCAACACTAGCTAGGGTTTACCTGTATAAACGCAGCTATAAGTTACATCTATTGTGCAGTCTAGGCTTTTCAATTCATAATGGATATGGCTCGCATAGGAAACTGATGGAATATATTAGGGGTGTGCCTCCTGCCTACGTTTAACATTCATGAACAGATATTCGGTTAACCATTAGGAGAGGTAGAAAAGCATATTCCATGTGGCATAAACATGTCATAAAAGCCTTCCTGTCGACTTTCGCAGCAAACGTGTTTACAGACACAATACAGACACATAATGTACACTACAATCAGAACAAAACGTCGTATCAGAATTTCAGTCTGTAGCCCTACTGGTGTTAGTTTAAATTCATTAAAAGTTTTTTAAAGTTATAACTGCCACGAAGTTTTAAAGGTTACAACCACTTAGTCATTTCTGAGATATTTGAAAATTGAACTGGAATAACAAACATTTAGAGATCAAAGAGGGAATGGTTATTTATAATAACCTTAAAGTCACAAGTGATCTTTCCATGTTAGCCTATATTTACTAAACCAATCAATAATACATAAATGAATTCTCACATGAGAGCAGCCTGGTGTAAAATTAAAAGAGTCACGGTTGAGATTTGCCAAATCTTGGCACTACTTGTAATGGTTTTTGGGTTGTTTTGTTTGTTTTAATGGAGTGATATTAAAGGTTTTATAAATGTTTTATGTTTTAATCATGTTTTTTTCTGTCCAGACCACCCCCCCCAAAATAATGTAATTTGTGAGGGATTTGATTGGCTGGACTCCATTTGAAAAGGATTAAGTATTTGTCTTGTAAAAAAAAAAAAATATGACCTTTGCCCATTCATACTAGATTTAAATAATTGATCTCAACTGTAATCACCTTCCCAGGTAAAACTTATCCAAAAAGATTCCATCTCAAATGGGACTTTTAAACATGCATAGGCAAAGTACAAACATACCCAAAGGTCCTGTAATGTTGAAATACGAATTCAATTTACTACACATCTGGACTTTTCTTCCATATACCACACTGTTACACTTATAAACCTCAATGAGAAAAGGAAATACGTTTTATCCACATTTATACTTTATCTTATTCTCATCACAACTCCTGCTCATGAATTAACAGGCAGGAGTGGGCATGTTTCAGCTAAAATAATCCACATGCATTCCTTTTATTACATAAAAGCTTATGCTGTGAACGAAGAGTGCTGTAGTGTTTCTAATTTAAATCACCAGCCGGGGGAAAAAAGGGTGAACATAACGCAAAGCATATGCACTTCAATCTAATTGCACTCATAAGTAACAAGAACCACTTGTGCTCATAAAGAGAGCTTTGAATTTTAGCAGCAGTTTCACACACTAAAAAGACCGGCTCTTATTTTGCCTGGTACCATGTACAGTACATCAAAGTGGCTTTCATACCAAAATATACACAGTGTCATTAAAAGCATATCCGACCTTTAAAAGCATAAGTAAGAGACTTAAAGAGTGTGGATTAAATAAACCGCACTACATGAAAATTGACCTCAACTCTCAATTCGAATAGAATTACTAAAGAGATTACATAATTATTTTCAAAACGTTTTAATATTATAAATAGCTGTTAGCATTTTTTTTTAAATTTTTTTTAAAAAAAAAAAAAAAATTCCCCCCAAAAATTTTTTAAAAAAAAAAAAAAAAAAAAAGATGGATCACCACAAAAATGACTATGCACTGAAGCATAACCTGAGATAATCACCACAACATCCCAAGTGGCGCAACATAAAAGCATTCGCCCCATCATCAGATCGCAAGTTCAAATCCTTATGATGCTACAACCATCGGTGGCCGGGAACCACGGGAGCAAAATTAGCTGTGTTCTCCGGGTGTGAGGGATGGCATGCTCCTCCCCCTGTCAATCACAGTGGCACGAACCAGTCGTGGACTTTGGGGGTGTCAATGAGCTCATGTATAGCTTTCCTCAAAGTGTGTTAGACTGCCCTGTGATGCAGCATGAGTAGCAGTTTGAAATGCAGCTAGCCGGCTTCATGTATCTCTGTTGGTAGCTGCTGAGAAAAGGGGGGGTTGGGGGATAAAAAAAATTCTGGACGATAAAAACGTAACAGTCTACTGAATCTGTTTTCATCCTTTTCCTACATCTGGATGTGTTTATGATGCCTGCATCCCACATCATCTCCTGCCAGCACCTAAATCTTTCAATGGATCTGTACCAGTATGCGTAGGCAGCTCATGGGAGTCATTATGTCTGATTTCTCTACATGGTTGTATAATAGCCAAAGAACATGTGGTCACTTTACAGGACCGGAGCACCCCACGGTGCAAACACTGGCCTTTAAAATGTTCCCCATCCCATGATTATAATACCCCCATACACACTGCCAAACTCAAGAGCAGTTTAAACAAAACCAGAATGAAGTCAAATAAATGCCTTCTTTTGCCTACTCCAAGCAGCCGATCTAAATATCACTGCAGCTTTGTGAAAAGCTTCTCAAAGAACTTGTTTACCTATAAATCACTGGACTGATATTTCACTACAGAAAGTGTCAAACTTGTTAATACTGATTGTTTTTAATAAACAATATGAACATTTCTTTTTTTTTTTTTTTTAAATGTATATAATATTCTGTTAATTATTTTTTTATACCAATTTCTCTGTCAGTATGACTCTCTAAGTGGCTTAAGAACTGAATCAAGATGCAAACCAAATTAAAGTCGGACATACTGTAGCTTTATCAAGTCTAAGACACACTAAGCATCTGTTAAAGGAAATTATAGGTTAGATGTTCTACGCATATAGCTCCACTCTACCCAGAACAGGAATTGGCTAAGCTTCTTTACTGGTGTCAGCCCAAAACCAAAATGGATTACAGCTGTAGCGGGAAGACATTTAGCAGAAGATGACAAGTTGCTAATGTCTCCCTTAATAAAGCCTTAGTCATCTGGCTCAGGGCCTTGTAAAAGGAATGGTAACTCCGCATATAACAGTAACCTCAGAAATGTTCGTTTAATAGGCCGACGTTTAGTTCCAGCAAACATCGTTTTTGAATTACGACCATGCGAAAGCTACAAAATGCCTCCATGGCCAAGAACCTTAAAAATCTAAAGCATCATAACTATATTCTAACAGAAACGTGACCTTATTAGTCAACATTCACTCTCACTACATGTTCCACAACAGAGCCTGATCATCTACTGTTCCAACAAGAAACGTAAACAACAGTCAAAGAAGCGTGGCTTAGTGAAAGTTTCCATTACAGGTTAATCAGCACTTTTTGAAGCTTTAAAAAAAATAAAATAAATAAAATAACAGTGGGAGAGAGATAAAGGCACCTCAGTCCCTTGTATGTCATCACTACCAGTAGAAGAGTCTCACATAAGAGAGAGTTTTAAGGCACCGCCATGGCTGTCATTGTGGCACTTAATTAAGCCGGTGATCAAACAGCTCATTCTGTCAACTGCTTTCTGTCCACTTTTTTATTATCCTGAGCCAAATTCAGACTCTGTTGAGCATTTTAATAACACCGAGACATGATCTGACATGGAGACTGTAGTGTTTGTTAAAGAGAAAGGTTAATAAAAAGGGAGAGCCGGGAGTTTTTATTCTTTATCCTGCTCAAGATTAAGGTGGATCAGGAGTCTATGTGCAGACTATCCTGGGAGCACATCCATCGCAGGGCATCATGGACACACATGTTTACAGCCAGGGGCAATTCAGAATAGACAATTCTCCTACCAGCATGTTCTTGGGAGGGGAGAGGAACATGGAGAACCAGGAGAAAGCCTACTTGGACACAGGGAAAGCCTGTAAAACACCACAGACACTACGCATTGCACCAGTGTGCCACCTAGGAGTTCTTACATGTACCGAAAATGGCTTTTTTTTTTAATCATGTCAGACATTTTACATTAAATAACATTAAATACATCACGCTAATAATCCGGCAGCTATGGCGCAGTTGGTAGAGCGGGTTGTCCACTAATCGTAGGGTTGGCGGTTCGATTCCCGGCCCGGGTGACTCCACATGCCGAAGTGTCCTTGAGCAAGGCACTGAACCCCGAGTTGCTCCTGATGGCAAGCTATCGCCTTGCATGGCAGCTCTGCTACCATTGGTGTGAGTGTGTGTGAATGAGACACCGTGGAAAGTGCTTTGGATAAAAGCGCTATATAAGTGCGCCATTTACCATTTATTTTTAATAATCCGATCATAACCCGATTTTGCCAGTTATCATATTATTCAAGTAGTCATGTAAACAGCATGCAATAATATCTTAAATCTTTTTTTCTTCTTCAGAAATTCATTAAAGATTCCTGGATTTCAGCAGATTAATCAGATTTCATTTCACTTTCCAACATCTGCGCATGGACATAAAAAGCATCATGTCCAATTGGCAAATATTCCAAATAAATATTTACCAGTAATGTGAGTAATCAAGAGCTGGCTGGTCTTCTGCTTAGAAACTACACAACAAGACATAATTTACTCGATGACCACTTTGTGTTAGTTATGACAATTAATAAACATCTTTTTATGGTCAATAAATTATACTATCAGGAAGATAAATCCATCTGGCAGCATTTGGTTTGGTTCTTTGGTTTGTTTGTTTGGAAGAACACTTAAAGGCTTTACATAGAAACCAACAAAAGGGGTTTCATCAACATAGGAGATTTAAATGGAATGACTATACAAACCTAAGAACAAAAGAAACCTAAAAAAAAAATTTCTTCTAAGACAGTAGATTAACTTTGGTACACTTTCAAACACATATCTATGACTTTTTTTTTAACTCTCAACATACTTAATGTATAACTTCATTAGATATCATTTTACCAATACACACTGCTCTTACAGTATAGCAGAATTCCTTACTTATTTATTGTCATTTCAACCATATACAGCTGGTACACTCCAGGACCACGGTGCTACATAGAACAACACAGAGCTACATGAGACTACACAGAACTAAATAAAGTGCATATGTGCAAACAGTGCAAGACAGTACAGCAATTACTAAATAGGACAAAAGCACAGTAAAGGACAGTGCAGCGCCGACCAGTTAACAGTTTTTGTGTTGAATAAGGTGCAAAGATATTACAATATAAGAATAAATGTTGTAAATGTAAACATAACGTACTAACTAGTAGCAAAAATGCAGGTGGTCAATACAGTATTTTGTTTATAGTGTGTTAGCAATTTAAGACAGAAATGCCAAGAGAAGTTAATTTATTCAATCATTTATATTTAGTACGTGCTTTATCCTGCTCAGAGTTGCAGTGGATCTGGAGCCTATCCCGGGAACACTGGGCCTGAGGCAGGAAAACACTCTGAATGTGGCGCCAGTCCATTGTAGAACACACACCCCCGACACACACAAGACAGCTGCTTCCTCCATCAGCATGACCACTATTAACCAAAGCACATGCCCCTTTCTCTCAGTGGTATCACTGTTCAAAACATAATCAGGGAAAGACAGGTGGCAACAGCCAGACACCAGAGAGCACAATCCATCTTCTTAATCACGCTGACATCTCTACACACAATACGCATGAAATTATGGATAAGATTCAATGTACATTTTCTCAGGCTTATAGCGGAGTGTACAAAAGGTTGTGTGCCTTTATGCCAAAATAAAATAGACCTTGATTAACACAAGTGAAATAGTCCATGCTAAAATTCCTTCATTTGTTTGACTTCACTTCACAATGATGTCATTCTCAACTTCCGTGCACACGAGCTACAAAGAATGGGGGGAAAACATGGCCACCACCATGCTTGTCTTTTATTATTAAAAAAAAAATCCAACAAACTAACTAGGATGATGTTTATTTTCCTTCACAAAACAGTGAACTGTATAGTCAGTGTTCTAGATTTAACAAGCAAAAATGTTTGCATGTTGATTGATTATAAATCAAACACAATATAACTCATTTAAAAGTAAAGAAGACCTTCCCAACTTTCCAAGTAGGAACTCCGAGTTTAAGTTTCTAGTCGGAGATCAGAAATACTGGAGTACAGGTTTTAGTCAAACACAGCAATTTATCATGGCAGTGAATCCAGAGCATATCCCAAGAACACTTGATGTGGGGTGGGAACATGCTCTGGATGGTACACCAGTCCTTCATGGAGAATCACAAACAAACACTCCTTTAGCATGGCCAATCTTGCATGTTGCATGACTGGGAAATCATGCACAACTCCACAAAGGCAGTAATCCCAGCTCAGGATCAAAACCTGGAGCTGTAAGGAAGCAACACTAGCTTCTGCACCACCATGCTGCCCATTGTATGGTAAGATCCATCCATCCATTTTCCATACTGCTTATCCCACACAGGCTCGCCGGGGAGCTTGGAGCCTACCTCAGGGAATTCAAGGCAGGGGACCCCTGGACGGAAAGCCAACCCATCCAACGCATGTCTTTGGACTGAGGGAGGAAACCAGAGAACCCCCGAAGCATGGAGAGAACAATGAAACGCTGTACACACAGGGCGGAGGTGGGATTCAAACCCCCAACCCCAGAGGCACGAGGCAAATATGCCAAGTACTAAGCCACTGTGGATGCCAAGAAATGATCAATAAAAAAAACCTCAATTATATCATAATCTTATACCCTGTTTATCAGCCCGCAAGACCTATAGCAATCATTATTCTGGTGTGTTTTGTCTTAACTGAAAGTCAACAAAAGACCAATATTGACTGATATTACACAGGATAACCGCAGGGCTTTTCTAGAAGTCCATCAGAGAACACACAACATTATCAGATTTTCTGCCCAGGAACTACTTCAATCAAAACCGTTGAAACCGTTTAAATCATTGTGTATTCAAACTGTTTTCCATTGGAAACTGCTGCAACTTGACATCCTGGAGTTTGTGGGCAGAAAAGTACACAAAAGAAGAAAAAAAAAACCCACTCTGAGGCCAATGGATGGAAGGTCTGAAGCTTTGCATTTATAACTTCCTCCAACGTCTTTTCAGACTCGTTTTCCAGCTAATTTTGCCTCATGTTTTGTTATCTTTGTTATCAGTCCTCATGGATTGATATCTTGCTTCATCTTTCACCTTCCTGCAATTTGTTTGAGGGATAAACGCACAAAATAGTGGTTCATTTGCTTTTTTCCACCCAGACTCCAGAGGGATAGAAACTTTTTGACTCGCGAGCACCGAGTTCAGTTTATTCCCCTAAAATCGTTTTATGGCATTTTAGCAGTGCAAGCAAATGTAGTGGATTACAAATTATACTGTATCTGTTACTGAAAATGATTCTCGGAAACTGTTTATATGGATTTTGAGTTCTACAAGCCACTGTTTACAACACTGTGGTAGAGGACGACATTTCCAAATAAGCCCTACTCCAAAGGCTCCAAACAACAAAGTGAAAAGTGTTCTTTAAGGAAAACTCTCAGCCTGTTTTTAATGACATGGGCTTTTCAAGGACACAATATTAAAGTGCTCTGTAATTCTAGCCTGGGAAGCTCTTTTGGGAACTTTTGAACCAAAAACCTTTCCAGCACTAAAAGGCACCACAAAATTTATGGTATACTCTATAATGAGACTGAGCCATGGACTTAGTTAGAATCTTGGACATGGACTTAATATCTTCAAGATTAAGAAATTTAAAGCCAATCTGACTGGATAATACAGGATCACACACATACAGTTTTCATAAGTATCCACCTCTGTGCTTGAACTTTTCCACGTTTGTAGTGTTACAAACTCTACAAAAATCTAAGTGAATTTACAAAAAATAGCCCACTATATGGTAAAGTGGTAAAAACAATCAATGTAGTTTTCAAAATTGTTTATGAATAAAAAAAAGATAACAGCTGTGATCACACAAGAGGTCATGCATAATAATGCAGAGAAAAAAAATGTAAATGTAGCCCATATAAGGGAATGCCGTTTGGACAGCTACTGTATCAAAAATACAGCTGGTTCTCCCAACTCGCACCTTTATTTGACCATTGTGAAGCTTTCCCAGACCTGCTCGAATTTGCACAACAAAGGAGTGTGACGGCTCCCCTGGTGTTCGTAAACATCAACCAGGGCCTTCAAGTACCTGTGAAGTGCCGCTGCCCTATGTGCTTTTATCTTTCAGGCACCCATGCAAATGTTACACTACTTCCTCAGTGGGCCCTGGAGGAATACTTCAGCCATACACAACACAGCGTTCTCTTATCCACCCCCAACACACAACGACGTCCCTTCTCTACCTTACCTGGGTCCCCTGGGATTCATTTCGCAGGCAGGGCATTCAGTATTCAGCACTCATCTGAAGGGCACATTCGGTTTTCATGCCCACAGTCCTTTAAAATGCATCTACATTACGTCTATGCTCTTACAGAGATTAGGGATAAACTAATACAGATCATGAGGGGCATATTGGTTTCATGCAAAGTACACTAGCAGCAGTATGGAGTCTGGAATTAATCCTAGTTCTATTTGCTCACCAAAGTCATGAATGAGCCTGTTGAATTCATCAGCTAAGAATCAAGCAATGTCAACATTCAAAATCCTGGTTAGGATGGAAGCGAACGAAGTCGTCTCTAGTTCGCAGTTAGGAATTTTACTATTCTGAGATCATGCAAAGCACTATTAAAAGTAAGAAGAAAAAAAGGAAGATCAATGCGCCATAGATGGATGCCATTTTGTCCATTTCCATGATGTGCAATCTTGCAAATGTGTGCAATCCTCAACCGTTGCAAACCGTTGTTTGGGGGACAACCATTTGGCACAAGAGTGCACTGGTAACTTTAATCCCCTCCATTGTTTATACATCACAAGTCTGGTAAGGATCCACTACTTACCCACCTACTCCTTATGGAAATCCTGCATAATTACACAGCACACACCCACATAATAGACTAAACTAATCACTTCAATCTAACTAAAGTATGTTTCTACATCCTAAACTGTCAACTGAACCCTGTTGGACTATTACAGTCAGGTTATTTTCAAGGCACAAGCCTGTAGTCAGGGAGGGCCCCTGCCAATGCAAAAAGCATGCTGAATAATGAATGCATAAAAGGCACAGAAGCAGGACTGAAGCTTTTTTGGGAATGCTGCATAAATCAAACCACTAACACAAGCAAACTTGTGAGTCTACTCCATGTTGGGTCGTTTAGAGCACTGCTATATACACACAGGTTTATAAATAGGATATAGTATGGATGAAATAACGTCTGATCGCAGAACCCCCCCCCAAAAAAAAAGATCAATGGATAGAAGATAATCCCGTGAGCAGTTACAAATGAACTGAACATAAACTGCTTTGCGACAAAGTAGATTATGTAGACAACATGTATCATATTCCTACCTTGCCAAAGAAGCGTGCCGATTGTGTACACCGCAGCAGAGCTTGTCCGGCTGTCCTGGCGGTGAGCTTTCTCCTTCATCGGCCAACTCATGTTCCAACTTGAACCCAAGCAGAAAAGGCGCAACAGCAACCTAGCAACAGGTCGGGATCAGATCGGATGGATAATCCAGCTGGCTTCTCCCCACGTCTGGTGTTTTTGTTGGACTAGATGAAGTGCAGAGAAGTGGTTTGGTACAGAGTAGCTACAGATCTGCAGGGGGATGTGCCAGGCGCTCCATGCTGCTTTCATTAATTCCAACTTTCTTTCCTAGAATCGCGCTGGAGCTCTGGATAGTTTCCTATCCACTTCTGCTCTCCTTCCTCCAGCTACGTCTGGTTTGGCAGGAAGTCAAGGCACCAGTTCGTTCTGTGGAAACGCCAGGTCACCAAAAATACTACTACTACACTTTGGACTCGAGTGTAGTCACATCTGGTTATGTTATATGGACTAGCGGCGTTGGGTGACAGCAAAACCCCCCCTTTACCCCCCAAAAACCCCAAAGTAGTCTGAATTCCAAGAGTTTATTCCAAACAACTTCCTATTGAACACACAGGGCACTACATAGCGCGTACAAGCCATTATGTCCTACACTAGGTAGTGCACTTATCCAGGGAGAGGAGAGCCGTTTGGGATGTAGAGCCAGGGCGATGGGGAGGAGGGTGGAGGCTGTTTCGTGCAAACCGGCTGCTTTCAGGGACACTCTCCGAACGCTGTTTTTGTTCAAATGTTATTTATTTCGAATAACCAGAAACCAGGACTAAGACATTAATAAGTCCAACTCGTTGAAATCAATTGTACCACACTAAATTCCAAGCTAATTCCAATTCTACCAGACTAAATTCCAAGCCAATTCCAATTCTAACACAATAAATTCCAGGCTAATTCCCATTCTACCAGACTAAACTCCAGACTAATTCCAACACAATAAATTCCAGGCTAATTCCCATTCTACCAGACTAAACTCCAGACTAATTCCAACACAATAAATTCCAGGCTAATTCCCATTCTACCAGACTAAACTCCAGACTAATTCCAACACAATGAAGTCCAGGCTAATTCCCATTCTACCAGACTAAACTCCAGACTAATTCCAACACAATAAATTCCAGGCTAATTCCCATTCTACCAGACTAAACTCCAGACTAATTCCAACACAATGAATTCCAGGCTAATTCCCATTCTACCAGACTAAACTCAGACTAATTCCAACACAATAAATTCCAGGCTAAATCCAATTCTAACACAATAAATTCCAGACTAATTCTAAACCTACCAGACTAAATTCCTGACTAATTCCAACACAATAAATTCCAGGCTAATTCCCATTGTACCATGCCAAATTCCAGACTAATTCCAATTGTACCACACTAAATTCTAGACTGATCCTAATTCCAGGTGTACCATATATACCCAAATTTTCGGACACCAAATACCAGAATAATTCCAATTCTAGCATACAATATTCTAGATTAATTCAATTTAAGGACACCAATGTCCAGATTAATTCGGGAACTCTGATCAGCTTGATAGTAGAGTCGTAGGCTAGTTCATATTTGTAAGTGGCCTCACAGTCTTATTTTTACTTTATTTTTTGCAAGTAGTGAGTTCAGGCAAAGTCATCTTCAGTAATAGCTTTCTGCTGATTAAGGTCATGGTCGATCAGGTATCTATCACACCCTGGATGAGACACCAGTCCATCACGCAGTGATACTTTTTATTTTGCAAAACCTCAACCATGAGTATGAGTCAATACAGGGTTCCAATATATTTTTAAACTATACATTTTCACATGAAATAAAATGACCACAATGAAAACACTTAAATAAAACTCTTCTCTTCTAATTTTTTTCTTGCAGAAATTGGCCCAATGCCAAATATCAGATATTATTATATTTCTCACACAATAACAAATAGACTACTAAAACAGAGAAGACTATTAGAGCTGCACTTTATTCACCAGAGTAAAGAATAAATAACAATTAATGTCCACAACAGATACATTTTAAGGTCCAAAGTACATGAAATTTACATCACCACAGTTTAATAAACATTACCTACCTTATAACAGTTATGTCACTGCATTAGTCTCTTATTTTCTTAACAGACACAATAAACTTGAGTTCTCTATTCAACTCTAATAAAATCAGTGTAGAAAGTGTATGTGATATATGTGAATATAACACAAATGCAAACACAATGAGGAAAGTGGCACACTGGAAAACATTCTGACAAAGTTTAAGTTACCAAATCAGTGTTTACTTAAAGGTCGGTAAAATGTCTTTATAATGCTCAGGTTCTTTTGATATACATCATATAGATAGATTATCTACATCTTAATGGTCCCATTCAGTAGGAAAATATCTACTCCTATTAGCCTTATAAGGAAAAACAAGCACATCCTAATACAGAAAAGTGGTCATGCTGTCCACCTAATGTTCAGACCTACTGGCTTTTAGTCAATTAATCAGTGTACAGTATATATAAAATATGTTTTCTATGAATATCCTTGTTATTCAAACTATAGGCATATATGAGAAAAAATACATACATTTTCCCATGTATATGTCTCCAGGCTTCTGTGTTTGTACAAAAATACTCAGATTTTCCTTATAATACTTGATTATAGTTAAAAGTACAGTAACAAGTACATTTTAAATACACAGTCACAGTAAAATCTGTATGTGGAAACAGCTTTGATTTGCCATGTTGCATAAACCTTTGGTCTATTGTAAAGCTGGTTAGTGCAGTAAACGCTACACTATTTGTGAGAGCATTCGTTTGATGAGTAGTACCGTACGTCTTCGAACCAGAAATGATTGTCTTGCTGATGGAATAACTTTAGGTAGAGTGCACTAATACCTGCAAAGTAATTTCTATTAATACACAGTGAAGTTAAGTCCATTTCTTTTCAGTTTTCTCACATAAAATATTGAGGACAGCAGACTGTTCTGACAATACAAAAAAGGGGGAAAATAAAAAGGTGCAATGACATGACATGTGACCTGAAAAGAAATCAAAGTAGGCAAAAGACAAAAGCACAACCCGTGTTCCACAATCTAACTGAAATATTGAGGTTCTGGGCAAAAGGCTGGGTTAAATCGCCCCCTTGTGGTGAATCTTCAGTTTGTTAAATTTAAATAACGAGGTATACAGCAAGAACTGAGGGGCTTGGAGTCTAGAAGAGATATAATAGAAGTTAAATTGTAAAAATGTTACCTGAGGACTGTGTCCACTCTGATTCCTCTTACTTACTTCATATGTGACTTAATATTTGTGATTGAATTATGTACCTGTTATGCATTAAAATAATCTTTTATAATATACAAAAATATTTTTTTATTTTATGACCTGTAGATATTCACTGAAATCCTCAGTTGCCTGAGTTAATACTGCTGGTAGTACTTAAGCCCTGTCCTGTCTTATTCATCCCACTTCCCTGGTCTTTCTCTCTGGTGCCACAGGGGGGGTGCTGTAATAGTGTGTTGTGTGTGTGTGTGTGTGTGTGTGTATGTGTGTATGTGCGCGTGTGTGTGTGTGTGTGTGTGTGCGTGTGTGCGTATGGAACCCCTCAGGGGTTCCGGCAGATGAACCAGATCTCATTTCGACGGGACGGCACCCCAGGGTTCTCGTAAACGGCCACCATGTATTGGTCTTGATGAATGTCACCAGATGTTCCCAGCAGCTCCCACAGGAGGCTGATCTGCCGTGTGATTGTCTCCTCCGTAGTAGTGCCAAAGAAAACCCTAATGGAAGCACATACATGCATCACCATACACTTTCCACTGAAGAACAATTATTCATCCGAGTCACTTTACGCTGCCTTTAAAACTTAAGTCAACCTTGAAATAAATTTCATCACGTGTGCAGAAGGTGTAGTTATATGAAGTCAATGTGACTTGACTTCCTGAAGATGGGTGACAACATCACCGTACAGCTTGGCTCAACCACATTCAAGCAGCCAGAAACCTTGGGGTGACTTTCGGTGACAACTTGACCGTTATAGACCACATTTCAACAACTGCATGATCCTGTAGGTTCATTCTGTACAACATCAAAAAAAAAACCTATATCACTGAACAGGCAGCTATTAGTCCAGTCTCTTGTTATCTCAAAACTGGACTACTGCAATGCATTACTCCTGGGCCTCCCAGCCAACCCCATTAAACCCTTTCAGATGATTCAGAATGCAGCAGCACACCAAAAGGACCCACGTCACAACCCTCTTCGACACCCTCCACTGGGCTCCCTCTACTGTATCTGCCCGCACCAAATTCAAGGCCTTGATGCTGACATGTACAAGACTTTGTCTGGAACAGCACCTCTCTACCTCAACACTCTCCTGATTGTCCCTCAGTCGTGGAATGAACTTCCAACTTCAATCCAGACAGCAGAATCCATCACTATCTTCAAAAAATGGCTAAAGACCCACCTCTTCCATGAGCAGGTAACTAACTTCTAACTTGCCCCACACTCGCCCCCCCACCCAATATTGAAAAAAATATTCTGCACGTACTTTGGTTCTTACACCTCTACTCTGTTCTACGCTTTTTAACTAAACTAAAAATCTTGTATTGTAGCACTGCTTGTATTGTTCTCTGCTTCATATATCACTTTGCTTGTACTACCTCAGTGGTAAGTCACTTTGAATAAAAGCGTCTGCTAAATGAATAAATCTAAAAATGTAAAGGTTAAGAGCTCTAGCCTTTTTCTAAATGGGTTGTTTTTTGTATAATCTTGAAATGTTGCCAGAAGACAAGCCAGAAGTCTTGTCAGTCACAAGGACTCATTACTCCAACACATTTCAGAATATCTTGACATTTTCACAAGCATACAGGCACAAAAACTGCAAGATGAATCCTGACTTTTAAGCAGTTAACAGTGAGAGCAGTCGTGCAGGGAAGCACCTTACCGGGTAATGACTCGCACCGAGTCCCTGTGGACGATGGTGATGTCTGGGTCAGCAGACTGTGGAGGGTTTGCCTGAAACTCCGCAGGCAAGTACAGAGCTGTCAGGACTTCACTTTCGAAGCCCCTGCCATCCTCCACAATCTTTATTCCATTCACCACAGGTACGGTCATGCCCAAGTAACGACCTGGAGAAATCGTTACCCAGGAAACGTTAGGTTTGAAGGTATACAGCATATTGTTAACTAGTTATAGAGTGTCCCTGCTGTGATGTGTTACATACCAGCCGAGTTCTCCTTGCAGATGAAGCGCATGAGTTTCATGAAGCCCATAGAGATGCTCTGCTCATACAGCTTTTCTCCAACAGTGATACAGGCCCATTTACCTGGTGGATACACCCTCTCCTCATACATCACCTCACCTAGCTAAAACACACACAAACACACACACACACACACACACCACAAAGTAATCAGACAAATGCATTTGTATCCATTCCTAGCATAACAAAGGCAGTACATTTGTATCCTACAAGAACTCCCGAGTTCATGTAAATGTACATATAAGGGACTGAGTAGTGGCTGAGCTGCATTACTGTAAGATTTCTTGCTCAATGCACTTTCAGGTCTGTGACCTTTTATGGAGTTTTGTAGGCATCACTAAATAAAAATAAGGTGTGCCATACACATGCTTGATAATTTATGGTTGAATGGCATTTATCAACATGAGTATGAAGAACAACAGTGTTATCAAAACTTCAACATTTCACAGGAAACTTTAGCTTGGTTTGGAAAAAATTTAAACCGTTTACACTAGTGTTAATATTGCGAACGAAAAATGTTTGTCGATGACCTTTTTTTCCACGACTAAGGCGAGACGATTACGAGACGACTCCGAGAACAGTAAACACCCCACCCCCCATCCTCACCTCACTCCACCCCACTCAAAAAAAAAAAATACACCTCCCCAACTAGAGTCCCCCAGTGCATCTCAGCCACTTCCACCACTGGCTACACTAGATTGACTGAATCAATAATAATCTTATGGCTAAAAATGCCACCTGTTTTCATTAACTAAAACTAGACTAAAATACTTATGGTTTTCTTTGACTAAGATAATACTTAAGACCACAATGCCCAGACCTTTAGTCAACCAAAACTTAACTAAAAAAAACAACAGGATATGGTTGACTACATACAATAAAAATTATCAAGGACATTTGACACAGGACTAAGACTAAGATTAAATAAATAAAAAATACAAAGACAAAATGAACACTAATTTATGCACAACTTTACTAAAAGATGTAGAAGACCACAACGTTCTACACCACTGCGCCAACTGGCTTTGTTGCATGACATGCTTTGGACATGCCTTTAGGTTTGGACAAATGCCATTTTTTGCTTCTCAGGCATGAGCTGCAGAGCCACAGGTTGAGTGAAATTAATCTGAATTAGAGTCACCACTGCTGACAAACAGCCATCATCAGTCTGTGGCAAAACAAAGTGCAGTGCTTTATAAATGCTAGTATTAAATGGTGAATCAAACGTGGTGGGACGAAATCTGTACAGCGCTCAGAATACATGAACATATATGAAGTATTACAGTGTCTCACACTAGTAATGCAACTACGTTTTGCCATTCCATATCTAAAACTTGTGAGAACAGAAAACTATAGCAAGGGAACAATTTCTGTATTTCATTAAAATGCTGTTTTGTATAAATGAAAAATCCAGATTTAATCACGTCATGACAAACTCAATTGGTCTGATGAGATTTCTGAAGGTGTTGTCTTTAATTCTGTGGATGTTGAAGTGTGTGGTGTGATCCGGACGCTGTCGAATTCCATCCTAATCAGCATCAACCCACTGCACAAAGACAATTCTGTAATCAAGTGATGAAGCCTACTGTATAAAGTGCATTTCAGGAGAGGAGCACCATGGCAGCCGTTTGTAGGCAGGTTCCAAACTCAAGTGATGAAAAGCATTTACCTCAAAGCCCTTCAGAATGCTAGATGAACTAAATGAACTTTTCTAGCTAACTTAGCTAATAATCAGTTGAGAAACACTAGACAACACATGCAGAAGCCAACGTTAGCAATGAAAGCAATTAAATAAAACTTTCATACAGCACAATCTTTCAGACAAGTGCCATCTTATGATGGCATTTAAATAAGATTTTACTGAAGGAGGATTTAGAGGACTAGCTTTATAATCATTCATAAACCCTCGTTTATAATATGGCAGCGATTGACAGTGACCTCATGTCACTGTCACTAGATCTAGTTGTAAGGTTAGATATTTAAAATACAGATATCTGGGACTAACTTATACCTTTTCATGTGTTGATATAGTGACAAAAGGAACCTGTTCCACTTGCTCATTCCTCCTCGTCATCTCCATAATTGGACCAGTCATCTCTAGGGGGAAATACAAAAAACACACAGAGTGTCAGTTGAGCTTGATTTTAATGACGTATCTAAAATCCTTCACTGACTGGTTGTAATTTGATTAGAGGTGGTGAGCTTACAGAGCTAAAAGTTGTAGCAACCATCTAAAGAGCTGTGTGGAGTGTACTAATAATATAGATACAACCTCTACCAAGTATTTAATTTGGTGTTTTAAGCCTGTTATGTTTTATTGAGGCATTGATTGAACCTATTTCTCTTATATGCCATACAAACTTGTAGAACTGAGGACACAAATGTTTTCAATGTGCCCAATGCCACAGATCATCTGAATGCAGTAGAGAAACTGGGAGAGCAATATCTCCTCAAGCAAAAGTGTGACCTTATAGAGAAATTCAATTCTCAATACAGTACTGTGTATCAGCAATTACACGGAAGAAAAACATGTTAGAGGACTAAGCTATATAGCAGCCCCAAGGATAAGCTCAGACAGAAATGAAATCTACACTACTTTTCCCCTAATGTAGACGATCAGCTAAGATATATTTGGTGTCAGCTCATGTGCTAAACTATAGAAGCAAATGGCAAACACACTGTAGCGAACTAGTACAAAAAGTTCGATTTTGTGCTTTGGAATGAGCATTCACAATCACTTCTAATGCACTTCTAAGATTCACACTTCTTGCCTGAATTAGACACCTCTCTGGCATGATACCAAACTATGTACTGAAGAAGAAAGTGAGTCTGTGTTCAAGATGGCCTTAATTATGGTTAGCCTGAAAATCAAAATGGCTTGAGGTGAGACCTGCAGTTTGCCTAATGCCAAAAGAAAACACTTTCTTGTTAGCTGCATAAGTCTTGAGTTCAAAACAATACTAAAGAAGAAATTAGGGTAAAGAGGAAGTTAACTATTAAGCCTAACTATTCTCTTACATTCATGATTATGAACTTCACTAACAATGTGGGGGGAAAATTGTGAGATTAAAACAAACAATGGCTTGCATAAGTATTCCCCCTTTTCCACATTTTGTAGTGTTACGCCCTAGACATGAAATGCACCTAACTAGAATTATATTGCAGGAACCTACAAAAAAATTAAATAAGCCATAATATTGAAGTGCTTGGAAATCAATATAGTTGGCCCCAAAAAAAAGGAAAACATGATTGCTGATGGCACAAGAACTAAGCAAATTTAAGGATTATGCACAGATTTCACACCAATGGGGATAAAAACTTCACAAATTGTATTTATAATTAAAAATGTAAATCATATTGACTTCAATATTATGGGATATTTTGGGTATATTAATGATGCTGTATCGGTGGTTCACTATATAATATTCATGATGGTGGTTGTATAGACTACTAAAAAATACCTATATAAGCATTATATACAAGAATGATATAAAACTATAAATATTACATAATTACATTACATAATTTAAATAACATCCTAATTAAATAACATCCTAATAAAGAAAACCAATCCATTGAGCTTCACACTTCATATACAGTAAATGAATGCAGTCTAAGGTTAGCTATCAGTTAGCAACAGGACTGTTTTTAATAGGATTTATTTTAGTCTCTACCACTGGTGATATGTGATATCCAAATAGGTAAAAAAAAAAAAAAAAAACCTACACCTGTTTAAAAAAAAAAAAAAAACACCACCACCACCAAATGAAACCCTACATTCAGAAACTGTACCTCTTGGGACGGTGACCTGATGTGTCCGCCCCACCGCCTGCCAGTGAGCAAGCAGCCTTTCCTCTTCCTCCTCATCTGCTGGCTGGGAGTTTTCAGGGACTTCATCATCTAACTGCTCATCATCCAGTTCAGCAAGATCTTCAAAAGAGATAAGAGCCATTTTTGCCAAATTTGCAGTGTGACCTGAAATAGAGCAAGGCACACAGGTTTTCAGAAAAAAAGGAGGCTAATTTACACACATTTAGATTGTTTACAAAGGAGGAAATGAGGGAGACATTAATGCAAATCTTGATCAAACAAGCAGTAGTCTAGCGGTCACATTGACTCCGGGAAACAACCTATATTACTTTAAATATAAGGCCTATTGTTGACTCCTACTCATCGAACAACCTTCTATGGAACTCTCTCGGGTCAGACCTTCAGAAAAAGAAGACTGATTTCAATATTTTCCACTCTTAAAGATGAAAAAAAAAACCCTGCTAGTACAAAGGTCAGTTTTAATTAACACACTTTTCTATCTCCACCTCTACTCACCTCTCCACCTCTACACATACATGTTTTATGCCCTGTCGAGTATGAACACTATGGGAATGTGAATGACAACGCCCGACCTACAAGCACACACCCATGTTGTAACTTAAATTTGTGCTCATATACCCGTGTTGCTCCTAAACCCCAACACTCAAGGGGGAAATACAGGAAAAATCACAGTATAGAATCAGAGCTGCTGTATACCTTAATCTCCATTAGACAGGCAACGCACAAGGCATCTGCAGTTTTTACAGAGCTGGTTTACAAAGCTGTTTGGGTGAAGAAGGAGGCATGGCAAGGTTTTCACTGCAATTGCTATTCATATCACAAGTAGTAGGGATATGGAGTGTGGAAGCTGACAAAAATATTTGCACATGAAATTTCATATATTTGAATGATCACATAAAACAGAATACATTTTGTGCAGTGTATTAAATTAACATACATTTTTGCAAACGTTTTTTCCTTAGTTTTGATTAGGGGTGAGATTTGCCTTTAAAAACCTCAAATTTGAAGTTACGATTAAGGTTTAAAAAAAAAAGATTAAAAAAAGAACTATAAAAACTAATTTAATAAAAAATCTCAAATTTTATTATCCAAAATACAGATTGTATGTAAATTAGGCCAAAGGTGAAACATCTGGGATCAAACAATGTTTTTGTTCGACTCAAATATCTAGAAAACATATTTACATCAAATACTTTTATACTTTAACAAAAAAAAATTGGATTCTGATAAAAAAAAAAAATCAACCCTCAAAACCATAACCTGTAAAATTAAAATTGCATTATATAATTTTAAAAGCAATTCTTACCCCTAGCCAGGCAAAAAAAAATAATTTTCTTTCATGTAATTTATTCAATACACAATAGAAAAAAAAATACAAAATTCATATTGCCAAAATTTTCTTAGCTTCCAAGCTACAAAAAATATAACTATTCTCTGAACATTAGGCCTAATTTCTGGCATTTATGCAAGTTTGTTAAGATGTTGCATGTCAGACACTCAGACACACACACACACACACACACACACACACACACAAACAAACAAACAAACACACACACACACAAATTGATGTATGCCAAAATTCTGAACGCGATAATAATGCTCATATAAGAATAAAGCTAAAATTGTTGATGCACAACACCTACCATCTGCTTGTCCTAGTGATCCTGCAACATAATCTTATGTTTTCTCAGTTATTAGGTTTTAAAAGGCTAGGTAATAAATAATAAACCTCTCAGCGCACTGTCAGTCAAGTGAAAGACTTCCACTTGAGTATGGACGAGTCGGCGGTGTTTAAAAGGACGAAATAAGTAGATTAGAAGGGCCAGATTGCGCGGTTGAGTAATTCCTCACCGTGCGCTGGGATTAAACCCCGAGGACACCGTGTGTGCTCCTCATTCCACACACAGCTTCTGCTCCACAAAAAAAAGGAAACAACCAAAAAAAAAACCCCCCCAAAAAAAAACCCCCCCCTCCTCCAAACAAAAACAAAAAAAAATATTTTTTTTTGTCTCTTTTTTTAATTTTTTGTTCAACCCCTTTTTTTTTTTTTTTTTTTAAAAATTATATATATATATTAATATATAAACACACAAAAAACAACCATATATTGCAGCTACAACGCAGCCTAGTGTTAATGTATATATATACACACACACACACACACACACACACACACACACACACACACACACACAAACACACACAGAGTACAGTGTAGTAAACAGTAAACACTCACCAGGATCAATCAGGAAGAGAGAAGACTGACGCTGCAGCTGCGGTTGTTCTGTCCGTCTCGCGCTGCACCGTCTGCGGTAATGCAGTTCGATGGTCACGTGACCCCGTCTCTACTCTCAGTGAAGATGAGTGAAGGAGTCTGAACAACAAATGCAAGCTGCTTTGGTTTTTGTCTGGTCAGATTATCACACGAAGAAGAATGAACATGTTATCAGACCTCGCTTTGGTTGGTTGGTTGGTTGGTTTTTTAAATTGAGACAAAAGCTAGTTAGTCTAAAAGTGTTCTTACATTTTGTATTTCACATAATGCAGGATCAAGCAGTGCTAATACATTTCCAGCACACACACAGTTCAATTTTATTTGTATATCGCTTTTTACTACTTTTTTTTTTTTTGGTGCTACCTCCCTTTGCCAAGATAACAGCTCTGAGTCTTCTCCTATAATGCCTGATGAGGATGGAGAATACATGGTGAGGGGTCTGAGACCATTCCTCTATACAGAATCTCTCCAGATCCTTCACATTTCGAGATCCACGCTGGTGGATTCTCCTCTTCAGATTACCCCACAGGTTTTCTATGGGTTTCAGTCAGGGGACTGGGATGACCATGACAGGACCTTGATTTTGTTGTCAGTAAACCATTTTTGTGTTGATTTTGATGTATGTTTTGGATCATTGTCCTGCTGGAAAATCCAACCAGGGCCCATTTGAAACTTTCTGGTCAGGTTTTCATTTAATATCTGTTGATATTTGATAGAGTCCATGATGTCATGTGTCCTAACAAAATGTCCAGGTCTTCTGGCAGAAATACAGCCCCAAAACTTTAAAGAGCCACCACCATATTTAACCGTGGGCATAAGGGACTTTTCCATATGGCTACCTCTCTGTGTGTGCCAAAACCACCTCTGGTGTTTATTGCCAAAAACTCTATTTTGGATTTACCTGACCATAGAACCCGATCCCATCTGAAGCTCCAGTAGTGTCTGACAAACTGAAGATTGTTTGTTTTTGTTTGTATACAAAAGCACACAATTTAGCCTTTGTCAAAGTCACTCAGATCCTTACACTTGCCCATTTTTCATGCTTCCAGCACATCAAATTCAAGAACTGTCTGTTCGCTTCTCTGTTCGCCTATTTCTTTCTTTATTACCTTCATTATTAGGATTGTTTTTATTATGTGTTTCTTCATCCATATGACAACAGTGGGTTTCATTCTGCCTTCATGAGCAGCTGAACTAACAGGAAAAATTTCTGACTGTCAGTTACATTTAGGACTTTTTACATTAGAAGAAATGTTAGTCAGGCTAGCTGGCCAATTAAAAAAAAATTATTCAATTCTTGAAAATGCTATAGATTGGAGTGGGTGTAGTGATTTAAATTTCAATAAATGAATAGATATTTAAGACCCTCGTTTATCTTCCTCCCACTCAGTCCGAACTCAACGGAAAGACATCAGAAACAAAACACTCCCAGAAAAAATACCCAAATTAAACCTGGAAATAAATACTAGAAAACTGTATCAAATAGGAAACCGTGTAACTGCAAAATGTTGCAAAGATTTACTTATTTACTATGCTTGTAAATCATGAATTTTGTCCAAGACTTTTGGCACAAAATGAACTCCACCGGATTTCTGTTCCATTTAAGACAAAATAATGAAATTCACAGCTTTGAGTGGTTCAAAAATAAAAGTATACATATAAAACAGAAATCTTGTGCCTTATTTGAAAGCAAATCAAGAGGAAGTTCCACAGCACTAATTGGTATAAAAACCATATAGTCCAATACAAACCTCTCTCCCGGTGTCACTGAATAAACTATACAGATAATCAACAGGTTTTTCTTATCTTTAACCCTGAGTAGCTCATGCAGCATCAGGAAAGACATTCCATGATGATTCCAACAACATAAGAAAATTACATCTATCATTTGTAATGTCATTCGTGCACAGTGGCTTAAAGGGTAGCATGTTCGCCTACGACCTCCAGGGTTGGGGGTTGTATTCCCGCCATGATCCTGTGTGTGTGGAGTTTGCATGTTCTCCCCGTGCTGTGGGGGTTTCCTCCGGGTACTCTGGTTTCCTCCCTCACTCCAAAGACATGCATGGTAGACTGATTGGCATGTCCAAAGTGTTCGTAGTGTATGAATGAGTGTGTGAATGTGTGTGTAATTGTGCCCTGCGATTGGCACTCCATCCAGGGTGTACCCCGCCTTGTGCGCGATGCTCCCTGGGATAGGCTCCAGGTTCCCCGTGACCCTGTAGGATAAGCGGTATAGAAAATGGATGGATTTGTAATGTCACATATTTTTAGGTATAATTTTCCTTACGTCTCTTGCTGTTGAACACAATTATGCATTGTGAGTGTAGCCCAATGCTATTGCAAATGCTTGCATTCATAATCACGAACAAAGACCCAGCTGTTACACTGTGCTATGACGTGCACATGACTATGCAGTAAAACAAATAAATAAACAAATAAAAAAAACTTTTTTAAATACCCAAAACCTGCGCTTAGTCGTCACTGCCTTATTTATGGGAGTGTCAGATTTCCCTGAGAGGTGTGAACATTCAAATGGTGAAAGAGAATCAAAAATAACAGCCGTTTTCATCAAATAAATCACATAGCACATTCCATATAAAAATATTGTATAGGCATATAGCCTAATTATTAATAACAGTGATTGCTGGTTTTAACATTCAAACACGATTTCAACTTTACAGTACACAAAAACAACCAACATCTATAACAGCACTATAACCGTGTGAGTGTGTGTGTGTGTGTGTTCTATTTTCCAGTGCCATCGTACAGCTCCACAGTGCTGGAGCTCAGGGCTCGACTGTCTTTCAGCCTTCTTCCTGCTCTCCCACCCTGAGAACAGAAAGAGTTTCAGCAGAGTTCAGTCTCAGAGAGCTACACCTATTTCTGCCTGTTTTTATTTTTGTCATATCTTCTAGCCCTACAAACAAGCCTCTTACTGGATGACCAGGACTATGATTGGTGTAGAAACAGCAATAAAATATAATGGGTCATAAGTAGAGATGCACCAATGTATTGGCCAATAATCGGTAGTTTAGAAATATCCAATGATCAGGGCTGATTATATCCTGTCAATCAATAGAGGACGGGAAAACACATGGATTTCGTGCTGTGTGTAAAGATGATGTCTCTTGTGTGTAATGGTGACAAAACTGCAGTGTGTAATCTCTGTAATCTCTGCACCGCTAAAACTTTATACCGGACGCTGCAGCAGTGAAGCGGGAGTTTCGGTGTTGATTAAAAAGAAAAATTTCTTGAGCTGCTTGAGCTGAATTAAAGGACCAGTACACCGCTGAAAGATTTAAATGAACATAAGTTGACAAAAAAGTTTATATATTGCACAGAAAAATATATTTGTAGAGTAGTATATGTCATATCCAGTTAATGTTAATTTATTCTCGGTAGAGAAATTTAATATTGGTGCATCTCGAGTCAAAAGGTCTTGTATGAATGTTGTGATCCTGCTATTTATAGCAGGGATTAGAAACTTTACAGGGAGCAAAAACAAAATATTTCATTGCCCGTAATTGAAAATGCGAATTGTAAATAGTTCCAGAGTGAAAAAAAAAATATTTTAAAAGTGCTTAACCAGATATCTAAACTCGAAAATGTTTTTCCATTAGGCTTAAATTCCTGTCCAGAAATCATCACTTCCTGTTTGCCTGGTTACAGGAACATATGAACATATTTAGCTGATATAGCCAGGTTTTTCAGGGCGATGGTGCGACGATAGAAAGTAATTTTCCTACGATTCTGCAAGCAACAAATCACACTGCAAAGTAGAATGATGCTCTGAAAATGTACACATATTTCTGTTTAAATACAGTGTTGGGTTTTATTTATCTAAGTTTCCTATAAGCAGAGGGTCAGGGGTTCAATCCCCACCACCAAGATGCCACTGTTGGGCACAAGATCAAGGCCATTAACTCTATCTGCTCCAGGGATGCCGTATCATGGCCAACCCTGCGCTCTCACCCCCACTTCCTAACATGCCGCGAAGAAAGAATTTCACTGTGCTGTAAGGTGTATGTGACAAATAAAGGCTTCTTCTTCTTCTTCCATCATATGTAAAGAATGTTATTATTAACCATTCTTCTTTCATTCTAACCAGTTGCCAACTAAAGAGAGGAGTGTTGGAATGACCAGACTCAGTTTCAGTAAATCTCTACAGAAATAATTATTTCCAAAATGATTAAGCAATATGTAAAACATGATCTTTTATAGCATAGGCTACATTACTGGAAAACTGTCATTATTAAATTAGATTTTGATACTGGTTTATTCATCCAGAATCATCTCACCTGAAAAGCCTTATAATCATCTCCTGTCCTGTTCAGGAAATTCAGTGAGGCCGCTCTCTTCAAGCTGCATGAGATCAATGATAAAGTGCAGTTATTATATCTGTGTGAGATGTTCCAAATATCAGAATATCTCCTGAAATTTCATGCAAGGAAAAACAGCAAAGAAAGGAGGTCAGAAATTCTGGAAAGAGATTCTGTGGTAATCTGCATACTAGGGTTGTCCAGTGTCTTTTAAAAATTGGGAATTGATACATAATTGAACTGATGTATAATTGACCCATTTTTGATATCAAGCAACATGGAAAGTACTATTTGAAAGTAGAATGCGGGATCTTAAATAGTTTGAGATATGTAGATGAATGCAAATCTTACTTAGGGTTAGGGGAATCTTGCAATATTGTTTCCTGCAGTTTCTTCACCAGCATATCACTGCTCCTGCGCAGCACCTCTCGCATTTTTCCCAGAGAGCCAGCCCTTCTCATACCGCCATCCTACACACACACACACACACACACACACACACACACACACACGTCTTATTATCCTTGGGAGGACCTTTCACTGACATGATTATTTATGCAGCTAATTAATGCTATGTGTGCAACTAAACCTAAGCTTAATTTCAGTAATGAAAAGAAAACCGTTTAGCACTTAAAGTTTTTCATGTTAAAGCTGCATTTTTTGTTAAATAAAAAAATAATAATTAACAAACAAACAAACAAACAAACAAATAAATAACTAGGCATGTCCCCATAAGGAAAATTCCTTTTTTTTCACCCTCACAAAACTGTCAGAATTTTCTATTCCTGGTGAGGCATTTGGTCCTCAACAATATATAAAAACATGAACACACACACACACCAGACGCAGCAAACACAGAATGTTCCCCTAACGTTAGCCTATGGTTCCTGTTTAGTTATTTTTTGGGAAGCTAATAATAATGTTCTAGGAATGTTCTCTGTAGGTTCTTTTGTAACCAAAAGAGTTGTTTTTTTAACAACCAAAAGAGAACCTATACAGAACATTCTGTAATGGTTAATTTTAGGTTTTATTTTTGTAACCAAAAACTAATGTTCCCATAACATTCTGGGAACCAAAAATTGTTAGCTGGGGAGGTACTGTTCTTCGTTATGTGCAAACACTATATTGTCATGTTGACAATTTATTTAGCTAGAATTCATATGGACACAGCTTCCCATGTGCAACATATCTCTCACAAACACACACACACACACACAAACACACACACACACACACAAACACACACACACACACGCACACACACAATAAAGGGACTAACGAACAGCTCGGGTCAATCAGTGCATGCTGGATTACAGCATTGCTTGCAGTAAACCCTGTTCCCACGGAAACCAAGATGTAGGTCACCACATGAGAGGAAGCCAATAATCAGAGAGCTCCAGATCAGACAGATCACTCCTTCACAATTGTAAGCCATGTACTGGCTTGTGTCAATGACATTAAGAAGGTCCACACTGTAAAAACAGCATTGATCGATAAACAGTCACTACAGTTACTACAGTTAAGCACACGAAACACCCTCACATACAAACATCAATACTGATAATACAACAAGGAACACTGAGGTAATACTTTGTCGATTTTAGTCTTATTAAAATGTCAAGTTGTGTTTTTTATTCCACACTGACAGAGCAGTTTGTGTATTTAGACCCCTCTGCTGCCTGAAAAGTGAATTGCAATTGTAATGAAAACCCAAACCGACCCCGCCCACATCATTAAAGCTGTATGTACTTTTGTGTCATTTGCCTTTTATGGGGGAAAAATAGCACATTTCCAAATTGTAATCAGAAACCTAAATTGAAGAATTGAAGAATTGTGATCCAAAACATAGCAATATTGCAAATCTCGATTATTCTAAAGTATCTGTGAAATGAGCTCATTATGATACGTGTCTATACACACTTTTTAAGAATTATAATCTGCACTTTTCATTGCATTTGTATTTTTTTTTTGCTACTTTTTCTTATCATTACATTTAGTTATTATACTTTATTACATGTTACATTTAAGTGGAAGGATGGCTATTTCTAAAGGTATTACCTATGGCGACGCCAATAATAAATCAATAAATGATAGAACTTCGCAAAACAAGTCAAATTAAAAGAACATTCAGGCATATTTTAAAAATACAAATGCTTCTTTGAAGTATAAACATCATGGCTACAGCAGTGGATTTCAACTGGGTTGATGTGTTTGGTGTAAAAGGTCCACCTCCAGCTGCCATTTTGAGCACAGACTTTTCCTCCTTTTACTTCTAAAGTAAGCTTCTTTTGTAAACAAATGGCTGCCTCCCCTAGTCTGCCTCACTCATTAGCACAGTCTAAAGGCCAAGCACATTTAAAGCCTTTGCTGCCCCACACTGAGATACACTCACTTTGCAAATGATGTCTCAAATCTCCTCTTAGTGTTTGGAACCCTGAAGAAAACGACTTACCACTATGCTCTTTCTTAAGCAGGCTCTTTCAGGATATTGTTTTCCCAATGATTTCTTTAAGAATCAGTATGGAAAACTATATGCTTATATAAGCTTAGACCCATTAAGATAAACATCCGTGAATTCAAAGTCTTATAACATAAGCGTATAACTTCATTGGCATCCATGCTTTGCAGATTTATTTATACATGATCATTTGGCCAAATGTAACACTGTATTATACACGGTCAAGTGCAAAAGTGTTGATCCCCTATTTGACCTATTTTACAATTTATTTACCAGAAAAAGAAATTCATGAAGTCTGTATTTTATATACAAGTTTTTTCTTAATGAATAATTTTAATGTATTGAAAGTACTATAATCCTAGTACTAGCATGTTAAATATTGTACATTTGACATGATCTTTTTAAATATATAGTTTTAGTATATACTTTTTAGTTATAATATAACAGATATTATACAGTGAACAATGTGAACCAGGGTTATCTAATATAGTACCATTGTATGTAGTATCGGTTATAGTACAATAAGTTTTGCATACTATTACAAGTGGGCCATGTAGCTTTTCTCTCAAACAATGGTGCTTCCCTTTAGCATACATTTCCCTATGAAACTGTTGGAATGGCAAGGCCAAATAATTATTTTTGCTGTACACCAAAGACATTTGGCTTTGAAATCAAAAGATGAATCTGAGATGAGGGTTTAGGATGTCAGCTTTCCTTTCCTGGTATTTACACTTTGCTGAATTGGCCGTGTGTTTTGGATCATTGTCTTGCTGCATGATTTTTTTTTTCTTCACAGTTCTTGTTTCTGTCATCAGCTGTAGTTGTTTTCCTTGGCAAACCCATTCAGTGTGTGTTGCACACTACACCAGTGGACATTCCAAATAGTTGTCTTGGCTATGCCCAATGTTTGTGCAATGCCTCTGATAGATATACCCTTTGTTTTTATCAGCTTCAAAATGGCTTGCTTTTCTCTCATAGACAGCTCTCTGGTCTTCATGTTGGCTTATCCTTTTTAAAAGCAAATGCAGTCTTCACAGGTAAAACTGAACTCTAAAACCAAGAGTAGATGTTCAGAGCTATTTATTGTTTAAACAATCGATCTAACAGGACACACCTCAATAACAAGAAACACTTGTCAATCACATGTGCCAATATTTTTGCACTCCTACAGATTGGGTAGTCTGGTACAAAATGTGTTATGTTCTATGTCATTTAACACCTCTACATACAAATACCAGGAAATAAAAGCTGAAATTCTAAACTCTCTTCTTATATTCATCTTTTGATCTCAAACGCAAATGTCTTCAGTCTGCAGAAAAAAAGAAAAAGAATTGGCCTTGTCATTCCAATAGTTTCAGAGGGTACTGTATCAGGTTCATAAAGTCATTTAGAGTCAGCCAATAAACACAGGAATGTGAGCAGAACAACAAACTGCCTCAAGTCCCTACAATCTGACCCATGTGTTTCATCTGAGCTGTAACTGTCTCATAAAATCTAACCTTTGATATTTAACACAGCTGTGATCATTAAATTCTAGCTGTGAGGCTGTAATTTAACCCAACACAAAAGAGTAACAAATACAAATAAATCAAAAACTAGAGAGAGAATAACAGGGGGGAATACAGAATAAATGAGAAGCTCATAAAGAGAAACGCAATGTGATCTAATTTGTTGTGGAAGCAAAAAGGAGGAAGATGACAACTTATAGCCTAATTCCCAAAGAGAGAAAGAGAGAGAGAAAACAGGGGAGAGATGGAAACACTGGAGAGTGAAGTCAGAGAACACAAAAAACCACTAAAACCCAGTCCCAACACAACAAAAAGCTCAGTGAAACCAGAGCATTCCATACATGAAATAAAAAGGAAACAGACAGAAATGATTTACCAACAGGGTTTTAAGCCACAGAGATGATTGATTGCTTAATTAATGGGTACTGAGTATTCTATATAGTTGAGTCAAACTGGCCAATTTTGGTAAGACTAGAGGGTAACAATGGTCTAAACTCATGTCTCTCTACATATTTGTGAACCCATATTCTGCTATGAGGTAAATTACCGTGTCATGCATTGCATTTGATGGTTCATGTACTTATTCATTCATTCATTTATTCATCTGCAGTAACTGCTCCATCAGGTGTTCATAGGACCACTGGGCATGAAGTAGAAATACATTCGGAATGGGGAAACAGTTCATTGCATGACAACATACACACACTAACTCACTGACACTCTCTGTATCTGTATTTGTTTCATGCTTCAAATATTCGCATCTGTGCCTGTATTTGGATTTAAACTGAGGTGGACATGGCCTAAACCAGAAGCACTGTAAAGTTCGTAATTGGTCTCTGCTAGAGATATGCACAGATATTTTTTTTCATTTTCATTTGTACCTGTCTACAATATATTCTAATAAATTTAGTTGGTTCTATTTAACAAAATGTATACAAACTAGCAGCCTAATTTAAACCATCATGGTCCTGACCGGGCAGTTACTAAGGATGAGTACATACAAAATACACTCCAAGTATATAACGTTGGTGAGGGTTAAGGGTCTTGCTCTTTGGCAGTCAGGGGATTTAAACTTGCAGATTTCAAGATCAGGACAGTACCCACTTATTTCAGGTGGAATAACTATCTTTAAAGTTCTTCATATTAGCAGTTTTCAGTTTCATACCCACAGCTTCACAAATGAGTCCTTTTCATCTTCGTTTTGTTTCTTCTAAGGACAGGTAGTTCCAAGCACTGCATCCACCAAAACCAAATGGGACGATGTAAAATTAACTAGCAACCACATGGCTAATTACGTCTCTGTATAATGATGCAGTACTGAATAAGTACGGGGTGGATCACACTGGTGGTGAAGTTTGGCTTGAGAAGAGAGCAGCACTACTTCTAATGGCCCAGATAGGACTCTCAAAGTCATACACACATACGTTTCTTAAAGAAACAGTTAAGTAAAAAAATATATATTTAAGCAATTTATCACTCCAATGTCCAATTTTGTTATTATTATGATTATTATTATTATGATTATTAACATAGTTGTTTAGCTAAGATGTTTAGTGTCTGATATAATTCTTTAATATTACAGTGGACCTCTGAAGCATGTGACTACACTCAGAAAAAAACTATTTCTAAGACCCTGATGCGTTCTTTAGTTTGACCCTGGGGAAAACTTAAAGGTCTGTGTAGAACCCTACCACATAGAGTTTTCCCCTTTAGAAAGCTAGAATGTATGGAATAGAAGTCCTTTTTTGTTTGTTTGTTTTTACCGAAATACCTTAGCTCTTCAATAACATGACTTACTCTAAACTATAAAAATGATCACCTTGTAGCTGAAAACTGCACATTGTGGAGCAGCCATCTTAGACACATCAAATTACTTCATCAAAATTTGCTCTCGTTCTGCCCCTTAGTCAGCTTAGTCTTACTGTAAAGCTGATAAACAGAATATTTTTTATAATTTTCATTTGTCATCAAATTGCTCCTTTAAGGCAGACAAGATGAAGAGTAAATGGTTATATAATTACACTGAAGCACTTCGCAACGTTCTTTATCTATTCAGTATGTGCCACTCTTTCTTCTTGACACACATAAATACACACCATTAAGACTGCAGTGAAGCAGACAAAAACAGATAAACTAAATGAGCGCTAAATTTGATCCTTATCTTTAATAGGCAAGTAGTATGGGGGTCAGGCAGTATGAATAGTCTAGAAAAAAAAGAAAGAAACAAAGAAATATAATACCACCAGCGTTCACAGTAAATATATACACAATGACATGCAGTAGCAAAGTCCTGTCTGTAGCAGCTTTCAGACTGGGACTAATAACTTTCTAGCCCAGACTATAGTTTCTTTCCACATTTTTGTGCACTATTGGATGTGTATAATCATTAAGAGGATTTATACCTTTTAAAAATATTTGTTTTAACAGCAAGACTCAGGGACAAGGATCAGGACTGTGTGCATCTGTGTATGCTGCTCACTGCATAACATTATATTTATATTTATAATGTACAGTATACATGTTTAACACTCACCCCACTCCACTCCACTCCAGCTCCAGGTTCATACTTAACGCTGTATTGAGAAGCACTTCTCTGCCGGCCTACATCCTTCAGAGGATCCACTGTGGCTCCCTGAAGCAGACACACATGCATAATAAACAGAGCTGTATTCGGAAATTAAATAAGTTACTGTTGACGTAATATGAAGTAAAACCTAAAATATGAAGTGTCATGTTACACCTCTAAATAATTTGAACTGAGGTTTGTGGTGTGTATTTGTAATGCTCCTGTCATTAAGAACAAATGTCTGTAATAAGAAGTAACGAGTCATGTGACTCGTTAGTAGATTTGTCAGACGTTGATTTTAAAGATGGAATCGATGTGACGCTGACCGGTTTGCGTGTTCTCATGGCGTACTCTTCCATAATTTCTGCCGCTTCATTTTTGCCTTCATATCGATACAGAGCTCCGAGACTCCGCATGGCGCTGTTTATTATAGGGCTATGAACAAAATCACAAACAACACACTTTGTCTAAGCCCAAATCCCAGCCAAGGCGGTGAACAGTTTGATCATTTTATAATCGGAGTCTCTATAACTCAGATAGTTTTCACGGTAAAATAATTTTTCTATGTAACACAATACTTCAAGGGTCGAGGTTTATCACCTTTAAACTCCCTGCTTCTTCTAACTATATTCTTTATTTAAAAAAATTATATGGTTACTGAATAGTTACTAGTAAATAAACTTTAAGTAACTGAATAACTTAGGGTTGAATAAAAATGTAATGAAATGATATGTAAATTAAACTGGCACAAACACACAGGTTCTGGAACATGGAGCTGTATTTGGATGAGAGAGTTAATGCTGAAGGGACTTGGCAGTATAATTAGACCTTGTTTTGCTCACCTGGTCACCTGGCAGCCTCTAAATTCAGCATTATGAATATCCTGAGGGGAGAAATAAAAACACTTCATATGTGAGTCTGTGCTGATTGGCTCTTTGTGGAAAAATAGATTATGTCAGGGGTTCCCAAACTATTCCAGGGCAAGGCCACCCAAATGGCATTAACATTTGACCAAGGCCCTACTTTTGCAAAATGTCTTTAAAACACATTAAATATGCAGACTTATGAATATATCCCCCAATTTTTATTAATAATTACATCTGACATCTTTACATTACATTACATTGGGAATTGATTGTGGTGTGTGTGTGTGTGTGTGTGTGTGTGTGTGTGTGTGTGTGTGTGCATGTGGTTGTCTGAGAGTAAGAATTTATTTTTCACACCAAATTGTTGAGGCCCCCCGGGTGCCCCCTGGTGGCCCCCACTTTGAAAACCACTGGCCTACGTGATGATGTATAAAGGTGAACTGTGGTTTCTCTAGACTATGACACATTTTAGGATTGACTTACTCTGCCCTCCTCAGCGTAAATCCAGATGGGCTTGTTTTCAGCTAGAAGGAAAGAGACAGGGATACGGGTTCAAAGCTATGACATAAATGTAGTGCGGCCATAATGGCGAATTACCCTGATTATACGTTAACAGATAACAACAACTTTAAAGTGTCATTCAGATACAAATAACCGAATATAAAAACATACTTGAGCATCCACTGGTTAATTATATTGTATATCTGTAACTCTGAATGTTAGACATGTTGAAAAGTGAAAGGTTTAAAAATAAATACATTTGTAATTACATTATAGGGAAAACAAAAAACAAAATCAGAAGGAGAAACTCAATCACATGCTGATTTATTGAAACTGTGATCAAAGAAATCAACAGAATAAATTTAAATCATGCCAATAAATAAAGATCATAAACACAATTTTTTGTATATATATATATTAAATTGATCAGAAAGATTGTTTGTGGGATGACAAAGAGGAAAAGCTGAAGCAATAGTAACATCAATGCATATAAGTATAAATAAAGTTACAAGCTACAAAGAGAGAAGTAAAAAAAATAAAATAATAAAGAGGTAAAAATACACACTATACATTCACATATATATTCACATTTAGTAACAATGTCCTAACAAATAATTTTTAAAAAGCTTTTTTGTTTGCATGAGCTGAAATGTGCTCAGTAAAAGTAGCTATTCTTCACCGTTACAGAGTCTAATGCTGTAGGTGACCAGAAAAAAGGCCAAAAATGATATTTACACAATTTGTCCTTCACCCCAAAAATTTAGTCAAGGCATGTCTGGTGTCTTCATTTTTCTACGTTAGTGTTCTTAAACTAATCCCAAACAGATTCTCTGAATGACAGTACAGTCATCTATAAAATTAGACAAAGCCCAATGCAGAGCTAAATAAAAAGCAGACTCGTCACCATTTTGTTGTTTGTTCTATTGTTCCAATCTGAATTATTTGAATTATTATTTATTTTTTGTATTCTGCTGTTTTAAGTGTCACTGAGCCAAACAATGACTTTTAAGGTAAGTGTGTGATGATGACAACATGCAGCTTCTACAATTCTAAAGTGATCGAAATAGCATTGTGCTATTACTATATTAGCATTGAGGAAGGTTGCCAGCATCCCAGTTTTTACACAAATTGACCTACATTTGGAACAAAGTTACAGATAGAAACTGCAGGGGTTTTTTCAGGAGCTAGTTACTAAATAGTTCACAGCCACCACAATCGTATTTTAAAGCAAATAACCGAAGTTAATTCTCTAATTGATTTCAGAAAACACAGACTATGGCAATAAAGGTAAAGTGTAAGAGCAGACCGTGTGTTTACAAGGTCGAGAAGCATTTCTATTGTAGTGGGAATTATACAGATATTACAGTGATGCAGGTTATGCTTTTTGCATAGGTAGATTAGTCTTCTAGTCCGAAATGAGACTTTACATAGTTATATTAAGTGCTTTGTTAATGATTGAATGAATGAACAAACTGAAACTATTGCCAATGATCTATCATTGTATAATGCCAACATTTTTGCGATAGTGTCATGTTTTGGGAGATACATTTGTGTTGGATATTTTCATGAGACCTGGCAACCTTGACATAGTGTCTTCAGTACAAAGAAACACCTTAGTAGTTCTGGTTGATTGACTATGCACTGGGTGAGAAGAAATTGTGTAAATTGTATTTTAGATCTTAAAACTTTTAAAATTGATAGCATCAAACTGTACCATATAATCTCCTTTAAATGTGGCAATCATGGCCATTAAACCATTAAACGTCCTCTGCTGCTGGGATTTTAAGCCAAATTTCCAAAAAGTCCAAACACAGTATATGTAAGTACTGAAACAGAATGGGATGGTGTGGTGTATTACCATTCCGAAGTTGATTATTTTCCTATAACAGCACATCCTAAAGTGTTTAATTCTCCTTATACACGGCAATCTTCTGATGTAAACTATTGTTTATTTATTAATGAATGGCACATTGCATGTTTTATCTGTTTATAGTTACGTTGTGGAACGTCCACAAAACAAGTTCATTCATATTATTGCTTACATTATAACAGCTATAAACATATAAAAACTGGAAAGTTAGAGTTTTACTGTTACAAAGCAACATCCTTCGAAAAATTATAAATAAATGTATTCTCACAGAAAATTTCACATCAAAGAATACACAC
The DNA here is from genome assembly GCA_012411365.1 of Ameiurus melas. Taxonomy (NCBI): domain Eukaryota; kingdom Metazoa; phylum Chordata; class Actinopteri; order Siluriformes; family Ictaluridae; genus Ameiurus; species Ameiurus melas. The sequence goes on along the minus strand of CM022762.1, from coordinate 19,470,990 downwards.
TTTGTTTTTTTAATCACTGGGTTAAATCACTGTGTAACTTACTAGAACAAGAAAATCTAAATAAACCGGTAGAGTAAATTACAACTGTACAACATTCTGAGTTGTGCTGTTATTGGAAATTAATCAAGATGGAAAATGTACTTTCCGACCAATCAGAATCAAGAATAAATAAATAGCGTAGTACAATTTATACACTGTAAAAACCAAGATAATATAATACACTTAAATATAACAAAAAATGAACTCAAACGTGTTATATTTAAGTGTATTTGGCTTAAAGAAATAGATTTTTTGAGTTAAATGAACTTATCTAGTTTTACAGTGTAGTAAAGTATTTTCCAACACACCCTTCTGGTGTACCCAAACATCTGTGAATTACTGTATAACATTTTACCTCTGACGGACATTATGGTTCAAACATTTTATATGGAGTTAAAATAGTATAGCTTCATTTTAGTTTATTTGAATTAACTTGAAAACTGAGAATAAACTTGAGAACTCAGACAAATGCAGTTTCTTCAAGTTAGCCATGTAACCCAATAATGCAATTTTTAGTAACACTCGGTCTTCAGAACATGAAGATGGTCACTTGATAATCAGCTCGAGCTTCTCTCAGCCAGGTCTTGGGCTGTTTTTTAAACATGTAAATAACATTGCAGAGAGAAAGAGATGAAGAAATTGTGAGATGCCAAACAGTACCACAATTAATTATCTAATCCAAGAGAGTTCATATCTTAATATGAGCAGATACTGTCATTTCAAGGGGGGAAACATTAATCACAAGAGACAATAAAATTTAGAACAAGAACGCTATTGCATTTTCTAATTATAGTTGCAAAAACTACACTAGAAGTGATTAGATTAAAAAAGGTTTAAGGCTACTTGTATACATGGAATATCTTGCATATACATTAAGTCACATATAGGCTCTGTCTAGAAAAAAGATGATTAAGCAACTCCTGAGCTGATCTTTGTGAAACTGTCCTGTGACTTGTAGAACTGTTTTATCTCATTACCAATGTTGATTATTGGTTTAAAACTGTAATTCTATTGTTTCTCATGGTGGTTCCTCCTGATGTGGGCAACATTTGGGAATCTCTGCTCTAAGAGCAGAATACTCACCATCTACTGTCCCAAATTCCTTCTTGTGAGCTTGTGTAAGAATCTCTTTGTACAGGATCTCAGCCTCTTTGTATTTACCCTGTTTCAGATAGCACGAGGCCTAGAAGAAATGCAAAATGATATTGTCAGTTGTCAACAGTAATATGGACATGTGTGTGTGTGTGTGTGTGTGTGTGTGTGTGTGTAATGGATATAGCATATTGCAATAATTACAATCCAGACATTTATATAGATATTTGAACATAACTGTACCCTCTATAAATGACCAAGTTCTACCATTTCCATATGTCCTCACATGTGTTCCACCTTTTATGCAAATCCATACAATTAATCATGAATTACAGCTGTTGGAGTAAATTAAGCTCCTACCTGGAAGGATTGCTTGTAGCGGCCATATTATTTATAAATTTTAACATTCTATTGATAAATATTGAGATTCAATCTCTGTTGAGTATTTTGACACCGATGTTGTGAAGACATGGCAAAAAAAATTCTAGGACTAGTTCACAATGTTTGGTCTAAAATGTTCTGCCAATGCTAAATGCTATTTTCAGGGAATGACATGTCACTGTATGACTTATGGTTCACAAGGTGTGGGTGAAAAAGAAGTATCAGAAGAAGAATGTGAAAAACTATGGGGTTCCAAAAGTGTTGGTGCTTGGACCCCTTAAAATAACATTGCTCTTCAGAATACTATGCTGTGCAAATACAACTAAAAAAGGGGACTTCAGTTATCATCCAAGTCTAGTGTGGGTATTCACCAGATTGTTCTTTGTTTTGGCAACATTGGGATCATCCTGACCCAGATTCTTCTCATATATTTCGAGGGCTCTGCAGTAGTAATACTCCACCTCATCATACTTGCACTGGTTCTGACAAACCAGTGCCAGGTTATTCAACTGCTTGGCCACATCTGGGTGATCTCTGCCCAGGACCTGAATACCAACAGAGAGAAATTTTACCAAGAAGAATGGTCAAAAATATCAAGATCCAGATGTGTTCTTGCAGCAATAGGTGGTTCTATCAAGTATTGACCAAGGGGGTGAATACCTGCAAGCAACAACTGTTTGCTTTTTACAGTAAAAAAAAAAGAAGGAAAGAAAAAAAGAAAGAAAAGAAGCGGTAAATACTAGGCACATAGTACATAGTATGTACATTGTATGTGCAATGGGACATGCTCTTATAGGAAAATGATAAAAGATTAAGTGGTATATACACAGAAATTTGCCAAATCTAATTATTTTTTAAACATTAAGGAACAACACAATGTACATTATGTGTAATGTTGTGGAATTTTTGCAAACTAAATTAGTTCCTGTTATCATTTTCACAAGTTGTAGCAGCGATAAACAGTTGTTTCCTCACCAGTCCCTTTTTGTTCCCTCTCTTGAAATTAATAAGACAAAAAAAGCAGAGTAATAAAAATGTCAGGGGCTGAATTTTTAAAAGCATTAATGTAACGTACCTTCTCTCTCAGCTCCAGAGCTCTCTTACAAAGCGGCTCAGCCTCTATGTACTTCCCCATCTTCCCATGCAGCACTGCAAGGTTATTCAGCGTAGCAGCCACCTGCAGGTGACACAACACACAAAACTTAAAATAATGTTCCACCACTGTGTGGAAAATACTGAGAGTTCTCTGTCAGATTGACTAATGCGACTAATGAAGCTGGACCAAGGTATGGAGTTGTCATCAGTGAAACTATTCAAGTTCCAGTTTTCTTTTTATACTGTCTTGTTCTCTGAGTGTGTATTTGTGCTGGAACTCACCGAGGGATGCTCCTCACCCAGAGTCCTCTCTCTGATAGTCACAGCATCATACAGGAGACGGGACGCTTCTTTAAAATTACTCTGCTCCCTGTAATACAAAGAGGACAGTAGCAACTCAAATTAGCTTAACTGTGTCAGTTAAGCTATATTGTATAAGGTAATAATCTGTGAAGGGACCAATGCAGCCTCATTTTATAATTTGAAACTATGTCCTTGTTTAATATTCTACATATTTACTCAAAGGTAACAATACTGAAAATTATTGTGTGCTGAACACAAGTGGATGAAAATGAAATAAAAAACAAAAAACAAAATTTTTATTCAAGTGATTTAAGAATAGTGATTTTACACCCATTATGTTAAGGTTCAAAATGACTTCCCCATTTTAAATACACACAAAAACAGCAAAGAACAGCTTAAAACAGTCAACCTTTATTACGGCTTGTCTGAGACAAGCCATAATAAGAAATATTGGCATATAAGTTCATGACCCTAAATGAGAAAAGTAAAACAAAAATTCAATGAGAAAGAGAGAGATTAACCAGTATTTCAGACATCTCAAATGTGGAAATGGCTCAAAGTGACTCAGAACATAATAGGAGGGTTAATAGGTATTTGTTCCTGTAATCACCTTTATGTAACTACAGACCACAGACATGAATGAGTGGAATGATACCATATCATATTTATATAATGTTAAACATATAATATTTATGCATATTAGTAATCCTCTGTAAAACAAACAGCTCCAGATGTAAGAAAAACATGTCTCAAAGTATATAACAGAAATTATGGTCAGGACATTTTTAACCTAAAAATAATAAGGAGAAATAAAAGTGTTTAAAAAAAATCCCTAGCTTGTAAAAATGAAGTGGAAAACCTAAAATGGTGAAATGAAACCATAAGGTGATGTAATGTTTTACCCACCTCATTGCACACACACATACACACACACACACACACACACACACATACACACACACATGTTTGTCTTATTATCCTTGCGAGGTCCATCCATTGACTTATTAATCCAGCTAATTAATTTTATACCTACACTTCAATCTAACACACAGTATCCAAAAGGAATCCTTTTGGATGTTTTTTTAATGAAATACAAGGTGAAATTTAACAAAGCAGGTTTCCTTGCAAGGACCCAACAAGGTCAAAAACTGTAAGATATTCCTATACTTGTGGGGACATTTGGTGCCCAATACACTACAACTAATTTGCCATAAAATGTAAACAGGAGTCTGGGTTAATAGGACATTCATTGTTAATGAACACACAAGAACCTGAGATTTCATATTATGTGCTCATGATACATTTGCATAGCAACTGTCTACATGACTGTTTAAATGAGGACTGGCCTGTATACAAGAGCGAGGATGTTGAGCAAGGTAGCTACGTCGGGGTGATCATGGCCCAGAGTCCTCTCCAGGTCTTCCAGAGCCTGTTTACACAGTGGCACTGCCACTTCATAGCGGCCTTGGTTGGCATATTGTATCACCAGGTTATGAAGGGTTTTGAGGCGGGCAGGGACCTCATAGCCCCCCCGCTGGGCCGCTGCCACAGCCGCACTGCTCACTCGCCCTGATGCTGTACACAGAATAAATTCATAATTCCAAATGAGACACACTTCCTGCTTCAGAAATGAAGTTGAGAATCGCTTTTTTATTCACTTCAAAGACGTCAAAAATGCTCATTTATAGCGAGAGGCAAGATGATAGAAAATTCTTACTTCCTGCTTGATTCGCTTCTTCATCATTGGGGAACAACTCATCCATAACATCTTTTGATGTCTCCTCTTTTTCCATGTCCTGCAAAAATGCCATTTCATGTTTGTATTTTTTCAAATGTATATAGGTCAAAACATGAATTTCAGTATGATATTGTGGTTACATCAAACTCTCTAACAGATCCAAGCTCAAGCCAATATCCGGAAAGAAGACATGTCTAGGGTCTAAATTTTGAAAGCCAATGTTAACTGTGTGCATAACAACATCAAGAATTTATTAACAATTTTACCTTGTAAACGTTTGCTATAAAATGGTGGGAATATGGTGTTTATGTCATGCAAGGATTCGGTGCTCTATAAAACACACAGGCGTATTTATTATTTAGGAATTTCCCCCTAAAAATCCTATGACAAAATATCTCCAACCAGCATGCTATCCTCCATCCTGATTGTTCACTTGACATTCAGAGCTCTGGCCTGACTGCCTTGTGGGATATATTTACATGTAATATATGCACTCATTGAGAAGAAACAGAAACTCTGAGACTGAACACACCTAACTGATTCACTGAGAGAAGAAGTGAAAACCAAGCAGGAGTGAAAAAGTAATAGGAAAGGAAATGTGTTTTTTAAAATAGGTATAATTGTTTCATGACAACTATTATATTTAGCAGATGCTCAGCTGTTACAGGAAGGTTATGTGAAGGTGCACTGTACACTTGATGCTAACAAAACAACAACAAAAATAATTTCAACTGTTAAAGCAGAAATTAGTATTACTGCAGTGACAAAAGCTTTAAGATTTGCTGAGTAATGACTTATCCAACACAACCCAAAGTATAATAGAGGCGCCCCCATTTTTAACAGTTGCCAAGGTGTTCTTTTCATCAACTGCAGCTCATTTTTTCCTCCAAACATACCTTTGGAGATGGTGGCCAAAGAGTACATCAAAGGTCCACAGCACTTGTTTACAAAATGCCTCTGACTTTTCAAGATATAGTTTTGCATATTTCAGATGTTCGTTTTTGTGATGAGCTCGCACATAAGGTTTTTGTGTGGTTAGTGCTTAAACCTCCCAAGCTTCAGTTAAAAAGAGAACGTAGGATGTAGACTATAGTACGATGTAGCGAAGTGAAAACATGAAAACATCAAAAATCATACCAAAAAAAAAAACACAGTTTGTTTATCAAACTCTTCTCTTATTCTTTCTGACTTTAAAGCATATAGTATTATTGATTAATAGAACCTGCCTTCTTAAAAGTTTTAAAACACACTATGTCTTACAGTATATTGCACTATGGTTGCTGCCATATTTAAAATGTCATATTTTCCACTTGCTCTTGAACACAGCATTATGTCAGGGCTGTAGTAAATAGTGAACTACAACCTTCAATTTCAGTAATGCTTATTGTCTTAAAAATACTTTAAGATGAAATGAACAGATCATGTGTTCATTTTCCTGTTGGCCTTTCTGTCTAAACATAGTAAAAAAAAAAAAAAAAATAAAAAAAAAAAAAAAAAAAGGTAGAGCACTGTGTAGGAGAGTGTGTATGTTCTACCTCCAGCAAGACTTCCGGGTCATACTTCTTGAGCTGGTTCATGAACTCCAGGTGCTTCTTCTCCTCCTCTAACTGGGCTAAGCTCTGCTCATACTTTTGTAGTTTCTGCTGCACGTTGCTCAGTTCCTCCCACAGCCACTTGTTCTCCTGACCAAGCCGACGCACCTGAGCTCGCAGCTTCTGTTTCTCTGATTCCACTGTACTCAGGTGGGCAGCCAGAGCTGTCATCACCTGCAGGGGTAACACACGGTGACCATTCAGAGGTGTTTCTAAACAACACAGAGACGTCTGTTAATGTATCCCTCAATACATAAAACGTCATTTTAGATGGGTGACTTCTTTTTTATTCATAATTTTGATTAGATTCATGAAATTGGGAATGCCCATAAATAAACACAAACTCTATTTCCTCAGATGATAATACCTGTTTGCAACCTCATCCCCAGTAAGAGCAAAAATCCAGCAAGCTTTTCTTTCCATTTTATTGAACTTTTTTACACCCTTGTCCTGTTTTTCATGTCTTTGTTTTTATCTGGATCCAAACCTGCTTTAATTGCTTCACTTCTTTCCTCACCTGTGCCTCCTCCAGGCCTAGCTCAATCATCTCCACAGACTTGTGCAGCAGCGAGGATTTCTCATGCACCAGGCCAGCCTCCTCATCCTTGTTCAAGCACTTGATGGTCTCCATCAGACTGTGCAGCATGACGTTGTGGTCGGTCTTCAGTGCCTCTAGGCCCTGGATCACCATCTTGGTTTTGGAGATGATCTGCTCCTGCGTCAGTCTCTCGAGCTTCTCTTCACAGCAGAACACCATGGTGGACATGCTCTCACTGGGAAAGTTGAAAGGATATTGAGTGACATGTTCACAAATATTTCTTAGGAAGTTTAACATGATATGGCCAACAATACTACATTGTGATTATATTGGGATTGTGAAATGTCTTGCAATTTACTCATATTGTTGTATTAATGCAGAAATTTGTAGATGCATTTCTAGACAGTATTTCTAAAACTGTATGTCAAAAAATTATCTCGGATATCTGAGAAATCTGGGAAAAATATCAAACAACAAACTTAGCAAACAAGGAAATTCAACCAAAATGACCTAATACTTAGAAAAAAAAGTTGCTGTTTGTTTTAAACTTTGAACTAAGAGCTTACAGGAAAATATGTAGTTACAAAGTCCAAGTTAACAATTAATAAATAATGTTTAGCCAATAGACACTCTTACTCTGGGGACACTGGCTGTGTATGCCCACCACTGTTTTAAAAGTATAGTCCGTTTTATATTGAATTTTTCAACTGAAACTGGCCCAACCACTGTAGATTAACATTAAAAAATATGTGTAGCTGTGAAATCCATTATAAAATAATTTAGATAAAAGTAATCATGCTTCAACTGTCATTATAAAGACAATTTCATCAGCCTGTGTGTTTGCACTTTTTAATTTGCTTTCAGTTTCAGATCTAAAGACGTCCAAATCGTCCCATAAATCGTGAACAGATTATAAAGCTGGTGTGGATTTGGAAGTGAATGGCATGCTGGTGCGCTCAGTTACTGTGAAGTTTCAGACCTTTCAGACGTTGTTAGTCCTTTGGGTTTTACTAATGTCTGAAAACATGCAGATTGGTGAATTGGATATGTTCAATGCTTAGGATGATACTGCTTGACGTACCAGTTTTGGACCACAAGTCCACATGGACATTCTCACTGTGGTTGATGGGACTACGGTTGCTTCTATGGACTAGAGGCTGCAAATACCACATGCAGTTTTACACTCAGGTCTCCTTTGGTGAACAGTGGACTAGTTCAACAAAGATTTCATGTACAAACCATAATGAACGTTCTTTTACTTTCACTCTATCCGTTGTTACCCAGATGAGGACAGGTTCCCTTCTGAGTCTGGTTCCTCTCAAGGTTTCTTCCTCTAATCATCTTAGGGAGTTTTTCCTCACCACCGTCACTACCGGCTTGCTCATTAGGGATTAATTCACACACTTAAAATCTTTATCCTGTGTTTATATGTTTCTGTAGAGCTGCTTTGAGACAATGTCCATTGTTAAAAGCGCTATACAAATAAAATTGAATTGAATTGAATTTAAATTCGGCATCCCATCCGGTGTGACTTCTCCCCTCCTCGTGCCCAATGTTCCCAGGATAAGCTCTGGATCCATTATGACCCTGACCAGGATAGAACAGTTACTGTAGACGAGTGAATGACTGAAATGGAAGGGTATCTTGAGACGAGTTTAAAGTAGAGCCAAACTGTAGTTCAACATTAACCAAAAACTGTCATAATCTTTGTACTTAAATTATTAACCAAACAAAGAGTAATCTATCCAAACAGTCAACAATGATGGAACCATCTTAAGCTGGCCATTCTTTAACACTCACTCCCATGATACAATAAAGTTTGGGTTGTAATGATAACAAGCAAATAAATACACAGCCAGCATAACCTGTTCCTGTCTTCTTCAATGACCGTGGAGCGTGTGTGTACACACACACACATCCATTTTCCCTCTAAAACTCACCTGCAGTACTTTGGAAATGTGAAAATGTGTAAATATTTGTATTAGCATAAAAATATTCAACAACTAAGACATAAACTGTTTCACAGACATTTGAGGAACAGAAATGGAATAATGAGACCCTGAACAAAGAGGAGTCAATATTAAAAGTAACAGTCAGTATCTGGTGTGACCTCCAGCTGCTTTAAGTACTTCAGTGCATCTCATTCTCATGGACTCCACCAGATTTGTCAGTTCTTGCTGTGAGATCCACTCTTCCACCACGGAATCCGCAAATTCTTGATCACATCAGGGGGGACATGGTTACATGTCATTTTCCACTGTAAGGACAATCAGCTGTCCTTCCTGTCTCCCTCCAGCACTGTTTTAGGTGTCTTACATTACAGGCAGTTTATTGCTCTGGACACATCTGTAGTCCTCATGCCTCCCTGAAGCAGGACTATGGCATGTTCACACAGGTGAGCAGGGACCTTAGACATCTTTCTTCTGATGTTTTTCTGAGTCAGTAGAAAGGTCTCTTTAGTGTCCTAAGTTATTGTAACTGTGACCTTAATTGCCGACCACCTGTAAACTGTTCGTTTCTTAAGGACTGTTCCACAGGTACATGTGCAGTAATTGTTTATGGCTCATTGACCAAGCATGAAAAACATTGTTTAAACCCTTTCCAATAAAGATCTATAAAGTTTATTTGTATTTTACAAAATGTTTCCTGAAAAGGGGACGTTTCTTAATTTTTCCTGAGTATATTTGCCAAAATTCTTCCTCACATTATGGCACCTTTAATAAAACATCTGCTTAGGGGAGAAACTCTGTGGCTGCACCAACCGTCTTTACTCACCTGTTAATTAATAATATGTATAATCTTTCCCTCTTGTGCTACCATTCTAGCCTAGACAGTGTGTGTATTGTATGTAGATGTATTGAGGTATGGTTTTTGAGAGAACATCAAAATCCGTATTAAAATTCGTTCCTAAATTTGATTCAAGAACAGCATAGAGTCTGCAGCATTTGCACCCATGCAACCCCAGCATAAAACAGAGCGCCACTATTCCTCCTTTGTTGTAACCAAACACACACACACACACACACACACACACCTGAAGCACAGTGACTATACAGGAAAAAAACAAGAGAATCAACATTTTAATGAATTTTAAAATGACCTAAACGCCCTCTTGTAGTGAGAAGAACAAATTTTCCCTAATCAAATTTATGTACTGAATAATTTAATTTAATTCAACAATTACTAAACAAACAAAGACTAATGTATGAAATAAACAAATGGACTGAGCAAGTCATGGTGGCACATGCCAGCTCTTTCAAAACTCACCAGTGTTGCATTACCAGGCCAGTGTTATGAAGGTGCAATTAATAATCCAGCTCGCAGTAATGTGTAAATTTATACAGAGTCTATAGGAGGTTGTGTTGCAAATTACATATACAGTTGGGTCCATAAGTATTTGTACAGCAACACAGTTTGGTTTCCCATTTTTGCCTCTGTACACCACCACAATAGATTTGAAATGAAATAATCACCATGTGACTGAAGTGTATACTTTCGGCTTTACTTCAAGGGGTTTATTTATTTTTTTACATAGTCCATCCATTTTCACAGGCTCAAAAGGAATTGAGGGAGGGTGGGGGGAGGGGCTTATGGGGTAATCATTTATTGTTTTATGTATTCATTGTCATACAATTGCTGTTGCGTAAAATAAATGTATTGCATAACAACAAAATTGTTAACAAAAAGAGATCATTTAAATGACCAATGATTACATCTCTTATAGAATTGTTTTATTTATGAGACAAAATGCTTTATGAAATATAGGTAGAAACAGATATGTTAATATCTTCTTGAAAAGCTGTCCGCCATTTTTGTTAATAATTAAAATGAGCTGAATCTAGAAACAGAAGCTTTTTCTTAGAAATAAACTAAATTTGTCATGTGACACACATCACAATGAAAAAAACTGAAAGCTGAGTGTAACTTATCCAGAACGGCTGAATAGCTGAGTTTTCACCTTTGTAATTTAAACCAGAGGAAATGCTTGAATCTACACCTGTGTTCTTGAGTAATGGGAAATGATGACATTTTATTATTAGAAAGATATGTACAAGCAGTAACGCCAGGCTGTTACATGTATCTGTGTCCTTTTCTTTTTATTGGTTACATTAAATGTCAGCTGTTTTAATTTACAATATACATATCTTCTTAGTTTCTGCATTTGTGACATTGCATTAGTACTGAGGTCAGAATTTGGGTTTTGTGACAAGTACCACGCCATCAAGAACACTGAGTACCATCCACAAGTGAGAAATAGCAAAAATCTGGACAGTCTGGGAACTGGTCAGGATCTGTAGTTCATGGTCAGGCTAACCTTGTTCTTCCTAACTACAAACCATCCCACACACTGAGCTATCACAAGGACGATCCTGAATGACCATACTGTACATTACATAATTGAGATTAGATGTCTATCACAAATGTAAAAGCATATATGCATTCAAACAATTTTACCATTTAAATACGCTTCATTTGTAATTCAGTAAGGAATAAAGCATGACAGCTGCTGACTAGCACATAGTTCATCCCTTTCCAAAAACATGACATGCTGAAGCTTTTTATTCCTTTTATACCACAACAAACAGTAATCAGACATCATCACTTTAATTTTATCATGTTAATGAGAAACTACAAAGATCTCCATCCTAAAGACTTTCTAATTTTGGACATTTTAAAGGAACAGCTTTACCTCTGACGGTTAGAAACCGCTAACACTGAAGATGCTAAATAAACAGCTCCTCACTGATATCTTCACCTTATCAACAATTATACACGCTTGTATCTGTTTATGCGGAACATCCAGCATTGTAAGTTGTTTAGAGCATGCTCAAATGAGTATGTTAAGATATAAACCTGTGATTTGTCTTGAGTCTGTTATACAGTCTGTTATATAAAATTAATCAACACAACAGAATTGAGGAATCAACAGTGCTGTGGTGTAAATGTGTGTAATAAGCAGGAATAATTAAAAAAAAGAGAGCATATTTTATAAAAGCAGTTGCAGTTATATCATGTGCTGGAGTACACTCATACAACGAGTATCATGTACAAACAGTTGCAGTTATATCATGTGCTGTAATACACACATATAATAAGTATTATGTACAAGCCAGTCTTTGTCTTTACCTCAGATGATACCTTGGTCATTATAATCCCATATCTGCCTATTGGCTTTTCCTTACTAACCGCAGGTCATAGTCCACCGTGTTATTACCTTCCAGAAAGCCCAATCCTGCTTCGTCATCACATAAGCACAGACATGTCAAGCTCCATGAAAAAGCACTCTGAAAATTACCCATGCAATACACAGCAAATTATTCTCTCTGCCACACACATAAAGAAATAGTGGTGTCAAAATATAAAATACTTATTAGTGTGTGTGTGTTGTGTGTGTGTGTGTGTGTGTGTGTGTGTGTGTGTGTGTGTGTGTGTGTGTGCGTGTGCGTGTGCGCGACTTATATTAAATGCTCTGATTCATTAAAACCACCAGAAACCATCATCTGAAACATCTTACATTGTTCAGGAATCCCACAATATTAAAAAAAAAACAACAAAAAAAACCTGCTTAGTAAATTGGATCAAGGGCTCATTAGCATATTTCAGCCTTGTGATATACATATCAGTATCTCAACGCTCACATTTGTAACAATGGCTAACAAAAGATACACACTGTATCTGTACTGTAGCCCATTACATAATACTGGAAGGTATTTATTATGTACTACATTTAAAAACTAACACATAGAACATACTTGTAAGCGGGTTCATACAAGAAAGGCTTGCCAAATTTAGACCCATTTTCTGCTTAAGGGCAATTAATAACATAAAAAATGTGTGTGATATAAACGACAGTGCAGGATTGAGCTCAGTGCTTTAATTAATGCTTTAGCTTAACCAGCACTGTTTGCTGCACTCACACAGAGACTAAAGCCACACCACACACACCATAATTGACAGCCATGTTGACTCATGTTGGTCATTGACCACTTTAACTAGCGCTGTTTCAGTATTGTGATGAGGTCTAAATCCCGACAGAAATATTTCATGTATCTGTTATATAAGCCCTTCTCCTTCCATTCTGCAGTGCATGATGGTTTTTACATGTTATTATAAAAAGTGTCCATTTTTCGTTTAGTTCAGTCAATCATATTGGCCTTCTCAGTGTGAACACAATACAACTAAATTAGCATACATGTGGATGAGATCTGAGATGCAGTGTGGGTAAATGTGAACCTGAAGAAAACATTCCTTATGGTTTCCATCTGGTTTTCTACTAGAAAATGTACAACATATTCTATGTACACTTTTCTGAATAAAATTAGAATTAATCAAAGAAAAGAATGAATCAAAAGTGAAGCTATTTTAATTTAGTGTTAGAAAGACTTTTGAGTAGATTTAGATTTTGAATATGGTTCTTAGAGACTGTGAGCACAAAATAACATACCGGTTTTAACACGTCACAGATCAGCAGCTCAGGTCCAATAACAGTGTGTGTGTGTGTGTGTGTGTGTGTGTGTGTGTGTGTGTGTGTTGTTTGTATGTGTGTGTGATGACCCAGTTAACGACAGTCCTCCCGTGTACCGACATCCAGAAAATCCACAGCAGCAGCTCCAGCAGGCTCAGTAGTCTGAGATCTGACCCACTGTAGTGAATAACAGGAGGAGGGAATTGTGTTTACACAAAGGAAACGCCCTGCTGTTCACTTCCACAATAAAGTTCAGCGCAGTCAAAGCTCAAAACCGGAACAATTCTAATCTCAGGGCCGTGTTCAAGTCAGGTCCTCAAAACGAAAACTATCTTAAGTTCCCAGATACCTTACATTTCTGCTCCATTAACGGTTTGTGCACAGTGTTTGTGTATATACCCCTTATAATGTTTTAGCTTATTTTTTTTCTTTCCCTTTTCTATCACGGTATTTCTACACCTGGACAATTCATCTACTTTTCAATGATATTTAGAAAATGTCCAAATGCACATGACATGCAATTTTGACAAATAAATAAATAAATAAATAAATAAATCTGGAAATATAAAAAATAATGATGTAATAATTTATACATGAAATATTTATTTATGTACAGAAAGCTATTTTATTATAAGCTTCAACTGTACTTGCTAAGTCCTATATCCATACATGTAAAGTATAAAAATATATTTGATCTGAGGATATGTTTAATCTATAGATTGTTATTATACACTATACAGTTTTTTATTTATTTATATTAATGCTATGAGGACATTCATACTACAGGCTATTTGTCCTTGAGTTCTTGGCTCAAAGTACTCAAGCACGAACATTTAAAAGCCATCTCTGCAGAAAAGTCCTGCTCAGGTTCCAGCTGCTAAAACACTGGCCACGCTGTTCAAACTGCTAGACCATTTTTGCCAAAAGTTACTTTCCACCTTCCTTATTAATTGTTTAAATTAATCAAAATGTTTATGAATTTCTAATATAAACCTAAAACAAACTTGTCTATTATGTTGCATTTCGAAACAGAGACCTTTCTACAAGCACATACCAGCTGGAAAAGGGTATGAACACACAATGTGCGCATCTGCTGAGCCAACAGTTCTTAGATCTTGGAGATAAAGGGGATGATGGATTATGATCTATATTTTCCAAATTCACATGGCTCACGGTTAGAGTTCTCATTCAATGGTCCCTAAAGTTCCACAATGTAATGTAACCTAAGCGTTCTTTCTTTAATGGCCTTTTCTTCATGTTTGAGAGGTTTAGAAGCGTAATTTAGTCACATTTTCAGTTGGATCTGTTCTCATGTTAGGTTTAAGTAGATTAACATGCTATCTGTCATCTCAGGCACTTAAAAAAAGAGGGTATCTATTTAACTTGTTAGCTTGTTGTCAGCAAGCCATTGAAATAATGCCATTGTAGGTTTAGCTTTAGATAGGTGTAGCTAAACAAACTAATTAAACAAAAAACAAACAGCTAAAGAAAGAAAGAAAGAAAGAAGGCTATTAAGGATATTTAAAAATAAATAAATAAAATAAAATCAGAATGAACAGTAGCAGATTCATGGCTATAATAATAATAAGATGTAGAATATGGTTATATTTGTTACTCTAACTTAAACTAAATTGTATTAGTTAGAAGTAACAGATCCCTATACTATAATGGCACCGAGGTGACAAACACTATTGTAGTAAATATTATCTGCTGAAAGTGCTTCAGAGTTTTGAAACTCATACCACCATACAAAATATTATATCAAATTAGTATAGAAGCACAAGCTACTATTTGACATAAATTATTCAGATACCTTTGATTACATGTACTGGAGCTAGACACCCAGTCTCTCCTGGAATATTTACCAATGATTTAGAGAAAATTAATCGAATGTGTATATCAATATTTATACAAAACCCTTCTAGAAAAACTCTCCTAGATGTATTCAGGTAATAAGCATTATCTTACACTACTGCCATGTGTTTGGAAAATGGAGAAATCACAGGCTGCCAGTAAACTACACGATCACCAACCTGCTGTTGAGTTACAAATAATTCAACTTGACTTATTTATATTCAAATTTAAAGTGATTTAAAGTACAGTGGAGAGACTACTTGAGACGTTTGGGGGCAAATTTTAAACTTCAAATGTTTAAATATGAATCAATAAATTGAAGATGCTGCAGATGTGCAGTAAAAAACAAATTTGCTCTCCACCACCGTCATCAAAACACCAAAGGAGGGAATATCACTTGGAAAGATGGCGTTCATCTCCCCAGTACAGTTCCAGAGACTTACACAATCGCCGCCATGGCACATTGAAGCTGTTTATGTAATGGCCTGACGCCTTACTAATACACTTGTATCTTTACTCCCCAAAACTTGCACAGGTTTAATGATTTCCATGTAGCTTTAATAAAGGATCACTTCACTGACGTGAAAAATTCTTACTGCAATTGTATTAAGTACACAGGTTATAGCTTTAGCGTTTATTTCATCAATTTACACAATGTTATGTATTTATCAAATACAGAAAAAAAGCTAAACAAAAGTATTTGTCTGTGCACTCATAAAACAGAACACACTGGTTCATTTTTTTTCTTCCTGTATTCAGTTACATGTGAAATGCTTCAAATCCTTAACTGAACACAAAATGTCCTATAAAAGAGGTCAACTCCTTTAAAAGGGTAATACAAAACAACATGTTAATAACAACAACAGTTCAAAATAATGCAGGCAAGGTTAAAATTGTTTTTGTATTCACAACCGTTTTTAAGACAACTGAACAGAGTAAAAACAATACAAAACAAAAATACATACGTCCACATATTGAACCGGAACATAAGGAGCGAAGCTTGCCTCAGTGGTTTACCTCAAAGGAATACTGTCATATAACTTAAAATGACATTTGTGCAAAAATATGTCTGCAGATCTTTATCTCGACAAACAGACTGGCCGCATATTAGTGTTTATTTATTTTTATTTTTTTTACCAATCTCTCTTGGCTGTAAAGGAGGGCAAGCTTGCGTCATTGTAGTGCTTCATAACAGAACTTCGAAAATTCAGCCTGGTAACTGCCTACAAAACGAAGCCAAGCTCTCCAATGAAATGCACTGTAGATCCATGACAAAATATGAACATTTTTGTACAAGTGACAATGAGACTACACACAACCCCTCTATATGTAACAGTGTACCAGTCTCAACTTGGTTTATATAGAAAAAAAGAGATAATATAGAATAACACTGCAATGTTTACAGAAATGCCCTCAGCCTCAAATCATGCTGAAGACCTTCTCCTGGTTCTCCTTTCCCTTCAAACACATATACACACAGCGCTACAACTGAACCCTTTTAAAACTTGTTGCCAATCTCCAAATGATTCACTTTCTGTTCATGTTCATTATCTTCAACCACACACACACACACACACACACATATTTATATATATATATACACACACAGATGTGTAAAGGGATTATTGAGAGAATGGATATACAAAAACACAGCTCTACTGTAAAAAGATAGAGCACCTTGCTCTCAACTTGTAGTCTTTTAGCACAAGCCCTTTAATGGCAGTCAACAGCTGACGCAACTGACCCTGTGTACATTATATCACTCTAGCAAGTACACTCAATAAAGCCCTAGTGCACTTCCCTAGTTAACTAGTTAAATCGTACAAACCAAGCCTAATATGGCGTGTCCAAATATTTTTGCAGTCATAAATCGGAGACGTCTCTAGAGTCTTGCCTACACATCAATAACACACTTACTTAAAGGGCACATTTTTATCATGCAATGTGTATGGAAGGTGCAGCAGTTTTTGGTCTGAGCGCAGATCTACATTGAAACGTTCCCCAAACTGAGGCATCTATATCGCAGTCACGGGCCAAATTCGAATCTCCCTTTAAATTTGCACCAAACTGAGTTTCCCTCCTTTTAGTTTAAAGCTCTGACAGGGCGAGAGCAGCATCTAATTCATAGCTTTCCTTTGTTTTGATTTCAGATCACTGTGCTTTAGAGTTAAACCAGGCAAACTGCATGCAAAGCACTACTTTAATCAAACAGACCAGCGTTTTTTTCAATCTAATCTTTATCTACTGTACAGTATACAGTAGTGTATATGTGCTATTACTCTAGACAATAATTTGGACACATTTCCCTGTACTGAGAAAAAAAAACTAAAATCGTTGACTTGGAACTCACTTATACTCCTAGTAATAATAATGGAATAATAATAATAGACAGTATAAAGGCAGTAAATTCAGTTCGAAATCAGATTTCAAAGAGAGGTCTGCATTTTTTCTGAGGGAAGAAGTTGTTGCTGTGCATTACCCTGTGTTGACAGGCAACCGTTCATTTTCTATGTATGGGCCACAATTTCATTGCGCATTAATAGCATGATGTGGTAAAGTGGGGAAAAAAGAAGCCTCAAATGATTCAAGTGGTGCGTGTGGTCTGACATTTTTTAGTTCCCCACTTACAACTTTAATTCCTACTTGTATTAGTTCCCATTTATTGTTTGACACGGAAGAATGGGAGATAAACATGATTTAAATCTTCTCCTATTATAGACAACCTGTGATTAAGCATGTATAGAGCCATGAAGGGAAATAAAGCTTGGAAGGAAGTAGCAGACACCTTAGAATGCTTTGCTAATCTGCCATCGAGCTTGTACACAGTTTAATAAATCAAATGGAAATTAATAAACAATTCTCACACTGGTCAGTGTGTTATTTAAGTTGAAGCTACATAGGGCTACTACTGTTTCTCATTGGAACGAAAACAGCTGGACATTGCCCTTTAATCCTCAACACTTTCTAGTGTAAATGTAGGTTTAAGTTGTGTGGGCCTAATGGTGCATGGGCACCATAAAACCTTTGGGAATGTGTGAGTAACTTGAATATTTACTGTATTGTTCCAGTATTAAACAATCAGTTACACTGTGGTTGATAAAAGACATTCTCTCATGTCTAGAATGTAAAAGTGTGTAGTTTTGAATTTGCGTAACATAGTCACATCTTGTACGTTTTTAATCGCTGGAATTCAACACCCCCCTTAGATTTACATTATAGGTGAGTTTCAAGTCAATTAGTTTGAAGTCATTTTCTCAGTACAGGATTATGTTTTGAAGGTCTTGTGTGTCGTAATCACATACAGATTCACATACAGAATACACATACGCTACAGATCGGGTTGTAAAACGCTGGAGTATTCCTGGAGTAATGGGTGCGAGTCCCTTCTCTCGACATATCTTAACCTACAATCTTGATAAGAAGAGCCGTTAAAAAGATGAGCTCTTTAAATTTCACAGCAAGGTCTGAATCAAAACTCAAACCTGAGGCCCCCCCATCTGCCCCAACAACTACCCCCCACCTTTCAGTACAATCACCCTCACTTCTGCACCACCACCGTCACACACACCACCTTGTACACAGAACAAATACGACCACAGGATTTCATTGAAATAATAAAAATGCTAACCAAACAAAGTGCAAAACCAAGCTGCCATTATGTGGTGGCTACAAAATTCTAACCACAATATGTATACAAAAATGGCAGCATATATATATATATATATATATATATATATATATATATATATATATATATATATATATATAAAACATACAACCCTTCCTTTCGCTGGTGCAACAGCCAAGAACAGAACATTAATAACAGCAACATCCATGTAGTTTGGGACACAGGCTTCAGAGCGTTTCCACAGGAAAATCCACATTTCAGGGTTAATTTTTCTTTTCAGTCTCCCTTTTTCCTCAGCCAGTCTCTCCCTTGCTTCATGAGGCGTGCGCTGGAGAAAGTTCCAGAGCATCACAGGCTTGTTACAGGGACTTGGTGTAGCCAAAGATTCCCACGGGGAAGTGCTTTACATGGGTGGGCCACTGAGCGGCCAGCTGGAAAAACTTCACATCATGCCACTCCACACCATCAATGGAGACTGGTCAAGAAATAAAAGAGAGAAATGACAAATATAGCAACCAAGTGAACTACAGCTGTGACTCGTATGACGAAAAGGAACCTCAATAAACTGTGGAATGAAAATGAATTTAAAGCAAAATTTCAGTGAAATTTACGTGAGAAAAAAAACTTCAAGAGAATATTGAATATGTGAAATATTGTAGAGGTATAAGCAAAAAACAATTTGAATTGTTGGTCCAATGATACAACCAATTGTTTACAAGGAAAGGTTTTTCAAAAGGGAAAATGGTTAGAAACCGATACATCTGTCAAAACACAGCTTGTCATTTTACCAAGAAACTGAAAAGTCCTCTGTCTTAAAGACTTTCCTGTGAGGTGGAAAACTGAAATTCCTCTCAACCGAATCATATTGCTGCTAAACCAAATCATATCAGAGATCAGTAGTGAATTAAAGTGCATCAAATCCTTACTCGTTTATGTATCGTATCGTATGCATCTTATCAAAATTAATGTCAGAAACAGGCAGTCTTCATCATTTTTTGATTACAAAACAACAACAACAACAACAACAACAATCCTGCAAAATCCTGCATGGACTGAAGATGAAGGTTCACACACCTACAATACTGAAAATGGTGTAATACTACAATATAACCAGCAGATGGAAGACGTTTCCTAAAAGGATTGAATATATACAGTATCTCACAAAAGTGAGTACACCCATAACATTTTTGTAAATATTTGATTATATCTTTTGATGTGACAACACTGACGAAATGACACTAGTAGTGAGTGTCATTTACACTCACTTCTGTACACTCACAATTAGTGAGTGTACAGGTTGTGTAACGGTGTAAGTTTGCTGTCCCCTCAAAATAACTCAATACACAGCCATTAATGTCTAAACCGCTGACAACAAAAGTGAGTACACCCCTAAGTGAAAATGTCCAAATTGGGCCCAAAGTGTCAATATTTTGTGTGGCCACCATTATTTTCCAGCACTGCCTTAACCCTCTTGGGCAGGGAGTTCACCAGAGCTGCACGGGTTACCACTGGAGTCCTCTTCTACTCCTCCATGACGATATCACGGATGTTAGAGACCTTGTGCTCCTCCACCTTCCATTTGAGGATGCCCCACAGATGCTCAATAAGGTTTAGGTCTGGAGACATGCTTGGCCAGTCCATCACCTTCACCCTCAGTTTCTTTATCAAGGCAGTGGTTGTCTTGGAGGTGTGTTTGGGGTTGACATCATGCTGGAATACTGCCTTGCAGCCCAGTCTCAGAAGGGAGGGTATCATGCTCTGCTTCAGTAAGTCACAGCACATGTTGGCATTCATGGTTCCCTCAATCTTTTCGTATGTCTTTTTCCCAAAGACAACCTCTGGATATGATGCTGAGCACGTGCATTCAACTTCATTTGTTGACCACGGCGACGCCTGTTCTGAGTGGAACCTATAGTGTTAAACCGCTGTATGGTCTTGGCCACCGTGCTGCAGCTCAGTGACAGGGTCTTGGCAATCTTCTCATAGCCTAAGCCATCTTTATGTAGAGCAACATTTCTTTTTTTCAGATCCTCAGAGAGTTCTTTGCCATGTTGAACTTCCAGCGACCAGTATAAGAGAATGTGAGAGCGATGACACCAAATTTAACACACCTGCTCCCCATTCACACCTGAGACCTTGTAACACTAACAAGTCACATGACACCAGGGAGGGAAAATGGCTAATTGTTCCCAATTTGTACTCACTTTCGTTGCCATGGTTTAGACATTAATGGCTGTGTGTTGAGTTATTTTGAGTGAACAGCAAATTTACACTGTTACACAAGCTGTACACTCACTACTTTACATTGTAGCAAAGTGTCATTTCTTCAGTGTTACATGAAAAGCCACATGAAAAGATAAGATCAAATATTTACAAAGATGTGTGGGGTGTACTCACTTTTGTGAGATACTGTATATATATATATATATATATATATATATATATATATATATATATATATATATATAGCCTTTACACATACATTACACACATGGCAGTAGCCTTGAATGTATCAGATGATGAATCTCCCTATAGTCCCTAATTCATTTCCAAGATAATGGTAAAAAATAGGAAAGGATATCTCTTCATGCACTAACTACATCAACCATAAAATGACGGTATAACTATACGGTATAACAAGTAACATTATCTGAACGTGCACATTCAGCAGCTGTGTAATGTTCACAGGATTTCATAATGTTTCTGTAACTATTACAGTGTTATTATAATTTGATAAATGGCCGAATGTCATTCACTGCTGGTATAAGCAGATCTAAGATCCGTGCTGACTTCAGATTTATTGACAGTGCTCACTGCCAAAAATAAAAATAAATAAATATTTTTAAAAAAACAACAACAACCAAGAATTGCGCCACTATGATCAGTGTTTACATCTTGTGGTCTTGCTACACCACTCTGTTCACACAATGCGAGTGCCAACTTGCATGATTTCATGCTTTAGTGTAAGAAAAGGGTAATAATGAGTAAGTCAAAAGAAAACATCACACAAATAAGTCACCAGAAAAGCGACTCAGTCCGAATCAGACAGTTTCAAGAATCAGCATTAGTTCATTTCATTAGCAGAAGCAGCTAGTGTGATGCTCAGCAGTGACATGAAGTCAGCTAGATTTTATCACACAGGGGTGTTCAACTAAAACCCAAAAAAGTAAAAGCCCAGTTGCTGATAAACACATACTTCTATGTCCAATATTATGTTTTCATAATTGACTTCTTTTTACACAAGGCATGTCCTCAGTTCACTAATGAAACCAGAGAGGGTAAATAAAATTAAAAAGCTACGAAATCTAGGAAACGTCTCCCCTTTCTAAGATAAGGTGTTTAGCCCTGTAGCAAGTCTCTGGGTGGACACCTTCAGTTTAATAATTTACATAAATGCATGTCACTGCATGAGTCTCAAAAGACTAGAGGATCTGCTACAGAAGCTGAGCTGGTTCATGTTTAGAAAATTTGAGCGATTGAACTCTGGCCAGTTTAAAAAAATTTTTTGAATGCATTTATCAGCTCTGATTCAGTATTTTTTCTAGTCATCGTTTTGGTTTGCTGAAATTTTGTTGGATCCACATCCGGACTGCAGTTCACCGGTTCACAATCTCTGACATATCAGATATCATGTCAAATGAACCTGGCTTCAGATTCAGTAAAACTAAAGACTTTGTGTAATATTGCTGTCCCTCTGAGAAACAGATCATGCACTCGCATCCACACTTCGTGTAGTATTTTTGAAAATTGAAATTGCCCATTTCCACCATGGAAATGTTATGAATCAACATAGAAGAGGATGTGTGTCTATATTCTCTCAAGGATTGCAGCTGAAGTTAGTTGCATCTTGTGGTCAGAAAATCTCCAGAACTCCAATCCGACGTCATCGGAAAGATTGTTCGGAAAGGTTTCAAAAAGAGTTTCGTGAAGGGTTTGCCAGACACTACTGGAACTTCAAATGGGATCGGGTTCTATGTTCAGATGAAACCAAAATAGAGTTTTTGGCAATAAACACCAGAGGTGGTTTTGGCACACACATTAGAGGTAGCCTTATGGAAAAGTCCCTCATGCCCACGGTTAAATATGGTGATGGCTCTTTAATGTTTTGGATCTGTTTTTCTGCCAGAAGACCTGGACATTTTGTTAGGACACATGACATCACGGACTCTATCAAATATCAACATTAATTAAATGATATTAAATGAAAACATGACTGCCTCTGCCAGAAAGCTTCAAATGGGCCGTGTTGGATCTTCCAGAAGGTCAATGATCCAAAACATACATCAAAATCAACACAAAAATGGATTACTGAGCACAAAATAAAAGTCCTGCCATGGTCATCCCAGTCCCCTGACTTGAACCCATAGAAAACCTGCAGGGTTAACTGAAGAGGAGAGTCCACCAGCATGGACCTTGAAATTTGAAATATCTGGAGAGATTCTGTATGGAGGAATGGTCTGAGACCCTTCACCATGTATTCTCCAACCTCATCAGGCATTATAGGAGAAGACTCAGAGCTGTTATCTTGGCAAAGGGAGGTAGCACAAAGTACTGACTAAAAGGGTGCCAATAATCGTTGCACACCTATATTAAACAAAGACACTTTTTAAATAAACCTGTGTTGTGTTTGCAGTTGTTTGAGATCCATTAGAGTAGAGTATTTTTGTGAATGTTTTAAAAACAAAATCAAAAGGTTTAACAATAAAGGCATTTTTGCACAGCTTTCTTTGCTCATATTTACCAAGGGTGCCAATATGAGTGGAGGACACTGTACAACTATATAGTCATTTTGCTGTAACTAATGTTGAAAGTGGAGATATATAAACGGGATCGTCCATGTCACCAATATACTGGTATGGCTTTATTTCACAATCAGAAAATATGAACTATGAAATATGATGTTGTTTTTTAAAAAGCGTGACATGTTGTCTCAAACAGTCTAAAATAATATTATATTACATTAATATTAATAGGAAAATAGTTTTATTGCAGTTGTAATTTTAAATAAACTAGAACATGCTCTTTCCCACTGTATGGCCTGAAAATGCTCACTCACTTTAATTGAGTGTTAGTAAATATAAACATAAAACATTACAGTATGAATAAATAAATGAGTTATCACAATAAACAACGAAACAGGCACGTAAACTATTAATGTGCAGCTTATAATTTAACGCACTGGAGTCAATTAAAAACCCAAGCCAACTTTTATGCAGCTCATTAATATCATGTTTACTTGTTAAAAATAACGATCGACTTTCACCTGCTTAATTAAAAAAACAAAAATCAAGTGAAAAGCAAAGAAAACTCTGATGAAACAATGACACTGCTACAACTGTTAGAAAACCATTATATTGGCTTGTATGCTTATCATCATGCCCTGAATTTTTCATAATGCCCCCCCAAGTGTGAACTAATCAAATCTTGTTTTGCATTATTCATGTCGATATGGTGTGTGTGTGTGAGTGTGTGTGTATGCGACTGTGAGCCATTCTTTACCTCTCAGCATGGTGTGTTGGTGTTTGGCCGTGCAGATCAGCCTACTAATACCATCGATCACCTGGCTCTTGGAGTCCACGTCCTTTTCCTTCGGCTTCTTGCTGAGGAAAATCACTACAAATAGAGAGGGAAACAAAATGCTCACTGTGGCCTGCTGTGTCAGCTCCAATAAATCACACGGAGAAATCACAAACACAATAATGCACCATCTGCACTCTTGTGGACCATGCATGCAAAAGCGAGCAGGTGATAGATATAGATATATATATATATATATATATATATATATATATATATATATATATATATATATATATATATATATAGCTGTGGGCACAATATAAAAAATGAAATGCAAAATAATACGATGCGCTGGATCAAGTGCTATTTTATACAGCACTGGCTAAAGAAGATTGAAGCCATATCGTTGAATTAAACCAAACCTCCAGTGATAAATATGATAATTGCAACTAGGACTATTCACCCAGCAATATATTAGCAATAGACTAGACTAGACTATATTTGTTTTTTTTCCCCAATGCTTACCATCTTTACCATATAACATCACATTAGCCATTCCACTTTTCACTTTTCAATTATCTCTTACATTTATGTTGCACTGTATTATATTTGACAGCAAAGAAAAATAAACAGTATATGTGTCTTCATTCCACACTTTCTATCGCTGATTTTTTTTTTGGGACTGTTTGTGTTTAAAGGTGGTGGTCTAGATGCTATAAAAAAACAAACATACATCACAGACACTACTACTCAAGAATAGCTGGCAACCTTGCAGGTGTGAACTACATGCAGTTCAGGTGCATAATCTGAACAGCTCACAGAGGAAATCGACTTAAGCACATGTATATCTCCTCTGGATACTGAATAATGTAACTACTAAAACTCATAAATAATGAAATAGCTTTTGTACTTTGTATTTTTTATCGCTAAATCTAAATTTGGCCCGAGATTTAAAAAGTTCATCTGTTTTTTGACGAATCCCGCCTCCTGCACTATGATTGGCTAACAGTTCATACTCTCAATCAGTCAGCCAACTAGATCTCCAAGAAATTGTTCAAATCACCATAGCAACTAATTTAAAAATTCTGGTGGGGAACACGACCTCACACATCCAGGGTTGGGGGTTCGATTCCCACCACATCCCTGTGTGTGTGGAGTTTGCATGTTCTCCCCGTGCTGCGGGAGTTTCCTCCAGGTACTCTAGTTTCCTCCCCCAAACCAAGGACATGCATGGTAGGCTGATTGGCATGTCCAACGTGTTCGTAGTGTCTGAATGTGTGTGTGTGATTGTGCCCTGTGATGGATTGGCCCTGCCCTGCCTTGTGCCCGATGCTCCCTGGGATCGGCTCCAGGTTCCCTGCGACCCTGTAGGATAAGCAGTATAGAAAATGAATGGATGGATGGATGGATGGTGGGGAACACGGGTTCATGTTGCTGTTTATCCCAGTGTAATTCATGGCATTATGGTAACCATGACAAAACTCAGTTTAGAACACCATTTTCATAGTTCTTCGTGCAGCTTGGATTTCCACAGGCTTTATGAGTGCACTGTAACTCATTCAGCTCTTTATACCCAATACACAAACACTAATGTGTGCCTTACATTTAATTGTGTGTGTGTATGTGTGTGTGTGTGTGTGTGTGTGTGTGTCACCTTTCTTATTTTTCTCTTTCATGACGACGGTCATGGCCATGCCATGAGGTGGAGTGAGCTCTCCTCCACCAGGGATGCGTGAGACCTGCATGGACCGGAAATTGCTCTTCAGCGTGTTCTTCATCCCCACGTCTCTTTTCTCTCCGTCCTTCTTCTTCTCTGCACCCTGACACGTCCAGTAATCCACCTGCAGTCCCATCACCTCTCCACCTGTGCCTGGAGAACTACACACGCACACACACAAGCTTTGTTACTTAAGTTGTTTATATGCCTTATTTACAGTACATATCATTTTGAAAATGGATTTTTTATCTACTAAGTTACTGTCATTTAAGATTATATACAAGATCTGAAATTGTAATCCACAAAGAATCTGCAATATCTGCATAATATTATCATGCATGTTTTTCAGATACATCAATCTGAAAAGTAATCATTTTGGAGTTCTGAGTTCCGCTGAACACAGTTTAGTACTACAGTACTGGTCCTGTTCAATTCGACCTCATGTATTGCCAGCATTCTGTGTAATGTAGACAACTTTAAATGATCTCCCTAACTGTCTAAATTGATATCTCTGTGTGAGTGAGAGAAAGAGGAGGAGAGAAAGGAAAAGTGTAGGTAATGTACCCTGCTCCAGACAGACTAGCCGAGACAGAGGGAGAGGAGGGAGGAGTGCAGGTCATGTCTTTCCCGTATGGTGTCCCAGTCTGGGCTGGAGGTGAAGACAGTATGTTCAAACTGCCCATCACATTGGCATCATCAGAATCCACTACAGAGAATACACACACACACACACACACACACACACTAATTTACACTATCCATGGTGGTATGTACATGAAATAATAAACCAATGACAATATCTACTATAAACAGAGGGTTGCATAATTATTCAGCCCCATTCAACTGTTCAAAAAATTTATGTGATACAAATGGATTTAACTGGGATTATACTATGCGATGAATTTACATAAAATAGCCCATAAAGTGGGAGGAAAAATCTATATAATTTGCACTATTCTTTACTAATAAAAAAAGTTGCAAATCTTAAACTTTGAACATCCCTCTGGTTAAATCCATTATTAAACAATGTAAAGAACATTTAATGTAAAGAATATAGCACAGGGGGGCATTAGTCAGAGATGCAACCAAGAAGCCCCATAACCCCTCTAAAAAACAAACAACCAACACCATTTTGTTGGGGGGGGTGGTTTTTTTTTTTTTGGTGTTTTTTTTTTTTTTTTTTTTTTTTTTTTTTTTTTTTTTCAGTGAGTGCATTATTTGTTGTTTGTACATGCAGAGGCTCCTACCTGACGTGGACAGGTTGTGCTCAACAATGCCTACTTTCACCAGCTGTATAAAGACAAAGCAAAAACAATACAGCTTCTAATTCTCCAACAAACCTCTTTGAAACATAATCAATATGCAATGGTTCTGATAAACAAAAATCAATCAACTCGGCAGTCTTACCCCAATGAACGGCACAAACTTCTGGCACGAGTCCTCGTCAGGGCTGTGTGGTGAAACAGTGAGGAAATATTAGAACGATGCAGATCAAACACAGGTCTAACGTTACGGAGTCAGTGAGTGGCCGGGTGAATGTGCACTCGGATGTCCAGGTGTGAGGGAGCGGGTCATGTCAAGGCTGGCTGAGTGACAAAGGCATGGTGCCACCTCCTGGTGGCAGGGTGCTGTGAGGAAGCGTGGGGTCATGCCATGAAGTCATGAGTAGATGCTGGGATAGCTGCTTACAACCTCCACCAATCAGGTGCAGTGTAAGGCTTTGGACAGCAGTGTGTGGTCATTTTGCCAACCCTGTATTCCAATACTGTCTTTAAAATGTGCTAGGACACTAGCCAAGATAGCATCATGTTTTAATATTGTTTCATATTTGAAATCATAATTAGACATTGTTGCTGTAGAGCTAGCTTCCTGAATGTTAACAACTGAGTCGATGCTGCTAGACGTAGGCAAATACAATTACACAAGCCATCAATTGCCACCCATGTCCTTGTAAAAACTTACTGAGCATTACAAAGCGCTGACATGTTAAATAAACATCTACTTACAGAAAGCTTCATTAGGTTAATGATCATATATGTTTTTCTTTGTTTCATGTTATTTATTAATTTATTGTTAGGCTAAGGTTATGAAGATAGTCCTTCATACAAGTCCCTGAGAAAGTTATTACTACAGAAAATGAGAGCATTAATATACAAACAGTGATTTCAATTACCCCGTCCAGGGTGTATCCCGTCTTGTGCCCCATGCTCCCTGAGATAGGCTCCAGGTTCCCCACAACCCAGTAAGGATAAGCGGTATAGGAAATGGATGGATGGATGGACGGATGATTTCAATTACAGCGATCAGAGCTGCTGTTCTAAAAATTATTCAACATTCATAATCAAGAATTCAACAGTGCTGTGAGATAACTAATCTACTTACATGCTATTTGATTTCAAAATTAGTGAGGACACCTCCTCACTATAAACAATGTGCAGTCAGAATCAGATTTTTGCATTTATCAGAACATTTTCCTATATTTAAACACATCTCACTGTTTACTGCAAAGCGTACATACATTTCTGCTAAAAAAAAACAAAACACAAGAACAAAAAGTACGTCCTCCCAATTTGCAGCAATTAGCCACGTCTGATAATGATGATGATGGTGAGATAAAACAGTATAGGAACACAGGGTTAATGCGATTTAGTCTCCTATGACCACCTCTGAATGGCCTTTCACTAATTGAGTTCATGAAGCTGATGTCTGAACCCAGAATGAGGATGAAGCAAGTCTACTAAATGGACTTAAGTACAGTGGCGAAAAATGACTGCTTATTTTTTCTCTGTTGTGGTGTCTGTGTGTATTGATTAGGCAGTGAGTCTCAAGAGTCCAAGGATTTTGTGCTCAGTGTATCTTTGAGACATATCCCAGATACAGTGAGCATACTGGTGTTAACTGCCTTAACTAATGTGCTCACTAAGTGGGAATGTGTGTGTGTGTTCAGAGGACATGATGCTTCTGTGACATTCACTACTGCCACTCTCCATGATGAAGCATCTGTGTACTGGCAGAGGTCCAGGTTTGAAAAGGGAAAGTCACCCTTTCCCCTCCTCTTTTTTAATCTCTCCATAAATCAATGTTAGTCTCATTCTCTCTCACTTTTATATACATCCCCAATTCTGAAAAAATGTTGGGACTGTATAGAAAATGCTAATAAAAACAAAGAGGAGTGATTTGTAAATGTACTTTGACTTGTATTTAAATACAAAATGTATAAAAGAAAAGGTATTTGATGTTTTACAAAATCAACTGCATAGATTTTTGAAATTGATGCATGCAACATGTTCCAAAAAAGTTGGGACAGGGGCAATTTAGGACTAATAGCGATGTGACAAGTTGAAATAAGAATGTGATCTGAAACAGGTGAGGCAATCGTCTAATCATAGTACAGTATATAAGGAACCTCCAGAAAAGGTCTAGTCCTTCAAGAGCAAGGATGGGTCAAGGTTTGCCAATCTGCCAACAGATGCATCAGAGAATAATCCAACACTGACAACAACATTACCTAAAGACAAATCAGTAGGATTTTGGGCATTTCACCTTCTACAGTGCACAATATAATTAAAAGATTCAAGGAATCCGGTTAAATCTTGGTGAGTAAATGGCAAGGCCAAAAACCACTTCTGAATGCGCATGATCTCCAATCCCTCAGACGTCACTGTTTTAAAAACCGACATGAGTCTGTAATGGACATCCTGACACGGACTCGGGAATACTTTGGTAAACCTTTGTCAATTAACACCATTTGCCGCTGCATCCACAGATGCAAATTAAGGCTTTACTATGCAAAGCAGAAGCCACACATCAACACTGTCCAGAAGCAGTGCTGACTTCTCTGGACTCGGCCGCATCTGAGATGGACAGTAGCACAGTGGAATCATGTTTTGTGGTCTGACGAGTCGACATTTCAAATAGTTTTTGGACAAAACAGCTGTCGTGTTTTCCAGGCCAAAGAGGAAAAGGACCATCCAAGCTGTTATCAGCATCAGGTCCAAAAGTCAGCGTCTGTCATGGTATGGGGGTGTGTCAGTGCCCATGGCATGGGTAACTTGCACATCTGTGAGGGCAGCATTAATGCAGAAAGATATGTACACGTTTTGGAGCAACATATGTTGCCATCCAGAACAGGACAACGCCAAACCACATTCTACACGGATTACAAGAACATAGTGCTAGCATGGCCTGCCTGCAGTCCTGACCTTGAGAATGGGAGGCACATTATGAAGTTAAAAATAAGGCAATGAAGGCTCCGTACAGTTGCACAGCTGAAGAAATGTATAATGGATGAATGGGGGAAAATTCCGCTTGCTAAACTTAACCAAGTGGTGTTTCCACTCAGCGCCCAAACACTTAAGCGTTAAAATAAAAGGTGATGTTACACAGTGGTAAACAGTCGACTGTCCCAACTTTTTTGTAGAGTGTTGCAGTTATCACATTTTAAATGAGTGCATGTTTTCAAAAATTAATTCAATTTACAAAGTAAAACATCAAATAATGTGTTCATAATGTGTTTTCAATATAGTACAGGGTGAACGGAATTTTAAAATGACTCTTTTGGTTTGTTTCTTTTGTATTTTCCATACTGTCCCAACTTTTTTGGAATTGGGGTTATATATATGGGGTAATATCACTTTATTACCCCATTCTTTCTGTCCTCTGCTGTTTCACTTTCTAATATCCTCCTCTCTTTTTATTCTCTTTTATGTGAGCTGGTAATTGGTTGTGTGACCTTTCTACTCATGTGTTTGTCCTTCCCCTGGGGACATACAGACCTGTCCAAACTAGTCATCCAACCCTGAGCCTCTCATGTGTGTGTGTGTGTGTGTTTGTGTGTGTGTGTGTATTTGCGATCGCTACATCTTCCTGGTTCTAACCATATTCTTCCACCTTAAAGGAATAATCCACCATTTTTCAACTTAATCTCTATCTACTGCATCTGTAATGTGTGATCACTATTGACAAGAATTCTAACATTTGTCTATACCGAGAAAGGAAGAGAAAACCTTTCTGGGGTCATAGACTGGCAGACCACAACGCAGAGGTGACCTCAGCAAAGTATTTCACCGGACCAAACTGAATACTTGAAAAATACTGTAGCAGAGCCGATAAACGTACGGGGAAAAAAATGGCCGTAGTTCATCAACTCTAAACACAAACCTGCTTGATTTCTATAGCAAATCTCATGTTGCAGCCAATCATAGGGATGTCAATTATTTAGCTGAAGGCAGCTTTACCTGAGACCAGGGTTAAGGAAGTTGCTTGTTCTAAAAAAGTATGCAACAAAAAACCAGACCGTTTAAAGACGAATGGAAAAAGCAAAACAGATGTCTAGTCAAAAGTGGAAATGTAAAGTGACACTATGAACCGAAACATAACCTTTTCAATCTGTGTTATTTATAGCCATAAAGCCATCATTAATGATTAAGCATTAAATGCAAGCCATTCAGTCATGTTAGTGGTTTATCCGGACCTTTATAAACAAGGACTTTTATATAACTAGATCTTTACGATTTTTTGAATACCCCTGCAACAGATAGAGATTAAGTTGAAAAATACAGAAGTATTCCTATAACTAATAAGAAACGTTGTTAAAAAACTTAAAAGTGCACTCACTCAAACTGAACCAGACCAAAAGAAGAAAAAAAAACAGACACATTAAAATTAGCGGTGTGACACATTGAGTATGAGTGGGTTAGACACAACAAGGGCAAACTGGGAACGTCAACCCACACACAGTCATGTACCTGATGTAAAAATCAAAATACAAACTTCTTTTCCTTGAGTGCCAACAAAAGAAAAAAGGGAAAGAAACCCAAAGCACAACAGTATTACACACGTGTTTGCTCTCAGCTGTTTAGTCATCCTTCTCAATGCAAAAAGCACATCAATATTAAATAAAAATAAAAATAAAAAAACAATGCACAAAACAAAGAAGAGAATCAAAACATTAAAAGGATTTTTAATTGCACTGTTGAAATCCTTTTAATAGAATTACGGCCACACACACTTTCCGAAAGTGACCGCTAAATGTAGAAACATTTCTAACAAGAAAAATAACAACAGATAAACAACAGAGATCTTTACATATATTTATGGCACGTAAAGTATCTCGATCAGCTTTCTGTAAACACACACACACACACACACACACACACACACTTACGGGAGTACCTTTTTTGTTTGTAGGTGAGCATGGCCTCAGAGATGGGGAAGTGATGGGACATGTTTGCTCCTGCCAGATACTGAGACACTCGGCCGGCCACATCGATGTTGTCTGTTCAGATAGAAGTCAAACGTGAAAACCTTCCCAGACGTACACAAACATTCTTTATATAATTGAAGTTCCGAGAACCTACATGTATGACTGCTTTCCAGTTAGTCTAATGTTGGTCTAGTAAGAACAATATGCAGTACCAAATATAATATATATAATTAACTGCATGCAGTGTTAATCAATGGATCAATTAATCGATAATGAATGAATATGTTGATATTTAATCTATTAGCTGGATTTTGCAGACAACATCCTAAACTTGGGATTAAAAATGGGGACCCTGAAGCTATGACACCACAAGCACTCTACTGTACCAATCATTAATAATTATTAATAATGTACCAAGTTTGGTACCTACACAATTTTCCTATTAGTTTCACTGTCATTACCAATATGTTGGGTATTGTGTCATGTTTTAAGTGTAGGTAATACTAGTATTGTGTAATGATTGATGTATGTCATTTGGGATAGTTATATTTTGGGTTTTTTGTATTGTATGGATGAAGCGTAATTGTACAGTGAACTGTTGTATGTTGACATGCTCTCTCGATCGCACAAGACAGATTTCTCCTAAGGGAGATAACAAAGGATAAATTAACTAACTAACCAACTCATTACTGAATAATTAATAGTGGTTGCCAGATAATATTAGGGCTGCTACTAACGATTACTTTCATAATCTCTGAGTTGGCCGATTATTTTTTCGATTAACTGTCCGGGGAGGGAGGAGGGGGAGTGGGGGTCGTAAACTTCCAGTACCATCTTTTTATTTATTTAAAATAAAAACCACAAACTGTGTGATTACAAATAAACTGAAAAGAACCCAATACACACACCAGAATATTTATTAGTCATTTAGGACTGTAGTTTAATTATGGGCATTTTGTGCATCCATAAAAATAATGCATAAATACTTGTATATAATCCATCCATCCATCCATCCATCCATCCATCTTCTACCGCTTACTCGTTTTCAGGGTCGCGGGGAACCTGGAGCCTATCCGAGGGAGCATTGGGCACAAGGCGGGGTACACCCTGGATAGGGTGCCAGTCCATCGCAGGGCACTTGTATATAATATAAACTAATATATAAGTTTATATTATATAATATATTTATGCATTACTTTTTATAAAAGGTAACGTTGACATAAACAGTGAAGTGAAGAAAGTCATTGTCGGTGACTCTGGGTATAACGTTATGCGCCTTCGACTAGGAAGTGGCTTATACTTCCGGCTAGTAAAAAAACGCTAGTGATATATTTTAGGTGGTATTACCTTTCTAATATTCCCACAATAGACGGTAGTGCAGAGTGCACAGTGCATAGTGTACAGTACTTCATTTGGGACACAACTTTAATATTTACTCTACGAAGCGTGTTTTCGAAACAGAATTAACGTAATGAGTAAATCTCCCCCATACCGCACCCAGACCAACTAATCGATAATGAGATTTGTTGACAATGATTTCCATAATCGATTATTGTTGATTAGTTGTTGCAGCTCTAGATATTATGCTTTAAGATTAATGAATAAGGAGCCAGGACTTTTTTTTAGCACTCAAGAAGATTCCACACTTCCACTCCGCACTCTTACTATGTAATATTAGTTTAATTACTTCATATGGTTTTCCATTTCAAGTGGTTACTGGATTATATATTTGAATTTGGAAAAATTCTAGAGAGAAACAAAAACAAACAAAAAAAACAATTGAATTCTAAAGCAATTCAGACAGAATGAATTGTAAGGATTTGACTCAGACCTGATGTCGGGGCCTCTAACCTCCCAAATACATCTCTCCAGCCAGCGTCCAAGAAAATGCTGCTGAACTTATTATCGAAAGATGAGATGTACTTCGCCACAGGGTGGCAACCTGAACAAACGGAGATAACGAAAACCTTGATACAATCAAAACAACAACGCAAATAAATAAACAGAACTGAAGCTTTTTGTTCGGAGTTTCTTGAGAGCTATGGAGTGACGGACTTACCGACAGGAATGACAAGGAAGCGGATATAGCTCAGCCAATCAGGCGTCTTGTTAGCGAGCTGCTCCACAAAGCACCTCAGCACAGTGCTCAGGTAACTCTGGTCTCCCGCCACGGCCACCTTAATGGTGGGCGGTGTCTGTGCGTTGCAGTTACAGCTGAGGAGAGATGGATATCACATAAAAATACAGATCAAGCCGTCTCTTTCGTCTGGCTGCTATTTATATATGAAATATATAATGCAATCTGCAATCTGATAATGAACTTCAGAGCTTATCCACAGTGCTTAGCAACAGTTGCTAGGCATGAGTACTCAGTTGGTCTGGAAACCAGATCAGTATGATGGCAATGCTGAGATTTCTGTAGCTTTGAGAAAATTCCAGCAAGGTGAAAACAGATACTTACAATCTCTGGATCCTGGTGACGATGGTGTTGAAGGCCGCCTGGACATCAGCGGCAGAGATGGTTGAGACAATGGGCTGCTTGTGCTCATGGAGGATCTCATTCAGATACTACAGAGCAAGAGAGAGGGGGAGAGAGCGAGAACGATGAGAGAGATAGAGTGTAAGGAGAAAATCTAACAAGAATGGCATGGGGAAATCCTCCAGCTGGAGAATGGAGACGAAAAGATTTACTGTTCTCAAGAGAACTTTCTCACTAATAATAGAACCATCCATCCACCACTTGTCCCACATAGAGTCGCAGGGAGCACGGAGCCTATCCCAGGGGCCTCGGGGCACAAGTCAGGGGAACCCTGGACGGGGTACCAACCATCACAGGGCACAATCACACACACACACACACATCTATTCACACACTACGGACAATTTAGACATGACAATCAGCCTACAACCCGTGACTTTGGACTGGAGGAGGAAACCAGAGTACCCCGGAGGAAACCCCCAAAAAACAGGAAGAACATGCAAACTCTGTGCACACAGGGTGAAGGCTGAAATCAGACCCCCAACCCCGGGGGTGCGACACAAGCATGCTAATGACTAAGCCACTGTGCCCCCAAATAATATGACCAATTATGATTTTTACTTTTTTTTTTTTAAGTTTCTTGAAGATAGAATTGAATATATGCTGCACAAGTAATGCTGTTTGTTCAAGCTTCACATCTACAGATTATAATTGTTGCTGGGGAGAGAAAGACCCTCACAGTCTGTTTAGTATATTTAATCTTGAGAAGCTGCAGATGTACGCAGATGTTCTATATCATACTGTCCAAGTGATATAAAGTCTGTCTGGCAAAAGCCAGACAAGCCACGTTTTCTGACACTTCTCTGTGGTTTGTATTTTTTGCATGACCAGGTCAAGGGAATTATTTAAATACTTATCAAACCTTCTCTCTAAATGATTCCTTTTACTGAGACTTCTCTGAGGATCACTCCAAAAAAAACGTCCAATACTTTACAATAATGTGAGTTCTCTAGTGCTTCACTGAAAATTACATATTAGCTAGTCCATTGAAAATATAATGACGTTATATATGAACTATATAACATATGAACTAATGACGTGTGACTTAATACCACTTCTAAGACACATGCTTCTTTCATTTGTTAAAATTCATTAGAAATTTTATACAAAATGAAGAATGTGTGAAAATAAAAAAAAGCATTTGACTGTGCATTTATGGATTTATTCAGAGCTTCTTCTTCTTCTTAATTTATTTATTTATTTTTTCATCAACTACACCAAGGGCATTTGGGCAGGAAAGTGTTTTGACAGATTTACGTTAGGCCACTACACGTAGAATATGAGATCTTAAATATACAATTGTTTTGAATTTACTCTGGTTTATTGTAATTGTACAATAGGAAATATTATATACATTTGTCTATATTCAAGATATTTTCACTTGTTTTTTGCGAGTGGTAGATAATTGTCATGATTTCCCCTCAAGCTAGCGCTACAGTATGTAGCTTGATGAGCTTGATGTGAACACACAATTTTAGGTCTTCAGTGACATTATCTTTGTTTACTCTGGACACGTCCTTTTGTTATGGTTTATGTGCTGTCTCTGCCCCTGCATTGTCAATGTCATGTTTCCCGTATGGTTGCCATCATTGTTTTCAGCTGTCTTGTGTTTCACCCCGATTACGTTTGTCATTTAAACCCCTCGTGTCAATTGCACTTTGCATAGTATTGAGTGTTATCACTGTACCAAGTGTTAGTACCCTGTTCCTCATTTCGTTTCATGTTCTTTGACCTTGTTTCTCGTTCTTGATTCTAGCCTTGGCCAGTTTCTTGACCTAGCTATTGTCTCCTGTTTTGGATTTGTCTGCCTGTCTCTCTCTAATTAAACTCTTATCTGCACTTGCATCCATCCTAATCTTCATTACATGAATCATTTGACAATAATTACATTGTAATAACTAAAAAATGTGATTCTAAAAACAACAATATACGTTTCTTGCACTCTACCTAGTACCTTCTGAGTTCAACAAGCAATCTATCCATTATCCATTAATTATCCATTGAAATACCACATACAAGTACAATTTATTTCAAAAGCCATGCTGCTGGATCTGTTCTACACTGAACATGGGACTGAGAGAGATCTCACTTAAAAGTGACGTGCCAAAATAAATGTGCCTCTGCTTTCATAGTTATCTCCTCACTGTCCATCTGAAACACTTCAGTAGGTCTTGATGTCTTGACCTTCCCTTCAGTATGTCTTGCAGCTAGAAAAGTATTCCAATATTGAACATTTTTTTCCTTACTTAATTTTAAAGTAACTGATAGAATGTGTCAGCGTATGGGTTGAGGGAAGAGGAAACTCGGCCCGGCATTTGATGATCCCAGCTACGCACTGTAAAGATAATTGGAAAAGAAATTATCTTTCAATATGCGAGAAATGATCATTTAATCCTCTTACTGCACAAGTATCAGTAAGAACCCTTTAAAGGGGTGAGGGGTGAACTAGAAACAGAAGTGAGTAGATACAGCGATTGATTATTGTGCTTTGAATGTAGGTGTCCTCAGCATGGCAGTAATGGAGGTGCAGTGCACTGCAGGAGCAGGAAGAGATTTACAGCAGGGGCTAGAGGGCACAGAGAGAACACCACCTGCTCCCTAACACACACACACACACACACACACACACACACTCAGACTCTCACATGCTCACCCTGACAAAAGTCGTATCTACATAGGTGACGGATAATAACACACTCTGACAGATGTTCACACACAAAAAACACTTCCACACACAGGTGACAGATCCACACCTGGCCCTGCCAGTCGGTAGTGTTGATGAGGATGATGCTCTCCGGCAGCTGCTCATCTGAGTTGAGGATCTGATTGAGCTGGTCGTACACTGACTTCCTGGGAACCTGAACACAGTATAGAAATGCAGAATATTCTGAAATATGTCGCACGACTCACATGTTCTGTAAGAAAAAAATAATGACGTTATGCTACTTTGTTAATCTAAAAGATGTAATAGACGAACAGTAAAACACAACATGGGTGTGCGGTTATAGATGAGAGGCAGGCAGACAAATCCAAATCATGAGACAATAGCATAGTCAAGAAACAGATAATAGGTCGGGTGATCTGTAAACAGGCATGAACGAGGCAAAGCAAGAATCGAGAAAAAGGAACAAGATCAAAGACCATGAAACAAAACGAGGAACAGGGTACAAATGCTTGGTATGGTGATAACACTCAATATTAAAGTCAATGTGTTCAAACAGTCTCTTTATACTGTGGTTGTGATTGTGTGTGAGATTGGATGCAGGTATACGTGATTAGAATGAATGAGTGTTCTGGGAATTGCAGTCCATGGCGGCCATGTTTGTAGAGTGCAGTGCAGGATGGGAAATGTAGTCACTGGTTTGTTGTGACATGACAATTACTGTTTACTGATTTTAATAGTGGATTTTTTGTTTTTATAGGCTATACAAATGTTTAATTTCATTATTTCTGAAGGCATTGTTTCTTTGCACATGACTTTTGCACAGTACTGTAGATGTATTCACACTAATACAAACCTGTCATTTAATTTACAGCCAGATCTACTATCAGAGCTGCTGATATCTAAAAAATAATCAGCACCTTCTAACCAATACGATTTGAGAATTCATCAAGCTGTATTAACGTACACAACTCATAATCTATCACTGTACAAACAAACAGCACCCCCAGATAAACAATTACGGTGAGTCGGGTCTAGTGCTGTTCTTAGAATCAAATAAAAACCAGTTAAAAGCTCTGCTTAGCAAACCACCTTTGGTTTGTTTTATTAATTATCTAAGCAGCAACCAAAACAAAAAACCCTATAATGTGAAAAACGAAAGTGGACGATAAATTAAATATTACAAAATAATTTTTCCAAATGATCATCACGCACTATAAGCACTATTAAGGTATTTGGCTAAAATATTCATCCCAATATAATTTTTTTTCATATTGAAATCCTGTAGCTAAAACATGCTAAAACATAATTCCAAATTTACCAGGTTATGTAACACACATGCCTCGGTATTTACCTGCACAGTGAGTCTGGAGTCAGGCGAGGTTTCACTGTCGATGCTACTGGTTCGGTCGCTCTGAGCTTTCGAGCTCTGTCTGTCCTTCATAGATGTGCTGCGCGGTCGTCTCTGCAGCTTGTTGTCTGTTTTACTGGAGACACAGATCAGGGATGGACCGTTTACAGTTCCACTACATTAAAGTACAATACCTTTTAACATTAAATGGTGATTTTTAGCGTTGGTTTTATCCCAAGCCTTATAGATCTAACCCGCACACTTTGGACTACACTGTCAGGCAAAGGTTTCTAGAGTTTTTTTAGTATGTTTATTACAGCACTGGCAATTATATGAGGAAAACACAAGTGTTCCATTACATACTTAAGGACGTATTTAAAGACTAATTGTCCACTCTGAGATTGCAATGGGCTCGAAATGAGTGCTTCATGAAAAACAAGTGCACTTGTTTTGTGAGGCAGTTACTGTAAGCCTAGATTTGTCTTACACTTGATATTAGACAGTGTTAGTGTAGTGTCAAATTTAAGACAAATGTATGTAGCATGCCACAACTGGAGTGATCCAGATCGGCCTTTTTATAAAGAGATTATTTTTTCCAATATATATATATATATATATATATATATATATATATATATATATAGTAAGCTCAGGAGATAGAAGATAACCCTAACCCCAACCCAGTTTGTTTCTTCTTTTATTCAACAACCAGTGAAAGAAACTCCACTCTAAACTGATTTTCTCTATCTATCGATCTATCTGTCCATCCATCCGTTCATCCATCCATCTAATCTATCTATCTATCTATCTATCTCTCTATCCATCGATCCAGCCATCCATCTGTGCATCCATCCATCCATCCATCTCACCTGCTAGTGCAACACTCACTCACTTTTGCTTTTAATGAAATGGCATAAAAAAGAAACATGTTGAGAAAAATAAAGATACATGCTATACCCCAATAATATTATGTGTGTTAGTAATATCTTGTCTGGGTCTTATTAGAATATAAAACATGATATCTTATGTACAAAACATTTTACCGATTTTTTATCTACTGTCTTAGAAAAGGATAATGAGTGAGTCGTCCGCATGTGGGGATTTAGATACTCATTTGAGTCTGCATTAATGCACTTGACTAGCTAACAACCTTACCATATTTTATTCCATTATGTTACCTACCATTTTTAGCCTACCAAACTAGGGACATGGAACTAGTGCTTTCACGTTCCCAGTGGACTAGCTCAAGGATTTATGATTTGTCCACTCCTGCAGAATATTTCTCTCTTCACTTTTATTTATTTCTTACTTTCTAATTTCACAGTATTTCATTTGAAATGTCCCTTACGTTTATCTAAAATTGTTAATATAATGTGTTCAGAAACATTTGACTGGCAGTGTTAATCACAACTGAACAAAAAATAGCAGCAAATATAAAGCTGTAATTTCATGCTCCAGTAGTCGGTGTGTCAAAGGCTTTTTGTAGGGAAGGGGGGGAACAGATTAAAGAACTGAAAAAGAAGAGGACGTTTGAACAGTGTTAGAAGGTAAAAGCAGTATGTGTAACATAGCTGGAAGATATTTTTATTCCATCAATAACTACTAGCTCAATGTCATCTATATTAAATAATAAATTGTTTGATGTGGTGCTTCCACAACAACAAGCTGCTACACTTTTACCCCCAGCAAATATACTGGACAAACATATCCACACATTTTCCTTGTGTCAAAGACATCTGCATGTTTCAACATCAGTACATTTACATGGACAACCATAATCCGATATTAACCCGATTAAGACGATACTCTGTTTAAGAAACTAGCATGTAAACAGGGATTTCTGATTACCTTAATAAGACTAAAGTCATACTCGAAGTAAACACAAATGGAATTAAGACATGTCGAGTATTCCTGTTTTAGTCACATTGTCGAAGCACATTACAGACACGTACACACCTTAATCACATTATTAACATCGTGTGGGAGTTTTCACCCCATTTTGCGACAGGACACGATCACACACGGCAGTGTTCAACCGTTTTATGGCATACAAGAGAGCACGGCTGCATCCGAAACCGCGTACTTACCTACTATGTAGTAAGCAAGATGCGTGTATTTCAGCTACTATATTGACAGTAAGTACGCGGTTTGGGACGCAGCCCGAGGCTTCAAGCAGTCGTCTATGTGCACGTACAGAATGACAAATAATTAACTACACTTGAAGGTTTCATAAAATTAAAAATAGAAGCACCCAAAACTGTACACGGTACCATAATGAAGACCAACTGTATGTTGATACGTGAAATTCTGGAGGGACGTCAGACGGCGTGGCGCGGTGACGTAATGACGTGTGCCGTTAATCAATCTATGTTCTATAACATGTACAACAGGAACATGAAAGGAGTATTCTAAAATCAACTCATATAAACACCGTAATCACAATATTATCTTACTCAGAACAAAGTCAATAAATAGATTACTGCTGTCCATGTAAACGTAGTCTATGATAGGCTTTTATATGTTAAGATGTAATAACACTTGCCTGTCATATATTGAACACTAATAAACACTAACATTATTTTCACACTTAAATCAATTTTCCTAAAAGGATTCAATTACAAAATTCTATTTTTATAACATCCTCGTTAATTTTAATTGAATAATCTCCAGCATCAAAGAAAAGTCAAAGACCAACCACATGAGTCATGTGTTTATAATGAAGCCTCAGAAACACTAGATAATGTCACTGCCACGTGGGGGATTGCTCCTCTTAATGAGCTCGTTAGCCGATAGAAAAACATTCACACGTTCTCAGTTGGTCTCTTGAGAGACAATTAGTATAACAGAGATGCTGGACAAACTCCACAAACAGGAATAAAGATGGCACAAATGTGTAGAAGATTCAAGCATATGTGAATATATAATGTTGAGCTTTATAAACATGTACAGCTCCTGTAGCATACTGCAGGTGGAACAATACACATGATTGTTTTCTGTGAAATAAAAGAAAGGAAAAAAGAAAGAAAGAAAGAAAGAAAGGGTGGTGAATTTGACTTTACCTAGGAGACATCATATTCTGAGACTCAGTCTTGCAGATTTTGCCCATCGAGTTGGCCAGTTTCTCCACGCTCATGTCCCAGCTCAGGTTGGCATCATGTTGGCTTGGCGCTCCTCCCACTCCTGCGTCCTCCTCAGCCGCCTCCTGCAGACACAACAACGTCACACCATGCAAGACATCTAAAGGTTGTCATGGTAACAGCCACTGAGCCAGACCGTAGGCAACAAATGAGAACCTGTGAGCACAGATGTCCTTGAGGGGGTGTTTTTGCACGTGAATGTGTGTGTGTGTGTGTGTGTGTGTGTGTCTAGGCACGTGGCTGTGAGACCAATGGAGAAAGGAGTATGTAACTGAGAGTCAACATGCTATTAAATAGCACACCCTATTCTGTAGACACCCTACACTGACTCTATATTAGAGGTATAAAGATTCACAGATCCCTGCTCCTGTCAGTCCAATAGAGGAGGTGTGGCCTCTGCTCCTATCAGTCCCAATATAGGAGGCGTGGCCTCTGATCCTGTCAGCCCCAATAAATGAGGTGTGGCCTCTGCTCCTGACAGCCCCAATTAAGGAGGTGTGGCCTCTGTTCCTGTCAGTCCCAATAAAGGAGGCGTGGCCTCTGCTGCTGACAGTCCCAATAAAGAACATGTGATCTCTGCTCCAGTCAGTCTCTATAAAGGAGTCGTGACCTCTGTTGGTACCTGTGAAGGAGGTGTAGCCTCTGCTCCTGTCAGTCCCAATAAAGTAGTAGTGGCCTTGTGTTTGTCAGACTTACCGAGAGAAGCGTAACTTCTGTGTCTGTTAGTCTCAATAAATGAGGCTGGGCTCTAAACAGCTCTAAATCATGAGCTGATAAATGTGTTTTCTATATATGAGACTGAGATACATACACTCTACATGTAATGCTAACAATGCATCCTCTCTCTCTCAGCAGTGGTTGCTGAGAAGCTGAACAGTAAGTACAGATGGATCAAATGAGGCAGCAGTGGTAACAAATGAGAAAATGGCCTCCTCAGTCATCAACACACTGATACTAAACACATACTACAGCACTCTAGCAAATGTAATGGAGCTCTCAGTGGGTCTGCTTCCATTTAACTGACCAAGCGGGGAAATAACGGAACTGAGATATGATAACAAGACCAGCATAAAGTGGCCATCAGACAGAGTGACACTGAGAGGAGAGACAGACACTGACCCCCACTATAGCCTCCACTATAGATGTCTCATCCTGGTACCGGCCAGCTGCTGTTCTGTCCTTCTCCACTGTAAGCAGGTCTCCACCCTACACACACACACACCCACACCCACACACACACACAGCACAGAGAACAGAGTGAGCAAGTCAAAGATAGCTACTTCTGAACAGACAGGGAATTTTGCGTGTGTGTGTGTGGTTTTGATTAAGGTCTTACAGCAGCAGACTTATCTCTGGGCTGACTCTTCTGACTGTGCAAACTCCCGATTTCGGTTTGAGAGCTAGAGTGAGACATGCCCTCAAAGAATGGCCTGAAAGACATAATTATGTTAGTTAATTTTTATTAATACCCTAAAAGATTTACTTTTTTAATATATGAATTTTAACAACATTAAGTGTATAGTTTTATATGGCCACAGGTTCCTATCACATAAACTACAGAAGGTAAATATTTGTAGGTTTCTTTAGCAAAGAAAACCACAAAGAGGCATAATCACATCACTTACATCATATACTTCAATGTTTCAGATTCGTTTCGAATTTATTTACCCACAGTAACAGCTTCAGCTGTGTAAAAATCAGACATCAACTAGTCTACAAAAGTTTTTATTTTTTTTTTAATTTTACCACATCCTGAATAGCTTTTGATTCATACATGTGTTCTGTATATAGGATGTTGCACAATCATTCAATATGTTGTATATACCATATACAATATATAAATTTTTAAATTTATT
This sequence comes from Ameiurus melas, assembly GCA_012411365.1. Taxonomy (NCBI): domain Eukaryota; kingdom Metazoa; phylum Chordata; class Actinopteri; order Siluriformes; family Ictaluridae; genus Ameiurus; species Ameiurus melas. Next base: position 19,427,277 of record CM022762.1, on the reverse strand, counting down.
GTACGCACTAGATCAGCGATCCCCAACCTTTTTTGCGCCACGGAACGGTTTAATATCAAACAATATTTTCACGGACCGGCCTTTAAGGTGTGGCGGATAAATACAACAAAATAAAATGATAGGACCGACATAAAAACTGGGGTATTTTTAAAATATAATAATAAACGTGAATCCAATGTGAAATCGCAGCTTTATTAGCAGCGTCCTCGTAACATCCTCTCTCCCCCCTAACGCTCTCTGGTCTCTGTGGTAAGGTTTCAACATATCACGTGACCGAGACAAACGTCTCGACATGCGTCAAGAGTGAGTCGTAGAAGGATGTAACGGAGAGAATCCGGTCATTTTTCAGATCCAGATAATAAATAAAACGGAAATAATGTAAGTTACTTATTCTTTCTGTGCGGCCCAGTACCAAATGACCCATGGACCGGTACCGGTCGGCGGACCGGGGGTTGGGGACCGCTGCACTAGATGACCTATGGAATGCCACTGATATTCAAATACAGAAAAGGGGGAACTAATGTCACTTTTGGTCACACACTTTCTTCATATTTTGTCATTTAATTAAAACATAGGTTCTCAACCTTTTGTAACTGAAGTCCCCCTAAACCTCCCCTATCATGTGGTACCCCCACTTATTGGAGGAGGCCAGGTATAATGATTATTATATATATAACCTAATCTATAATCTGTTTTTGATAGACAGGTAGATAAATAGATATTTTTTGCTTTTGTACTTTTCATATCTTTTATGATTTAAAAAAATAACTTTTATAACTTTCATAAAACTATATAACGGACAGGAATGGAAAGTGAATGATATAAAATGTTTCTGAACACTAGAGACAATTTTACATGTAAAACGTGTTGCATTACATTCGTCTTGTGTTCTAAAAACATTCCCATATGAATGGTGTGAATTAGGAGGAAGAGCGCGTCTCGTTATCAAGGACAGTGATAAATCTCCGGCTCTCAGACACTCACTGAACAGAGCAGACGCAGAGAGAGGTGAGAGTGCAGCGGGAAAGCAAGACCTCGCGCTTGCTGGTGATATTTGGAAAGTTGCTAAGGTTTGTCCAAAAAGCCGCTAGATTTGTCACTAGGTGCTTTTTTGTGCAAAAAAGTCACTAAAGGGGTCTGAAAAGTCACTAAGTTGGTAACACTGGTCTGAACTGCTGGATAAAAGGAAATTCTGCAAGCCCTATCACACAGTCTTCAAAATATTGCATGCAATATGTTATATTCTGCCTTCAACAATTACTACTTGTGATCACATTTTATGGAGATCAAAGCCATAAGAGGAGTCTTGGGGTTGTTCTAATTCACCAGATTTTCTACCGCACCCGAGGGGGAACCTCTTACTTGAGCTTAGGTTTCGGGGTGCTGAGTACGCTGTCGTTGTCCTCCATCTCCGGGCCGCTGTCGCTCTGGTTATACACCTCCAGGCTATCGTACAACAGATCCAGATCCTCCTCCACCTCTTGGGTCTGATCCACCGGGTCTGAGTCCAGAACCTGAGGCCACAAACAGACACAAACACGTATGCTTAAAGGTGTGTTACAGCATCTAAAGCTGCGTAACTGGTTTCGAGAGAGGATAAAAGGTTTCTTTGCTTTTCAATTTGCATACACAAAGCAGGCACATGAAGTTTACATTAACAATGCCATATCTCTGTTCATTCTGTCACAGGCCAAACTGTGAGAAGGTTTTAACTGTATTTGCACACTGAAAGCAGAGTGAATAATGCCCTCTGCTCTTTGCACCTTTGACTTGCCGGTTGGCATTTACACACTGCCTACAGCACTTGGCATTTGGTGCTTGAGTAAAATGTCTATCTTGAACCTTTGAATCATCAAATTGTGGATTTTGGAAGAAAACCATGACAATGTTTTTATTAATAATCTGAGAAAACAACAGTGGTGGTGTAATATGCCATAAAATATATTATTAGCCTATAACATTATATCCTGGACTGTTTTATTGCTCTCATACCACAGCAGGTTTAAAGCTTGAATGACACATCATGCTTTTTACTCATTAATAGTTACATTTAATGTTGTGGAACAACCTAAAAACAACTGAATTCCCGAGAGGATTTGGCTCCCAGCCACATCAAAAAATATTTGCTAATAAGTTCTAATTGCGTGCAGAGATCCTTGGGTTATCTTTGGGTTAACTTTCCTGGAAGTGATAATCTCCAAAACTATTTTTGTTTATAGCTGTAGTATCATTGTGGTCTTTATAACACTAAGAGATAGGTACAAAAAGGTTTTTCATTTCAGGGGCACTTTTATGCGTCAAATGTCATTTCTGGCTACTTAAGATTTTTTTAGGTCACATTCAGTATTACACCCTGTAAATATGAAATTCATACTGAGAACATTTTTTTTCCCCTGCACACTTGCAGGACAGTACTGGTGATATTTGGAAAGTCGCTAAGGTTTGTCCAAAACCAAAAAGTCACTAGATTTGTCACTAGGTGCTTGTTTTTTCTTGCAAAAAAATCGGTAAAGGGGTCTGAAAAGTTGTTACGTTTGCAACACTGGTCTGCACTGACAGCTAGATAAAAGGCTGTTAAGCTCCGCCTCTCCCCAACAAAAAGAAAATACAGAGCGAGATGGAATGCGTTTTTGTTTTTTTATGCACATTCTATATACACCGAGACCCCAAATGATGCCCTGTCTAAGTTTTTTTCTTGAATTTTTTTTTCCAATCTTTCCACTGAATTAAAAGATCTAACATCTAATTAACACCATTAACATCATAGTCATGATTAGAATTTTACCCATTATCGTGTAGCTCTAAGGGCATAGTCCCACCATCGCTTATAATAGTAATAATAAGGACTGACTCTTTCACGTCCCATTTTTTCAAACACTCTCAGACTAACTGACCATCACTCCTCCTGTATCACACGCACGCATATACATTCACACAACTTGAGTACCGAATTCTGACACTGACACCCATCGCTATACTGCACATAGTCGATGCGGAGCTGCTACTACACATCAAATTCAAATTCCCTGCCTGTAATTGGATCGTTTGTTTGATCTGTCCTCATAGACATACTCCATACTCCAGCTCCACATCCTGTAATCAGTCTTGTTGCTAACAAGCTCACAGAATGCAGAAACAATGCCATAACCATCAAGAGAGGTGGCATTTAGATACTGATTAATACAGCTACACATAGTCTGGAGCCTTCAATTCAATTTCAAGTTATTAAAATCATAATTCATAACTGATTAACATCTCAGGGCTGGTGGGAGGCCATTATAAAGCTTGTGTTGACAGGCATTTGGAGATTAGCTTTCGCTTTGGCAGTCAGTCGTAAACAGAGGTGTCAGTCACAGAGCTCGGGTGCAATGGGAAAAGGACAAAGCATTTGTATCTTTAAAAAAAGGAAGTATTCCTTATATGAAGAAATAGCCACATTATACAATTCTCTAACCTTTTTACAGTAGTACATACCTACTTTCAAAGGGCTTCAAGAGTACGTGATAGAGCATAGTGTGTGTTGTTTTTTTCCTCTGCACTACTAAGTCGATATATATGTGGTGGCATAAAGTAAAACGTATAGCAGACATTAGTTTCCATAGGCCTCGTTCCGTTTTAGCACGTAGCATGATTCGAAACACTTTCTTTAGACTTTAAAGTAGTCCATCCATCCATCCATTCATCCATCTTCTACCACTTACTCCTTCTTCAGAGTCGCGGGGGGGAACCTGGAGCCAATCCCAGGGAGCATCGGGCACAAGGCATGGTACACCCTGGACAGGGTGCCAGTCCATTGCAGCTTTAAAGTAGTATTATTTAAAATATTTAGCTTTAGCTTCTGAAGAATGAATATTTAGCTTTTACTGTACAATGACTGAAACATTAGCTTTAGCTTCTGGAGAAGCATGACCTGAAATATTAGCTCTACCTTCATCTGTACAATTTTTGGAACCATTTAGCTTCAGCTTCTGGATTAGCATAATTCAAAGCTTTTTTAATTTTACAATTTAAAATACTATCATTAGAAACATTTAGCTTTAGTTTTTCAAGTAACATGACTTTTACAACATTTAATTTTAGCCTTTAAAGTACTGTGATTTTAAAATATTTAGCTTTAGCTTCTGGATCACTATGATCAAAGACATTTAGCTTTTGGTTGTTGTTGTTGTTGTTGTTTTTTAAAGTACAACGTTTTAAAACATTCACATTAGTTTCTGAAGTACCAAAATTTGAAACATTTAGAGTACTATGATGTGAAATATTTAGCTTTAACCATTGAAGTACCATGACTGAAAACATTAAGATTTAGCTTCTGGAGTAGCATGACTTGAAGCATTTAATTTAGCTTCATGTGTACCATGATTCAAAAAAACATTAGTGTTTAGCTTTTGAGTATTATGATTTAGCTATAGTTATAGTTTAGAAGCTAAAGCTAAATATAACTATATAGCTATTGCTAATAGCTATATAGTTATATTTAGCTTTAGCTTCTAAAGTGCTTGTGTTTCATGTGCGTTTATCTCATAAATGCGATCATTCCGATATGACCTGAACGCACCGATGTTCTTCAGAACAAATATTGAATAAACATTAAGAACAAAAAGGTCTAGCTGTGCTATTCTGATTGGCTAGCATAGAATTTCTGATCCTTCCCACCCATATAGAAGCATAGATTTAAACTCTACTGGACTCTCAGCCAATATTGAGGGCATTATGTGGTCTAGTATTGCATAGCGGCTGAGGTTTTTTATGGCCTTGAATATCTAGGGCATTTCCTGCGTGACTCGGCGATAATACCATTAATGTTACTGAGGCAGGAAAACCAAACTAAACTGATTATATGACCCTTAAAACAATATGGCTGACCTCAGCCGTGCTCCATGGGATACTGTTCAGATTAACGCCCTCTGGGAGCCAGCTCAAGGCTAAAGCAAGACCATAGCAACAAAGAACCCTTAAATACTGCAATGAACACATATTGTGGTAATTTGTCTTCTGCTTTGCTCATACAGTACGCTCCTGTTATTAGATCAAGTTCTAATAACGTGCAGAGATCCCGTATCTTTGGGTTAATCTTTTATTATTTTTCGAAAATCTGCAGCTGGTCCAGTGTCAAGTTTTTATTTGCGATCTGGGACGATTCTGTGTTCGTATTTAATAGTACAGGAGTGTTGTGTAGGCTTGTAAAAAAAAAGTGGCTGGTTTGGCGATTTCCTGCATTCTGCTGTATGCAGGGCTCATGAGAGAACAAAAGCACTCACCTCATCTGAAACTTTGAACCTCTTCAGAAGGGCGACAAACTTCTGCTTGAAATTAGGTTGCTGGAGAGGAAAAGGAAAAACACTTGGATATAATTTTAAACACATTTAACACACACACACACACACACGTACACACAGATGCAAACAGCTTTACAACTTACAACCCAACGTGATTATCCTGTTATAAATGAACAGTATGTCATTTTAAAAGTGTCTCTAGACTTGAAATAATCCATAGTTTCAAATATATTTTTGATACACTACAAGTTGCAATATAGCCGTGTCATGGATTTGTTCGTTTCTTCATTCCAGGCTTTGTTTTTACAGCCTGGAAACTGGCTCTGCCAGCAACCAGAAAAGAGGTGCTCAGCTCTACCTACTACTGCCTAATGAGGTATGTGTAGTTTTAAACGGGAGTTGTTGAGGGAAAAGGGAAGCCGTGTCAATGTGTACATTTACATGCACATAATGATTCAGTTTAAGGTCTAAACTGTTGTAGCCATATTCCGAATACGATGTTTACATGCGTACAAGCATCAGAATATTCCTGTATATAACAAAGCTTGCTCTGAGTTGTGTTCTCTCACAACTTCATTCTCTCTTATCGTTTTTTGCGTTTAAATTTGAGGCAGGTGTGGACAAATTGCTAACCCAGGACATCCAGACTACCAGATTTCATTCAGTTGCCCAGCAGAAACCAGGTTGATATAACAGCCACCAGTGATTTTTTTTTACCTAAAAAGAATAAACACAAACCTTCTGACTTCTGCAAAAGAAACTTGAAATTAGAGATGCACCGATACTAAATTTCTCAGCCGCTAAAAATAACCGATTATTCAGAGTGAAATCGACTGATACCAATAACCAATACCGATGAGTTTTTATGCCTTCTTTTAAATTCATTTAATTAATTCCACAATTCTGAAGGAAATGCAAATAAAAACTTTATTCTCTCCATCTCAACAAGTTGTTTCACAGTAACTGGTCTCATAAACAGAAAACACACTTCATCACTGACATCAAACTGGTAATATATAATATAAACTTTTTTATATATTAACATTAACTGGATATGACATATACTACAAATATATTTTTCTGTGCAATTTTTATATACTTTTTTGTCAACTCATGTTCATTTAAATCTTTCAGCGGTGTACTGGCCCTTTAATACAGCGCAAGCTGCTTGGCAAAAAAATTTTTTATGCTTTTTTAGACTCCCGCTTCACTGCTGCAGCGTCCGGTTTAAAGTTTTATCAGTGCAGAGCTTACAGAGATTACACACTGCAGTTTTGTCACCATTACACACAGCACGAAATCCATGTGTTTTCCCGCCCTCTTTTGATTGACAGGATATAATCTGCCCTGATCATCTGATGTTTTTAAACTATAGGCCGATGGCGTGAAAAATAGCCTTTACGTCGGTCCATCTCTACTTTGTTTAAAGATAACACTCTCTAATTGGTTAATATATTTCTCGGTGGCACTAAGCACTAACGTTGTCGAGCGTGATAGTCTTTCCAAAATCCTGCCACCTGCTGCACTGTGCGCATGCACCGAGAATGTGGTCAGGCTGTTCCTACAAACGTTTTTTTACTAGGTATAATAATTAGCTTGATCTGATGCTAGACAATCTTTCCCGAATCAGGATGTGGAAACAATGACAAAATTGAGCAACATACAGTGCAGTGTGGTGCAAAAACAGTTACAGAAGTCTAACATTTGTGCTCGACTCGAGTCATCTCACTCACCGAGTGAAAATGAAGACGCTAGTCAGACTGCAATAACGTCTTTACATGTGTTGAGGGAATTGCTACAGCTCATATCCAAAATGTTAGCCAAGAATGTTCTGGCTTTTCATGTGGAGTGCAAAAACACCATGTTTCATCCCCAGAATGATTGTTTTATATGTATATTTTATACACACAAAAAATTTTGAATGAACTTACCATGGATTCCACTTTTTAGCCTGGCTGAGTACACTGTCCAAGTGATGGCATGTTGTGTTAGTGGTACGGTCTTGCACTGCATAATTTACACTGTATAGTCTTTTCACACATCACAGCACATTTTCAAAGCCACAGTTAGCTAGCTAGTGCTACAGCTCTGGCCTAGAATAAGGGACTTTGAGGGCTTTGGTCTGTATTTTTCAAACAGTCATCTGGACACTTTCTGTACACCACATGTTCCAGCCTCCAATGCCAATGACCATCTGGACCACAGTTTCGAATAAAAAAATGCCGCTATAATTCATTAAAAATATTCAATTAAAGTGAAGATTAAACTTGTTTGTGGAAGGATTCCTATTTTTTTGGCTGGACTTCAGACGATATAAAAGAGATCTGATGACTAACATGTACATAAACATTCGCTCATGCATTTATTGTGTTAACATGATTTTTCACCTTCACTGTCAGCGAGTACTCAAGCTCATGTGCCCATCTGTGTTAATTACAGAATAATCTGGCTTGTATATGACTTTGCTCTGAGATTGCTATATTATATTCCTGACGTCATGTTAAGATGTAAAGTGTCTGAGCTGTATTCTGGGCCAAATCTACGCACCCGAGTTATGGAGGTAGTTCGGATCATTTTCCGTCGTGTTTTCTTTGGCTTTCGCTGGACATCGTCATCCTCATCGTACAGGTCCTGTAACAGGTTATGTAGTACACATTTGACAACATGAAGATCATTCAAATTAGCGTTTTATTGGTAATGCATACTCAATGGGGTGGGGGGGGATGGGGTAGTTCCATAAAATTGCTTGTTTATGAAGGTCTGCATAAGAAGCTAACATGCCTGAATGGCAACATTTACCTTTCATGACTATAAATAAAACAATCTGAAGTGAGTTTGTTTCGTTTCGTACCACTTTTGACTATCTCCATGGACGTAAATTTGAAGCAGGAGAATAAATGCATACTTCTTTGTCTATTTGCCTTTAAATATTCGATTTTCATGTCATAGGTTTGCTAACCAGATCAGAGAAAGGAAATGAAAAAAATGTTTCAATATATAAAAGCCTGTGAAAACTTTCCCATTCGGCACTGTAGCTAGTCTCTTGTCTGATGAGCTGACTTCAGCTAAATGGCTTACATAAACACATGTGATTGGATAAATCACAGCAGGGGATCTGCTACAGAGGGAATCTGGCCATTTGCTTCATAAGTATTTTTTGGACTGCGTTCTGCGAACTATTGACCCCTGCCCTAGACAGTAAAGATGAGGCATGATGCCAAACAGCTCTTACTTGGGCCTGAACAGCATCATCACTGGCCTCCTGTTCTGACGAGTAGCTATCGTCGTCATCTTCTGAATAGTTATCCATATCCGGAGATCGATCTGGAAGAGAAGCATGAGAGTTAAAAACGTCCTCTGTAAAAAATCAGCGTTTTACATGATTGCACGGAAGCCTCCGTCAACAACACATCCATGTAGCCAGGCAATACTTTCTAGTACATTTTATTTTCTCCTGCAAAGAGATCTTAAAAGTAACAATGCAAACCATTGCTCAGATGGATTACCACCGCTCGCAGTGACAACGCTCTTAATGCACTTCAGCTGGCCTCATTGCTCGGAGTGTGGGAAAGCTGTGGTCTGAGTGCTGCTGGCGGGATGATAGGAAGACCTCTCCGTGGGGCCTCTCTGGTGCCTTAATGCGCACTTACTATAAATGCTCCACTGGGCTCGCTTGTTTATGTAACGAACAGCTTACAACAATGTCACGTAAGTCTGACACTAATGGAATATCCGATCGAGAGTGCACTCTCCTGCCAGTTTTGCTACAGTTCCAGTCTGTGTGTCCTTTAAGGTAGTTCTGTCATATGAGAAGCTATTTTTAACTTTTTTTTTTAATGAACCATAGCGATTTGTCTGTAATAACTGTACTGTTATTAAGGTAAACATTCAAATCATTACCACTATATAATGGCTAAAGAGTATCTATCATATACCATCCATCCATTTTCAATACAAACACCATAGGGTTGTGGGACACTCTGGATGGGGTGCCAACCCATTGCACCGTCGCACACACGTTCAGACACCACGGACAATTTGAAAATGGCAATCAGCCTACAATGCATGTCTTTGGACTGGGGGAGGAAACCGGAGTACCCAGAGGAAACCCTGAAGCACGGGGAGAACATGCAAACTCCACACACACAGGGAGGAGGTGGGATTTGATCCCCAAACCCCAACGTTTTCGAGGCAAATGTGCGAACCAATAAGCCACCATGCACAAACCCCCCACCCCGTATCATAACCATTGTGAATGTTCTTAGGAGCATCAAAATAGTGTGTAAATGTAATGTTGCTGCTTAACATTTACCTTATATTACCATCCTTCCTGTACATCAGTCTGACAATGTCACAGTGCTTACCTGAAGCTTTCACCTTTGCCCCTGGATGTCCGGTGCCGTCCTCCGGGTCAATGGGCTGACTGGACAGGGAATACACACTTAACTCCGCCGCACGTACAGGGGCTTCCTTTACGTTGCTATGGAGACCCAGAATCTGTCCGCCATCTGTCGGGTGCTGCATCACCTAGCCAGAGAAAAAAAGCGACTGCATCAAATACACACCCCACACACACCCATTCAGTTCAGTCTTTTATTAGCTGTCAGTCACAGCCGTAGCCCTTTATTTTCCCAGGTGGCCGTGTACGGAAAAATGACGACCACTCTGTCATCCAGACGCGAGCCTTCGGCAGAGCCGCATTCAGAACCTGCGGGGGCACGACTGCTGAAACTAATTGCAGGTATTTGAAGAAACGCCAGGAGGCTTCATAGATGGTGTGAGTGTGCCCACGCGCTCACATTATGGTGCACAAACACACACACACACACACACACAGACACACACACACACTCTAAATGCCAAGTTGGTGTAGTGAAGCGAAATCAGTAGAGGCAGCTCTACACATTATTAACCTGAGCAGGAAACCTCAGGAGACGGCTCTTGCAAAATGGTGTGTAATGAAAGAAAGAAAAATGAGATGTTTCTTTTCTAACAAAGGCTTTGTTTATACAGTCTCTGGAAATGGAGTGGAACATGCTCAGTTGTGCAATCGAACTGACTTTTATTTATTCTGCTATTTATTCAAGGTCATGTCAAAGTGTGATTTTTAGTTCTCGGGTATATATATATATAAAAACGCAGAAACGCAATAATGTTGTGATTTGCTCCTTCCTGACAGATAGTAGTTTCACAATGAAATCGTGCTGCGTCGATTTTTTAATGTGGAACAGTGCCGATCTTGGCAACACTGGTTGCTGTAGTAACGACAAACACGTGCATCATTTGCTAGTCATTATGTTTTACATAAAGGCAATGTCACAATTCTGAGTGTACAATTTCCTCACATTATGTATTTGCACTTTACGTAGTCTTGCGGACTGATCAGTGTTGCACCATGGTCCTGAAGAAACGTCATTTCATTCCAATGTATACAAGTTACTGTATATAGAGGAATGACATTAAAATCCCACTTCCCTTGACTTGAAGAGCAGCAAATGGGGACAAATACAGAGGATGGGGATGCTTGCAATTTTTGTTGCTGCTATCGCCATGGATACAGTAGTTAATTGAGGGATATACATAGATACATAGAAATATATCTTGTCACAAGATTGTTTGATGTTTAATTTAAAAAAAAAGCTGCATACCAAATTCTTAATCGAAAAAAAACCAAAAAAAACAACAACAGTAATTTTTGGTCAAACAGAGTCAGATTTAAAACCACATATAAATGTGACTCAAATTCTATTACAAAACATCACATGCCACGTGTTTTCTGCAAAGTCTTTGATATACAGATATCTTCAGATGTAGTTCAAAGTCAACTGCACAAAACAAAATCTTCTATAATCTCACCTCTAAGGGTTATAAGGATACCTTGAGTTGGGTGCGTTCCTGCTGTACTAGCTTGATGGTATTCTTATACACTCACCTACTGTACTAGCATGAGGATATATTTTTCCTGGAGACTATAAAGCACCACTAATGGAGAGTTGCGATAGATTGTGGTGGCCGAACGATGTAAATGTAAATGGAAATGGCTATCTGGTTTTATTCCCACCTCTGCCATGTTGATAACGCCCACGGCGAGAGTCTTGTAGCCCAGGATAGTCCGGTTTTTATAGCGTTTTCTTCTCTGGAGCATGATCTGCAAGCGGTTAGCATCTCTCTTCAGGAAGTGGGGATACTGCGGAGAGATAGAGAGAGAAAAAACGAAATAAAGATTCTGAGTGTAAGAGAGAAGCAGTGTCAGAGAGACCGGTACTATTGCAGAATATTACATCATTTTGGTTTGAAGCACTGTAGCATCCCTGCTCCCACAAGAATTCTCATTCACTCACTGAAGACACACACACACACACACACAGCTTTAATCAGAGAGGTAAAGCAAAATGTAATTTTTGCAGTTCAGGGCATCTCAATATAATTATAGCTTCCAGTCAACTCTTGTAAATCAGATATACGCCCACTTTATTAGGAACACCTGTGCAGCCCTTACTCATGCAATTATCCAGTTATCAGCCAATCACGTGACAGCAGTGCAATGCATAAAATCATGCTGATACGGGAGAAGAGCTTCGGTTAACAATCAGAACAGGACTGTTGAATATTGAAAATAATGTTTTGCCAATTGTCAACTGTCCAATTTGGGTGAGAGTGTGCCCACCGTAGCCTCGGATCTCCCTGTTCTTGGCTGGCAGGGTTGGAACCCGATGTGGTCTTCTGCTGTTGTAATTCATCCGTGTCAAGGTTTGGTTTGTTGTGCATTCTGAAATGTTCTTCTGCTCACCATGAAGAGTGGTACACAAATAAAGAGTGGTCGGATAAGATGTTTCTGCCCATCTTTTGAGGGTTTTTTTTCCACCATTCTGTGTAAACTCTAGAGACTGCTGTACATGAAAATCCCAGTAGATCAGCAGTTTCTGTCCGTCTAGCGCCCAACCATGCCACACTCACTGAGATCATATCCCCTTCCCATTCTGATGTATGATGTGAACAAGGAAGAACAAGAAACTGAAGCTCTGCACTGTATCTTCATTGATTTTATACATTGCAATGCTGCTTAAAAGCACCATCAGTGACCTGATGGTCCAATGATACCACAAAACCTGTGGGAAAACATCATTCACCAGAATTACATTTCACTGTACTGCACCAATGTTGGAAAGTTAGATAAAGCGATATAAGAACAGCTTTGGTAAGACACTTGTGTCCTTAAGATTTTTATTTCTGATAAAACGTAATGGATGTAATTTAGTTTAAGATCTAGATCTTTAGACCTTAAATGTTTATTGATGGAACAGGTTCTCTTAGTCAGCAAATTACTGCCTATGGTAATCACACGTATGCTACAAAAGTGGTGGTGATTGAGAGAGCTTTATATAGGGATATAGATATAGAGGAATATATTCTACACTCTCAGAATAAAGGTACTGTAAATTACAAACTGTAATTTTCCTTGTCACTTTTTTTTTAACCTTCAGTATGAATATTTGAATGTACCTTCAAAGGTGAATATAGTATACATTTAAAAATCATTTATGTTATATAACTGGACCCTTAGAATCACTGATGTGCCCTTGATGTTACCACATCACCAACAAGGACAAGTACAGTTTGGAATGTTTATTTCTGACAGTGTATCCTGATTTCGTGTTTCTTTGATTATGTTCTGCGGAGTCAAAAACTGAGTGTTATTTCAAACAAAAATCTACTAAATCTACTACCTGTAGGGAAAATGTGAGCTCCAGGTCTGTCTCCATCAGGCCACTGGGAGGAAGCATGTACTCATTGGACCTCAAGATACGTTTGGACCCCTGAGGACACAAATGTAAAAATTTTATAAAATTTCTGTAACAGAAACCAGAAGTTCAAATCGCAGAGACACTGTTGAGCCATTGAGCAAAACCCTCAACTGCTCAGCAATTCATAATACACTGATATGCTTGAAAAGTGGAAAAATGATTCGGTTTTCATTCAAAATATTACAGCAAAAGAAGACTATAGAGCCTGGCATAATCTGATCATTTCCAAAATAAATTGACAAGCGTGATGGCAATGTAAAAACCCACAGCTTCTTTCTAAACCTGTCCGACATTCATTTTCCCCCAGAGCCATTGTTGGAGTAATTAGAGTAAATTGAGCTTTCACAGGCTGCAAATAAAATAAGTAAGTAAGCAAACATTTCCCAGTTCATGAAATGGTTATGAAGTGTGCATGATCTGTGCCGCTGAGCTTTCCGTGTCTCCGGTGATCGAACAGCCAGCTGCTCTGGCATCTGTCTATGCCACCAGCTGCTGGTGAGCCTTGCCAAGCGAAAGATATAAAAGGGACATGGTAGCAGTGTGGCTAAGTCCACTGGCTCAATGCACAGGCCTGTCGCTTCACATGCACACATACAGTAAATGCACAGCAGACTGAACTGCTTTAACATTAATAAATAATTGACCTAGTCTTGAGTGTTGAAATGGTGCCAGCGTAATACATATCATCAGAGAGCTGAAAGTTCGGTGCAGTGAGAGTGCTGTGCAGTACTTTTGTTCTCAGGTTGCACACTTCAGGACTGAGATTCCTGCTCCTGGAATCTGTCAGAGCCTTTTCGGGTCACGGCTCCACATGTTCCTTTCACGAATGGGACAACCTTTGTTTTAGCATTCCACATTCTTTTGAGTTCCTATTTCAGACCTGGACTCTCTCCAGCTTATTATATTTCTTCCTTTGGATGTGTGCATCAAATGGGATTGGCAGATCTTCTGTTTTTTGTTCCTTATCTCTTATTACTGTGTCTGCTTGGTTTGTCTTTACTTGTTTATCTGTCTGGATCTGGAGGTCCCACAGGAGCTTAGTTGTTTTCTGCTCTTTCTGTAGTCCTTCCCATTTGGACTGGCGAGTATTCAGCCAATATTGCTTGAAGATGGAACGCTACAACCTACTACACCCTGCTTTGATTGATAGTGTTGTCTGCTTGTTCTGCCTCTGCCTCAAGACTGACCCTTATTAGTCTTGTCTTGTCCAACCACTGGTGAAACTTCCTCGTATCTGTTATCTGTTGGTGGTGCATTCCACAAAGGTTTATCCTGCCATGACACCTCCTCTGTTACTACGTTATCCAGATTTCCTATTTGTTTGAGGCCCTCTCGTAGAAGCACAGGCTTCAAGGCCATTGTTTGAAAGAGGATTTGACACTTTTAAGCCCCCTCATGGTTGATGTATCATTTGGGTGCTGGATGTTGGAGTAGGAGCTCTTGATATCAGCAACCATATCTGATATTATTCCCTGTCCTATATTTGTATATGTGACAGTACTCTCATGCTAAAAGAACTCCAGTGGAGATCCATGCGAAGTGATGGCTGTGATTGTAATGGATATCTCTTCTTGCATTCTCAACGGTTACATGCCACAGTTTTGTAGAAATATTTGGGGGACGTCACCAAAGCAGTCTCATGATCATCTTTGAATAGTATAGTTCCTAAGTACATCAGCCATAGTTTTATTTGTTTGATGTTATGCCAGAACCAAAGGAATTCCAGGTGTTGGATGTTTGATACAAGTTGTATACAATGTGTGTGTGAACTCTGATGGAAGAAAAAGTGCACTGACCTTCAAACAAGACACAATGAAAATGACAGTATTCTGTATTTGCAGCTACTGTTATAAAGATATGGACTTTGTGTGAGTCAGCTAAATGTGTTCAGTCTAAAGTTAATAAAACAAAGGCAGGAAAACATTACAGCTGATAAAAACAGCTTCAGCCTCCATAACAAACTCCCATCTTGTTTTCATTTCCTTCCAAGACTTTGTCTTTGGAAACCACGCAATGAATCGATCCAGTGTTCGTGAAGAAGTAAAACACTTAAGGATCTTGTTTTTCATTGTCACAGTCCACAGAAAAGAAAGGTTAAAGATACAAGATGAGTAAAGAAGTGAAGGACACAGGAGAGGGAGATTGAGAAATGACACTGAGAGGCTTCAAAAAATAAATATGCAGACACGTATCCATAACGGACGTGATGAAAAGCTCTCAACGATCCAGCCTTGAGGGAAAGTGCTTACTAACTGACACTCTTCAAGCATGAGTTGAGATAAAGCTGAGGATGAGGGTTTTTCTGCATCATCAGGATTTTGGCAGAAATACAGCCAAGTCTGAAAATTTCAGGTTCTTTTTCACATTTATCAACTCGTTCCATCTGCTGCTCTCTGGTCTATCGTTTCTCCAAAGACAGCAAAAACTGATTTGGTCCACACAGAGGGGAATCATTAGAGAAAGAAAACACTGGATATTCTTAGTCAGTCTGATATACAAGTCACTTTCAAAGGCTTTACTGCCAGTAATCTCTGACTTCCTTCTCTGTGGTAGATTAAGTGCTTGGAAAGCTCCACTTCCATCTCTTGCATGACCTTCTCTGAACTGGTTGAGAGGCTGCAAATTCCTGTCATGCAGTAATTTTCTATTGTTCGGCAAATAACAGCCAATTAGGGAAGGCAAATAATGATTGTTGTTGATTCTGGAGGGTCTCTTTGGAAATTGATCCTCACAGAGAAATATTGATATCAAATGTTTGCCTTAATTTTAATGAAATTGAATTTAAATGTTGTGAAATGTCCGCCATACAAGACCCTGTGTAAGTTATTACTATAGATGATATAATATTAGAACAAGCTTGTTAATATAAACTTTGCAGAGGGAACCACTGTCAGAGCAGCTGTAAGAAAAAATAAACCAAGAACTTTTAATTGTCATGCGTTTGTCATGAGTGGAGAGGAGGAGGTGCAGGACAGGAACTTGGTGTGTGAGACGCCCTTGTGGGTCTCAGGCTGGAGCTCTGGGGAGGAGGGCGCTATGTTGACCTCCAACTGGAGCTCAGCAGGTGAGACCACCTTGTGGGTCTCTAGCTAAAGCTCTGGAGAGGAGGTCACCAAGCTGACCTCCGGCTGTGGCTCTGGAGATGAGGTTGCCACATTGACCTCTGGTTGGAGCATTGCAGGGGAGAACACCTCTTGGGTCTCGGGATGGAGCTCTGGATATGAGGCTGCCCAATCTGCTTGCTCACTCTCATAATACATGTTGAACGGCCTCAAGGTTTTGGCCATGAGGCTGTTTTTCCACAAAAATCTCTCCAAATTCAACTGAGGGTCTGCGTTAAACCCACCCTCATGAGACACACAAACTTGGCCACGCTTCCCAGGCCGAGGTTGCTTGAGGCGATTAGGAGCTCCACCCATCGGCAAGCTGGGCCAGTGAACCGGGACACCATGAATCCCAGCCACTGCTTCTCTTCAGGCTTGTGAAATAAAGCTGGCATTGGAGAAAATATCCTTTCAACGGTCTTTTAAAGCCTTGAAATGGTGCTGGCGTGCCCATGGGAAACCACTGGGGAAAGTGCATGGAATCAAATTCTGGCAAAAAGGTTCTGGTGTGACGTTCCTTTCGCACTCCTGCTGCATCCATCTTGTGGGCAAAGTATTCTGTCTGGTGTCATGAGTGGCGAGGAGGAGATGCAGGATGCATGTGCAGTAAAGAGCTTTATTAAGGAAATCAAGCAGACAGATACAAAACATGAATCAATAACATGGTGGAAAACAGGCAAAGGTCAGGCGATTGGCAAACGGGCATAAGGCAGGCAAGGAAAAAGGACAAAACTAGAAACCAGACGGAGGATCAAAACACTAGAAACATGAACACAGGACAAAGGCTTGGTACAGAGAAAACACTCACAATTCTTCACCCTGAACGTAGACACATGAGGGGTTGAAATAACAAACGTAATCAAGGGGGCACCATAAACACCTGAGACACATTAACAGACAACCAATGACATAACAAGGGTGGAGACATGACATAAACCATAACAAACACACCTGTCGAAAGTAAACAAAGTCTCTGACAGTAATCAATCAGAACTTTGGTACAACACAGTGGAACAACAAGATCTAACTGAATGTTCACTGCTGGGTTATAACGTAAATAAAAATATTGTGAAATATTAAAACAGATTATGGTACTTTTCAAAGAAAACTTTTAATTTTTTTATCATATACATAACCAAATACCTTAATACTTCTACTCTGCTGTGATGCTAATGTGAAATTATACTTACATTTCTAGAATATTAAAATGGTTTTGAATTTCAGTTTGTAAAATTAGTTAGAAATCAACAAATCTGCTACAATTCTGCTAAGCTTCTAGTAAGTACATGTGAGAGTGGCTTTCGGTGAAAGCAGCACACTACATTACAGAGGCACAGTCAAGCTAAATAGTAACGGTCCAGTTACATAAAATTCCTTGCGTGTGAAGATCTAGCTGAGTAAATATTTTGAATTTTACCTGCCTGTTATATTTGCTAACCAAATTAGTTGGTTCTGTTTCCCAAAATATAAACCCATTTGTCATTTACACCACCATGACAGACCAGGATAATGCAGTTACTGAAGAAGAATGAATGCTGTAAATTCTGAATGGGAAACTTGTATATTCCCATGTTAATGAACATGTCCTGTCTTTGTTCGACATGCTTCATTGGTATTTAAACATTGTGTTTTGATCATCGACTTGTTTTTTTATTTTTTATCATTATAATTTCTGATCTCTCTAGTTCTCTGAAGACCCGTCTCTGGTCTGATAAGCCGCCTTCAGCTATAAAATTTACATAAATTTGCCTGGATCAGCCACAACAGAGGATTTGCTACAGAAGCCATGCTTGTTCATGTTTGAAAAAAAAAAAAAAAAGAGTCTCTGACCTGTGGCCATTCTTTTCATACATTGATCGGCTCTGATGAAGTAATTTTTCAAGTGCTTGGTTTGGCTTGGTTGTGGAAGAGTGAGTTCGTGCCCAAACACCATAGCTAAAGTTGTGACTAGAGAATTAAAAAGCAGGCTTCTTTTCCTGTGTTGTTAGCTCCCTTGAGCCAGCTAACCAACAAATAAATCCAGCATCACAACCTTTAATATGAGACAGGTCATATTGTTCCAGTCCTCTACAGAGTTCACTTATAACTGGTCAATACAGTAATAAAGACCATTCCCGAAGACAATGATTGACTGGAAGTAAACACCTTGATGTAACAGGTTTAACTTCTCTAATTTGATCTTCTGGACATCTATAAAAAAATTTTCACCCTTAATGAAGCTGTTAAGGATCTGACTTCTGAGCCAGAATAAAATCAAAAGCTGAGACAGAGTAGAGTTATTTCTCTTCCTTCAGCTCTCCTTTCTGATGCGGTCATCAATCCCGCTATCGTTTGAAACAGGGGGTCGAATTTAAACTCTCAGAACACATGATCCACCACTGAACCTAATTACCAGGTTCAAGTTTAGTGTTCTTCTTTTAAACAGAATAAAAGCCTGTTTGTGTCAGATGTGTGCGCGGACACACACACACACACACACACACACACACACACATAAAAACACACACGTATACTCAAAGCAACCTGTGAAGAATGTTGAGGGCCTCCTAGTGCCTCTGAACTAATCCTCTCAGTGTATCCCAGCATGCATCATTTCAGCTCCCACCCCTCTCACTCCGCCGTTCCTACTGAACAAGCTGTCACCCTGGCAACAGCTCCCACGGTGCCGGGTGTGAAGGGTTTGTGCGGATGCACACAAAAGGCAAAAAAGAGACACATAATGGAAACACACACTCGCTTTGTCATACCTGAATCTTAACAGCGATGACCACAGAGTTGAGTTCCCGGTCCAGCTCCTTCAAAACAATCAGCTTCTTCAGTGTGAGGCTGCACAGCCTGGGAGAGGAGGAGAGGAGGGAAGGTGGAAAGGAACGAGGGAGAAGAGAGAGTTACTCATTAGATGTTTTAATGCTACCTACCACCAACACCCCAGCCCCCATGCCCCAAATACATTTTCTTTGAAATGCTTTTCTTCATTTCCTGTTAAAATATGATTACATGCTTTATATATATATATATATATATATATATATATATATATATATATATATATATATATATATATATATATATATATATATATATATATATAAAATCTTCTTTTTTTTTCTTAGTGGACTAAACTGTAGTACAGCAAACTGTGTTTGTGTGATATAGTACTGTTGTACTAATAAGATTCATTGCACCATTATACCATTAAAAACACAGCAAGATCTATAGACCTTTTAAACAAAATAAATCTACTTCTTTAATACATGCATTAAGGGGATCTTTTAAATGCTAAATACAAACAACACAACTAGACCCCAAAGAAATAAGTACGTGGGTAAGTAAGTAAATAAATAAGCCACAACCATGTACATACAAGCAGACAATTCAATAATAATAATAATAATAATAATAATAATATATTAATAACAATAATATCTTTTCTTTATATGGTCGTTTCTTGCACACAAAGTGTACAAATATGTTTGTATTTTATCTTCTGTTTATTTTCTGTTTTGATTTGTACAAATATCTTACATCATGCAAATATTTTCATGCCAATTTCCTGCACCACCTAATCTTAACATCTACAAAAACATGTACAGATTTGAATTTGTGAACACCTACAAAGTTGCACAACCTGGATGCCAGTAACAAAACATTTCGCACACATTACACACCTACACTCACACAGTAAACAATAGCGCGACTGGCACATGCCCTTATTTCGCAAGGCAAATCCCACACAACACGTATCGTTTGTCACGTTAGAACCACTATCTTCCTGCTGAGACAAGGTTTACGATTCAAATCTTTCATGAGGAAGACACACCTCGGTGTGATGATATCAGTGACT
The DNA here is from genome assembly GCA_012411365.1 of Ameiurus melas. Classification (NCBI taxonomy): domain Eukaryota; kingdom Metazoa; phylum Chordata; class Actinopteri; order Siluriformes; family Ictaluridae; genus Ameiurus; species Ameiurus melas. The sequence continues at coordinate 19,407,245 of CM022762.1, read as the reverse complement.
CAGCAGTTGTACCGTTCGCACATGTGTTTTTGTTTCTGTGGTAAATGAGCTGCAGATGCTTCTCAATCTCAAGGTGAGATATCAAGCCGCGTCTACAGGGAAATCCTTATTTGTCATGGCGAGGTTTTGGCACTGTGTAATCAGTTGCATTTGCAAGTTGGTATTAGACTTAAGTCAGATGAGACAAAACCGCAAAGGGAAAAAGCCACAAAGATAAAGTTTCGATTGCGCCACAATGTGTTTGACAGCGCATGAGAACAGATTCATGTAGTTCCTTGTAGTTCAACCATCGCCAACTGGTGGAGCTACAAAGACTTTCAGTGAACTGAACCAAGTACATGAAAAATACTGTAGCAGAGCAACCAGCTCAGCTTCTATAGCAGATATTCTGTTCCAGCCAATCACATGTATTTATGTAAATGATTTAGCTAAAGGCCTTTTTCCCTTTCTGGTATGATTAGCAATCTGTTGAAAACATAATTTTTATAGAAAAGAGAATATGTGTGTGCATCGGGGAAAAAAAGTCACAGGAACAGTCCGTTTTTACTTTAATGAATATTAAGCGTGCGGGGCAAAGAAAGGCCATGTTCATGAAGTGGTTGGTGAGATTTGGATTGGCGGCTCCCTATATAGTTACAGTGTTTGTCCATTGTAGTAGGGCTGCAACTAATGATTATTTTCATAATCGATTATTTACTTTATTATTTCTCCCCCCAATCAATCGATTAATCAGACTGTGTGTGGGGGGGGGGGGTATCTTTCATCAGTACCATTTTTCGTTTATTTAAAATAAAATCCACAAACTTGTTTGTGAGTGTTAAAAATATAAATTTAAGACTAAAACTTTACACAACTGTTTATCCAATTATATAAGACTGAAAAGAACCCGATACACACAGATACACACCAGAATATTTATTATTTATTTAGGACTGTAGTTTAATTCTGTGCTTTTTGTGCATCCATAAAAATAATACATAAATACTTGTATATAATATAAACTAATATATAAGGTTATATTATATAATAGTATTTATGCATGACTTTTTTATAAAAGGTAACGTTGATATAAACAGTAAAGTGAAGAAAGTCATTGTCGATGACGCTGGGTATCTGCTAAATCTAGCATGATGTCATGTGCCGTCGACTAGGAAGCGGCTTATACTTCCGGTTAGTAAAAAAAACATTTGTGTTCTATTTGAGATAATATTACCTTTCTAATATTCATACACTTGACGGTAGAATACATAGTGCATAGTGTAAGTATAGTACGTCATTTGGGTCACAACTTTAGTATTTATTCTCCGAAGCATATTTTTGGAACAGAAGTAACGTAGGGAGTCAATGTACCACGCGCAGACCGACTAATCAATAGTGAGATTCGATGACAACGATTTCCAATTGATTATTATTGATTAGTTGTTGCAGCTCTACATTGTAGTGGAAATTACTTACTTACTTAGTCACTATATTCATTTGTAATTAATATTTGATGTTTAGATATTCTCATATGACTATTTTGTCGAGATGAGCTCTTGGACAGTGTGCGAACTATACATTGACTTTCGGGGGGTCGGCTTTGGTCAGCTTGCCCTGATTAACTAGTTCCTGTAATGCAGATACGTGCTTCAGTGAACACTGTGCTGTATCCTTAAAACAGCACATGAGGACAACACTTTAAAGGCTATGATTCATACAGTGCTGTACAGCTTTATGTGACGAATAGTGCCAGTAATGACTTAAAAAAGTAGTATGTACTTCCTGAACTATTAATTTACCTCAACTTACTTGTCTTTACTTGCCAGAAAAAACTGCCATGTGCCTGTCCCCTTTCTCTTACTCTGTTATTTATATGTGAAAAAGGTCACTGCATTAACTTTCAATTTATTACCAACCTGAACTCTATACGGATAAAACAGACATTCGTGACTCGTGACTAAAGGGTTGCGTCTTACACAATGGTATGGTATAGAAGAAAAAGAATATGTTTAACAACTGTCAAAAGCGCTGGAGCTCTGAAACCCAATGCACAAGCTCGAAGTGCGAACGCGTGCTTCCGGGTTATTCATTGACACTGACTTTGTTTACATCTCGCACGTGTGTTTGTTATGGTTTATGTCCTGTCTCCACCCTTGTATGTTACTGGATGTATCCCTCACGTGTTCTCATTAGTCTCTGCTGTTTTGTGTTCGCCCCTCGTGTGTCCATGTTTGAGGCGAAGTATTGTCGGCGTATCCGTAACGTGCCAAGCCTTTGATCCTCGTTCTATTGTGTCATGGTTTTGATCCTGGTCTCGTTCTCATCCTCGTTTCACAATTCCTGTCTCAGTCCGGTTTGTCCTGTTTGCCGATCGCCTGACCCATTGTCTGTTTTGGACCATGCTTTTGATTCACGTTTTGGATTTGTCTGCCTGCCTCTCTTTATTAAATCTCTTAACTGCACTTGCTTCTGTCTGTGTCTCCATTACGTGACAAAAAAATGCCACAGTTTATGTTTGATACACCATCTCAGTATGTCAAAATGCTATTGAACTGATTCCTAACCATTCCACTGCTGAATGGATGATCATGAGAGAACGCGCACACATAGCTTACTGTGAAGCGCCAGCACAGGTCCTCCTCCTCATTATCAGCTGGACACTCAAGCTGTGGATCCAAATCTCACTAGCCAATAAGAGTGAACTTAGCTTAAGCCCCGACCACACGTGAGGTTTCTGGCACAAGGGCGATTGTAAACTTGCAGAGCGTAAAAACGTAAACGTAAATGTAAACTCTGGCAGCACGTTCATAAACGATGAAGCTTAGAAAGCTGTTAACAAAGAATGCTGTTCATTTGAAGACCATGTTACATTTTTGAAACTGAGTTCACTTTTTTCAGTTTCAGAGTGTTTTTCTTCTTTTTCATTGTATTTTTTTGTTTGTTTATTGAAAAGCTACACTCAATACTTTAAGCGCAAATTTCATTTCGCAGATATATAACCAACTTTGTTAGAAAATATCGCAAGCACATGCAATCGAAATGAATAACCGCAGCAGTGAATTGGGATTAAAACAGTCACATACGGACGTATGGAGTTTTATATAACCGCGCCTTCACAACTTTTAGCTGAACGGGCCTGATATAGGAAATTGTGGTGCAAATGACTGAAAGCATAAAGCTTTCATAGCTATGTGCAAGTGATAAAGGAGGAAGCTTTCATCTACTGACTGGAAACAAGTGCAAGGTTTTAATAATAAAGAAAAGAAGAAGAGAAAATGAATAATGCAGAAAGAGATGGGGATTAAAAGTTTAAGTTCAAAAAGAGTTCACCATTTTGCTCTGATCTTTGAACTGTCACAGTGCAGACTGAACCAATCTAGATCAGACATCCATCCTCACATTCACACCTCAGTGGTTAACAACTGACAGAGTGTGAGTCTCTGATATCACACATTTTGTGTCTAACATGAATCCACCACAACAGGCATTTCATTTTTTAAATACACAACAAGATAGGATCTTTAGTAGTGATCCATCGAGGTGAAAATGTGTTATATGTGAAGTTTATTTGCCTACTTGTTTACGTAGCACTGCATAAATCATGGTAAGTTTATTTAATTACTTGTCCAAATTACAAAATACAAATACAAAAGAATACAAATGCCATTAAACACATAAACACTTGCAACCTAAAATGTGTGCATATCCACTAGGCTGTTAAACCATTTGCACTGCAATGATTTGTGTTTATGTTTACAAAATATATATATATATATATTTAAAAAGAACGAAATATTTATACCCAGCGTCTCTGCATATGCGCACTGTGCCCTGAATATAAATCTGTATGAAAATGTATATATTCTTGTTCACAGATTACTGAGCGAACAGATGTTGCAAACCTATATTTATACACACCTAATAATTGTTGCACATCTATACTTAACAAAAAAATTTTTAATATATATATAAACTTGTGTTGTGTTTGCAATTGTTTGATATCCATGAGAGCAGAAAATATATTGTGAATTTTTTGTAACAAAAGATCAAAAGTTTAAACAATAACGACCATTTTTCACAGCCTTCTTTGCTCATTTTTAGCAAGGGTGCCAATATTAGTGGAGGGCACTGTATATTGCTTATTGATTGGGGTGTTGCATTCTTGCATGATTGAGGATTTCTCTGCAGGTCATCAATAACCGCAATAGTTGAAACGGCTAAACGTATTCATCATTACTTATTCGCTCAAACACAGATTGCACCGATTTTTCTTATTGTCAGGCAAATACAGTCACTGGGGGGAACATTCAGTGCATTCATAATTAACAAAGACTCACTCACCCACAAAGTTGCAAGCTTAAACTCACTGAACCCTAACATTAGACATGCACACAAAGACGAATAGTCACATGGCAACTGTGGGCGAGAAAAACGGCATTCACTGCCACCAAAACATCTCTCCCAAACAGAGCGGGCCATTGACAGAGCAACAGGGAGAAATGTTCACGCTAACTCAGCACAAAGCATAGCCACCTGACTGAAACTATTCACCACTGGACTCTGAGAGTCCCAGTGCGGACAGATCGGAGTGGAAAGAGTCAAAATCCGTGTGCCAGGGAGCATGGGAACAAACTGCAAACAGATCAGAAGAACTGTTCACACTCGGCAGATCCAGAGTCTTATGTAAGACTCTGTTTTCCCGCAAATCAGGAGAAGCCACTGCTCGTGCCAGCTTTCAAAAACAGTGTCTTACTCAGGACATGACCAGTCATGCTAGCACACATGCTTCTGCTGACTGGCTAAATAAAGAAAATGGTGGACAATATGGAAGAAAAAAAAAATCATATCATGCTACTTGAAACCATTTCCTCAAGACCTGATACACATCATGATGTACTGGTTTGCTCACAAGGTGCCAACCAAACATAAAAAATATCTACCTAAAATACTATACAAAATGTATAATATGTCTAAGCTCAGTCTTTGTTATCAGCCACCAATCTGTAGTGTGACGGGAACACTTGCTAGCAAGCCGGGTTACTGTTTCACAAAATATAATAGTTAGCCTACTGTTACTTAGCTTGCTAGCCAACTTGATTACTGATTTAGGCTATATAACAGCTAGCATAATGTTAACTAGCTTGCTAGCTAACTAGGGATGTCACGAGAACCGATACTTCGGGACCAACATTCTTAAAACGTGACGGTACTTGTTTTTCTGGAGTAGCATTAGAACCGATTCTAATGGAGGTACTGAGGTTGCAATTTTTCCGGACCTGATGGGGGCAGCAAATATGCGCAAGTGTTTTAGTCGGTCCACAAGTGATGAAGAAGAAGAACAACTACAAGCACTACAGAAAAAACTGCAGAAATTTAGCTCCACCGCAACTCGTTGATAGGAAATGTGGTATGGAATATGGAAATACTTTGCATTCGAGGCGGATGACAAAAAAAATATAATTGATGCTGTGAAGCCGGTGTGCAACCGATGCTATCGTTCATTTCAAATAAAGCGAGGAAATGCCTGGAATTTGGCGAAGCACCTGAAAGACACCCCCTATATTATATTTGTTTGAGGCAGCTGTCATTGTGGCCGTGAAACCAGCTAACGTTGCGCTCCCTGTAATTTTTGCGAAAGCCAGTTATTTGTTAACGATGCTAACACATTACATTGTTATACACTACCTCCTAATGGGCCACCATGCATCGCCATTCAGCCCGTGTCCTATCAGCTAAATGTAACCTAATGTCACTAATAATTATTCAAATGTTAATGATTTTAATAAATTTTTTTGGCCTGCCATCATATCAGTGAATTTAAACTAATGCTTGCATTCAGAGTATAAGGTGTGTTTGTGTGTGTATGTGTGGGAGTGCTGCACCTCCACTGTAGCCTCCACTCATTGTCAGTCAAAGTGTTTGAAAACTAAAATCTCTCTCTCACTCTGTCTCTCTGTATCAGCCAGAGGAGAACGTCCTTCCAGGAGAGTTTTTAATTTAATTGTTGTTTTTTTTAAATAATAATTTTTACCACACCATGGTATCAAGTATCGTACTTTTGGTGGTATCGGTAACGACGACTAGATTTTTGGTATCGTGACATCCGAATAGCAAACATAAACAGGCTACTGGCTTTAACTGCAGAATATTTACAAATAGTTAGCCTAATATTAGGGAGCTTGTTGGCCAAAATAGGCACTTGGTTTTAATTACAGAATCTAATAGCTTGCTAGCAAATATAGATACTAGTTTATAGTACAGAATATAACAGTTAGCCGGGCGCACGGTGGTTTGGTGGTTAGCATGTCCACCTCACACCTCCAGGGTCGGTTCCAACCGGGGCCCTGTGTCTGCAGAGTTTGCATGTTCTCCCGGGGGTTTCCTCCGGGTACTACGGTTTCCTCCCCCAGTCCAAAGACATGCATGGTAGGCTGATTGGCGTGTCTAAAGTGTCGGTAGTGTATGAATGGGTGTGTGATTGTGCCCTGTGATGGACTGGCACCCTGTCCAGGGTGTACCCTGCCTTGTGCCCCATGCTTCCTGGGATAGGCTCCAGGTTCCCCGTGACCCTGAAAAGGAGTAAGCGGATGAAGATGGATGGATGGATGGATAACAGTTAGCCTAATAACACTAACACTAATATTAGCTAGCTCTGTTGCTAACAACATTAGGTTGGTGCTGCTTTAAGTAGCTGACTAGCTTAACTAGCTAATGCTGCTAAACAGACGCTTGTGAATGAGAGTAACAACGAAGAAGCTGTTATATTGGGGGTTTTTTTGTCATGTTTTACGTTGATCAATGTCATGAATGTTTGGATTACAAAAAATGTGATATCTTTTAGCTGCCACATAGCATTTTTACAGTAATAATAGTGTTTTGTCCATATTTTCATGGGGGTGTACTGTAGGCTGGCTGAAAGAATTTAAGATGAAGAACCTGCGGCAGGTGACCTCTGTCAATCGCCCACATTTAGCCCTTTCTCTTTCTAAAATCACTGATGGGTCACTCACCCTCTCATGCTCCCTCTCTCTCGTCACATTTCTCTATTTCTCACACATAAACAGCACTTAACTGTTAGCAACTCCTACGCTGAACTGCCTAATTAGCCTGCCTGAAGAAACAGGTGCTCTGTTTCCCTCAAAGAGAAAAAGAGACGGAAAGACATTTAAACAAAAAGACATATATCAAGTATAATTTGCTCTGTGGTGCTTTATTATGGTAAGCATGCCAGGAAAGCTTGCAGATCCGGAACAGTGGGAAAAGTACAAGCTGACCCTGAAGTGTCGGTCACGACGTGATTTGAATCTCAATGAAAAGATGTGGCCTTGAAAAGCATGCTCTAAAGGGAAGCGTTCTGATTTACCTTGAAACGTGGAGCTGGATTAAATCACAAAGAGACGCAGCTGTCCCTGTCTGCAACTGTGCTGCAATCATTTCGTGCTTTACAGGTCTAGCATTATTTTTCACTCATATTCTCCTCTTGTTGTAAGGGTCAAAGTAAATCTTGTACACGTGCCTGTTTGGGAAATTCATTACTTCTTATCAAGCACAAAAAGTGAGGGAAAAAAGTATTTGATCCCCTGCTGATTTTGTACGTTTGCCCACTGACAAAGAAATGATCAGTCTATAATTTTAATGGTAGGTTTATTTGAACAGTGAGAGACAGAATAACAACAAGAAAATCCAAAAAAAACGCATGTCAAAAATGTTATAAATTGATTTGCATTTTAATGAGGGAAATATGCATTTGACCCCCTCTGCAAAACATGACTTAGTACTTGGTAATTACTTTTAATTTTCAATGCCCTGGCTGAGGGAAGGAGGTTCTCACCCAAGATTTGACGGTACATGGCCCCGTCCATCATCCCTTTGATGTGGTGAAGTTGTCCTGTCCCCTTAGCAGAAAAACACCCCCAAAGCATAATGTTTCCACCTTCATGTTTGATGGTGGGGATGGTGTTCTTGGGGTCACAGGCAGCATTCCTCCTCCTCCAAACACCGCGAGTTGAGTTGATGCCAAAGAGCTCCATTTTGGTCTCATCTGACCACAACACTTTCACCCAGTTGTCCTCTGGTGGTCAGATGAGACCAAAATGGTGCTCTTTGGCATCAACTCAACTCTTAATCTGAATATATTATATTATCAGACCTGCTAACCTTGATGCATTTTGCATAGGAGCTCTGGAATTTTGTTGGAATATGCTAATGCAAGTTATTACACAAAAATAGTCCCCAAAAAAACTGTCTTTTTCTCTCCAACAGAACCCGATAGACAAATCTGCATCTTTGCACCTGATTTTGATCTCTTTAATATAATAATATACATGTTATATATTATACATCGCCTGGAGGCCCCGCCCCCATCTCACATGCTCTTGATTCAAAGTTATGCGTAGACCAGGGCTTAGTGTCAACATTACCATAACAACATGGAGCCTGTGAGTTCTTTAAAAGTTTTTTAATCACGCTGAGTTTTAAATGATTTCCATCTCAGCAAAACCTCATCCAGGTGTTACAGCAAGAAGAGTTTGGCATTTCACATTTGTCTGACATTGAGGAACAAGCTCTGGTTTTTGAAAAATAACTTAAAATGCACACATAATTCATCAATAAAACAGCAATATATTGCCTTTATAACTTTGAATGCCAGTGTTCAGGAATAAGAAGAAGCTTTTATTTGTTACATACATTACAGCACAGTGAACCTTTTTTTTTTTTGCATGTCCGAGCTTGTTAGGAAGCTGGGGGAAGCTTGGTGGCGCAGGGGCCTGAACCTTCTGAGCCATAACTATTGAGCCACCACTGGCCCTAACACAAAAAATACAGCTTTTATCCTGGTTTTCACCCATTATTTCCATATCCTCATTGAATCTTAAATGCTGAAATTTACAGACCTCATTTTGTGCCCCATATGTTAGTTTGATGCCTTTTCAACCTCACAAGTATGCCTCAATCAGTTTGCTCTATTACATTTAAGGTGTATCAATAAATGGTTAATATTATTTAATATAAATAATATTCACAGATTATTAGGTTGTATGTAAATAACATAGCTATTTAGAGACTGAGGAAAAGTAATTGTAGTCTCTGGGTGGGTGGGATGGTATTACTCTCTCCCCTGCCAATCCGAGTCACAATAACCAATCAAATATGTGGAAGAGGGCAGAGAGTGCTTTCCCTTGAGTGAGGTAAATTGAGTAGCATTTAAAGTGATATATAGCACTTTTCTAGACACTCAAAGCACGTTACATAGTATGGTTGGGGGGAATCTCCTCACCCACCACTAGCGTGTAGGATTCACCTAGATGATGCAACGGCAGCCATAGTTCAACAGAACACCCACCACACACCAGCTATTGGTGTAGAGGAGAGAGAGATGTAGCCAATTCAGAGATGGGGATTATTAGGGAGCCAACAGAGAAGGGCCAATTTTAATGGCCACACAGAGTCAGATTTAACATGTCATCCAAAAGACACAGCTGTTTAACAATAGAGCATCCCATCACTATTCTGAGGCATTAGGACCCACACAGACCACAGGTCTTAGTTTTCCCCAGGAGGTCTCCCATCCAGGAACTGGCTATGCTCAACCCTGCTTATATTCAGTGGGAAACCAGGCAAGAACTGCAGGGAGATACGGCTCTAGCCACAGAGTTCATGCAGTTCAAAAAGATGTGGTAAACTTAGCACAAGCATATTAGCCTTCACCCTCCCTGGTTGGTAGCTGTCGTGTGATGGGGAGAGATGGCTTGTGCTTGGGAATTGGCACTGAGTAATATGGGAGGAAAACATGGTGAAAAAATACATAGAAAGAAACTGAAGAAATGCACGAAGAATGCAGTATTGCTGGTAAGTAAATAAAAATGAAACATAATGTGAATGATAAATCATATCACATCTCTCCTTAAGACATTGACACCTTCCTTCATAACATTACCGGTTATGTGCTGTTACAATCACTGCTTTGCACTGACTTCCTTCAAACACTGTGACTCATCCTGCTGTGCCACAGACAAAAAATAAATAAATAAATACAAATAAAGACATGAGAAATGCTCCTATGATTATAGCACACTCTTCTAAAAGTACAAATTCTGACTTTGTCAGCGAAACTGAAATCAGATCCTTGTCAGGATTGCTGCTGTGCTAAAAATCTGCAGCTGCACCTGCAGGGGGAAAAAAAACTTGTAATAAATTAACCATTCATTCATGTTCAAGGAACATCTTTTATGCTTTGCTGTACTAAATGTTTAAACAGATGTTATACCTCCAGTCAGCAAACCACTGCACAACACAGCACAACCCTGCCCTGCTCAGAACCACACCACTGTACTTCCTCCATCAGCATACACACACTCACACACACTCACGCACATCCTGTAGACAGCCACAAAGTTCATTTGGAGTCTTATCTATGTACTTCTCCTTCAAGGTCTCTGACGATGAAGTGCATGAATGAATGATATCCTGCCTGCCCCATTCACCAGGGGACGCACTCAGGACATGCTGACGCATCTGAGTAACACACGCACACACACACACGCACACACACACACACACACACACACACACACAAAGTCAGTTGTCTGAGCACTGGGTGGCCGCTGCTGCTTCTGAAATACAGAAAATGAAGGAGAAGAGACTTCCAGCTCAAGCTCTATTTAGGAAAGTGAGACAGGACAAGTAGACATTGACAGCGACAACTGGCGGGGTGAACTTAACCCTGTTTAATTAATCACAGCAGGGCACCAAAACACAAATCTGTGCAACCCTATACTCAGAAACCTGCATGCGCTGATCATCATGCACATGTGCTCTTAGGTACACATTGACTCACACATACACACACACACATACACACACACACATACACACACACACACACACACACACACACACACACTGTATGCAGCTGCAGGTCATAAATTCTGCCCACTGCCCTGGTTACAAGCTAGCAAAATATGAGTTCTATAAATAATGAAGAAGTGCTCACAGCCTGGTCTCCTGCCCTCTCACTGTCTTCAGAATACACAGAAAAATCACACGCATCATACAAGTAAAAGCAGTATAGAAGTATAGCAACTGCACACTACACCTGATTAGCGTTATTAGGGTGGATCTAACCTAACACACACTCCATTCTGAAATAAAGATCCTATTTATGATTTTTAAGGTGGTTATGTGACACAGACGTCTTCTTTTCCAGGACACTATAAAAACTGAAATGGGTCTTGGCCGAAATTAGACACTTCAATTTGCATCTCCATATTTGGCATCGCCACGTTTAAAGAATTTAATGAGTTGTTGTATGGAAGTTGTGACAAGTTAAATCTACAATACAAGTTACAATACTTAATAGACTCCTAGGGCATTAATAGCATCACTTGTGTTACAGCGGCCTGATGTGTTTCTCGTCTTCGTCACCTGTTAATGATACCCCTGACCCTGCGACCCAGTTTGTCTCTCATGACCTCATACAGTTTATATAATGGGTCAGATTTAAGCAAATTTACACACATAATCATTTTACTTTCATTTTTTGTGCCTGTACGAAAACAACTGTAACAACTGTTTATAGCTGTGTAAGGTAAGTGATAACAGGAACTAACTTATCTCGTGAACGTTCCATAATATTAAATGTAACTATAAACAGATAAAACGTATGACGTGTTCATAAATGAATTTAAAAAATTTAAATTGTCAGCTAATTGCTGTGGTGTAAGAGGATTAAAACACTTCCTGAGGTGCTGTTATAGCTCCACATCAGGCTGCATCACAACAACCTCATCTATGACTATGTTTACATGGACAGCAGTAATCTAATTATTGACCTTATTCTGAATAAGACAGTATTCTGATTAAGGTGTTTACATGAGTCACTTTTAGAATACTCCTTTCATGTTCCTATTTTACGTGTTATAGAACATAGATCGATTAATGGCACTCGTCATTACGTCACCGTGCCACACCGTCCGTCGCCCCTCCAGAATTTCACGTGTCGACATACAGTTCGTCTTCGTTATGGTACCGTGTACAGTTTTGGGGTTTCATTTTTCATTTTATGAAAGCTTCAAGTGCAGTTAAATATTCGTCATGCTGTACGTACAAACAGACGACTGCTTGTAGAGACGGGCTGCGTCCCAAACCGCGTACTTACCTAATATAGTATAGTATAGTATAGTAGCCAAAATACATGCATCTCGCTTACTATATAGTAGGTAAGTACGTGGTTTCGGACGCAGCCGTTGTCTCTTGTTTGCCATCAAACGGTTGAGTGCTGCCGTGTGTGAATGTGTCCTGTCACAAAATGCAACAATAGTGTGATTAAGGTGTGTACGTGTCTGTAATGCGCTTTGATAATGCGACTAAAACACGAATACTTCACATGTCTTAATTAGATTTGTGTTTACTTTGACTATGACTTTAATTGGATTAAGGTCATCAATAATCGCTGTTTACATGCAAGTTTCTTAATCAGAGTATCGTCTTAATCGGGTTAATATCGGATTATTGTTGTCTATGTAAACATACTGATTGATTACTTTCCTAAACTGGTGCACCCTGTTGTGTGCTATTCCTTACTTGAAGAGCATTAAGTGGGTGTCTATGGCAAGAACACTGTCCTCTACCACTGTACAGAGACGAATTAAACACCCCCCTGTCAAACTACCCATCATCCTCCAGCTCAGACACTTACTGCCCTTACTCTAACAGTCCCCTGGGAGATTCTGGGTGCAGAATTGCGCGTGCACCCGCATTCCTTCCGAGAATCAAAGGCACGCTGCATGTGAAAAGCATGTGGTTTGCAGTCAAAGTGCAACAGGCGGTGAAATAGGAGAATACTAAAGACATGTGTTATGAAACACAGCTCATCCTGTAACTATGAACAATCCAAAGAATGAGAAGACAGCTGCTTGGCTAAAGCACAGCTTTTTGAAAATAATATCCTTGCACTTATCTAGAGCAGCAATAAACAAGTATGTTTACCAGTGGGAGCTGAGTGTGCGTCACTGCATATGTTGTCTGGTTAAGCCTTGTGAAACTGCACCAAAAAAAATACCACAGACACGCATTGGTCCTTTAGTGCATTCTCGCTCTCTGCCTGACGTGCAAGCTTTCTCTCAGGCGAGTAGCAACTTCTGCCGAGCAGGAGAAAAACAGAAACAAAGGCACAAGATGACATCATGACATTACACATCTGTTAAAATGCACAGCAACACCCTGTAAATAGAGAGAAATTAAAGTAGCACAGGTATCTATAAAATAATAATAAATGTGGTGTGGGGGTCATTGTGCTTTGTAATGCCATTTGATCTGATTGCGAATGGAGCTGTTTGTTATCTTAATCCAGTTCCTACCACTGAAGCTTTTAGTGTTTCACCTAAATACACTATGTGTGTACATTATAACACAGGATCATGGTTATGCAATACTCTAGCTGCAGCAAGACTATAATAACAGAAATGGCCTGAAAGAACATCAACGGTCCCAGCCTGAAGTTACAGCTGTGATATCATTTCACTAAACAACATTTTTAGACATCTAAAGCTCAGGGAATCTGATTTGCGTATATACAAATCATCTGTTTCTCTTTGTCATCCAAGTTGTGTTGATAAATGTTTTTAAAAGGGTTTTTCAAGGGTTCTTGAGATGCTTACCAAGTCGACGTTTTTAAAGGGCTTTTACCTGCAAAATTTATGAGAGGGAAATGCTCTGCTGCAGAGTTCTTAAGACTTAAAGGTTCCTTCAGAGGTGCATAATAAAGAATAGTGATTTACACTATATGGATTTTGGTGATTTGTGCTCATTCAGCAACAAGAGTATTAGTGAGGTCAGGCACTGATGTCGATTGAATAGGCCTGGCACATAGTCAGCCAGTTCATCCCAAAGGTGTTTAGTGGAGCTGAGCTCCAGGGCTCTGTGCAGGCCACTCAAGTTCCTCCATTCCAACCATGTCTTCATGGAGCTCACTTTGTGCACAGGGGTATTGTCATGCAGCTATGGTCATGCGGGTAGTATCACGTCGGGCGGCTGTGGCTCAGGTGGTAGAGCGGGATGTCCACTAATCGTAGTGTTGGAGGTTCGATTCCCTGTCCACATGCTGAAGTGTCCTTGGGCAAGACACTGAACCCCAAGTTGCTCCCGATGGCAAGTTAGCGCCTTGCATGAGCCTTGGTGTGTGTGTGAATGGGTGAATGAGACAAAATGTAAATCGCTTTGGATAAAAGCACTATGTAAGTGCAGACAATTTACCATTTGGAAGAGGTTTGGGCCCTTTAGTTCCAGTAGATGGAACTCTTAAAGACGTTCTAGAAAATTGTATGCTTCCAACTTTGTGGCAACAGTTGGTTTTGGTGGTCATGTGTCGACAAACATTTGACCATAAAGTGTACGTACACTCACCAGAGGAACCAATCACTCCGCAACTTTCTTCCATTTTTGTGTATCAGTGGGTAAATAGGAACTAACTGCAGGTAGGGACTAACTTGTGTTGAGTGGTGAACTGAAAAAACCTCAGACCACATGTGCCATAGGGCTGTTCCAAGGAATCATTCGAGACATTAATCGGGATTTGTCACTTTACCAAGTTATAATAATACATAATTTCCAAACGTTGCCTGTCATGCTGTCACTGAAATAGTGTCTTGGTGTCATGCAAGTTATAAAATATGTCATTTCTCATTTTATAAAAAATATTATAAGATTTGTTCTACTTTTTGAGCAATCCAAACATCACATGAAAAAATCTGCATGTAGTATTCCTGATTACTACTATACCATTTTTAAGATAAGTAGCATCGCTTTTATTATTCTTGTGGTCTACTGGTGTTTAGAATGAGAGCGCTGGCTCTGCTGTTGTAGCTGGCAGTGATTTCTGAACAGGAAATGCCTCAACCGAGGTACACGAAAGACACGAGGAAGGCTCTGTTTAACAGCTGCCAGACAGTGAGAGATTCAAGCTAAAGTTTTAACAGATTGTCTTCACAATATAATGCCTGGGGATCTTATAAGAATGCTTTACTGTGCAGTATATAATGATCTCATCCTATAACTTCTGTTTATAAACTGCAATATTCAGCGCATGGAATATTGTTAAAGTGGACACTTCTAAACATTGTCATATCTCTGGTGCTTCCTTTTGGGAGGAGTTTGCCTTGATAAGCAACAGTTTTTGGCAGAACATCTGCTAATTTCAGGAGGCAAAATACAACCCCAATTCCAAAAAAAGCTGGGACAGTATGGAAAATGCTAATAAAAACAAATAGTGATTTAGAAATGTAACTTGTATTTAATCAACAAATTGTATAAAGACAAGTTATTTTATGTTTTATCAAATCACCTGCATAGTTTTTTGAAGGGTAAATGGTTATTTTGAAATTGATGCATGCAACACGCTCTAAAAAAAGTTGGGAAAGGGGCAATTTAGGACTAATGGCAATGTGACAAGTTGAAATAAGAAGATGATTTCAAACAGGTGAGGCAATCGTCTAATAATAGTATATAAGGAACCTCCAGAAAAGGCCTAGTCCTTCAAGAGCAAAGATGGGTTAAGGCTCACCAATCTGCCAACAGATGCTTCAGCGAATACTCCAACACTTTTAAATCTGTAGGCTATTGGACATTTCACCTTCTACAGTGCACAATATAATTAAAACATTCAAGGAATCCGGTCAAATCTCTGTGCGTAAAGGGCAAGGCCGAAAACCACTTCTGAATGCACGTGATCTCCGATCCTTCAGACGTCACTGTCTTAAAAACTGTAATGGATTTGTTATGGATATCCTGATATGGGCTCAGCAATACTTTGGTAAACCTTTGTCAATCAACACCATTCACCACTGCATCCACAGATGCAAGTTAAGGCTTTACTATGCAAAGCAGAAGCCACACATCAACACTGTCCAGAAGCACCACTGACTTCTCTGGGCTCGGTCTCATCTGAGATGGACAGTAGCACTGTGGAATCGTCATATTGTCCAGGCCAAAGAGGAAAAGGACCATCCAAGCTGTTATCGGTGTCAGGTCCAAAAGCCAGCATATGTCATGGTATCAGGGTGTGTCATTGCCCATGTGCTTGCACATCTGTGAGGGCAGCATTAATGCAGAACGATATGTGCACATTTTGGAGGATCATTTGCTGACATCCAGAGTAGGACAATGCCAAACCACATTCTACCCGGATTAATTCTAATGTTGTAAGCAGAGAATGCGGCTGCTGACATGGCCTGCCTGCAGTCCTGACCTGAAGGCCCTGTACAGTTGCACAGCTGAAGAAATGTATAATGGAGGAATGGGGAAATTTCGCTTGCTAAACTTAACCAACTGGTGTCTTCAGTACCCAAACACTTAAGTGTTATTAAAGGAAAATTGATGTTACACAGTGGTAAACAGTTGACTGTCCCAACTTTTTGGAGTATGTTGCAGCCATCAGATTTGAAATGAGCATATATTTTCAAAAATAAATTACATTCACAAAGTAATGAATAATGTGTTTAAAAAAGTGTTTTTGAATATAGTATAGGGTTAATTAAATTTTCAAATGTCTCTTTTTGTTTGTGTGTTTTTTGCATTTTCCCTACTGTCCCAACTTTTTCAGAATTAGGGTTGTAAGTACGATTATTTTTCTAAGACTTATTAGATTTTTCAAATCTTATCTTTTTCAAATAATTGCAAATTGTGATAAACAATTACTGAACTAGTATAATATTAACTTTTCTATTTGCCTAAAGTGCTTTTTTTATTATTTTTTTTACTTCTCCCATTGTTCTCCACAATTTGGTCACCTTCCCACCCTCCAGCTAGCTCTCCCTTATCGTATGATAGCTACTAACCCAGGAGGGTGAATTCAAACATGCACTTCCTCCGAGACATCTTAAGCCAACACATTTTGTCAAACTGTTGTTCATGCTGCATCACAATGCAGAATAACACTCTCGGAGGAAAGCATTATCTGACCTCTTCAACCCATGATTGGCTAGTGCTGTGATTGAGAACATCCCTCCCACCCAGTCTTACTCTCTGGGCTCTCATCCACAGATGGCAATGGCATTACCAGGATTCAAACCTGATCTCCCAATGTTTTTTTTTTTATTATTATTAGTTATGTTGTAGCTAGGCTTAGCTAATAAACTTTTCATTCAAATGAAATTACCTGTAAGTATAATCCAAAGCCAACTCTTAAAAAGTAAATCTATTCACTAGTATTTTATTATCTTTAATTTTTACGAAACTTTGTGAAAAATCTCATCAGTATTCCAAAATAGTGCACTTTACCCCAATTTTGACCTTCCACTCTAATTCTGTCCCCAAAGCTGTGAATGGAAATTGGATGCAGTGCAGCCTCAGGCTTTAACACCAGAGGACAATCACATTAGCAGGCCAGTCATTACCGTCATTTCAGCCAAAGTCGATCAATCTGACCCATTACAGCAGGGTAAAGGAGAGACTAGGAGCTAAACTGTGCCTTTTAGAGAGCCATTAGGGAGAAGACTCTACTGCTTACTGCATTTTGCTTACAAATTCAGCCCTATCTAGTCTGCATTGCTGGTATAAATGACTCTTAGCTTACAGCTCTTTTACATTAAATGATTTTAATACAGGGCTTCGAAAATTAAAAAGTGCCTAAAACTTTTGCACAGCACTATATACATATATATATATATATATATATATATATATATATATATATATATATATATATATATATATATATATATATATATATATATCACCACATTATTTTATTTCTGTTTATGAAAACGTTTTTCCTTTTTTTTTGCAATAACCCTATGTCGGAAAGCTCTTCATGAAAACAGCCGTGCATATATTCTGTTTATTCCAGAAATGAGTTTCCTACATTGCGTACGCTTGAAATGGAGTACTTTTGTGTAAATGATGCTATGCTTGCAAAAGTATGATGCGTCCCGGTGACCTTAGCTTTGGTGTGTAAACAGCAATCTGTTTTCCTTTGAGAGGTGTGTATCAAAAGCTCTATGCTCTTCAGATCCACACAAACTCTGGGATGATGAATAACAAAAGATTCGGCATTTACATAATGAATGGGGCTGCGTCCTCAAATAAGCATTTAGTCAGTCGTGATCAATGCCTGACGTTCACGAGGAGCCTCGCTCGGTTTAATTATCCATATAAGCAAGAAATGTGCTCATGTCCTTCAGCCTTAACGATATGTTTTATTTCAGAACTGCATGTGTAAGAAGAGCTTCAAAAGCACTGTAGATCCAGGCTGCAAAGCACTATGATAGAAATAACAATAGTCTGTATGTGTGTGTGTGTGTGTGTGTGTGTGTGTGTGTCTTTTGACTTTGTAAACAGAGCAGTGGAGAGCTGAGAGCCTGCTGTTCTTTATCTAAATGAACAAACACTTGTTGACTCAGCAGACTGCACCCTGGTGTGCCTCCATCGCGAAAAGGCCGACTCCATGCCATACACAGCTGGGCATGCTCCCACTGGACCAACTTTCTCTCACTAACCCTAACACATGCACCAACCTATTAGCAGGAAATGACTCACACAGGAAATGATGTTGATTGTGCTACACACTCCCTAGCTTGCATGTGCTGGAGTGCCGTCACATTTCACTGAACAATGTACTGTAGTGAATGTAAACATAACTTACAAAGTTATCACACACTCACAATCTACAGTCTGGACATTTAACATTGTGTGGTATAAAACTGTCCACATGCATCAGAGAGCAAAAATAAAAACGATGTATTTTGTCAGCTTTTGTTTCACGAATATTATTGAATATGAATATGAATATAAATCAAAGCTCGGTGTGACCGAGTGCTGCTGACTCGATCAGTATGTGGAAGCAGAAGGGCATCCAGTCATGTTTGTGTATAATCATGTTGTGTATATACATGTACAGTCCAGACTATCACAGTCCAGTGTATCTCATAATACATTGTCTCACTGCTCTCGTGGGTGGGAGGAATGGCATAATCTTTCTCCTACATTTACATTTATATTTTGGGCATTTGGCAGATGCCCTTATCCAGACTGACTTACAGAAGTGCTTTGACGTCTCTATCAATAAATACATCCCCATACTGGTTCACAAGGTCATGGACTAATAATATCATCAGTCTTCAAACTCTGTTAGGAGGTAATATAGTAAGAAAATACAAATTTTATTTAAATGAAATTTATGAAGAGGTAGGTCTTTAGACGTCCTTTGAAGACTGGCAGTGATTAAGCTGTTCGGACATATAGAGGAAGTTCATTCCACCACCGAGGTTCCAGAACAGACAATAGTCTTGAAGTATGCCTTCCTTGTACCCTGAGAGATGGTGGCACCAGTATAGCAGTACTAGAGGTTCGGAGGGAGCGAGGTGCAGTTCAGGGTGTGATAAGTGGTTTGAGGTAAGTGGGTGCTGGTACATTTTTGGCTTTGTAGGCAAGTATCTGAGTTTAAAATCTGATGTAGGCAGCTACAGGAAGCCAGTGGAGGGAGCGTAGCAATGGGGTGCTGTGAGAGAAGTTAGGAAGGTTGAAAACAAGTCAAGCAGCTGCATTCTGGATCAGTTGCAGAGGTCGAATGGCGCTCAGAGGGTTAGGGTTAGACCTGCCAGGAGTGAGTTGCAGAGGCCTCTAAAAAAAAAAAAAAACCACCCCGGGGGCCTGAAAAAAAAAAAGAATATATTTTTTTTTTAAAAAAAAAAAAAAAAAAAAAATAAAATAAAAAAAAAAAAAAAAAAAAAAAAGGTTTTTTTTTTTTTTTAAAAAAAATCATAAAAAAAAAAAGGGAGGGGAAAGAAAAAAAAAAAAAAAAAAACAAACGAATAAAAATAAAAAAAATTTTTTTTTTTAAAATATTATTAATAACTAAATTAAAAAAAAAAATAAAAAAAAAAAAAAAAAAAGGGGGAAAAGTATAATCATAGTAAAAAAATAAAAAAAAAAAAAAAAAAAAATTAAAAAAAAAAAAGAAAAAAAAAAAGAAAAAATAAATCTCCCCCTCACTTTTTTGTTTTATTAAAAAAAAAAAAAAAAAAAAGAGAGAGGAGATTTTGTTTTTTATTTAAAAATTTTAAGGGGGTAGTTGTGGATGTTTGCTTTAACATCCTAAGCCCGACTGGTTAGGATCTTAGAGGCTGTTCTGTGAGAGGTAGAGAGACAGCTGATTGTAGACAGTGAATTCAAGGATTTTAGAAAGAAAAGAGAGAAGTGATACCGGTCGGTAGTTGCCGATGTCAGAGGGATCCACAGTGGGTTTCTTCAGGATGAAAATAACCCTTGCTCTCTTGAATGCAGCTGGTACATGACCAGATGATATGGAACCATTGATGATAGTCATGATGAATGGGAGGAGGTCTTGTGAGATGGTCAGGAGCATTGTGGAAAAGATTGGCTCCAATGGGAAGGTGGTAGGATTGCAGGACAAGATGACCTGCAGAATCTCATCTGTTGCTAGATTAGAAAAATGAATGTGCCAGTGACAGAGAAGGGGGGTCCTCAGTGGGTGGTGTAGGAGTTGGGGTAGAAGTGAAAGTCTGGCAAATTTTTCCAATCTTCTCATCATAAAAGGTGGCAAAGTCTTCAGCAGTCAGGGAGGGCGGAGCAGGAGGATGTGGTGGGTTGAGTAGTGAAGAAAAGATGTTGTGGAGTTTGTGAGGGTCTTGTGCAGATGTTTTAAGCTTTTCCTTGTAGAAGGCAGTCTTAGCAGAAGTCAATTCAGAGGAGAATTTGGATATGAGGGCGCGGTAAAAGGCAAGATCTGTGTCAAGTTATGATTTCTTCTGTTTTCTCCCTGGTGTTCTTAGTTCTCTCAGATTGCTGCGTAACACATCCAACAGCCAAGGAACAGGGTGAAAAATCTTCCTAGGTTTAGAGGATAGAGGGCAGAGGAGGTCCATGGATGAGGAAAGTGAGGAGAGGAAAGTGTCTGTGGCTAACTGCAATGGTAGGAAGGAAGAGGATTAAGGGTCTGGAAGGGATGATAGGATGCAGGAAATCATGGAGGAAAGAGAGATAGTATGGAGGTTTTGGTGGGTAGGAGAGAAGTATTGATGGTTTTAGGAAGGATAAGGAGGGTGATGGTGAAGGATACCAAGTGATGATCAGAGGTGTGGAATGGGGTAGCATTGATGTCTGTGGCTGGAGAGGGACAACTGAAGACCAGGTCCAGGATATTTGCTCCCTTGTGTGTGGGTAGGCAGCTGTTGAATGTCAAGGAGACGGAATGCAGAAGAGAGAGAAGGCAAGAGGACTAGAGCATATCAGAGGGAAGGCTGAAGTCTCCAAGGAGTGTAAGAGGTGTGCTGTCGGTAGGGAAAAGACTGAGGAACATGTCCATTTCTTCTAACCCTAAGAAGGTTGACCTTTGCAAAATCCTGTATGAACTGAATAATAATCTTAAAATACATAAAATCATTAGTTTATTCATGTCTATGTAGTAGAGATGGGCATTTCAACCATGGGCACTGAACCATTTTCAAACAGGATTAAAATATTCCAACAAGAGAATGTGGAAACTGGCTCTAAAGACCAGTTCACATGGATGTCTGATGCACTATCTATATTATACACTCAATATATAAAAAAAAAACTTAAAATGACTCAATAATAAATAATTAATTCCATGTTATTCCTCATTAGAGAAACCATTCGGATATTCAAAAGATGATGTGCATCCCTTCTCCATATCTACCCGAGCTCTATCTTCTAACACACTGACTCGTGATACAACAATGTCAGGACAGGACATTATAGTGGCTTAGAATCCATCACTCGTTTTTCTGGACTATCTTGACATATGACCCTATTTTCTCTGACTCTCTGTCCGTGTTGCAGTCGAGCTAATTGTAGAACAGCACATTAAGCCTCTTAGGTGGCTTCCGTTGTGCCTGAGGTAATTATTGACCCAGAAACAGCATAGTGTGGTTTGCACTGATAAGCCATTATAGTAAATCCATGTTTGTCCATCAATGACTACATGTCAGAGCTGAAAAGATGGAGCGAGAACCCAGAAGATTTAGTAAACAAACTCAGAGATCCCATGTGAAACTGAACAATGATGCACAAGTCTCCTCTCATGTCTGTCCACATACGTTCACATGCATATCTGGGTGTGTCCTTCTCATTCTGATATGTGAAATCTCTCTCTCTCTCTCTCTCTCTCTCTCTCACACACACACACACACACTTTAGGTACAGAGATGGCTACAATTGATGAGTCAGTATTTTACTCTAGAAAACACATTAACAAGAATGCATCACCTTGGAAATAAGTGTAAGTGGTATTAGCTGCATCTGGTCTATAGTCTATATCTTTTGGACAGATGGGCTCACATTATCTTCCAGCATTCTTTAATATGATGCAGAATTCATAGTTGAATCAATAAATGCAAGTTGCCCAGTCGCTGAGACAGTGAATCACCCCCAAACCATAACATTTCCACCACCATACATCACAGTTGGTATGAGGCGCTTGGTCTGCACCAAATATGTCTGCTGTTACTGTGGCCAAACAACTCTAGCTTTAATTTGTCTGTCCAGAGCACATTATCCCAAAAGGCCTGGTATTTGCCTATATGCTCATTTGCAAAGTGTAGTCTTGCTTTAAAGATCTTTTCAGACAGCAAAGGTTTTTTTCCTGGCACGCCTCCCATATGCAGGTCAAATTTGTGCAATCTCTTTCTGATTGTAGAAGCATGCACTTTCACACCAACATTTCCAAGACTTACTAACAGATCCTGTGATTAAATTTTGAAGTTCTTAGAGACTTCTTTTTGCATTAGACGTTCTGCTCTTGGGCTGAATTTGAAGAGAGGCCAGTTTGGAATTGGAAATTGGAAGTCGTTTGAAATCTGCACCGGACGCAGATGGTTTTCGTTACAGTGGAATCCAAATAATTTGGAGATCTTTTTAAATCCCTTGCCAGACTCATAGGAATCCACAACCTTTTTTCTGAAGGCCTTACAGAACTCTTTAGATCTTGGCATGATGACACAACACAACTCAATAACAAAGGGAACACCAGACACTAGATATGAGAGGGGTATAAATAAGACGGGTTCCACCTGCAGGTGCTAATTACTGGCACCAAATCATCAACACCTCATTCTAATAGTATGGATTTGAAGGTGTGATAAATGTAGGGGTATACTTACTTTTTCCATGCGCCTGATCCCATGTGTGGGATTTTGCAAATGTACAGTTTGGTACTTTAATATCATGGGGCATTTTCACACCCGACTCATTTATAGCGTTTGTTTCAGAACCTGGTGTTTTTCTCCCTTGATTCTGTTTGTTTAGACATGTACGACCACGACAATCTCATTCAGATCCGTAACAAAACAACTGGATGGAGACCACCCTGTTCACCTCATTTGCCCGACTGGAAACGAACTCTGAAGTGGTTCGCTTGTGGTGAGAAAGCAATCCGGTCCAAAGTACCAACAAACCAACCTGCATTGCAATGCATGATGGGAACTGCATTACCAAAAAAGCGTGTTTGTAGTGCTAATGCCTCAGAACCTGATTAGCGGTTTAACTTGGACCAAAGACTAGGTAAAATGCCTCATGGAAATTTGGTCTAACAAACATATTTCTGAACAACTTTCAAAAACGTATAAAAACACAACAGTTTACAAAGTGTTTAGCAAGCGTCTAAAGGAGATCACTCCATGAAACATGAATTCCCGCTCAAACTGATCAATTATAATAAGTACAACCAAAACGAAAGCCACAATAAGCTGACAGAGCTGCTGTCTGTCCATCTGGATGGATAACCGCTATGGGCAGAGCCCCAAAACATAAACAGGTGCACTCTGACCAATAAGAGGACAGTTTACTCACATGTGACTTGCATAAATACGTTTTGGTGCGCTTTGAACTGTTGTCTTGTGAAAGCAAACTGAGCCAAGGAGAAAATACAACACTATTTAACTATTTAAGTCCCGCTTTCGGAACAAAGCACAAATCTATAAGTCTAAAAGCTCCCTAAAATTGTACGGGATACCACACTGCTGTTGTAGGACCTAAGAAAAACAGTAAGCACCTGTTGGAAATTCAATAAATATTTGTTAGGTCGTTGACAATTATGTGAAAATAAAAGTGACTAGGGTCATTTATCCAGGTGTCAGTGAGGGATCTAAAATATTCGGACACTGAAACAGTGAAATGAAATTGAAAAACAGTGAAATTCATTCTCACATAAATCACCTACATAAAGAGTAAGTGTACAGTTCAATCTATACACAACACCCATACACTGCTGCCCTGAAAGACACTCACAAGCACAAGAATTCCCAGAGTTTAACTAGCGTCAAAGGGAATGGAACGCAACACCAACGCTTTGCAACAACACTGTCACATAAACAAAAAGAGAGAGAGAGAGAGGTGATCATTCCTTGCCAATACAGCTGTTTAGTGTCGAAGTGATCTCTTTACATGCTTCACTCCCTCTCCCTTTCTCTAGTGGAATTCTGAGATAAAAGCCAGGGACTCTCCCTGCTTACACACACATACACACACACACACACAAACAGCTGGTGGGGAGATCCAGAGGAAATGGCTCCACTGAGCTCTTTCCTGCAGAAGAAACAGTTCATGGGGAAACCAGGACGCATGTTTCTCCCACCTGCGCTCTCAGCTTACTCCTTACAGAGTGACATACCATCTGTAAGATGTGATCTGAGATGTTTAATATACCACACATTGGTTATTTTTGCTGTTTTGAACACATATTCCAAGTGTTGGTGATGTAAAATGGGGATCTTTTAGTTTTGGACAGAACACATCCTATGATGTGAATTTCTTCGATAAAAGAAGCCATTCAAAGATGGCTGAGATTTTTTTCTTTGGTTTAGGCTGACCAAAACCATTCTGAATTTTCCCTTTCCACCATGTACTCAGTGGTATTCCCCCAGTAGCATATGGCATAAACATCTCTAGCGCCACTGGTATGGTTTCTGTGGTTTTGTGGATGGGGACAAATAAGTGGTACAAAAAAGATTTTAACATCCTTTCAGGTAAGTTTCTAGATGTAACAGTACTAACAATATCCACAACACTCTCAGGAAGATACAGTGCTGTGAAACGTATTTCCTGATTCCTTATCTTTTTGTGTACATCTCATACTCAATCATGTTAGATCCTCAAATACAATATAAAACTCCAATTTAAAAATATCGCTTTGCTTATTTGTAAGTTGCTTTGGATAAAAGCGTCTGCCAAGTGAATAAATGTAAATGTAAAACAAAGGCAACTCGAATAAACACATATCGCAATTTTTAATTAAGCAAGAAACCTTATTCAAGCCAATCACCAATGTGAAAAACTAATTGCCCCCTAAAACTTAATATCTGGTTACGCCATCGAAGTGTGTTTTGGCAAAATTCAGATGAGCATTAATGTTCTTCTGGGTTAGCAGTGGTTTTTGCCCCTCTTCTATGGATGCCATATTTATCCAGTGTCTTTGTGATAGTGGAGTCATGAACGGTGACCTTTATTGATGCAAGAGAGGTCTGTAGGTCCTTTAATGTTGTCCTTGGCTCTTTTGTGACTTCCTGGATAAGTAGATGCTGTGCTCTTGGAGGAATTTTGGAAGGTCGTCCACTTTTGGGAAGGTTCACTACTGTGCCGAGATTTTCCACTTCGAGATAATGGCTTTCACTGGGGTTCTTTGGAGACCTATGCAGTGCTTCTTTGGAGTTTACTCAGATTGTCTCTGTTATTATCTTAGATTTTGTTTTAATTTCTGAAACAATTTAGTATGAGATATACAAAAAAACAGAAGAAATCAGAAAATACTTTTTCACAGCACTGGACGTAGCAAAAACGACATAGTTGTTTAGTTTACATCTGGACGGAAATGCCATGTTCTTTTGTGTGTTTGATAGCCGTCGTGCATGATAAAGTTATAAACATGCTAGGGGTGACAGCAGAGGTAGGAATGTAACGTGTTTACAGTAGCAGATTACACAGCCAAAGGGTTTTCAGTGTAGTCGTGTCCTGTGTGTGGAGAAACAGAGGTTGCTTTGTGGTTTAGGGTGAATATGGAAGGAGGAAAATGTAAAAGGAGACACAGCCAGACATGAAAGTAAAAAAATAGATGGTAAAATTAAAATTTTTAAAAAGTCCCTTGCCCACCGTGGCACCGCCCCCACTGTCGTTTTGCTTTTTTTTTATTAACAAAAATCATTTAGTTCAGTTAGAGAACGGACGCGACAATTAAAAACTGAATGTGTCTGCTCAATTCAGGGTGACCGAACGAGTCAGAGTCGCAGCACAGATCAGAAGGAGTCAGATTTCATTCATCACGTGATGAGAGTGAGGCGAGCTGACTGACAAGACGATGACGGAAGATTTGGTTTCAAAGCGAAATGTAAAAGCACCTATTTGGCAATATTTTGGATTTGTTGTTGCTGTGTTTTTCATTAATTATACTGAACCCACCATTCACGTAATTGCCACCCCCGAGTTGCCACTAATTCGAAAGCAAAAGTAAAATGCGCAAGCCCCTCCCAGCCCCAAGGTGATATCGGTATTACTGGTGTTGTCGGAAGTCGGTTTAACCAGTGTTAAATTTTCCTGACCGTCACATTCTTATCACAAACTCCACACACTGATCACTCAACACACTGATCGGCTGAAGCAATTCTCCTGCTTTAGTGCACTTTTGAAAAGAACACCCAATCAGAAGAATTTGACATTTCCAAATAGCAAAATAGCCAATAGTTTCCAAGAGTCTAAGACCACAACATTAGACATGCTCTCTGTGTGGGAGGGGTATCTTATATCTTACTCTCTCTCACCCTGACAATCAGAGCGGCACTAGACAATCACCGGTGTCTGTGAGCTCATGTATGCAGGACAGGGTAGCTAGTGCTTTCCTCTGAGTGTGCCCTGTGATATAGCATGAGCATCTGTTTGAAAAGATCTGGTGGCTTGAAGTGTGTCAGAGGAAGCATGTGCTAGCCTTTGTGGTAGCTGTCGCAATGTACAGGAGAGCTATAATGTGGATGAACATTGGCAAATGACGAAAATGTGAGAACATGAAGTAAAGAAAGGTACGCCAACATAATCACTAAAACTCTTAAATATGGATAAATCGAATGAACACTCAGGGTCAGTGTGGATTACCAAGAACATTCAAATTCCAGCTTTAAGCAAAAAAAGCATTTCTGTGTGACAAATCTGCCTTCTCTCAAGCCAGAATATCGCAATGTTATATGCCAGTGATCTAAAGGGAAGAGACAGAATTACATGCTATAACAGTTGAAGATAAGGCACAAAAACTCTGTCGGATATTTTCTGGAATCAGCTCTAAAAATAGACACCAGGCCTATACTGTAAATCCTCTCACAGCTATAGTTGTGTCCTAAACATATTGATAAATGTTGACAGTTCTTGTAGTTATGGCAGATAATGTTTTACACATGGTGGTACTGAAACTAAAGTTGTTGTTGAAGCATTTATTTGTCCCATATACATTACAGTGAAATTCTATTCTTCGTATATTCCAGCATGTTAGGAAGCCGGGTCAGCCGTAATACAGCACCCGTGGAGCAGAGAGGGTTAAGGGTCTACACAACAAACTGTTCGTTTCCAGGCTTCTTCTTTCTTTAACACTTGGATCTCAATTTTAGTATGCATCGATCTTCTTCATAACGTATTTGGGTAAAATGCAGGAGAATTAAAAGCTCAAAGCGGTCATGCAGTGTGAAATCAATCATCATGAAACCAATCTTGGCTCCATCAAGGATAACAGGTTCCCATTAAGAAACTATGTTACTAAGAGATTAGTTCTTCATGCGTAGCGAAGGTGGATTCCCAAAGAAAAATGAACACATTTCCCCATATCTCTATCCTTATAGACCAGAAAACCAGTTCACTCAGAACAAACGTATTAAGTGTTAAAGAAGGGCAGCTGATAGAGAAGTCATTCATGACTTTTTTTTCACTTAAAGGTATTTGTAAATTAAGCTTTCAAATCTGTGTAATATATCCCGTCAGAGATGGGACATGATGAGAGGGAAGAATTTTCGGTATGGGTCTACTCACACTTTGGGAAAGTCAGCAGAATGACTGTTTTTATTATATTGCTCCAGGGAAAGATAAAACTAAACAAGAAAAGCTTCTCTTGTTCTCTCAATTTTGTCTCATCATAACACATTTATTATTAAGGTATAACAGTCATTTTGAATTTCGGTTTTATAGCTGCATATTTATTAACTAAGTTCAGTGACTGCCCTTAGGTCTCCATTATAAATGAGTTCTGAGTAAACAGGGTTTTCCATTCTTTTCTTAGTACATGGAAACATGATGAAATGATTTTCTGTGGTACACACACACACACACACACACATACAGATGGAGACAGAGACGGTTTGGAAAACACCAGGGTATTCCATTAGCGAAGTTCCCTCACTCCAAGCGTTGTCATAGTATTTGGATAAGACTTTGGCTAGAATTTTGGAAAACGGTGCTCTGAATGGCGATGAAACGGTGATCAGTATATATCACAACACAGAATCTCACACCTGTGTTCTAAAGCCTGAGTTTTTTTTCCTTTATAGATTCTTATAAAGATTATTAAATTTACACTGTATAAGATGATCACAACAAAATCTCAGTTGAATTCTATAACAGACTGTGTGATAACATGTCCTCCATGACGGATTATATGATGGAGATCCTCTACTGACAGCCCTGTGATGAATGAAAATTGCTTCATTCTGCTTATGTCATCAATCTGCACGAACTGGGATTACGCAATCTGCACCAAGTGGGCTTGAAAAAACAGAACAAAGCCCCATGTATAATATTGCCAATGTTACACCTAGAGAAATGGTGCTTTAACTTGGAGCCATCTCCGGCTAAGGACAAGACAATGAGAAATGGCAGAAATTCTTCAAAGTGTGATTTATGTCATAAGGATGTGCGAAGCTGTAATTCATCTGCTGTTTTGTTCCACGCAGAGAGTTATTGTCTGGTCTGTAATGACAGAATATTCTCTCTGCTGCCAAAAGTCAACAATCCACTCTCACCTTAAACTCCATGCTTCATTTAACACTTGTCACTACTGTATCTGTAGCTGTCCCGTGAGGTTTGCAGACCTCACTATTCCTTCCTCCTATCTGTGGCTTTTATAACAGCATCGTAGCAGTGTTCAAACTCTGAGATTTGTCAACAGCTGTCTTTGGTTGCAATGGCAGTAAAATGGCTGCTGATGACCGTGTCACATTATGTGTTCTTAGTCCAACAATCTGAACAAAAAAAAGACTGTCTAATTGTTTGTATGACGTGAGTAGGGCTATAAAAATATGGCGTACAGTATCATTTAATACGAGGCTCTTAATTCAATACGTACGTTATATTATGTGAGTTCAGTTGTAGCACAGACTTAAACATATACTGCATTCATGCTGCCTTGTAACTGGTCATTTTCAAGTAAGTGGTAAGTTCCAAGCATCATTTCCCACCTCAGCACCTCACGTGTAGCGTGAAAACAAGTACCGCAGAAGACGGACGTGAAGCAGAGGAGGAGTTTATCGCTAAACGAGGAGCTACCTCTACAATCTGGAACTGGTTTGATTACAGAAAATCAGTTTTACTTTTAGATCAATGTTTGTGTTTCTGAGGCTCTCAAGACTGCACCTAGCTATCACTTGTAGCCAAAAACAGTGGTGCATGGTACTATATTATAGTGGTGTAAGTTTGTCTTAACTTAAGTGTTTAACATCAAACAATTTAAACAATAGTCAAGGACAACACAAGTAAACACAAAATGCAATTTGTAAATGAAGGTGTTTATTATTAAAGGTGAAAAAACCAAACCATCATGGCCTGTGTGAAAAAGTATACCTAATAACTGGTTGGGCACCCTTAAGCAACAACTGCAACCCGTTGTATAACTGCAATGAGGTTTACAGCACTGGAATTTTGGACCAATTGCAAATGTCTAATCAGTTAATTAGGGTTAGATGAACGGCTTTAAAACCACAACAATAAACTTTGGCTACCACCCAAATCTCATTTTTTTTTCTTACCATTGGTGGTACTGCTGGTGTGTTTAAATTGTTGAAACCAAACTGAGTACACGAACAGATGGTGACAGGATCTCTTGGTAGACAGCAGAATTCATAGTTCTTTTATCACGGCAAGTCTTCCAGGTCCTGAAGCAGCAAAACGCCCAACACACACTACCACACCATATTTTACTGTTGGTATAATGTTCTTTATGAAATGCAGTGTTCCTTCTATCCAGATATACTTGGACACACACCTTCCAAAGAGTTCCACTTTTGTCTCATCACAGAATGTTGTCCCAAAAGTCTTGGGGATCATCAAGATGTGTTGTGGAGAAATTGAGATGAGCTTTGATTTCTTTTCAGCAGTGGTTTTCTCCTTGGAACTCTGGCATGCAGGCCATTTTGCCCAGTCTTTTCCTGATGGTGGAGCATGAACGCTGACCTTAACTGAGGCAAGTGAGGCCTGCAGTTCTTTGGACTGTTGTGGGGTCTTTGTACCGATGAGTCGTCCTGCTTTGTAATTGGGCGCCACTCCTGGAAGGTCACCACTGTTCCATGTTCCATTTGTGGATAATGGCTCTCACTGTGGTTCCTGGATCCAAAGCTTTGAAATGGCTTTATAACCCTTTCCAACTGATAGATCTCATTACTTCTTTCTCAATTGTTCCTGAATTTCTTTGGGTCTCGCATGATGTGTAGCTTTTAAGGATCTTCTGGTGGACCTTACTGTGTCAAGCAGCTCCTATTTAAGTGATGCCTTGATTGTGAACAGGTGTGGCAATAATCAGGCCTGGGTGTGGCTAGAGAAATTGAACCAGGTGTGGACAACCACAGTTATAGTATGTTTTAACAAGGGGGGCAATCACTTTTTCACACAGGGCCATGATGGTTTGGATTTTTTTCACCTTTAATAATAAACACCTTCATTTACAAATTGCATTTGTGTTTACTTGTGTTGTCCTTGACTATTGTTTAAATTGGTTTGATGTTCCAAACACTTAAGTGTGACAAACATGCAAAGGAACACGAAATGAGGAAGGGGGCAAACACTTTTTCACACCACTGTATATCATCACTGATATCGTTATCTCAATAAATACCAGAAAATACCGTGATATAATTTGAAGCCCATAACGCCCATCCCTAGTGTGCAGCCATGTTGATTCATGTTGAATAGGGAAGAAACTGGTAGGTGAGAAGACTTACCTAAGGAGTGTTTTCTGTGGTTTTTACTTGTTGTAGGCGAGGAATTACAAGTTGCACCTTCGCCTCGTATGCAGCATTAATCTACACTTCTCTGAAAATGCAGTTTTTCTCACGCTAATAGGCTAGCATATTAGCTCAGGAAACGCAGCAATGTCTACAATCAGTAACAAGAAGGAACTCGAAAATCCCCCCAAATATTTAAGGTCTGGTGTTTGGGAACATCTTGGCTTCCCGATAAGTTACAAAGCCAACAGTACACTGGGAAAAGTCCCTGTGAGTCACACCAATGAAAGTTTAGCTTTTGTTACTTTCCAATATTCTCTTACATTCTCACATTTGTTTAATTAAATATTGCTAAGATGGGATTGGATGGGAATTGGATGAGAATGGATCCCACAAACACTGTCATTATTAAGGTTCAATTAATGTACTTTTATGATGTGGAATGTTTATTTCCATTTTAAATGGAAATCTAAGACCCAGTTTCAGGCAATGCTTATCTTTGTTGTAGTGAAAATGTATCGTATCAAGACACCACCATGTCATATCGAAGTAGAATTTTGTGCCTTGTTACAACCCTAGAAGTTATAAGCCCTGAACTCAGCATGGCTGTGCTGAGCTCTTACATTGTACCCAAATGTTCTCAGCCTTGTGCTGGAGCAGCTGCATAAAGTAATGCTGTAAGGGTGTAGAGCATACATACCATATACACTAACACGTGCACACTACAGAAGACACACCTGAGAGACATACCTAGCGCTGATTCATTTTTAATTACCGTAATTTAGAAAGCCCACAGCATGCAAGCAAAGGCCACATATTGTTTTCATGCATGGTTAAGACCCTACTGCCCCAGGCTCTGACACCATGAGAGCAGGCAGGAAAAGACTGCCACATGTTTCTGATTTAGAGGAGTATTTTTCGCCATTCCACCCATGCCTGTTGAGGCCAGCGACACAGCAGAGCTAGAACAGATCCTCATGTACTTCTCACATTACAATGGCCAAAACCCTGCCCAAAACCAGAAGTCCAATGATGCACTTATAAAGCAACCCAACTAGCCTGCCTTCATAAACACTGACAGGACGTTGAGGGTTTGCTAAAAAATGTTTATAAATAACTTTAATATGACTGTTTAACTCCATTTCCAGTTGTACCCACTCTAATCCTAGTATTTATGCACTTGACTTGATGTCAATGAAATACAAAAGAAGCTAATGACAGTTACATCATTTAAAGAAACCATTAGTGACCCCTACTAGAAGGTCTATGAATGCAGGTTTCAATTTGCCACTGATAATGGAAGTCACTTTGCAGTGATTCTGTAAAAAACCTGAAAAATAAATAAATAAAATAAACACTTAGCCCAAAAAATACATATTCACATTGCCATTAATGCAAAATACTGAACAGGTACAGACCGGAGACATCTGCAGAGAAGGTGACTGTCATTAAAGAACAAAAGCAGGATTTTGGAACCGTTAACGAGGATGTAGGCGCTGTTTATGCGTTGACGATCACCTCCACAAACCCACAAACTCCAAAGAAAATACATTACCAGCCCACAAAACCAGGTAATGGAGAGGGAGGTTGATTAGGGGAACTGAAATTTAGATGGATTCGGTTATCAGAGCTCATTTTGGGGTGTAAAATGGCACAGCAGGGATTCCATGAGGTCTCTTTCTGATTTAATTTAATTTCACATGACTCCTGACAGGTGGGGAAGATGACCTCAAAGACTCCATTGGGGAAAAAAAAAGACATCAAATCCTCTGACACTGATGGGGATAACCAAGCCTTAATCACACTTCCAAAATTAAATAGCTCAAGACCTGGTAAGCTCATTCAGCCCTATGGTGAATATTTCCTCCTACAGCGTTCATCTGAGGTAATAGGATAGTGCAGCTCCATTTAGACACACCAAGCAGTCAGTCAGACACACTAAAGATCAACCTGTAACCCAAAGGTTAAGAGTCCTATTGCAAGGCAATGCTTGGATGACATAACAAGCAGCGACATGTTTTGCTTGTCGCTGAACAAGGTGTGCTTGTTCATTCATCATTTATTCATCTTCGGTAACTGCTTTATCTTGGTCAGGGTTGCACTGAATCCAGAGACAATCCTGGGAACACTGGGTGTGAGGCAGGAATAAACCCCAGATGGGACCATCAAATGGGACCATGCACACACTTGTTCACATACTCAATCACATCTAGGGGAAATTTAACATAACCAAACCACCTACTAGTACATTTACGGGAGGTGGGAGGAAAATGGAGAATCCAGAGAGAAACACACACGGACACGGGGAAAACACATGAAGGTGTGAGGTGGCAGTGCTACCCACTGCACTAATTCTTTGTTGTTAAACAGTTTGTCTGTCATGCATGTCATGTTAAAATTGGACAATGTCCCTCTGGGTTCAATTAAATAACAGGAGTTATTGACGAATTATGGTGTTCACATATACTAGGCCAAATTTACACAGAAGATTGTTGGCTGTCAAGATGTCTGATTGGCTAACTTGGCTAGTGAGCAGCGAGTTAGAAAGAATATCTGTGAGCTATTGTTTAGTTAACATTAGCATGCTAGTTCACGACATATCTAAACCTGCCGGATTGTCTGGCGAAGTTGACTAGTTAGTGACGTCTATTTTGTTTCATTTTCAAAATTCAAATCCAAGATGGTGACCCTGTTTCTCTGTCCAACTAGTGCAGGTGAATGATAAAAATGTCAAGTTCACTTCTTCTTGGAGAAAAGTAATAAAACATACATTACTGGCATTGAAGTGAAATTTCACGTACAAGATGCTGTGTCCAGAATATATAGTTTAAGGTGACATTATACACTATACTTCAGTTAGGTGCATGTTTTGTTTTGTGTTTCAGACACCTATCCGTTGCAGAGCAACGTTACCCACTGTACAATGGTGCCGAATTCATAAATACATACACTGCCTATTAGTTTCACTATACTGAATAAATTAATATTAATTGCTGCATAATATACTCAAAGGTTTCCCACTACTGCAGGAAATTCCTTTGAACTGCAAACGTAGATTTGGCAAAGATGTTCTCACTCGTACTAATTAGAAGGCCATTTCCATGAAAGAGGTTTTCAGAGGTGCTCTTTTCTTCTCACCCGATGCTCAGGAGACAACCGAGTTATTGATTTCTGTTAAATTGGCGAGCTAGGTCATCCACAGGGCAATGCACAGGCTGATGACCAGGCGAAAGAAAAAAAAACATACTGAAATGTTCCCTTGATACTCTTCAATCCGAAACAATACCTCCCCACTAGATATCTACTCAACAAAACCAAACAAAACTAGTCCATTCGGGAGTGTTAAAAAGAGTGAGGGACAACCGGGAAAAGACCTGATCAAACAGTGACAGCTCATGAAAACCTTCAACACTAGATAGTGACAATACAGGGTGTAGAGGTACGCTTAGACATCTCCTAAAAGACTAATTGGCCAGGAAACGATTTCCCCAGGCAACATTACTCCATCAAAAATAATGGCTGTACATGGCATCCCACAGCAATTAAAGTCGAATGCTAAGGTGATCTAGGCAACCTGTTTAATTACTTGGAAGCCCTGATCTTTTACTGGCTCCATCCACAAGTTTTTTTTCTTCCTGCTGAGAATAGTGGGGTGCTGAGGTTAACACACAACCTCCACAAGGCTGCCTACATCTGGCGATAGGAAAGCACACAGTAAAATCAGAAGAATAAAAAAAAGCAGTAGTGGTTTAGAGGTCTTATCTTTATATTCCTTTATGCTGATGCAATGTATTTAATATGGATCCTGGGAGATGTGTGGTACTGCAGACCACATGCCAGATGATGTGGCTGGTGAGTAATAAAACGTCACTCCGCTCTGTGAGGCCTTGAAGAAAAGTAATGAGACATACAGTTCTGGCACGTAAGTGAAATTCAAATTTGCCCTTTACTTTGAATTGAACTGAGGAACAATGCAGCTAATGCATTAACAACACTAGATCATCAGGGAGCTTGAGGAGCTCAAGCCAGGAAGACTTCTTCACTGGTCCTTACACTTGGTCTACGGTGACACATCTGGGACAAGCTAACAAATGTGTCCCCTGAGCCCAAGGACGTCCCACTGGAACCCAACACTGTGCCAGATTGCCCTTATAGCGGTTCAGAGCCAGCTCTGCTGAACAGCGTGGCCAAAAACAACAATAAGGTGACAGCTTGGCTACAGGTCCAAACATGGCTGCCAGCTACCATGTCTCCACTTGATACCACACGCTACACTGGTAGAGTCTTCATTGCTCATGTCTTTTTTTCGAGGTCATTCCAGCGTGCCATCCAAGATAACTTCACTCTCTCTCTTAAGAATGAATCTCTGGGGTTCTCACGTGCGTGACTGCTGCTGCACGGTTCTCCAGGTATGCACAGATAGCATCTGAGAAGCATGGTTCACCTTGCCTGGCGAACGCTGTACCAGCGACACAGCAGATCACAGCCCAATCGGTTTTCAAACCTCCATTCTGCAGACGCAAAGTGCTCAGCTGTCCTCGTTCCAGCTATGCCTGAGTATAAAGTGTCTCTTATTTCGGAGAATCTGCCCTTCGTGGCCCTCCCACATTTCTCTGACGGTCTGTGCATGCCATGTGAAAGTGTGCGCAAATGACTTGTGGTTGTGGCCAACATGGCTACATCCGTCTAGATGCAACATTTCCAACCAACAGAGGATGCATGAGTGCATTGTTTAGGTATGCGCAGCGCTGTAAAAC
Source organism: Ameiurus melas (assembly GCA_012411365.1). Classification (NCBI taxonomy): domain Eukaryota; kingdom Metazoa; phylum Chordata; class Actinopteri; order Siluriformes; family Ictaluridae; genus Ameiurus; species Ameiurus melas. Next base: position 19,371,298 of record CM022762.1, on the reverse strand, counting down.
GCCTTGAGTGCTATGAAAACTGATTTATGAGCAGACAACCATAGTGGGGATTTTCTTTTCTCTCTCTTTTCTTATTTATTTTTAACGGAAGAAGAAAATGGGAGTGTATCAGAACATAGTTGGTTGGTTTACAGCAGAGTGAAAAATGACATCTGCAACCAATAATCAAACACTTCTGGCCTGGACATACAGGACATACACTAACTCAGTGATCAGTGATGGGGATTATAACCATGTAATACACCCTTTATGAGGACTTTATGAGGGTTTCTCCAATAGCAGAACCCCCCCCCCCTTTTTTTCCACTGTTGTCGTGCTTCAAATGATTATTTGTTTTGTTGTTAATGAATATTTAAAAAAGCATTTAATCTACTCAGCTAATCTAAGCACATTCCTAACCCAACCTCATTATCTAAAAGCGTACAGCCACCGCTCATCCGCGCGCTTAGCCTGTCTTTGAGCCTGTTTACACGTCCTGTTCTGCAATTAAACACGTTTTTCTCACGTGTGTGCGTGTGTGTGTGTGTGTGTGTGTGTGTAATGAACCGAACTGAGAGACACAGGAAAGCTGTAAATGCCTGGAAACGACACGGGTCCGTTATCAGAAGCTCGGCTCAGTGAGAGTCCCGTTATAACGGGGACTAATATAGGTCACATCAATCCTGTGAGGAACAACTCTCACAACTACAACCCGAGAAAAGAAAACAACAACAAACAACAACAACAACATGACTGTGACCTTATTCAACGTTAACATTAAGGGAGGACATTTTCGTGGAGTTTTGGGTTAGTTCACATCACGGAAAAAAAGCCCTTTAAACTGGTTTAAACGGTGCGTCTCTTTCTGGCGCGAGACGAAGACAAACAAGTAAACAGATGAATCAAATGAATCAAATGCACGCGGCTGCAACACGGGCATTATTTGCTCAACTTTGCTCAACATTAAAGAGCCCCAAATATATATGGATTGTATTTATTTATTTATTATTTTAATCTAACAACATATGCACTGGACCGAAGATAAGAGAAAATTTAGTGATGTGACGACCGATATAACATGGTAACGTTACTTGTTCAGTGAGTGTAGACAAACTGATTCGGTGGACCCGTTTAAACCACGCGAACAACTGGGACCGAGTCTGGGACCGAGTCTGGGACCGAGTCTGGGACCGAGTCTGGGACCGAGTCTGGGACCGAGTCTGGGACCGAGTCTGGGACCGAGTCTGCTCTACATGCACGGTATAAAAACACAGCACGCATTGTGTGGAAAGCTCCGATCACGTCCCCGAAACAATAGACGGGCTCCGGTACCTCGGGACGCAGCTCGGAGAGGATCGGTCGATCTCCCACGTCGCAAAAAGGTTCATGGGAACAGGAAGAGGACCTGAAGAGCCCGAGGCTGCAGCCGCTGATCCGGTCATGACTCCGGGAGCAGCGAAGCCGACCCCCGGTGCGAGACTACCGACACCGACACCGACGCCTCCAGTGCCTGGATTCATGAAGGCGGCCCGGACCCCTCCTCTCTCTATGGCCGCCGCCATCATCGCCTCTCCCGGCTCGCGGCTCGAGCTGTGTCCGGCCTGTCTCTGTCTCCCTCAGTCAGGGAATCTCTAAGCTGTCTCACGCTCGCTTTCTAACCCGCTGGATGAAGGCTCATCTCGGACACGGACACACACTTACACACTGATTCTCTTCGCCGACACTCAGGGGCGGAGCTTCATTCCAGAGAAAAAAAAAAATGTGAAGCTGGAGGTTTCTAGCGTGGCTGCTAGGGGGAGCCACTCGCCTTCATTCAGGCTTTAATACGGCCATGTGTTCCCAAACCTGGTCCTGTAGGAACCCTGCTAGCACACCCACTTACACTCACTCCATCATAAGCTGTCACGGGCTTGTCATGATGTGAGTCAAATACATTAAGGAAAATGTAGAGTTTGGGATTCTTTGTGCTGGTTTATATCTGTATTGGACACACCTAGAAGAATAGAACAGAATGGAAATGCATTGTATAGTATTTAGGCCATTTTATACATCTTATCATTTCATTGGTTCAGTCCAGTCTCGGAGTACTGATGGCTTGGGGGATGAAATTGTTAGTGAGGGCCAGAATGCTTCGGTACCTTTTGCCAGAGGGCAGTAGGGTGAAGAGTTTGTGTGAGGGGTGTGTGAGGTCATCCACAATGCTGATGGCTTTGCAAGTGCAGCGTGTGGTGTAAATGTCTATGACGGAGGGAAGAGTGACTCAGATGATCTTCTTGTCTTTATGGCGTTTGTGTGGGTTTCCTCTGGGTTCTCTGGTTTCCTTCCACCTCCCAAAAACATTGATGTAATTGGACTGGCTATTCTAAATTGAATGTGTGTGTCTGTGTGTGAGTGTGTGTGTGTGTGTGTGTGTGTGTGTGTGTGTATGCGTGCGTGCGTGCCAGTGATGAAATGGCATTCAAAAACAGCAGGAGAAGCTTATCCTCTGTAAATTAGTCTTTAACTGTACATACTGCTCTCTCAGAAATAATGAAAAGTGAAGTAACTTGGAGGGAAAACTAACAGTGAAACACCCATCTACCAATACAAACATTAATTGCAAAATGTCATTCTTAAATTTACCCAAAACGTCTTTTAAAGAATATTATTTTCTATGTTGAATGATAAAATAATACACATCAGTTTCACAAAAAAAGGTATTTAGGTATAGAAACATGCCTACACTTTTAACTTCATTAATAAATAAAGATTTTTTTTTTATGAATGTTTAAATTAAAAATCTCTGATTCCAAACACCAAACCCCTTCCCCCTAGTAAAATAAGCATAATAACAGAAAACATTTGCCTAGTGGATCATGATGAGCCCAAATGTTAATATTTTATGATGCTATACCACTTTGTTGTCATGCGTTCAGTACTAACTCAGCGAGGGCTTTCTTGTTCCCTAGAGTACAAAGTAAATATATTTATGTTTAAAAGAGTTTTCACACTTTCTCCAGTCGTACAACACGCTTTTCTATGTTTTCAGCCTCTAAAAATGCCCACTTTGTGCAACAGGCTTGTTTTACTTGTTGTGAAATAGGCTAAATTGCTATTTTTAGATGGAATAATTTTGTATAGTCGTATATTCTTTTTCTTTGTTGTAAATGTTTATGGGTTATACTGTATGTTGTATGATCATACCCATGTTATTTGAACATTGTCAAATAACTATACATAGAACTTATGTTAAATACAGAGTTTCTGATTCTAATTTCCAATATTTTGTCATGAAGCACCACCTTGTGTCTATATGAAGCCTTGCCTGGTGGATTTAAAGCACAGGATTTCTTGTCTTTCGGTGAGGCCGATAGGGTGAAACAAAGTGCCCGCTTCAGTACTGAACGCTGAGACAATTCAAGACATCATTATGTTATATGGGATCTGGTAAAACATAGCTGAGATCTACAAGAGCTTTCTGAATAACGGGTAAATGATGTGGTCAAACGAAAGATACTGACCAAGAATGGCTTTCTCACATCTAACCTGAACGTTAATGCCACAACAAATCCCAAACTATTTGATATCAGAGATTTCTGAGGACCAGGTAATGGGTGAAAATCGGGCCAAAGAGAATGTGGAAGTAACTATCAGAGCTTGAGTCCTGTCAGTTTCATAGCCACTTGTGGCCAGTAGTCTAAGAGAACATAATTAGCTGTGGTCTTTGGGTGGGAGGAATGGTATTACTCTCTCTCCCCTGTCATTCGGAACAACACTAGCCAATAGTGAGCATCTGTTACACAATACAGTTTTATTATTATTATTATTATTATTATTATTATTATTATTATTATTATTATTATTATTATTATTATTATTATTATTATTATTATTATTATTATTGTTGTTGTTGTTATTATTTTTATTATTATTATTATTATTTATTAAAGCAAAAGTTCTCCAACACCTATCACCCATGTGAAAACTAATTGCCCCTTAAACTTTAAATCTGGTTGTGCCACCTTTAGCAGCAACTAAATGCTTCTGAAAAATGGAGATCAGACTTTCACTTATTTCTAGGACTAGGACTTACTCCTACACTTTGGATCATTGTCATCAGTCATCATCAGTTGCGCTTACGGACTGAACACCGGACATTCTACTTTAGGATTTTCTGATAGAGAGCAGAATTCATGTTTCCCTCAATTATTACAAGTTGCCCAGACCCTAAAGCAGCAAACCATCCCACCACCATCACACTTCCACCACCATGCTTGATCGTAGAGATGATGTTCTTTTTGTGGAATTCTGTGAATTCTGTGACAGGGAATCCCCTGTCTTCCAAACAGTTCCACTTTCAACTCATCAATCCACAGAACATTCTCCCAAAAGGTTTGAGGATCATCAAGATGTGTTTTGGCAAAATTCAGATGAGCCTTAATGTTCTTCTGGGTTAGCAGTGTTTTCACCTCCCCACTCTTTCATGGATGCCATTTTTGCCCAGTGTCTTTCTGATAATGGAGTCATGAACTGTGACCTTTATTGATGCAAGAGAGGTCTGTAGGTCCTTTGATGTTGTCCCTGGCTCTATTGTGACTTCCTGGATGAGTCATTGCTGTGATGTTACTGAGTAAGACCTTTTAACCAACTTCATGCTGTTGAAAAAGTTAGAACAGGGTTGCAGTTTTCAGGCCTGGTTGAGTCTAGTCCAGCTGAACCCCATTATGAATGCAGTTTCATAGATTTGAGGAATTAGAAACTACTGTGTCAAGTAAATTTTCACCCAGGCCGTATTGGTATTGGATAACTTTTTTGCTTCAATAAATAACATTATCATTTATAAACTGTATTTTGTGTTTACTCAGGTTGCCTTTGTTTTATCTTAGATGTTGATTTCTGAAACAATTAGTAGGAGATAGACACAAAAACAGAAGAAATCTAATACTTTTTCACAGCACTGTATGTACTAAAACAATTGAGTTGTTAACATTTTTCAGAAGAGGAAAGATGTACAAAAATGAACATGTGAGATTAGAAAAAATGCATGGGCATCTGCCAAATGAATAAATGTAAATGCAACCAATAAATGAAGAATTAGCACATTGTCTCTGCAGTTCCTTTTAGGTATGACCCCACAGTCTGTGAAAATTTATACATTGCATCCAAAATTGTGCAATACATCTGACACAATTGTTAGCATTGGCAGAGCATCTTTTTCTGCCCAGTGCAACATTTAAGCAAGTTCGGATCTTTGGGGACATACAACACAACATATCATATCATTGTCCCTTTTGTAGTCTGAACTTTAACCATATCCTGTGAGCACTCAAAATGTACTTTACTGCACATGATGTAAAACCATAAACTGAATAAAACATTGAACAGTATTGAACAATATCTACAAATTCTGCCAAAATGTAGTATGACATATGGGTGCTTTCCATACTGTTGGTTGAATGCTAAGATTATAAAACAGTCTACACCTTCCATAATTTATATTTGGCATAGTAGAATGACTCTATTGCAAAACTGGTATATCATCATATCATGAATATGTACAAGAAAAGAGAGACGTTGTGCTTCCTCTGACCTGTGTAATTGCTATTCCAAAGCACTTTCTCCAACATGCAGAGACCTGTGTAATTCTTTCACCGCCCGCCGAGCTCAATCAAAACCTGCACCTGCAGGAAAAACAAACGTGAGCCCTTTGAGAACCTGTTTGTTAGAAAAAGAGCCTGATTATTCCCACGCTTATTCCTTCCCTAGCATCAAACTGCTACAAGGCACTCAAGTTTTCCTCAGAAGACATAATCCCTTCGAAAAAATAGAAAATTGATGCACTTTTACAGTATGTCCATACTCTGTTGTCTACATAGAAAAATTTGCATCTGAACATCAATTCTTAAACAAAAAATCCATGAATGAGTCGAAACTTTCTTTTCCACCTCCATCTACACTTGCATTTTCAAATGTTTTCCAAAAATTGCTCGTCCACACTGAAACATCTGAAAACGCTCAGATCCTTATATTGTTCATGCGTAACAAAAAAACATCAGGTGTTTATTTAGCGATGCAATCTGAAGGTTGTACAAAGTTACACTAATATTTAACAAAGCTATTAAACTAGATAGCAGACACTTACCCAATTATCTAGATAGATACTGACCCAAAAGCACAAGAAAAGTCAGTTCAAAATCATATAAATAAGCCACAGAAGTTTTGGGATTCTGTCCTGTGGAGTGATGAAAAAAAACTTTTCAGCACGATGGATCAGCGGTATGTCTGGAGGAAGAAGAATGAAGAAAGAACACTCTGTCCACAGTCAAGCATGGTGGTGGCTCGGTGATGCTCTGAAGCTGCTTTGTATCCTCTGGCACTGGAAGCCTGCAGCGTGTGGAAGGCAAGATGGATTCACTGAGTATCAGGAAATCCTAGGACAAAATGTCATGCCATCTGTGAGGAAGCAGAACTTGGGCATCATTGGACCTTCCAACAGGACAGTATACCACAAATTCCATCAAGGCTTGTTTGCAGAAGATGTCCTGAAGATTCTACAGGGCCATCACAATCACCTGACTTGAACCCCTTAGAAAATTTCTGTGGGATTTGAAGAAGGTGGCTGCAGCACACAAACCCAAGAATATTGCTGAATATTGCACATAAGGAATTGGCAAAGATTCCTCAGGAACGCTGTCAGAAGCTATGCATCTGGTTTACAACAGGTCATAACAGTAAAAGGGTGCTCTACTAAGTACTAAAGATTTTGAAATTGGAGAAATCATTATAAGTTGCATTTTCAGTTGAATTTGGGGAAACCACTTGAAGTATTCATTGTGTTGAACAATTTCAATTGCCCTTGTTTGATTTGTTCATCGCAAACAACTGAAAGTCTGTTAGTTTTGAAAGTAAACCTGATTTGTAACAGGGGGTTGAATAATTCTGATTGCAACTGTAAATGAGGTCTAGCAGTCTCTAGGAACTCACACAGTATTTTGTATCACACTTAAAAAAAATAAAATAATAAATAACATAATAAACTGGGTTGTTTATCCCCCAGAAGAGGTCTCAGTCTTCCACGTAGCACCTTGGTGAACTGCCTGGTTTTACTTCCCTTGTTAAACTTTGCAAATCTGCAAATGTTCTAATCCCTTCTAATCCTGCTTAAGATAATCATGTAACTGACATTTTGTAATGTTTCATCATTACACTTCAGGAAAGGAGGCAAGTGAGCAGCTGTTGAGAACTTTACGTGGAACTTTAGCTCTCACTATCGGCACCCTGAAAGCTGAAAGAGCATGGGATATAGTAGCTCTCGGTCAACAGTCTGAGTAAAGGCATGAAGGAGTGAAGTACTCTGCCCAACAAGCTGAATACTTTTTGTACCTTTTATGAGGTTTGCGAAGCATGACCCAATGGCATTGCTAAACTCAAAGAAACCCTTGACCCAAGTGCCACTCTTACAAACACAAGAAGCACTCCAGGGCTGGACCGACATGATTTTACTGGTTAAATCAAATAGCGGTTGCCCTGACTTTGGAAAACCTCAACTCTTGTTCCTGTTGCTAAACCTGCAATCATTACAGATTTATTACACTAATGTCATGGTATGGATAACGGCAAGATATTTTTGATGGACATTATACACAGACATTTACAGTCTGGAAAAACATTTGCCTGACTTCTCTTTGTGGAATTTTCATCTGCTCTTAACCTGATGTACCCCCTGGTTTCAGCCAGCAAATTTCTTTCAGTTTGCAGTGAAGCACCAGTTTGTTCTATGGAAGTTTTTTTTTTTACTACAAAGACCAAATATGTAGTCCATCACCCAATATGTCTTATACTCTCCACAAATGACAATACACACACACCATCAAATAGGGTGAAGGTACTTTCCTCGTTTCGTGCCTGAAAGCAGAGTAAAGCTTTAGTGACAAATAAATTGAAACAAATGTAGCCACTCCAAAAGGTAACAAAACACTCATACAATTTGGAAACAGTAGTGATTCACTGCCAGAAAGTTAACATTGTTGACCAATATAAATATCTACAAACTGTCTTTGATAGCTCACAGGTCATTAAGAAAGAACAACACTGTCAAGCAAGTAAGCAAGAACATTCTGGTCACTTTTTTGGTCATCTTTTATAGCTCTTTTATTGAAAGTATAATGAATTACTGGACCTGAGCCGTGTCCTCTAGGGAAGCCTTTTTTCAACAAACACCCCAAAAAAAAAAAAAAAAAACAGAAAACCCCCCAAAAAAAAAAAAATCTGAAAATAAGGGGCGCTCCTTTTTTCCTACACCCCCCCCTTTATAAATCCAAAAAAAAAACCCGGGGCCCCAGAAATAGTTTTTTTTTCCCCCCCTCCCCCCCCCCCCCCTAAATTAATAAAAAAAAAATTTTTTTTTTTTTTTTTTTTTTTTTTTTTTTTTTTTGCCTGGGAAATTGTATGGTTTTTGTTCCTGAATTTAGTTCTGCCCCGGTCCTTAAAAGCCACCTTTTGAGGCATACATAGTGTTATCGGAGGCTTAGAAATTAGTCGGAGGGACTGGCTAGGCTTGTCAACATTTTCTTTTCAAATGCAATTAAGCTCACAGGCAGCAGAGGGCTCTAGAAATTATTTTATTCCTCCTCAGAAAACACTTTATACTGGTCAGAGTCGTGGTGGATCCTGAACCTATTCTGGGAACACTGGACACAAGGAAAGAATACACACTGAATGGGACCTAGGAACGCTCTAGCATGCCCAAAGCACCCACATTAAATTTTTGGGGATGAAACTAGAGAACCCAGAGGAAACTCCAAACAGACAGTAACCCAACTTCAGGATCAAACACTGGAGCTGTGAGGCAGCGATGCTACCTACTGCACCACCAGCAAGAACATATATTAGTACATGAGAACTCATGTTCAGGAATACAACTGAATGAGTTTTGAGCTGAATTTACTTCACATGACCCTACACAACTCAAGCTTATTGTATTTTATAGTAACTGGATGCTTGATTAATATCTAAAAACAAATCATATTTGTTTGGATGTGGGATTATTTAACAAACTCCATGTGAGTTAATAAAACAGCCTATAGGAATAGCCTTTATGATGGCAATGGGGTTATCTCAAGGCAATATGTGTGAAAAAAATGATTGGAATATAGATGTCTGAGTTGAAGTGTTGATGACTTGCAAACCTGTGGGATGTGGTAACTCGGTGGTAACTGCTGGGCCTTTAACCCTCAACCCTCAGTGGCTGAGTTGTACAAATGAAATAATTGTAAGTTGTCTGGATAAGGACGTCTGCTAAATAAGGTAAATGTCAATAAACAGGTCTGTAGTGGAGACTGCCTGGGCCCGGGACAAACCATTTAAAAAGTAGCCCCCAAGACAGACATATTTCATACAAGACATACTGCATATAAATAGATTACTAAATCCTTCTGGGCTCCACATCTGACTTGGACAGCTTCTCTGGATGTCCACTGTGACAGCAGGACTGCCTGTGAGACTGTTACAGACTACTGACTGTTGACAGTGCCAGCAGTCTGAGTCTGATTTGTCAGAGATATGTTTTGTTTCTAAATTGCTGTCTGTTGTAAATAAAGAATAAGGACAGAACTGAGTAAAATTGCCCTTAAAGCACTGGTCTCTTAAAACAAGACAACAGGCTCCAAAAGCCATCTGCATCTATTTTGCATTTTTCTTTCAAATGTCACCATCATGATATGGTGTCAAATATTAGTCAAATATTAATAGGCAAATATAACAGATGATGACATTATTCCCGTGTTGTCTACAATACACACATCCTTACCAACTTCCACTCAGCATTTCACTTTGGGGGACCACTGTCACCATCGTAAGGGCTGTTATATCAGTCTAAGTTCAGTTTGTTCTGTGTCCCCTTGATGCCTGAAGACCAAACGAACAGTGTGGACAAAATGAAATAACTGAATTCTTCACGGAGAAGCTTGTGAGGATAACACTTCTGGGTGCCATTTGTAGAGTAATTCCAAACTTAAGTGCTACTTAATTGTTTCAGAGGGACTTTTTAAATGGCCATTAATGACTGGGCCAACTGATGGACTCTTCACTATTATACTGAATGGAAAAATGTTGGCAGCAGTTGTTACATTTGTAGGTCAAGATCAAATATGAATCGTAGTAACTTTACATTCAGTAGAAGCCAATTGTTCCTTCCACCCAAAACCAAAACGTAGCAAAAATATTAGCTACAATTAGTTTGCCTACAGTATTGTCGATAATTTTCCAAATCCCACTGATGTCATAACCTTAAAGTGGCTGTAGCTCGTAATACACATCTTATTACCTTATTTGTCCAAATGTTCCTCAAAACAATCATACATTTCTGCGATTTTCTACACGTGTATATGTATATATAATTGATTTCTTAAAAAAACAAAAACATTTACTTACATAAATATTACGTTAAAGCGTTCACATTTACAACAATTTGTATAAAATGCGTAATTAAGCAACTGTGCAGGACATTTATTTTATGTTCATCCTTCTCATCTGAAAGAAAAGAAAGAAAGAAAGAAAAAGAAAGAAAGAAAGAAAAAGAAAGAAAGAAAGAAAGAAAGAAAGAAAGAAAGAAAGAAAGAAAGAAAGAAAGAAAGAAAGAAAGAACACAGTGCTCTTAATAAAAAAAATTAAGATTTTTTAAAACTTTTGTTTTGTTTTGTTTACATGTGTATGAAGTAAGAGGACTTGATTGTGAGTACGGAGTTACAACAATTTGTATAAAATGCGTAATTAAGCAACTGTGCAGGACATTTATTTTATGTTCATCCTTCTCATCTGGCTTCTCCAGAGACTCAAAATGGATTCGTCAGGCGTTGTTTAGCTGCAGTACCGCTTGTGAACAGCAGGGGGCAGTCTTCATCCAGCCATTTACAGTGCAGTGGGCTTCAGTTTTCAGTTTTCAATGAATCTCGGGATAATAATAATAATAATAATAATAATAATAATAATAATAATAATAATAATAATAATAATGATGATGATGATGATGATAATAATAATAATAATAATAATAATAATAATATGATGATGATGATGATGATGATGATGATGATGATGATGATGATGATGATGATGATGATGATGATGATGATGACGATCACTGTCTTGTGTTTTCATGTTGTTCTAAGGTTTTTAAGCTGATAATACTCTACAATTGGGAAGTTTGAGGATGACAGTGTGGTGGTAGGCCTGATCATCAAGAATGACACAAGCCTTTGTGGATGAAGTGTAGAGGCTGTCCCAGTGGTGCCTGGCCAACAACCTGTTCTAAATGTCAACCAGACTAAGGAACTTTTTGTGGCCTTTACCAGGGAACAACAGAGGACACTGCTCTTACAATCAATGGGACCCCAGTGGAGAGAGTGAACAGCTTCAGGAACTTTGGTGTACACACCAGCGAGGACCTGCCATGGACTACACTTTAACTACAATTCGGAAGTCATCTGAGTGTGAACTGAGGAAATTCAGCATTCAACATCTCATCCAGTATTCCTTCTACATTAGCACTGCAGAAAGCATCCTCGCTGGGAACATCACCACCTGGTATAAGAACTGCAATGCTGAGGACTGCAAAGTCCTGAAGAGGGTGATGAGGTCTGCTTTATGGATCACCAGCTCAGCACTGGACTTCTACACCAGGAAATGCAGAACCAGAACAGGAAAGATTTAAAAAGGATCCCACACACCTCAACAGCAGACTGTTTTGGGGACTGTAGTTTGGAAAACACCTCCACAACCACATGGCCACGGCTGAGATGCAGCTCTTAATGAGGAGTTTCTTTCCTCAAGCCATCAGAACACTCAACTTATTATCATCAATACACTTCAGCTGACATTCTCTCTCTCTCTCTCCCTCTCTCTCTCTCTCCACACACACACACACACACACAGAACCACCTGCCTACCCCAAACCCCATACATACACAGATACATTCATACATATTCATTTGTGTATTTTTGTATGCTCTTGTTTTGCCTGCACTCTCCCTAACTCCCTTACCACTATACCCTATTATTATTATTATTATTATTATTATTATTATTATTTAGAGCTGCATTACTCTATTCTTATCATGTAAAAAAAAGAAAAAAAATGCTTTGTAAATTCTTTAATTCCTCTTGAGAAACATATAAATAAATGGGAATAAATGTCAAGGGAAGGTATTCAGTAAGATACTTGTCTTTTCAGCTCCATTTATTGAGTTTATGAAAATTCACAGAGTTATGAGAAGACCTGAATAAAATCTCACAATTACTTCAGTCAAAGAAGCACATGGTCATTTTCTGAATGCACTGTATCACACTGATATAACTATATGATCTATTGTATGATTGTATTGTACTGCATTAGAAAGAAAGAAAGAAAGAAAGAAAGAAAGAAAGAAAGAAAGAAAGAAAGAAAGAAAGAAAGAAAAAGAAAGAAAGAACACAGTGCTCTTAATAAAAAAAATTAAGATTTTTTAAAACTTTTGTTTTGTTTTGTTTACATGTGTATGAAGTAAGAGGACTTGATTGTGAGTACAGAGTGGAAGGATGGTGAAGTGGAACTCCTGTGTTTCCAGTTACACATGCCCGCTGGTGCAAATGTGTTTGTATTTGTCTGTGTGTGTCTGTGTGTGTCTGCGTGTCTGCGTGTGTGTGTGTGTGTGTGTGTGTGTCTGTGTGTGTCTGCGTGTGTCTGCGTGTCTGTGTGTGTGTGTGTGTGTGTGTGCATGTAGCCACTCTGATGTGGGTCATTACCCCTCTCTCCCTGGGGAAAAGCAGAGAGAGGAGGAGGGGTGGATGGATGAGGGAGTGTGTGGGGGGTTGGGGATCTCAGGGGAGAAGAATCCAATAAATCAGCCCACTGTCTCTGTGCTGACATGAGACTCGTCTGTAAAGTGTGTGTGTGTGTGTGTGTGTGAGTTAGTGAGTGAGTGAGTGGAGAAAGACACAGAGAAAGAAAGAGAAAGAGTGAGAATATATCATCCACTCCACTCCAGTGAAGACTTGGCATCTTTTGCTATGATCAGGATTTAAAAATAGCTTTACGCTCCTGTTGTGATATCAGTTGCGTTGTAGGTTTATGACTCATTTTCATTGCACAGTTGTGCCTCTGCTAGGATGCCAAATCCAAAATAAATATAGGAATCAATGGAATCATCATTATGTTTATCTTGTTCTTTATCTGTTTATCTCGGGATGTTTATCTTGATGACAAAAAAATCGAATCTTAGTTACCTCAGTGTGATGCTTTGAAATGTTGACATCCTACAGCGTTTATTCCTGTTTATTCTGCCTAAAAATAGGCGGTTGCTTATCACGTTTAATAATCAGCACACATCCAAACACACATCCTGCAGCCCACACACCATCACTACCACCACCTTGTAACAGGAAACACAGCAACATGGCTCTGCAACTGCCTTGCTTACGACTATTTCTAATCGAAGCTGGAAGGAAAGACAAGCTCTTAGCATTAAAATTCATAGGGGGAAAATGGCAATAATTCCCAGCTCCTCCTCTTTCTGTAGCCTAGCCATTTCCATCTCTCTTTTTACCATATCTGTTCTTTCTGCTTCTTCCTTCACACTGCTCTCCCCTTTTTCTTATTTCTCTGCAGCACCTTGGGATGGGTTGTGATTTCTTTCTACACTGAGAAAATGACTTTTTTCTCCCCCCTCAACATCTCCAATTATGGACTGAGCTAAAGGGCTTGTGCCCTTGGCATACCAATAAACACTGGCAGGACATTTTTTATCTAGACCATGAAGGTACAGACAGTTTCGCCCAACGACGCTTGAAAATAGGCAGATGATATTCTTCATCAAAAGAGGCAGGCCAGGCTGTGAATTTTAGAGCTGGGAAACTCTGAGGGATTTTCAAGGTCATCATATTCAAGATGATATTATAACACTTCTGTCTTCTAGAAAATCATATATATCATGTACATTAATGCGACACTGATGTATGATAATCATGCAGGCAACAAGAATCATGCTGGACATCACACTCATCCGTATTTCTGACTTTTGTTATGGTTTATAATTGCTAAGGCGCTTTTGTGCATAAAACACAAGACTCTCAACGACACCAGGCAAAAAAAAACCCTATAAAACAATTATAAAAAATAAAAACCCCTAACCTACTTTTATTGCACAGAAGCAACCCAAATCAGTGCAACGAAAGAGTTAACTGTTGGTCGTTTGTGCTTCTGATTGACGTTTCTCTCGCCCGTAGTAATGACGCCGTCCAATCAAATCGCACCTTAGTCACCCCACGTGGGTCTCCCGCGCTCCGATTGGCTAAACCTTCTAACGTTGATTGTGGCTGGGTCAAACCCCACGTGGAGATTTCATTCAATCAGGGAACAATTCCACTGCTGCTGAAATTTGTATTGAAATGGTACATGTTGTGTATATATTCATTTGGGAAATGCAGATAGGGACGTGTGTCCTGCACAGACCGTTTTAAAGCGTGCGACTGATCAACATCGAAAACACGAGGTTTTTGGTCTCGCAAAAACTACAACTACAAACAACAACAACAACCATAACAACCACAACCATGCGTTTTCATTTCGAGTAGTCAGGAATATCTTTACAGGAGACTGTGGCTGCTTTTTTACTTGTTTAACTGCTCTGTAAGTGCAACTGAATGATAAATATCGAATATCAAACGGCCTTGTTTTCATCTGGTGTGCTTTAATTTTTTATACACAATTTTAATTGTATATACTCCTAGTGTGTGTGTGTGTGAGAGAGTGAGTGTGTGACAGTGTGTGTGTGAGAGAAGGCGTGTTGTGTGAGAGAGTGCGTGAGATAGCGTGTGTGTGTGTGAGAGAGAGAGGTGTGAGTGTGTGTGTGAGTGTGTGTGAGCGAGAGAAGGGGGGTGAGAGTGTGTGTGTGTGAGAGTGAGTGTGTGTGAGAGAAGGGGAGTAAGAGAGTGGGTGTGTGAGAGAAAGGAGTGAGAGAGTGTGTGTGAGTGAGAGAGGGTGTGTGAGAGAGAGAGTGTGTGTGAGTGTGCGTGAGAAAGAGAGAGAGAGTGGATGAGTGTGAGAGAGAGAGGTGTGTGTGAGAGAGAGTGTGTGTGAGAGTTAGTGTGTGTGTGAGAGTGTGCATGAGAGAGAGAGTTGTGTGAGTGTGTGAAAGTGTGTGTGTGTGAGAGAGTGTGTGTGTGTGAGAGAGTGTGTGTGTGTGAGAGTTGTGTGAGAGAGAGTGTGTGTGTAGTGAGAGAGAAAAAGAGGGTGTGTGTGTGTGTGTGTGTAAGAGAGTGTGTGTGTGTGTGGAGAGAGAGTGTGTGTGAGAGAGAGAGAGTGTGTGTGTGAGAGAGAGTGTGTGAGAGAGAGTGTGTGTGTGTGAGAAAGTGTGTGAGAGAGAGTGTGTGTGTGTGAGAGGAGTGTGTGTGTGTGAGAGAGTGTGTGAGAGAGAGAGAGAGTGTGTGTGTGGGAGAGAGAGTTTGTGTGTGTGTGTGAGAGAGGTGTGTGTGTGTGAGAGAGAGAGTGTGTGAGAGAGAGTGTGTGTGGGAGAGAGTGTGTGAGAGAGAGTGTGTGTGTGTGAGAAGAGTGTGTGAGAGAGTGAGTGTGTGTGTGAGTGTGCATGAGAGAGAGAAGAGAGAGAGAGAGGTGTGCGTGAGTGTGTGAGAGAGAGAGTGTGAGAGAGAGAGTGTGTGTGTGTGTGTGAGAGAGAGAGAGGGTGTGTGTGTGTGTGAGAGAGAGAGAGAGAGTGTGTGTGTGTGTGTGAGAGAGTGTGTGTGTGAGAGAGAGAGAGAGAGAGAGAGAGAGAGAAAGTGTCTGTGTGTGTGTGTAAGAGAGAGAGAGAGAGAGTGTGAGAGAGAGAGATCATTTAGGTTAGATAGCGCCCCCTCCCCATCCTCAGTTGCACGCCGCGGGAGGGATTTGCGTGTTTCCCACAAGAAAAGAAGTCTCAAATGTCCCATTGAAAAGGCGGCAGAGGTTCAGCAAAGGAAGGAAGGAGAAGCGAGAGAGGGAAGGACGGAAGGAGCGGGACAGCGGGCGAGACAAAAGACTCTGCGGCTGTGCTGGATTTCAGAGTCGGCTTCTCCTCGGCGGCACCGCGGCTAGCGAGCGGTGTTTACTTCTGATCTTCACTTTTCATTCTGCGACTCCTTTTGAGCACCAGAGCGCTTTTCAGGGTGGAGAGGAGAGCATCTGAAAACAGAAGTGTGTGCGCTCGCGCTCGCTCTCTCTCTCTCTCTCTCTCTCTCTCTCTCTCTCTCTCTCTCTTTTCTTTCACTCGAAGGACGAGAGGAGTCGAGACTGGGGCGCATCTTGATTAGCGGCGCTGCTCCTCGGTGCTGCTCGGCGGCTCGGTGCTGCTCCTCGGTGCTGCTACACGGCGCTGCTCGGCGGCTCGGCGATAAACAGAACAAAGAGAGTTGGAGTAAGGAAATGAGCCCAGCTTTAGTCCAACACTGAAACGAGGCCAAATGCACTTCTGAGCTCTGAGATACCTTCCAAGTCTCTCTCTCTCTGTCTCTTTTTGTCTTTCTTCTGCAACAAAACACTGGAAGAACACCGCAGGGCACCACCACCACACCATGTTTCCACAGAACCGACCACCGGTGAGTTACAGCACTTTGACTAAATCAACTGAAATGGGATGGGTTTTTTTTTTTTTTTACACATCAAGTCCAAGCTGTTATTCGATGCCGATGATGTAAATACTTTTCAGTTCCGATAAACTAACTGATGGGTCAAAGGTGTAAACCCAACTAGGCCTTGGGCTTGTTTAATAGAAGCTGCCATTGCCATCTGGGCTCTGGTCCGAAGGTTCTGTGTTGATCCCTGAACAGTGTTTCTCCCCAGAACCATTCTGGACTTCCTTTCAGCTTTCTCACAGCATTTAAGCAGAATTGAAAAGATCCGTATCAGCCAGCCTTATGTTCACACTGATCTATAAGTCCAATTCTTTCTTTTGTTATGAAACGTTGAACACTTGAAGTTCAAAACAAATGCTATGTATTATTAACACCCCCCCCCCCTTTTATTTTTATTTATTTATTTATTTTTTACTTTTACATGATGAGTTGCAACAGTATTGTTCCTGCAGTATGTGTAGATAAATGTTTCGAAACCGGTAAAACATGCACTTGGTGTTAGGAGCCTCCTTGAGATAGCTAACCTCCCCCCATTCCCACTACCTCCACCCCCATCCCATCCCATTCCTGTTAACCACCAACCCCACAAATTCCCCAGCACTCATTTCCTAAAGGATGGAACTTGGGTGGCTTTTCCATCTCTGAGCTTTGATTGAAGTGGTCAGATTGAAGTATGGTTTTGATGGAATCCTACCTTGCAGTAGACTGAACATCCACACTACAGAGCGAAAAGGATGGGCTGTGGCCTCCATCCAGACACCACTTAGACATTATGTTTAGAAGGGAATGAACAACCGAGCCTCGTTCTGCTGCACGGTACTAGTAATTCAGCGGATTCCTCGTTCCATCCTTCGTAAATAGCATCCATTTTTACATCCATAACATGTGTGTCATGGCAAAACATTTTGTTTATCTACAGCATGCACAGTATGAAACAAATAGACTGTTATAGTATGTTTTCATTAATCTCTTATTAGTTATTTGAGTTAGATGAGCAATATGACAAAAAAAACAACTCCACTTTTGCATTATATCCCATGATTGTATACATTCACATAGATGTAAACAAGTGCTTTAAAGATGACGGTGACGTATATTTAAAAAAGTGTAGTATTGGTGATTATTAATATCTTTATATATATAAAATATACACGTGCACAATTCTATCTAAGGAGTAAAACTCAGTGGTGTGTGCTGTTGTAGGAAAAAAGTCACGTTTCTCACAGCCAGCACACCCAAAGTGTTTAATTCTTCTTATACCGCAGCAGTTTCTCAACAGTTACGATTTATATTTATGAAAGTGCTCATTTCACTGTTTATCCATTTACAGTTATGTTTAATGTTCTGTAACATCAACAAAACATTTTCGATCCTATTAAGGACCCCCGCCCCCCTTTCTCTGTCTTGACGGTAACGAGACAAGAAAAATTAAGCTCACTGACAAACCATGAAGTCTTCTGTCCCGAATAGTTACATTTACAGCTTTGTCTCTGACTGCTACAAAGCACTGACACTGGAGACTCCTTCTGTAACTGTTATATAAACATCTCCAAGCCTCAGTTTGTTTTTTTTCCTGTAGAAACAATAACCTAATTAGAACGAGCACATTAAAATAAACCTGTGATTTGAATGACAGCGATTCAAATGTAAGAATCTAACAGAGCCGTGGTATAACAATAAACTCGGAAAAGGGAGAGCCATGAAACAATTGGTGCAAATATGAATTAATGTGCAACTGACATGTCAATGACAAAGACATAAATGTGTATTTACATATAAAGTTTACCTCCAGGAAACCATAGTTTTAAACTGTAAACAAATGCGTGTTATGGTTTTGTAGAACCTTCCAAAGGTCTTGTTTTGCCAGGTCAGATGTAACTGATTATGATGATCCTCTGCAGGAGAGGGGAAGACTAGTGAGCTGTAAACCATTTCTGTTTATCAAAGTTACGTATGAGCTATGAGGGGAAACCAGTTGGTAGCTGGAGGAAGTGAGCAACTTCTGTAAGCCCTTATGATTGCACATTGCTCATTGTGCTAATCGGTGGTCTGTGTCCACTGTAGTGTAAAAAAACAAAACAAAACAAAAAACATTCTAGGTTTGAGCTCGAGAATAAATTCCACTAATTCCAGTTAAGTATGAGAGGAATTGGGAGTGTCTCCAGTATTGTTCCAGTCTTGCTTGACATTTTCCACATCTCTGAACGCTCCTAATCCTCAGCTCACAGGAGTGTCTTTGCGCGTCTGACTCATGGCTACTCCTCATCCTTTCTCCATAGAATTTGCTGTGTATTCCTGAGTACTGTATCCTGGTATATGAGCAAGTTCTGCCAGAAGGCATGGCTTGATAAATTCTCTTGAATGGAGGACACAAATACTTTCGAGAATATTGTATAAAGGAAGCCACCTAGAGCAATTAACACAGCTGACAACCTGGCTGGCCAGCATTGCTAATGTATCCTGACAGCAGTGGAAATTTGCATAACGAGCTCGTGGAGACAGGAGAGAAAAGATGTGGCACTAATGAAACAGGTGCCTGGTCCTCCTCCCCCCACTATCCCATTCCCCCCTTCTGTCTAAGTGAGCGATTACGAGGACATTCCTAGGAGCTCTGAGCTGCTGGAGCCAGCGATCAATAAAATAGGGCCCTGCTTGGGTCAGATTCCTGGGGTGGTGCTTTAATATGCAAATAACTGTCAGTTGTTGACACTGTATTTGAATGATTTATGGATGTTTGAACTTCAAATGACTTATGTGGGGACATGGTGTCATGTGTTTCTATGGATTTACGGTTTGAACAGCGTTTGAGTTTTGCACCTTCTGGATAAAGGAGGATCAGTGGTACAAGAAGGTGGATGTTCGGATGCTGCATCTCTCTCAGTGGGGGTCGGTTTGCGTTTAGCGAGATGTTTCAACTAGAGATGGCATGATGTTACTTTTTTTACTGATACCTTGGGTATCAGCTGATCTTGAGAACCATCCTGTGTGTGTGTGATATAAAGCACTTTGTTAAAATACAAAGTTAAAACATGACTTGTACAAAACCATGGCTTTTTTTTGGTCATTTTAACTTTTACACACAAGTCCCTCACATTGGTTATCTTATGTTAGTACTTTAATTATATTTGCTATCTGTTATAAAGAAATTAATATTTTTTTTTAAAAGAGAGAGGTTGTGCAGTATTTCCACACAGCTGACATGATGGGGAAATCCCACACTTTGCTGAATAGCTCACTGCTGCTGCTTGTTGTTGCTGTTGCTAACATTAAGCCACGTGGGTCTAGTTGTTTATCATGTGACCTAGCTGAAACTGCTTACCATCATTGAATTACAAGCAATTCTCTGATGTTTCAGGATAGATTTGTTACAGAATCAGGTTGAGTTTGTTTGGTACAATACCGATTCTGGATATCCGATTTGATGCCGTCGCTAGTTACCACTGATGTGTTTTTTTTGTTTTTGTTTTTTTTTGTGCAAGAAAGTGTGATTTAAAAAATAATAATGATCATTTTCATTATAATTAGTTCATTCTTGACATACCTTGGCAAAGGTGATTAAGGGAGCACAACCAATCCCCCACCCCTTACAGCATCATGTGTGAGCAGCCATGGGCTTTACACAGGCAGTATTCTGTCAATTGGTGAAAATGAGTGAACACACTTCCCTAAACTCCAAAATTTTGCCTTCACATCTAATTTTGACCATATGTACATGTATAATTATGTTCGTACATTAGAGATGACTTAAAGTTTTGATTTCTCTTAAAGCTTCTACTTCGTAATTGAGGGACGTCATTTTCAGTAATTAGTGTGTGTAAAACAAACTAACTTATCAAAACGGTAGTAGGACCAACATGCTGACTGAATTTAGTCAGCATGGCCCATGACAGAGTCCCCAGGACTTCACATCACTTCAGATGTCTAACAGAATAAAAATACCTGTGGTTGAGCCCCTGTGGGATAGGAACTGTCTCGTGTGTGTGTGTGTGTGTGTGTGTGTGTGTGTGTGTGTGTCTGTGTGTGTGTATATGTGTATGTGTATATACATATATATATATATATAAGATTTTTTTTGTGTATGTGTATATATGGGTATGGGAGGCATGGTGTGAACTGTAAGATGTGTGTGCACTTTCTGATTTTTGTTAACTTTGTAAAGTGGTAGATGAAATATTTTTGTTGTTTACAACAGCCATGCTCTAGCTATAGTATACCATGTTAATTGTTTCTCCAATTGTTTTTCCAAGCCCAAATTATGGAGTTTAAAGCAATTAAAAACATTTAAAGACTTATGATGTTGGATTTGTCACTTTTGTAAGTCATTAATGTTCCAGAATGGCTTTGTGGAGTTCCTCACACTTACCCAGTGTCCCACACTTCAAAGCAAGGAGGCTTGATTTTGAAGACGTATCGGCTGTACTGTGTGATTGAGCATGGTAGTTTTCAGAACAGAAATGAAAATAGATGGATCCAAACGTTGACACCGAACAGGAAACCAATCAGAAACCTTCTTAGCTAGCTAGCTAAACACATTTGAACTGGTTGGGATCAATGTTTTTTTGTAGAAATTTCTTCAAGCGTGGAAGTTTAATGGGCTCAGGTGATTGAGATCATCTCAGCCTTGACTCCATACAGATTACTTGAACTGGTTCTTCTGGAAGGTTCTCTTAAAAACATGTAACCTGACTTGATGAAACCAAAGGTGTGCCAGTTCATTCCAATCTGTGATTTAGATTAATT
The DNA here is from genome assembly GCA_012411365.1 of Ameiurus melas. NCBI lineage: Eukaryota > Metazoa > Chordata > Actinopteri > Siluriformes > Ictaluridae > Ameiurus > Ameiurus melas. The sequence continues at coordinate 19,349,962 of CM022762.1, read as the reverse complement.
GGATCCAGGCTCACAGACTCACCATGAACCCTTTTAAACAGTTGTTTGGATACTTTTACAAAATTTCCTTTTTAGCCATTCAGGTTCGTGGTGCTCTGTGCAAGAGGCATTGATACAAAATGGCGCCCAATTCTGTCTGAACAGAAATAGAATTGGAGCCAGAAGGATTGATTGAATAGCAGTGATGCTCATCAGTCCTGCGGTAGTGCTCGTCTATATGATGCTATTTAAATGGACCCTTAATTCTGAAGCCATTTACTGAAAGACCTACAATCCTTTTCCAGAAGTCGTCTTGCACCTGTGGAACACAATAGGAGGTGAATATCAGAAAAGGGGGATGGAAAGATAAAGAGGAAGAAGAGAACAGAGCCAAATGTCATCCTCCCACCCTTCCTGTCTCTTTCCTTCCCTCAATCCCTCCCTCCCACCCTCTGTGACCAGCTCTTGCCATCAAATAGCCTTCCTCTTCTTGTTTTTCAGATTCTTTCTTTAGTATGGGAGGAGTAATTGGGGTGTGTGTGTGTGTGTGTGTGTGTGCGCGCGCTCCCTGCTAGGCCTGAGCTGTTTGAGTCCAGGCATCTGGATGGCAGATTGAATTGCAGGGTTGGAGAGAGAAGCTCGTTATGGGCCTGAACAATGCATCAGCCCTCTCGTGAGCTCCAGCAACCCCTGCCCCCTTTCCTTCAGCCACCATTGTGTGCACCCCCCCCACACACACACACACAAAAAAAAAACCTCTCCACTCTGACAACCCCAACACCTCAACTATCTGCTCAGTGCAAATCTCGCACTTAACTGACTGTGTTACATATACACCTAAGGTTGGATTTTTGTTCACCTGTTGTTATGCAGATTTTGCATTGATGCATAAAAAGACCTGCAAAGAGTTATTTATTTAATTATTTATTTATTTTCCCCAGTAGTTTTTTCAATTACCTGAAGTGAAGATATTGCTTGAAAAAATGTAAGGGAAACATAGTTAAATAAGTACACCCCATGGAAATTGTTGGCTTTTTTGACACATTTGGACAAGCAAACATTTGATCATGTTTGAAACAGTGCCTATTAATAAAGTTGATGTACTTGAACAAAACCACAAGGAAAATTTGCCTTTTTCAATTGTTTATTCAACAGAAATATCAATAAATGGGGTTTCTTGCACGTACTGCCCATTTCTAATCCGGCCCTTGACTAGGCCATTCCATAACCCTCCATTTCTTCATTTCGAGCCATTCCTTGATTTGCTAGCGTGTTTAATATCATCATCCTGTTGAAAGATCCACTTTCGGGTTCAACTTCCACTTTTGCACAGCTCTTCAAGCACTCTTGATGCAGAATTCATAGTTGAATCAATGAATGCAAGCTGTCCAGTCCCTGAGGCAGCAAAGCAACCCCAAATCATAACATTTCCATCACTCTGCTTCACAGTTGGTATGAGGTGCTTCTCCTGAAAAGCTGTCTTTGGTCTGCGCCAGACACGTCTGCTGTTACTGTGGCCAAACAACTCTATCTTTGATTCGTCTGTTCAGATCACATTATTCCAGAAGGCCTGGTGTACTTATTTTTTTCATACGACTGTTCATACGTGCATACATGCATCATTAGAATAATGAGTGCACTTGTTATTTTATGTCTATAAAAATGTTAAATTGTGATTAATGCAGCTTTCCTCCTGTTCTTATGGCTTTACCATATCCATGCACCGTGTCCTGGAAATTTCCCTGTTTGCTTTGAGGAAACACGTGTTTTACACTTGGTAATACCTAATCGCATACCTAACACAGAACAACTTCTCATTCACCAGTTCATAAAAGTGTTGAAATAAGTGTGTAATATTTGAAAGTGTAAATATTGAATTTTGATTAAAGGGATTTTGCGTTCTTTTCTCAGTACAGAGAAAAATGATATGGTAATCACGCGTACACCAGAGGCATAGTTTGGGGGACTTCCTGTTTGTGCTCACTGGATGTTTTTTGTGTTTCTTGCCATTGTGTGTAAACTCTAGAGTGTGTTGCGTGTCCAAATCCCAGGACATCGGCATTTTTTTAAATACTCAAACCATGCAAATACTCAACCGTGCAACGGCCAATGTCCCAGAGATAATATTTTTTGTGATTCTGGTGTTTGATGTGAACTTTAACTGAAACGCTTGACCTGTATCTGCATGATTTAATGCATTGTGCAGCTGCCACATGATTGTCTGCGTGAATGTACAGGTGTTTTATAATGAAGTAGCTGAGTTTGTTTCTACTGGGTTACAACTGTAAATAGTTACGATTATGTAATTGCTGTCAAAGCAGAACTGTTTGTGCGTTTTGCTGTTCATTTAGGACGATTGCATCAATCGGTTAGTGCTGTCTCGGTCAGTTATGACATTCTTACAATTAATTTCTTGTAAAAAGCAGTCCAGTGTGTAGAAAACACTCACCAGCCATGTTTAGTAGACACTGACTGATGTGGTGAGACAGACAGACCGATGGATGGACAGACCGTACAGCACTTCAGTGGAGCTTTTGTCTGCCTGTCTGTCTGTATTACCCTGAGCCTGGGTTTCTAATGGCTCCGGCATCCTAGTGGGAGTATCTGCTTTATGGGGTGCCTTTTCTTGCACTCAATTCTAATCCTTGCCCAATTTGAAGCTAAAGTCTTAATTCACATCAAATCCTGTACCCTCCTTTTTCCACCTCTGTAGTTGCGTACATGCCTGTGCGAGTGCACGCTCATACACTTGCATGTCTCTAACATTTAGTCACCCAACAATGCTTCCTGTGTCAGATCACCACCACTCCTCCTACCCCACCCCCAATTCCCCAAATCATTACAGCTCTTGCTAGCTTGTCTTTCATGTGTGTCGTCCTTCCATTGTGCACAGGGCATATGTGTAGAAACACGCACACACAGGCGCCGTTGCACTGATGCTTTCACGTGATGTGCATTAGTCAGCTTTTGATAGCATGCAGCATGACGTCCCGAGGTCCACAAGGTGGAGAAAGAAACGAGCACATCAAAAGCTCGTGTTACTAATGCAGATACTCTGTCCTTTTCAGCTTGGTGGACCTACACACAGACTTTACTTTGTTCATGCAGTGACCCTAAACCTGCCACACATCCATGTGCTGTTATAATCAACTGAATGCACATAAATGTATCATTTTGTGTTCACAGTGAGAAATGCATAAATGTAGTGTAATAATATGGAGGGCATATGACTGCTCTAGTGGCTGCTTTTTTTTTTTTTTTACCCCTGTTTCTATCAGAAAACGTTGATAGATAAACAATTTAAAATATTTTTTCCCTTGGGATGGGTTTTTGGGTGGGTTTTCCGGAGCTTGCACCCTTCCATAACCAATGTCCTAATTAAGATGGATGTGGAGGAACAAGATTAAACTGGCCTTATGTGTGTAGACCGTAGACCTCAGTTTGAACATTTGAGAAATTGTTCACATCACCATAGCAACTTGGGGAACATCAGACATTATTCTCCTCCATGAGAGATTTTGATGCATCTCCATTTTGCACTCTCAGTTTTGAGCAACCACAAGTGCAGGAGGTGTTTGTTTTTTTTAAATTGTGAGATGCGAGATTTGCCATTTTATGGCTCTAAAGAAAGTAAGGTGGTGGCAGAGAAAATGGCACTTCCCTGGCAGTCTGCTTGGTGGTCTTGCAAAGACCAGCTGGTACAACAACAGACTGTTACACCTTTCATAACAACAACTACCCTCTTTACATGCTACAGTATCAAGAAGCTGATTGGATATTACAGTGTGTCTGAATTGATTAAAAACACACTGTGATGTATTAAGGTAATGGTTCACTGAGATACCATGGTAACAACCCACAGTGATGGTAGAAATGTCCAGTTTAAACAAAAAGGTAATTTATCGATGGTATTCTCACATGTGGACATAATTAAATGTGCTGGGGATGTGATCAACATTATTCTGTTGGACCCAGTGTGCACAGAGACTCTCCTGTATGAGAGCACGGAGACATGCATTCATCCTTTCCACTTGCCTTCTAGGGTCTCCACCTTGTTTATGAGGAAAGCTATTTATATTAGAAACATGGTCTAAAGAAAAGTAAATGAGAAAGATGTACCAGAACTGACTTCATAGTAGGCGTGTGCCAGTTATCATGATATTATCATTCATATATATATATATATATATATATATATATATATATATATATATATATATATACACACACACACACACACATACATACTTACACATACATACTTTCTATCTGTGTGCCACCCTATAACAGCTTCCATTTCTTTTTTTCCTCGCAGGCACCTCTCCAGCCACCCCCTGGGGCTTCAGCTTCGGCAGCAGCTGCGGCGGCGGCTGCAGCATCAGGATCGGCTCAGTCCCTAAAACTCACTTATCCTGAGACCCTGGACCGGATTAAGGAGGAGTTTCAGTTCCTTCAGACTCAGTACCACAGGTATGACTCCCATGAACATTGGTGAAGGACAGAACACTTGGCTTTTCATTACTTCCACTAGCTTTGTTAGAATATGTGGCGATTTGGGGCTTCATCCAGACTCCGTAGATAATGGTTTGGAGCAAGTTAATGATGACGCTCGGTTCCGTGGAAGGAGGGTGAGGTCAGTTAGGGCAAGATGTAAAGAGACGCGCAGTCTGAGCCTTTGTGATGCTTATAGACACATTCTTCATTTAAAGTACTTAATGTGTGTAGCTATTTGGGATGGCAGGATAGAGAGGGTTTTCGATTTGCATATCGCACAGATCTTGATATAATTTCATAACAGTAAAGGTATAGAGATATTTCAAGGCTTTTTTTTAGTATCAGGCATTAAACATAATTGTTTCCATCAAGACTGGAAAGCCTGAATAATTGTTGCAAATGATATCATGGTGGAACTCAAGTTAGGAGCTGCTTCAGTTAGAAGATATTTGAGGATGCTGATGACATATATATAAACACACACACTGCTTTGATTCTGTCGCTTAGTGTTTGATCTTTGATGTGCACTCTGAATCTCAGGAATGTGGCCATGGCAGCATGACTGGCTGAGATCTCTGGGACATTGCTGGCGTCCCCTCTCATCCCGCTCTGTCAACTCCTCCCAGCTCTGTGCCAGCTCTCTCCTGGCATATGTTCACTCGATCGCTGCTTCATGTCCGCAAGCCAGAACAGGAGAATTCATCTCGTCTCCAAACCCTGATTGTCAGGCCTTGTGTTTTCGCCAGCGTTGAGACCAAATAAACCCAAATGTTCTCTGTCCAAATAGCTGTCCAGCCATCCTGATGATTGCTGGGTTTGTGGAAATCTTCCACTGCCGCTGGTGTCACTGGCCTCACGTCCGCTCCATGCGTCAACCAGCTAGAGTGCGCACACACTTGCTGTCTGTCTTCAGAAAACATCTGTTCGTTCAGACAGAGTGAGACATCCTTTAATAAAATGGTCAGAACGATTTATTAACAAACGTTGATCGTTTTAGAAGCAACTAAAACGTACCTCTTTAACTTTTATCATATGTCTATTCTATCACATATCTAGTCTTCTGACTAGAATATCATGAGTTCAAACCCCAGCACCACCAAGCTGCCACTTTTGGGCCCTCAACTGCTCAGTTGTATAAATGTAAGTCGCTCTGGATAAGGGTGTCTGCCAAATGCTGTAAATGTAAATGTGTGTGTGTGTGTGTGTGTGTGTGTGTGTGTGTGTGTGTGTGCATATGCATTTTTGTAGTTCTTAATCCAGCTCCATTTATTGGGTGTGTTGATAACTCACCGTTTCTCTGCAAGGCATCTTCAACGGTTGCTTGCAAGACATCATGGCACAGTTCCCAAAATCCCCTTTAGGTCAGAGTACCAGATTACTGTCGGCCTGCTTTTCACTTTTCATTCTGTTCCTGCTCCAGTGCCAGCTCGTTCAAACTGTCTTTTTAATCAATGCCCCCTGGGGTGTTCATCGTGTTCTAGGTAAAACATGTCCCACACACGCACTCGCACACAGGCACAGACAGCTTAGCTATACATAGCATGGCTCAGACTTTAATTTTAGGTCTGTTGTTTGAGGTTGATTGCTGGATTAGAGGACAGGAAAAAGACAGATGAGCTGAACCGAGAGCAGGTGTGTGTGTGTACTCCTCGCACAACTTGCATCATTTCCTGTTTTATTTAATGGTCATGATTCCTGTTGAAATAGAAACTTCTCGTTGAGGATTGTTCCTGAACCCATTAGTTCCTCAGAAGGTTCTGTAACCTCGGGGTGGGAACACGCCTTCTGTGACCCGCAGAGGTCTAACGTGAGCTCCGATTCTGAAACCCAAACAAGGCCGAGTGATGTCACACTCCTCTCTGTGCACATGTGTTTTTTTGTGTGTGTGTTTGTATGAAACCTTTTAATCAGCAGGGAGGGACAGACTGCAGACAGGAGGCTCTCATTATTGTAATGATCCTCATTTGCACCATCCCTTAATTCTCTCTCGTGCGCTCTCTCTCTCTCTCACACACAAAGTGCTATCAAATCATTCCAGTATGTTGCATTTTTGGCTTGCAAAAGACTCCAGACTCGACACGCAACAGGACGTCCTGACCACGTGCTCTCATAGGCTCTGGCACAGTTTATGTATGTGCAGCGTGTTTCCGCCTTTATGATTTGGTTTGTGGTTGAGGTTTGTGCAGCACGTGGAGCGCATCTGTGTGGGCCAGTCACTCCCCAGGGAGTGTGTGTACGTTTTGAACATGCTAGCGGTGGTTTTGTGGAAATGTCCTTTAATTGGCTGGAGAGTGTTGAGTCAGCTGTGTGTGTGTGTGTGTGCGCATTATTGACGGATATACACTGGTGTGTTGTCAGACTTGTTTTGGGGGGTTGTGTTCTTGGCCTCAAGATGGGTATGGGTGGAGCTGTGTGTGTGTGTGAGAGAGGGAGAGAAAGGAATAATTGTCCTGAGAGAGGGTGTAAAGTCTAATGAGGCTGTTAGCGTTTTTGCGCTAGGTCACTGGAAGGACGCGGTTAAAATGAAGCGTCTGATCAGTCTGATCGCTGTTTTATATTTCGTTATTTTCCTGTGAAACATGATTGTGTGTAAATGTCATGATGAAATCGTCATTTTGTTGATCACTGATCCATAATCAGAAATTCGTGTTTCTCTGCCCCCTAATAGTACACTTGTACAGCATTGGTTTCAACTTCTGTTTTTTTTAAATGTGCTATTATAAATAAATAAACGAAACGGATGGCTGTAAGTGGGCTCAGGTAGTGGACGTGCTTTAAGAAGTGGTCTGCATTTCCACTGATCTCTGCTTTTAGATGTGGTCTGATGTGGGAATTTCCTTATGCACATGGGCGTAACTTTGTTTTGAAAAGTGCAGTTCATTGAAAGCATTTGTTTTCGTTTACTCGTCTGAATTAAGCATGTCTTATGGGAAAAGCCTGCATTTTAACCAGCACTTAAATCCACACCAGCTTTTTAAGCTCTCCAGCAATTACCAGCTATAGATGTTGCTGTAGTTTTCATCACCTACGTTGTTAGAAGGAAAAAACCCCAAAAGGAGCGATTCCCCCAGGCTGAAATATCATAACAGGTGCCTTACATTTTATATTCACCTATGATGCAGTAGTATTTTTGTAAACAAATTCATGCAGCAATAATGTGTTCATTTATTGATGTCTAGATGTGAGATTTAGTTTTTAAATGTCTAGAGAAGGCATTCCATTACAGACGCCACCCTGAAAAACGTGAATCTGTAAAAAGTTTTAGTAATTGCTTGGATCTATTTCAGCTGAGAGATATTTTACTGTTTTACTGACCAATCGTGAAGCTTCTGACTGAAGACAATAGGCACTTAAAAAAATAAATAATGAATTTTATTTGTGCCCGTGTATTGAGTGTGTGGCTTCACAAAGAAGTTTGTGTTAATATTAGCATCAGCGAGTTCGCTCCAATGTGTGTTTTCCAATTTTAATTTTTTTTCATTTCGATTTCACTGATCGTTTCACTAATAATCAAAATCTCCCATACTGAGAGCACAATTTTTAATGTCTGTCCGGAAAAATCTGGTCATGCTCCCAAAACACAGAACAACTTTGAGATCTTGAAATAGCGGTTTCATTATTTTAAGGGACATAAATGAATCTAAAGGGGGCGGGGCCAGTTGTATAGCTCTGGAGAGCTGAAGGGGGCGGGTATGTTGCTAGCTATGTTGCTTGTTGTCGTTTGGCTTAACTCAGAATTGAGACGTCAGAATTGCGTCATTTTCAACATTTGTGCGTTCGACCTACAAAGTGTGAAGCAGACATGGACACCTCCATTTTCATGTTCTCTTAGCCAGCCAACTTTAGTGATACGAGTTGTGCATTTCCTGTTCAAAGCTGTGAACAGTAGAGTCATGTTTTTGTCGAGTTAACAAGCTAATATGTCGGTGTGGTTAATGATCAAAAGCAATCACCTAAAGCTAGTAAATACAGTGTAGTGCATTTAAAAGTGAAGAAGTGCTACTTCTTGTGTTTACATGTTGATCTGATGTCATGTGTTGAACTTGGGCCGGGGAAACCATCCTGACGTTCCTGTCAGGAACTCCAGTGGTTAAAGACGTTAGACTACTGATTAGAAGGTCATGAGTTCAAATCAGCCAAGCAAGGCCTTTAACCTTCAACTGCACACTTGTGTAAATAAGAGAAATGTTAGTAAGGGTAATAATAAGGGTGTCTGCAGTTTGACTCCAGAAGACTGAAGGGGGCAGGGAAAGCTGTATGGTCAGAATTTTCAGTATAGCAGAAAGTATGGTTCACTTTTTCCCTGTACGCGAGGAACAGCGCACAGTATGCGTCGCCACATTTCATCATCAGCAGAGTACACACGTACTGTACACACGCCACCTGATTTTTCTAACCGTGCAGCAGGTCACAGATGCTGATTTAATTCTTTTGAACTACTTAGTTGTTCCACAAGGTGGCAGCAGTGACCCAGGGCCACTGATTCTCAAGGTAGTTGAAGAAAAAGCTGAAGAGACCGAAACAAGTGCAGGTTAGAAAGTACCCACATTTGTATAATTTTAGAGAGTATAATTTTAAAGTGTATAAGGATATGTGTATGGGTGCTAATTGTGGCGAGACATTGCCCAAACATTGTTCTTTGTGACCCCTCTTTATTGTTGTCCTTCACACCAGAAGACCTGCTTTACGGCTCTGTACTGACTCCTGTAGGCCAGGAGGTGTAGTGCAAGTTGTCGGAATGCGCATGCGTCGACCGTACATGTGAAATGGATTATAAGCTATGCATGGTGCGAATACACTTAAAAAAAAAAAAAAGGAATATACCAGAGGCTTATGCCTCCAGGGAGCTGAAGGTGATTGGGCCAGGTCTATGGCTCCAGAACTGAAAAGGCTGGTGCCAGGTATATACAGCATAAAAAAGAAAAAGAAAAGTTTTATTAAGTTGCGGCTCTAAATGGTCAGAAGTCTGTGTGTAAGTTGGTGTTAACAAAGACTACAAACTGAATGTGTAAATAATAGTCCTCTGTCAGAAGTGTAAAAAAATCGTGTTGTGTAACAGATTAACAGAATTGCCTGACTAATTGACTATTTGCATTCAGTGAAATGATTTGGCATTGCTCCATAGTTTCCTTAAATGGTTTAATTCAGGTGTTGTTAATGAAAAATCCCCTCCCATTTATTTTACTGTGTGTGTGTGTTTGGATAGCTGTGCTCTGCTGACAGAGCTGTCGTGGTGCTGGCAGCTCACAGATTTGTTCCAGTGATCAGCTTATCTGCTGTCAGTGTGAGGGAGAGATTGGAAATGGTGTTCTCTCTCTCTCTCTTTCGCTCGCTCGCATGGACTGTCTCTGCTGAGCCTCCAGGCTAATTATTTTATGCAATCATTTCTTCTTGAAATGTGTGTGTGGTGTGTGTGTGTGTCTCTCTCTCTTTCTCTACCCTCCCCCCCTCCCCCTTTTCACGCTCTCCTAGACACATAATCACATGGACGTGGAAGCGCACATTTTTATTTTTTTTTCCTTCAAGCCCACAGTGACAAATGCACCAATGTAATGTGACGCGGCCGAGCCGTGCAAGAATGCAGGAGTGTTTCTCCCCCCCTGGGCTCGTTATGACTCACAGTGCCAACGCTCATCAGTCTCTGTTTGTCCGTCTGGTTTCAGATTATCATCTAGGAGTGCTGGTTGTGCTGATGCTTCTCTCCTATAGCATATTTGACCTTTTTCATTTCACATTAAGCCACCTGCACCAGCATTGGGCGTATACCTTATACTGGTAGCGCACCCTGCGAAAGACACTTGACACTGCTGATAAAAGCACTTTAGTGTCCTCTGGAAGTCTGGCATAGGGGTGAATATAGTCCATGATACAGGAAGTGTAGGTTACATACATAAACACAACCAAAACAGTCAAAAGCATAGACATTTTTGTTATTGTTCTCTTCTATACTAAGAAATCATTAAGCCTAAAAATAACAAGGATAATTATTTATTTGGTGAAGCTTTCTGTATGTAGATGTTCATTTCAACATTTATCATTAAGAAAATGAAAAATTATGGGTTGTTGAGGGAACGACTGTTTTGTAGACACGTTTATTAATAAATTGATATTTCTAATCATTGACAAATTGCTGTGTAATAAGAGGAATAAATCAATTCGGAGTGGTACCACATTCACACTGTGGATCATTTTCTTCTAAAAGCACGCCTCGTTGTTTCATAAATGACATATTACAACTATCACCAAAACTTTTTTTTTTTCCCTTCGTTTGATTTGAACTTGAATTGTGTTTGCAGCAAAATGATAAAAAAAAATTATAGTAGGGATGCACTGAAATGAAAATTCTTAGCCGAAACCGAATATAATGAAAAACTAGGCCGAAGGCCAGATACCGAACAGTTTTTTTCCATTTATTTTGATTTTGGATATTTTTTCACCATTGCATAAATTAAATAGTCAGAATGGTCTTTTTGACTATTTTGTCTTGCTTTTCAAAGAAAAAATCAATTACAAAAACTACAATTTCAAAATATTTAACACTGGATTACGATTTAGGACAACATTGGATCATTCAGAGATCCTCGCTGAACTTCTGGAGTGAGTTTGCTGCACTGAAAGTAAAGGAGCCGAATAAATTTGCACGCCCCACTTTTCATTTTTTCATTAGTTAAAAAAGTTTCAAAAATCCAATAGATTTCGTTCCACTTCACAATTGTGTCCCACTTGTTGGTTATTCTTCACAAAAAATAAAAATTTTATATCTTTATGTTTGAAGCCTGAAATGTGGCAAAAGGTTGAAAAGATCAAGGGAGCCGAATACTTTCGCAAGGCACTGTATATACCCCGCAAGGCACTGTATATATATATATATATATATATATATATATATATATATATATATATATATATATATATATATATATATATATATATATATATATATATATATATAATATATATATACTGAGTATTATAATAGATATTGTATAGTTAGATAGATTTAATTAGTTTAAACTTTAGATTAGTTCATTTAGTCCCCACTGGTTTTTCCGCTCCCAGTCCGTAGTACCAGTTCATGTTTCTTGTTTTGTGTTGTGACCCTGTTTTCTGTGACCGCGACTTTGATTCCTGCTTTGCCTCGTTTATTCCTGTTTGCCGATCGCCCAACCCTTTGCCTGTCTTGACTACATTTTTTGGATTACGATTTGGATTTGTCTGCCTGCCCTTAAATAAATACATCTTTACCTGCCCCTGCTTCCATACTCTACTCCCTTACGTCTCGCAACGTGACAGAATACTCCGTGAAGTGTACATGGGCGCGAGCGGTATATAATCCCGAATATAATCCGCGCTAAGCGCTGGCAGCTGAAAACAATAAAGCCACACCCCTGAACAACAACCAATGACGAAACATGGAGGAGACAGAACAGAAACAAAACAAACGTCCACAGTAAAAAATATCACCGTTGTCAACATCCGAAGAGCATGCGCTCGCTGAGCACTTATGCACAAGCTACGTGCGTGCCCCCTCATCTCTCCACGTCCCACTCAGGCTGCTAGGCTATTTGGTCGTGTCATCAAACACGTCATTGTTCAGTCAAATTTATTCTGCCTTTTCGCTTATTAATTTCGGTTGCCGAACATTCGGTGCATCCCTATTTTATACACATCGCATCTCATAGCACGAAAGATGCACTTTCACAGAAAGAATGAACAATTTTTCTTTTTCTTTCTCGATCTCACCACATTGATAAACTCGTAACAATATAACTGCCCCTCCCCCTCCTATAACAGATTGAAAACAGTGAAATTAATATTCCAAATATATATCAGTACCTAAAGATTTGTTTATGATGTACTGTGATCAGCAAAGTGGTAGCGTCACCTTGGAAAAAGCTGTTAATTCCATTTGATGATTTTTTTTTTTTATTACAAAAAATTAACAATGGCTTAAGAATAGATTTCAACGATCTGCTAATCTCTTAATAGTAATATGTAGATGTTCTGTCATTATTCACAATGCTATTAATATTACATTATAATTACCCTAGCTGTGTGTGTATGCACATTGGGTATTTAACAAAACTTGTTTGATGATGCTTTATCTGATGTGTACAAAAATAACACAAACACAGGGAAAAAATGTCATCTGTAAAAGATGAACAATTGTGAAATTAAGTACACCACAACGTAGCTACTTCCTGGAAGTGTGTGGTTACTTTAAAAAAAAAATTTAAACATCTAATTTATTACAATATTGATCTTGCATGGTCGTATAGACTAGAGCTGGGATGTGACTTTCTGGAGTCTCTGACGGAATAAATAACGGAAGCCAGCGTGTGTAAATGCGCACCAATAGATTTGTCAGTTCTCGGAAATCCTGCGACAGCTGTGACTTCTGCAGCGAGGCAATTCCACAGTAATAAAATCTATCAGGGGAATGAATTTAATCCCCTCCTCCTCCCTTCTGCAACCCCTCACCCTCCTCGTCCTCCTCACCGGTGGTGATAAATGAGTCAATTATCGTCAGTCGCGCGCCCCTGCAGAAGGGGAGCAGATATGCCGTTATTACCTGTTGCCGCGTGCTAATGTCGCAGTATTAATCATATTCTAATTTTCCCAGGCCCTTGCACTCGGCACACATAAATCTACTGCTTTCAGTCAAGTCAGTGAGCTACTGAAATACTGGTGTGTGGTGTGTGTGAGGGATTGTGGCTTGGAGGACATTGATGAGATGTCACCTGGTGTAGATTTTGCTGTGCACTGAGGTTTTGGGGTCATCTAGCTCATCACATACACTGACAGAATGACTTTGCTTGTTTTTAGGGTTTTTTACAGCCTTGGGGCTTGTTGATGAAGGGCACCTTATACAGTGTACACACACACACGGCCTGGACTATGAGGTGCCCTTCACCAAGCCCTGAGGCTGTAAAATCCCCCTAAAAATGTGTGTGTGTGGGAGGGAGCATTTTATATTAAATGCAGACTTCTGTTTATATCCACAGTCTGCAAGGGGTTGGGGAAACTGGTGTCAGTTGCTTAGAAGTTTTAGGTTTATTGTCATTTATATGGTGTATTTGCACACTTGCAGTGTAAATTCTGTGGTTTATTATGACGGAAGCGATCTATTGGTAATGAGGCCGCATTGCTCCTCACGCGGCGGATAAACTGTGTAATCAGTTAAAAATAATTAATCTATTATGAAAATAATCATTAGTTGCAGCCCTAATAATACATTCACGGAGCACTTTATTAGGAACACTATACTAATACTGGGTCGAGCCTGTGTTTGCTCTCAAAACAGCCTCAAATTCTTCATAGCGTGGATTCCACAAGATGTTGGAAATATTCCTAAGAGATTCTGGTCCATGTTTATATGAATACGTCATGCAATTCCTGCAGATTGTTCAGGTGCACTTTCATGCTGTGAATCTCCCGTTTTACCACATTCCAAAGTTGTTCTACTGGATTCAGATCCGGTGTCTGTGAAGAACACTGAACTCTGTGCATTATCATGCTGGAAGAAGCCATTAGAAGATGGTAAATTGTGGCCATGAAGTGATGCACATGGTCAACAATAATACTAAAATAATCTGTGGCATTCAAGCGATGATTGATTGGTATTAACAGGCCCAAAGTGTACCAAGAAAACATTCCCCACACCATTTAACCACCTCCACCAGCCTGGACTGTTGACACAAGGCAGGTTGGGTCCATGGATTCATGCAGTTGGGCCAAATTCTGACCCAACCATCTGTGTGCCTCAGCAGAACTTGAGATTCATCAGACCAGAAACCATCCAGTTTCTGTGAGCCTGTACCAACTGCAGCCTCAGCTTTCTGTTCTTGGCTGACAGAAGTGGAACCCAATGTGGTCTTTGTGTACTATAGTGGTTATCTGAATAACTGTTGCCTTTCTGTCATTTTCTCTCATCACCAAGGCATTTCCGTCTCCAGAATTGGCATTCACTCAACGTTTTTTCTTTATTGCACCACTCTGAGTAAACATTAGAGCAGGGGTGCCCAATCTTATCCGGAAAGGGCTGGCGCGGATGCAGGTTTTTATTCTAACCAAGCAGAAGCCACACCTGATTCCACCTGTTTAATCAGTTGATCGTGGCTTTCAATAGATTCAGGTGTGGCTTCTGCTCGGTTGGAATGAAAACCTGCACCTACACCGGCCCTTTCCGGATAAGATTGGGCACCCCTGCTCTAGAGTGTCAGCAGTTATAGAATATTACATTACAACTGAGCCTGAGCACTCAGTCAGCTAACTCGCTAATATAGGTGATTAATACAATCATACAATTTAGTTTCTTTAGACAGGTTCAATGGTTAGTGCTAAATAAGAGACTGAGAACATGAATATGGAGGAACATGAGAACGTGATGGAGGGAATCAGTTGATGGTTCTCACTTGTGTTTCACTTAGATCTCACTCTTTAAAGTGTGTGTGCGAGAGAGAGAGGTGGTACTACAGCATGCTATAAAATGAATGTACCTTTAGCCTGTAACTTGTGAGAATGTAAGTGGTACTGACTCATATCTCTGTGTTAATCTACAGCCTAAAGCTCGAGTGTGAGAAACTGGCCACGGAGAAGACGGAAATTCAGAGACACTATGTGATGGTAAGAGAGAGAGAGAGAGAGAGACACACACACACACACACACACACAATACAGATACAGACAAAATAAACCTATAATGTACAGACTCAATGAGACAAATGCATTCACATGTATATGAACATGCACAGCACAGGCACACAAAGATAAACACAAACATGCACTGATCGCCTCAGATTGCTGTTCTTGACTGACAGGAGTGGAACCTGATGTGGTTTTTTGCTGTTGTAGCCCAACCACCTGAAGGTTTGATCTGTTGTGCGTTGTGATGCTTTTCTGCTTGTTGTAAAGAGTGATCATTTGAGTTACTCTAGAATTCCTATCAGCTCAAACTAGTCTGGCCTTTCTCTGATCTCTCTCATCAGCAAGGTGTTTCAGCCTGCAGACCCTTTGCTCACAGGATGTTTTTAGCTGCATTCTGTTTAAACTCTCCAGACTATTGTGTTTGTGTGTGTGTGTGTGTGTGTGTGTGAGTGTGTGTGTGTAAATCACAGGAAATCAGCAGTTTATGAAATACTAAAACCAGCACATCTGGCTCCAACAAGAATGCCACAGTTAAAGTCCGAGAGATCACACTTTTTCCCCATTCTGATGTTTGATGTGAACATTAACTGAAGCTCTTGATCAGTATCTGCATGATTTGATTCATTGTGCTGCTGCCAGTTGATTGGCTGATTGGATAACTGTGTAAATGTACAGGTGTTCCTATTAAAGTGACAGGTGAGTGTATAGTGTGTATGTATACAAACACATGCACACCACATACGAAAAAAAAAAACACGGGCACATAGATGCCCAGAAATACACACACGCGCGCAAACACACACAAGTTATATTCAGCTCAGCAGTATGCATCAGACTGTTTGAGAATACTTGTAAACATACACAGTTCATGGAAACCCAGTCCAGCACAGATCTGTGTGCAAACTCCACCATTTCTCTGTCTCTCTCGCTTTCTCCTTTCGTGTTTTTTTTTTTTTGGCTTATAATTTTTGGAGACGTGGTGTTGCCTAGCAACAGTGTGGGATTTTGGCGAGGCAGGGGCGTATGACAGACAGCTGTCACACTGCTTCTTTTATTGCCTGAGCTCATTTTCCCCTTTCACTGTCTTATACAAACACACTTCCCTCCTGGTCCATGCCAACTCTCTTTCTGTGTGTGTGTGTGTGTGTGTGTGTGTGTAACAGCCACCTGACCAAACTGATGCTAATTCTGCACACGTCTGATCTCTCTCTCTCTCTTTCTCTCTCTCTCTCTCTCACACACACACACACACACACACACACACACACACACACACACCGTTCTTTTTTGCGCCTGTCCTTATTCACAGTCAGAGCCGTTTGCAGCACTTAAAGTTTGGGTCAATCATTCTTCCATTCTGGCAGCTGTCAATAAAATATCAGCTCAGAGTAGAAAACTCCACAAACAGGAGAAGAAAAAAAAAATGACAACCAGTAATCAACCAATCAGGACAAAGTGGTGTGTCTTTTTGCCTGTCAAGCATGTTTCCTGTGAGGTCCGAACTCACTTCTGTTAAGAGTAAAATGATCAATTGTATAGTTTTTCTTTTCTTCTCTTTCAGTACTATGAAATGTCCTATGGCCTGAACATTGAGATGCATAAACAGGTGAGTTTGACTGCATGACTTTTATATGTTGTGACTTAATTTCTGGAAGTCTGTATTGTAAAGACTGGGTTGGTAGGAGAAGCTGTTGCTCAGACTCTCGTGTGGATAATTACTGCGTTAATTGAGGGAACACTTTGGGCAAAACTGAAATTTTACTCCAGTATACCATGTCAGTTTACTTCTGTCGTTTTTCGACTGCTACAACAAGGCTACCAGTTAACATCACACGTCCTCACACACTCGTCTCAAACCTTATCGAGTTGTTCAGTATCTCAGACTTGTGTATGTGCTTACTGATGTTGCACACTGTTGGCTATAAAAATGGACAGAACTTAACATCAGTCATAGCACACCCATGTGAGTATCACTTGAATGCGTAACGCCTTCTGAATCAAATGGTAAGTCTTTGCACAATGCTAACCTTGTAGCATCATTAGCTCACGTAGCTCTAGTGCAATACTACAGTCCAGAAGCAAAATCACACACCAGACATGTCTGGGATGAACGACTACAATTGGAAAAGGAAAATTGTGTAAATGTATTCTTTTGAGGCAAATTATGCCTTTAGCATGTTTGTGCAGTGGTTATGTTGAGCTTTTCTAATATTTCTTGCCTTTTGAATAGGGATCTACTGACGTAGATCTTGTAGATAATTTTTCTTCGTGTTCTTCCCAATTTGATCACCAGTTGCCCCCACCATCCAGCTCCCTCCTATCATACGACAGCTACCCACTCCACCGGAGAGTGAAAACTAATACGTTCTTCCTGTGAGACTTGTGAAGCCATCCAACTGCATCTTTACACAACTACTGCTCACGCAGCGTCACAGGGCAGCACAATACAATTACATTTACATGTATTCGTTTAGCAGACGCTTTTATCCAAAGCGACTTACAAATGAGGAAATACAAGCAAAGTGGAGCAAGCGGAGAACAATACGAGTAGTGCTACCATACAAGATTTATAATGCAGTTCTAGAAAAGCAAAGTGCAAAGTAGAGGTTGCGCGGAGTGGAGGTGTAAGAGCCAGAGTAAGGTTTAAAAAAAAAACTGAGGAAAGAGCTGTCTGCTCTCTTCAACCTATGAGCTCACCAACGCTCACTATTGGTGTCACGGTGATTGAGGTGAGAGAGTGTGTATGCCTTTCCTCGCACCCAGAGAGCACGGATAGTTTTGCTTTATTGACTCCCGGTCACGGATGACTGCGGCATGTGGACATGATGTCCTGGTGATACGGTGAATACTTTTCTGTTGCACTAATTGTGGGTATCTTAAGTATTTCTAAAGCACTGACCAACTCTGTTCCCTGAGTAAAATGCGGCGGCTTGGACAATATATTTTTATGCTGAATGTTTCATTTCACCTCTTTTTTTTTTTTTTTTTTTTTTTTTTTTCGCAAGCACCTTGTTATTAATATCTAATATATTTGATGAAAATGCAGTGTGATTCACTTTATTTATTTATTTAATACTTGCGTTTGGTTACAGTCGTGTTATGACTGAGATTGTGTGTGTGTGTGTGTGTGTGTGTGTGTGTGTGTGTGTGCGAGAGAGAGATACTCTTGCTGTGCATTTGCATTTTCTGACCTTGTTAGACTTTTATTTCCCCCTGCGTATTTTCATTTTAAATCAGGTCACTGCTCTCCCAGTGTCTTCTTTCTCTCTCACACCCCACACCAAACACACACACACATTTTTCCCATGCTCTTCTCACTCCCCTGCTCATTCGCTCTGCTCGCCCAAGTGCATCATGAAATCCCTCTGCTAATAAAACCATCAGAACCTTCTACTCTTTCTCCAGCTCTCTCTGTCTCGGTCTCCTCTGGCATTCAGCCCCTCCCTCTTTCTTCCTCTCTCCTCTGCTTTTGGTAGTTGCCATTTTCTAACAAGCAGTGATTATGTCCTGTGGGAAATGGGAAGCAGGGTGATGAAGGAAGGATGGATGGATAGAGGGACAGAGATGAGCATGTGGAGCACTTGTTTAGTCTGCTGATAAACAACAAAGCCTGTGCGCACACACTCCGGGCCTGTAGGTCTCCAGCATGTCTGCCACTGATATGTGGTTTCCACAGACCTGGAACTGGTGCTGCATTGGGGAACCAAACCATTTCATGATCAGATTGTGTGTAAACATAACAACCCTGGAGTAATTTATCTCTGGCTTTTAAAACCTATTTTACCCTCCAAAGTCAAATCCTTCAGCATCTCCACACAGCACAAAGCCATCAGTTATAGACCAAAATTGGGGTGTGAACTGAGAGAAGGCATTTGACAGTTGGCGGAACAGAGATTTCTGCTCTCACACTTGTGTGAAATTGAATCTTTAGGAATCGAAACCTGACCCTAAGCTTTGGAGTGGATTCCACAGTGTCTGGAATCTGAGAGTGCACCATTTTATGATTGACTCTCTCTGCTCTAACGGACATTTTAATTGCTTTAAGCTCTTCATTCTATGACTGTCTGCTCGTAGGATGTTTTTAGTATTGGTAATGTAATTCTTTAACTTCAGTGTAATCAGTGGTAAAATCATGGATCAGTGAGTCCCATGTTTGTTTGTTTTTTTTATATGCAGTTTTCTTCCAATTTTTGTCATTTGCCAATCCTCACCCACCCCACCACGATCACATGACTAGCAGTGCTTCCACTTGGAAACGTGAAGCCACTGCATCCTTTCGATCTACTGCTCATGCTGTGTCACAGGGTAGCGTTACACACTGGAGGTTGACCGGTAGTGGATTTTACCCATAATTAAGCTGAACATAACCGATTAATCAACTGATAGTTTTTAAAATTGATACTGAATGAAAACACGACACTAAGTAAAATATTCCTGAACTTTATTACAAAAATAAACAGTACTGACTGTACCATGAGAATGTACTGTACTTTTTAAAATGAAATAAATATTAATATACAGTACTGTGCTTGTATTTTTCTCATTTGTAAGTCGCTTTGGATAAAAGCGTCTGTTTAGTGAATAAATGTACTGTACTGTGCAAAAGTTTTAGGCACTTTTTTTTTTTTTTTAATTTACAGACTGTTATAGATTTCTATTTTATGACTCCTACATTATTGAGTCAGTACAGAAACATTTCATATTTACAAACATTAGTTTTCCAGCACAAAATGAAATGTTACATAAAAATGTTTGTCATTAATGAAAGCAGCATATTACGTAGGTGACGTGTTTCAGACAAAAAACACAAGGAAGGCCGCTGGATTTTGCAACAAACATAAGAAGCAAGTGCGACAGTCAACGTCTCCAGGAAAATGTGTCTGGTTCTGCAAAATGCTCAATAAAAATTTCCTTATAAAACTGCACTAATTGTACCTGAGACCGCTGTTTTTTTAATGTATTTTTTTTTTGTCACACCAAACAGTGACTGTTCCACTTATTTCTGTTTAGTGCCCTTTATGGGTTTTTTCTTTAAAGCATCATGAAACACTAAACTACATTTTCTGAGATTTTAACAGAGGTGTTCCTGTCGCACATCACAAGACAATCTTAGTATCAGTTAATTTTAATTGGAGGAGAAAGCTTGTTCATTTTGAGCTTTTTTTCCGCTATTTTCGTCTTCCGGGTTTAAAACCTCTTCCCATCACTGGCAGTGACATGGCAATGTACAATAGTACTTCAATGACCTGTCGGGGTCTTATAATTATTCATGAGCATGTTCTACGTGTTCTTATCCTATGAGAAGATGCTTTCTCTTAATTATTCATGACCGCACATGGTGCCTTCCTACAACGTAGATGAGAGAGGCGTTCAAATCGGTCGCATGTGATTATATCAGTGATGTAAGAGTTCGAGTGTGTTGCATGGCTTTCCCCACGATGCTACCAGGGCTTGACTCTGGCGGTTGGTTGGCCATCAACTACCGACACATTGAAACGGTTTGTGTGTAGCGAGCATTTTTTTCGGGAGCGCTACGAGAATTGGAGGAAGGTGGACTTTGGATTTGCTCATGAAAGCAGTTTGAAAAGTCCCGAGGACTTTTCTATCCCTTCAAATAAGGTAGGTGTCTAATTTTAACCATGACCGTTTTACTTGCGTTTTGAGCTAATGAAACTGCTTAAACCTCCGCACGTCATCGTGTGCAAAATTATGCAACGAGAGTCCGCGTTGAAGGGAAGAGCCTTTGCTTTTTTATTTGTGAAAAGCTCGAGCCTATTGGCTAGCAACCATTCGGACACTCCTCCCGTCTGTGCTGCCTCCGGTTTTATTTTATGTTTTCCTCCATAGTCACGCCAGGGGCTAATGGTTTAAATGGATAGGGCAGAGGAACTGCACTACTATATATTGTGTCTCCATTTAGCCCTGGGGATTCAGGAGGAGAGAAGTCCGCTGTCTCATCTGCAGATCTTTTCACTATCCATCTTTACTGTGAGCATTCTGAAGGCTTGCCCCCCCTCTTCCTCTCCAGCCTTTTCTTGCCACGCCCACTCCCACGCCCTTCTTCACACAGTCATCCAAACCCATTCAAGCTGCATTTTCCAAAAACTTTGAGAGGTAGTCTTGAGCTGAAAGAGGGAGGTGTCATGACTCTTTAAATATAGAAACACTTAATTATTTTGAAGGCAACTTTGCTCTACAGCATTTCTTTGCATGTGCCTAAAACTTTTGCACAGTATACTGTATATTAACTAATAATAAATATTAAAAATATACATCCTACATTAACCAAAAAGTAACACTCCAAATAGTAAATAATCGAGACATACAAAATGAATAAAAAAAAAATACAATACAAATAACACAGCAAAATTTGTCCATGATATTATTTTTCACCTCTAGAGGCTGCTCTCATACTGTATAATGACAACGGACTGGTCTCAGCTGCTCCCACGATCGACACAACCGGGAAAAACTATCGGTGTGGATTTTTGCAGATAACAGATAGTACAAGCAGTCGGCTATCAGTGCTGAGTAATCAGCAAAACCGATCAATCGGCTGATCTCTATTACACACGACGAGGAAAGTGCTGTCTACCCTGTTCCTCATACATGACCTTCCAGATGCCCATGATTGGCTAGAGTAACAGTGACTGACAGGGAGAGAGTGAGAATGCAATCCCTCCCACCCACAGAGCACAGTCAATTGTGCTGTCTTGGACTCACAGCCATGGAATAGCTGTAGTATTGTCAGGATTCGATTCTCCTGATGTAGGGCCGATGCTTTTCTGTTGCACCACGGGGAGCCTGTAGCATTTTCCTTTCCAGAATAATCTTCAAATCCCATGCATGGTCTTATTTTAATGTAATTAGCATAACCAACTTGATGACCACGTTGTCATGGTAACAGGCCACTGGTTCTTATTTCCAGACAAGCAGCATCTTTGGTTTTAGAACTGAACTGATTTGTGGCTGAAAAAACAAAGAGGTTTGAAATGAGGCTTTTGGGTGGCAAGCTTTGACAACGGTGTCTTCTCTATGGATGCTAGCCGCACTGTGCTGGAGCACAACGAGGCTCTCGGGGAGGAGGTCGGCTCTCTGTGCTGGAAGAGGGACAGCAGATGCTGGGCATGAATATTTTACACATCTCCCCTGCTCGCTGTGCAGCAATTAGCCTTAACCAGATGTGCAGAGCTGAAATATTTACTAGGTGTGTGTGTACACAGAGGAAGTGGCACACTATCTGTCTTTCTCATGTATTAACACTCTAACACCCTGTGTCTCTCACTCGTTTCTTCACTCATTCTTCCTCACACAATCGCATTCATTGTGTTTCTCTTTGTCTCACTCTCATTATCTTTCTCTGGCTGTCTTTCTCCCTCACCCTCACTCGTTCTCTCCCTTTTTCTCTCTCACATACACTCACTCATTATTTTTGCCTCTCCCCCTCTCCCCAGACGGAGATTGCTAAGCGGCTGAATGTGATCTGTGCACAGCTCATCCCATTTCTCTCACAGGAGGTAAGACACACATGCGCGCACACACACACACACACACACACACACACCACTGAGTCATACTCCTCCTCTTTGAAACACACTCATTTCCTGACATCTTTTCCTCTGTCTCTTTCACGTGTACCATCTCACTTGTGTTCTCTCTCTTCTCTCTCTCTCTCTCTCTCTCTCTCTCTCTCGTGCACGCGCTTATAATTTGTGGAGTCTTTTTGATATATTATTGTTCATAGTTATGCTTGCTGCTTGCCTCTTCTCTGATTGGCTGATTGCATTAGGGCATGTTGGTATCCATCAAACACATTTTGCAACAATGAGAACAATGCTGGGCGCACGGTGGATTAGTGGTTAGAACGTTCGCAACCCACCACTGCCCTGTGTGTGCATGTTCTCCCCGTGCTGTGGGGGTTTCCTCCGGGTACTCTGGTTTCCTCCCCCAGTCCAAAGACATGCATAGTAGGTTGATTGGCATGTCTGAAGTGTCTGTAGTGTGTGAGTGTGTATGGGATTGTGCCCTGCGATGGATTGGCACCCGTCCAGGGTGTACCCCACCTTGTGCCCGTGCTCCCTGGGATAGGCTCCAGGTTCCCCATGTTCCTGTAGGAGAAGTGATTATAGAAAATGGATAGATGGATATATGTTAACTTTTGATGAAACAGATTCCAACCATACATCAGCTGATCGGACAGGGATCCTCAAACTATTTGCAGTAAGAGACTTCTGTAACTAAAATAAATTCCACAGACCCCCTCAGTACATACTTAGTTTCTAATTATAATCATATTATTGTAAAATATTGGCCTCAATATCAACATCTGTTTATTAGAGCTATAGAGCTCTATTCCCGAACTTTCTACTAAAAGAACACGTGTCCGAATTATTTAGGATGTCTAGGCTTGCTTCTTAGAGCTACTGAGGTTTGGATTACATCCAAAAAATTCAAGCAACAGTTCAAACGGGCTAACTATAAGAACTTGAAGATAGTGGTGCTATGAGATTTTCTGCTGCTGTAACAAATTGAAGCATAGCCAGGATGTCCAATTTTTCTTCTTCTTCAAAGACCCATGTATATCAGTGATTTGTGGTTTCTGATGGATGCCAAAATGTACCTGTGAACTCTGTAAACCTTTTCCACACATAGACACTCTCAGCTGACCCTTACATTAATGCAGTTATTTGGTGTGTGCTCTATTTTGATTTGATTGCTGTTTATTTCCCGTGTTGTGTCTCCAGCATCAGCAGCAGGTGGTCCAGGCCATGGAACGCGCCAAACAGGTGACTATGGGGGAGTTGAATGCGTCGATAGGGGTACGTGGACTCCCCCCTCTGCCTCCCACAGTGTGTACTTCCATCTTCTCATCCACTTCTTTTTTTTTTTTTTTTTTTTTTTAACATATTGATGTTGCTCGATTAGATTATGTATAAGATGTGGATTGTGGTGCAAGAGCAGCTGGATTCTAATGGGTTAGTGTTTTGCTGCCCTCATGTGATCTTCTTAAACTATTAACTACCATCAGTCACTGAAACTGCCCTCTGCCATTTTGAAATACAGTCTCCTCAGAAATTATTGGAATACCAAGACCAAATTTTTTGTTTTTGCTATTCACTGAAGACATTTGGGTGTGAGATCAAATGATGAAGGAGTCAACGGATCAATTTTCATTTCCTGATGTTTACAAATAGATTTTTTAAACAATTGTTATTATTTTTTTTGCTTTTTTGCCACCTTTCGTTTGAACCCACCCATTTTTCAGGTGATTAAAAATATTGGAATATGTGACTGACAGGTGATTCTTGTTGCCCAGCTGTTTCCTGATAGTTTGTCAGTTAAACTGATTATTTAAACAATTATTAATTCTGCACAGTTTCAAAGGATTAACCAACATAAAGACCTGAGAGCTATTTATGGGAGAAAAGCAAGCCATTTTGAATCCGAGAAAAGAGGGAATATTAGAGAGTCTTGAAAAAGAAGGAAACCACTGGTGTACTAACTACCGGACATTTGAACAAGGAAAACAGTTGATGGAAACATTGTGAGAGTTGTGAAGGGAAAAACCCAAGTCAGTGATCTCATCAACATAACATCTGCAGGGCAGGGGTGAAGGTATCACAATCCACTATTAGAAGAAGACTTAAAGAGTAGAAATATAGAGATGAGCTACAGAGGTTCTGAAACCAAGATTAACCTCTACCACAGTGATGGAAAGGCCAAAGTGTGGAGAATGAAAATGATCTGTTCATGATCTGAAATGTACAAGCTCATCGGTCAAGTGTGGTGGAGGTAGTGTCATGGTTTGGGTTTGCATGACTGCTTCTGGAACAAGCTCACTAATCTTTATTGATGATTCAACTAATGGTGGTCGCAGCAGAATGAATTCAGAAGTCTACAGAAACATTCTGTCTGCCAATTAACAGAGAAATGCAGCCAGTCTAATTAGGAGGATCTTCATCATGCAGCAAGGCAGTGACCCAAAACACACTGCCAACTCAAGTGTTCATCAGAGGGAAAACAACAAGGACTTAATCAGCAGGGAAAAGTGGAAGCTTTTAGACTGGCCAAGTCAGTCACCAGACCTTAACCCAATTGAGAATGTCACCTCCTGAAGAGGAGACCAAATAGAGAAACCCCACAAAACAAACACCAACTGCAGTACAAGCTTGGGTATACCATAACTAAAGAAAAAACGCAACAGTTTGGTGATGTCAGTGGGTCGCCGGTTTGATTCAATTATTGCACGCAAGCGATATGCAACCAAATATCCCAAATGGTCTCAAAGCCACATGTCTTCAGTGCAAAATCAAATGAATCGTTCTTACCGTTCCAACACTTTTGGAAAGGACTGTAAGAATATTTTTCTAGGATACAAATCGCACTCCATTATAAAACAGGCCACATTTACTTGAAGCCCAATTTGAGAAATGTAGTTGTTGCCAGATCATATCACATGCTGTCTAGGTCTCCATGGAGAGACACATAAATGCCACTATATGGTTTTGAACTTACTCAACATCATAGTGCAGTTCAACATGTTAGAGAGCACTAAGTGCCATCTTCTGTATATCTGATCTAGAGATGTAGTGATCCCACCCAGAGTGCAGGGACAATATATTCCCTCATGCAGATGGCTATGGTTGTGATCTTGCAATGAAAGCTTAAGCTTGTTTTACTCAGGAAAGACTCTATTGCTGTGTGCTTCTTTGTAAACCAGGGTAAGCTCTTATACCGGTGGTGATCAGTGCTGTATGTGCAGTCTAGACAAAAAAAAAACACAAAACTACCCCCTTTCAATTCAGACATTTGCATGTTGCGTGGGATTGAGACAAGCTAGAAAATGGATCCAATCTTCAAACGCATATTTTACAATTTAAGGAGTTAAATCCATAATAAGGTGAAACGATTTCTCCCAGACGGTTTTCTTTTGTTTTGACGTTTTAATTTCTCAGCCTGTCATTAAGTTATGTTAAGATTCTGCTTCCCATTTGCCATGCGTGTTTGTGTTTAGTATGTAGCGCTATTCCAGTTGTGAGGTTGCCCCTGCCCCCCTGCCCTCCTGGCCTCACTGTCTTCTCACCATGGAGACACTCCCTCTGCTGCGCCACCTCTCCACTCAGATTGATTCTTCACGCTCTTGGTCTTGCTTTCTTTCCTCTCTCTCTGTCTGTATCTCCAGCAACAGCTGCAGGCTCAACACCTCTCCCAGCATGCCGCTCAGGCTCTGCCCATGGCCCCTCACCCCTCAGGGCTGCCCCACCCGGGATTGGCTCTGGGGGGCAGCTCAGGCCTACTGGCTCTCTCCGGGGCACTCGGGGCGCAGCTGGCTGCTAAGGATGAAAGAGCACATCTGGAGGCTGTAGCAGCGGCGGCGGCTGCTGCTGAGCACCACCGAGGTAAGAGCCATAACCAGAGCTACAGTATCTCCTTCACAGTCTGTTTAATGCTAATCTGACTGATGTCCTTGTTCTACATAAGTGGGTAGATACTAACTGTGCGTCTGTTTTGATTGGCTGTGGGACGTGCATCTAACGTGACCCATCCAGACCGTGAGGCGGGACCAGTGAGTAGCACTTCACCCTTTCTTCCTCTATTGTGTACACTCTTACATATTCTCCTCCTGCTGTCTTTGTGCTCCTCATCTCTCTTCTTCTTTCATGTTTCATTTACTTTTCATTATATTCCTTCCACTCAGCCTAGATCTCATCCTAGAGCATCCAGTCACTCTGTGTCTTCATCCTCTCTGTGCTGTCTTGTTGCGTTGACCCTGGAAAATGCGGTACAGCTTGAATCCAGATCTGTCCGTACCCCAGTCAGGTTTCTGTATTTGTGAAATTAGGAGGGGTTTATTTAGGTTTTGTGCCAGTGACAACAACTGAAGGGCTTGGAGGTATGATTTACTTTGTACTCCGCATTTAGTTTTATGCAGACGCTTAATCCACCCACCAGACCGAACTTTTGGGTTTTCTGTTGCACCTGATACCAGACGCTGTTACTGAAGAGCGAGCGGTACTGTTCAAACAGCGATTCTGCCTCCCTGTCTATCTCGCACAATTCTGTGATTATTGCACGTGCATTATTTTTCATCCCGGTACTCTGGCCAACCAAATTCACCAACTTACTTATGACATCAGTCACTTTTCAATCGATACAAGAGCAAATGGATTTGTGGTCTTACCGCACTGTCCAGTGGAAAAAAGATTGGTTTGGTGCCTCCGCCTTCTTTGCGTTCTTGCACTGAATCCCATACAGCAGACAGCCATGCATTAAGCTGTTTTACTGCCCTTGGGTCCGGAACTTATGGAGCTGATTTGATTTTGCCTCGTCTGTCTTTCAGAGCTCCTTATCAAACGGAGACAAAGGCCGTACATCAGACTACCTCAGCAATGGAAAGAAACGGAAATCGGACGAGAAGGAATTCACAGACTATGTGAGTGAGAGTCTCTTCACGTGAATTTTTATGTTGTTGAATGTGTCACACATGAAACATTGTTTATTTTTTCCCCCTTTAGGACCCTTGTGATAAGTAATAAGCTGTTTAAGTTTTCAAAATGTGAATGAACTGTTCATTGCATTTATCCTGCACTAAGACCCTTCCCCTATTCCACAGGGTAGTGATGCTGACAAGAGTGATGACAACTTGGTAGTGGATGAGGTGAGATTGTTTGTTTATTTGTTTTCGCTGCATTTGTGTGGAACAGGAGTTGAGAGGCTGATGTAAAAGAGTGTGCTGTTTTTTTGTGTGTGTGTGTAGGATCCTTCGTCTCCACACAGTGTGCACTCGTACTCCTCCAGAGAGAACGGTCTCGACAAGCTGCCGCCCTCCAGGAAAGAGCCTCTGCCTCAGGCCAGCCCTACCTCGCTGACCTCCTCCAGCAGCGCCTCGCCCTCTCGCAGCAAAGAGCCTCCCCCAGTATGCACACACATGGTCTATTAGCATATACACACACTTGCAATATACACACCACCTTATAATCCTCTGTCAATCTTCTTAGAGGGAGAAATCTAGTACCCCAGGGCTAAAACCAGGCACGCCCATGTCTCAAGATTCCTCCACCCCCGGCCCCAGCGGCCCACCCCAATACCGCCCTGTCCAGGGCAAAACGGGTGTGGACCCTCTGGGTAAGTCCCAAATCGCTGTAGTGTACTGTAGTGGTGTAGGGAGTGAAATGCATGTGTCTGAGAGATGTCTTCATTAGTGGATCAGTGGATGAGTGGGCCAGCAGAGGGCAGTAGTGATCTTCAGTGTCCTCCGTGTTCTTTGCAGTGATTATTGCTTGCGGGTTGCAGTCTGATGGCTAATCCAACTTCATCACTCTAGCTTGGCTATTTTGTGTAGTCATGTGTAACAAATGTGTTTCTGTGCAAGCGGTTTTGTTTTTTGTGCTTAAAAAAAAAATCTTCTCATTTTAATTGCCACAAAGCCTCGGTCTCAGTTTGTAACCTTGTCATTTAAAATCATGATCTGGTACTGAAATATTAAGCATCATTGCTTGTTTGAAGCATGTAAACCTGCTCTGAATATCTGTGGGTGTGTCTTTGGTGCTTAATCACCCTTCATCCTAAAAGCTATACAGTGGCAAGAAAAAGTATGTGAACCCTTTGGAATTTCATGGTTTTCTGTATAAATTTGTCATAAAATGTGATCTGATCTTCATCTAAGTCAGGGGTATTGACAAATATAATGTGTCTAAAAGAATAACCCCCAAAAAATCTGATCTTTCATGTCTTTATTGAACACACTCATTCAACATTCAAAATGGCAGTGAAAAAGTAAGTGAACCCTTAGAATTAATAACTGGTTGACCCAACTTCTACACAGTTTCAGCAGACGTACAGACATTCTCACATTATCCTGTCTGATATACTTGGGTATTCATCTTCCCCTCAATGATTGCAAGCTGGCCAGGCCCTGACGCAGCAAAGCAATCCAAAATCAGTTTCCTCCACCATACTTTACAGTTGGGATGATGTTTTCATGATGATATGCTGTGCCATTTCTACACCAGATGTAGTGCTGTGTGGTTTTTCCAAATAGTTCAATCTTAGTTTCATCAGTCCACAAAACATTTTGCCAATACCGCCGTGGAGTGTCAATGTGCGCTTTTGCAAACTTCAGGCGTGCCACAATCTTCTTTTTAGTAAGCAGTGGCATCCTTCGTGGTGTCCTGCCGTAGATACCCTACTTGTTCAGTGTTTTGCGTATTGTAGACTCATGAACAGAGATGTTAGACAGTTCCAATGATGCCTTCAAATCTTTAGCTGTCATTCAGGGTTGTTTCATTACCTCATTAATGAGTCTTCGATGTGCTCTTGGTGTCATTTTGACTGGGCACCCACTTCTTGGTAGAGTAGCAACAATCCCAAAGTGTCTCCATTTGTAGAATGTTTGTTAGAACTGTAGACTCGTGAAGTTCTAAAGTCTTTGAAATCACTTTGTGACCCTTGCCAGCTTTACGTAAATCACTATTCTCGATCGTAGATCCTCTGAAAGCTCTTTTTGGCGAGGCATGGCTCACATAACCATGTGCTTCTTGTGCAGAGCAAACTCCAAAAGTTTGAGGGGTTTTTATCAGTCAAATTAGCTGTAGTCAACACCTCCAAACTCATTTTCTTAACAAGATTCCAGGTCTGCAAAAAAGAAGCTTTTTTGAGGTCCTTAACTTGAGGGTTCACATACTTTTTCCACAAGCACTATGAGGTTTTTTTGCTTGTTCTCTATAAAGACATGAAAGATCAGACACTTTTTTTGTGTGTGTTATTATTTTAGGCACAATATATTTGTCAATACCCCTGACTTAGATGAAGATCAGATCACATTTATGACCAATTTATTCAGAAAACCATGAAATTCCAAAAGATTAAAATACTTTTTCTTGCCACTGTATATATAAGAAGATGAATGGTTGAAAACTTGGACTGCTCTGTCTCCTGTTTCTCAGCTCTGGGTGTGAGGAACCCACTGGCGGTGCAGGGTGTGTATCCTCCCGGTGCTTTCGGTCTGCCTCCTCCGGGGGTGAACGGCGAACTTGCTGGAGCAGCCGCAGCATATGGCGCTGGACTCCACCTCGTCTCACCACAGATGAACGGCTCTGCCGCTGTAGCCGCCGCCGCCGCCGCAGCCGCCGCTGCTGGATATGGACGCTCCCCTGTGGTGAGACACAGCATTTTAGCACCATTTAAAAAACAATACTGGATCCGGTTGTAAAATTTAAAACAACAAACTGGGTCAAAAAACAACCGCTGTACACTGCAAGATTTTCAACACCCTATCTTTTAACATAAATGCATAAAAATCAGAAAGCAGTGGTGTTTAGTTGCAGTTTACTTTATTGGACAGCAGAGGTATAAAGTCTATTACTAAAGTCAATTTAATTGGGTTCTTTTACTCCACAACATATTTTACAACTGATTAGGATTGTCTGAATCTCTTCTTTTTTTTTTTTAACAAGCTTAACTGGTTTACCTTCCAAGAGCCTCTGCCTTTGGTAAAGCCTTAATTTAGTGTCATTAGGATCAGAGAACTTTCCAGTTTTATTGAACACATCGGTTCATGCTGAAACACATTTAATATTTCTCCATATGGAATTACTATTCTATGCTATTTCTGTTGTGATGATAATGATTTAATGGTGATTTTTTTTTTACCTGAGCGTGCGTGCAGGCGTACTACCATGCAGGGTTATTCGGAAGGTCTCTCTGTTGCCTGTGAGGTGAATTGCAGTGCAAATATTGGCAAGCCTTCCACTTCTTTAACCCCCTCTTGTGAATTGTTTTTAAGGAAAAGAGGCAAATTTCTAGGCTGGGACAATTTATGTCAAGGCTTGAAATGAAGAAACTAGTAAGATCCAATATCAAATCACATGTGAATCACATCACATTTTATTAAAAAAAAAAAAAAAAAAAAAAAAAAGGCTCAAATTGAATTATATGTCTAGAAGCGCTTGTATTTAATGAGGCACCTTTAAACACATTAATTTGCAGTTACTGAACAGATTTTCATCAAAAGTCTGGTAATGTAGCGCGTTAAAGTAAAATCAGACCATATCCTTGAATCCTTTAGGTGGGTTATGAGTCTCCTCACCCGCACATGAGGGTCCCTGGCCTCCCTGCTAGCCTCCAGCCTGCAGCCTCAGGAAAGCCGTGAGTCTACAGTCTCTTATATTATCCTCAATTAATTCCCCCTCTAATTATCCTGAATATATTTTATTGATTTTTGTCTGTTTTCTCTCCAGTGCGTACTCCTTCCATGTGAGTGCAGATGGACAGATGCAGCCTGTGCCCTTCCCTCCGGACGCTCTTCTGGGCCCGGGCATCCCGCGCCACGCCCGCCAGATCCACACACTCAGCCATGGAGAGGTGGTGTGTGCCGTCACCATCAGCACCTCCACACGCCACGTCTACACTGGTGGAAAAGGCTGTGTCAAATGTGGGACATCAGCCAGCCGGGCAGCAAGAGCCCCATGGCCCAACAACTCGACTGTCTGGTCAGTTTCCAACGCGTTTGTGTCGACCATCTTTACAAAAAGACTTTGTATGAATGTCTGATTCTTCTGATATTCACAACTTCAGAAGTTTACACTTCCTGCCAACTACACTAGTTGACGTTTTTCAGTATGGTGGGACCCATCGGCATCGTTTGGCTTGTGGTCGATGTGGAGTGTAATTGCAGTCTAATTTGAAGTCTATTCTTAGTCATTTACCAAGAAGGGAAATATTTTGTATTATTTTATTGTCAGGACGATATCCGTAGTCCACATTCAAGACTTAATGTCTGTTTCGTAGCTAGCTAAATCATCAGCCTTACTAGCTATCTTATTTACCAGTTGCCTAGCAGCATAATTCTTGCATCTTTAACTAATTAAACGTGAGTACGTTGTGTCTCTGCCTTTGCATATTGAAACACAAATCCCAAGTTCAGTATAAATGCAAACACACTTGAGTTCTTTAACGAGGGGGATGAGTGGAATAATGATGACCTTTTCCTCTCTCTTCATCCAATCAGAACAGGGACAACTACATCCGCTCATGCAAGCTCCTCCCAGATGGGAGAACTTTGATAGTTGGAGGTGAAGCCAGCACTCTGTCCATCTGGGACTTGGCCACGCCCACTCCACGCATCAAGGCGGAGTTGACGTCCTCGGCTCCGGCGTGCTACGCGCTGGCCATCAGTCCAGACAACAAGGTCTGTTTCTCCTGCTGCAGCGACGGCAACATCGTCGTGTGGGACCTCCACAACCAGACGCTCGTCAGGTAGCTGTGAACACCGGGGACTGATTAAACGCTGCGCTGTACATAACGACGTGCTGTGGTGATCTGTGGGTGTGGGTTTTGATGGATGTGGTTCTGGGGCGTGTTCCTCCACAGGCAGTTCCAGGGCCACACTGATGGAGCCAGCTGCATCGACATCTCCAACGACGGGACCAAACTGTGGACTGGGGGACTCGACAATACGGTGCGCTGCTGGGACCTGAGAGAGGGCCGCCAGCTCCAGCAGCATGACTTCACCTCCCAGGTACTGCCACAGCAGAGAATCATGGGAAATGGAGTTCCACTATTTTGATGCATGTTTTATTAATCACACGGTTGCTTCTATTTCTTTTGTGTGTGTGTGTGTGTGTGTGGTGTGTAGATCTTCTCCCTGGGCTACTGTCCTACAGGAGAGTGGCTGGCAGTGGGCATGGAGAGCAGTAATGTGGAAGTCCTGCATGTCTCCAAACCAGACAAGTACCAGCTGCACCTTCACGAGAGCTGTGTGCTGTCACTCAAATTCGCCTACTGCGGTACGAGTGCTTTTTTATTTCCCTCTTTTTTCATAATACATCATTTGTAACGGAGTTATCTCAACATGCTGTACTGTATGTTTCTTACGAGTGTACCCTATCTGCAGGCAAGTGGTTTGTAAGCACAGGTAAAGATAATCTCCTGAACGCCTGGAGAACTCCTTACGGCTCCAGCATATTCCAGGTACTGTCGTGTTTCTGTTTAATTCTAAACACCGGTACTTTTCAATGACTTGATCCAAACAAGCCACACAGAATTGTAATATTCGTGCAGTACTGATATGTATCATGGGTGACCAATTCGATGGAACTATTGTGTCATTTATTCAGTTTAATTTGTGTGAAAGATGTATTTTCCCCTGCATTAGCTGCAATGAATGAAGGAAATTATTGGCTGCTCTTTACGGTTCTGTGGGTGTGAAGGTGCTGATTGTGGGTCACTGAGCATTAGGCTGCTCGCGCTTTTGTAGCTATAGTGAAGACATTTTAAAAATCTTGGTGAGAGCTGCATGATTGTCATATTTTGGGTTCCCACGAGAGTCTGGTTCCCTGCAAGGTTTCTTCCTCGAGTCGTCTCGGAGATTTTCTTGTCACATCTTTGTGATGTCTGTTTCTAAACGCACTAGGCAAATAAAAAAAATGTAATTGAATTTTAGTGAACTATATTTATGATTTGTTAAGGCTGATGTGTCAAAGTATGTTCTAGGCAGAATTTTATTTTTATTTATTTTTTTTGCATGTGGTTTATTTTTTTTTGGCTGTTTGACAAAATCTAGCTCCATTCCATGGGTTTTTTTTAGGCTGATACACAAATGCACTTTAATCATTTTGAATCAGCAGACAGGATTTTTTTTTAAATATTATGAACAATTTAAAATTTATTCTTAGTCTCCTTAATTGTGTGATTAATTAATAGATAGATAGATAAATAAATATCTAAAAAAATTTAATCACACTGATTTATTTATTTTAAATGCTGAATATTATTGGCAAAATTAGGTGACTAAAGTAAATAAAAAAATGTTACAACAGAGTGCAGCCAAGAATGGGAACCTTTCTTTATTGAATGTACCAGTTGTACATTATGTAATTTTAGCCACGGGAATGTTCACTAAGTGCAGTAAAATAAAAGTTGTTTAATGAAATGAGGAAAGCCAAAAATCACAAACATAATGAAACTGAATTAGTCGTGCAGCCCTAACTTCAGTATTCTGAAATATTTCAGGTGTATGAATCAGGTCATAAGGGTTCTGAGTGATGTTTCTTTGGTATATTGATGTGATGAAAATGTCCTCTGTGTCCTCCTTATGATCAACTTGGCCAACATTTGTTGTTTTAAATGTGTTTAATGAATAAAATTTGCTCACTAACTCTACAAATGGAATTTTCTGTCTCCAGTCGAAGGAGTCCTCGTCAGTCCTCAGCTGTGACATCTCGCCTGACGATCAGTTCATCGTGACCGGCTCAGGAGACAAGAAGGCCACTGTGTATGAGGTCATTTACTAAAGCAATCACAGACTGGATCCCAGTACAGAAGTACAGTACCATGTAGCTGGAAGAGCGGAAACCAAGATCCGACTTTGACTTTGGAACAGAGAGGTTGAGGTGGAGCTGGAGAAAAGCGCCCACGCTTTTTACATTT
This sequence comes from Ameiurus melas, assembly GCA_012411365.1. Lineage (NCBI taxonomy): Eukaryota > Metazoa > Chordata > Actinopteri > Siluriformes > Ictaluridae > Ameiurus > Ameiurus melas. Next base: position 19,315,414 of record CM022762.1, on the reverse strand, counting down.
TATTATTATTATTTTTTTTTTATGTACGTTAGGGACAGGCATTGAGGGAGGACTGTGGAGCTCCAGAACAGGACTGACCTTGTTGTTTTTTTAATGCTGTGAGAAAGCTAGCTTCAGAGACGTGGGATTCCTCCAAAGACTTCTCTTTTGCTTTATTGTTTTTCCTTTTGTTATTTTTTAAACAAGATGAATTCTCTGTAGTGAATGAAATAGCAAAGAGAATATTTTTTTTTTAGCCTCTGGAAAAAACAATTCCATGTGGAAATGGACAGTCGAGGAGCAGCAGTGCACTGAGCAGGTACAAGGCGCTTTAAGAGGAAAGACTACGACAATATCTTTTCTTCCAGTCTGTACCGATGGCCTTGAGCGTCTAAAAATGATCTCGGAATAAGCAGCAGTACGACTGTATAATGACACGGTGACAGATTTGGGCTAACAAGGGTCATGTTTTACTTTTTTTTTTGGTTTCTTACAACTTCAGGGAGATGGTCCACATTAGCACGTTTCATGTGTATGCTGTATGTCTGCTCCCAATGACCGGCTTTTGGCTTTTGTTGAATACTTGGTGTGTATGATCTGTAAATAAAGCTCCTTAAAAGCAAAATTCTCAAAATTGGAGTACATATCTTTCAGATTATTTGCACGAGTAAGAACATTTTTTTAAATCACCTTCTGCACCTTTACTGTTTTTATATCGTATAATGGCGATACAGTATAATCGATATAAGCAATTTTTGAAGTAGTGGAACCCTTCGTATGGTCAAATTTGATCATTTTCTATTTTTGTAGTTCTCAAAACACAAGCACCGTCATAATGCCTGGTTCCCCTCAGCAGTGATACACACACAATCACACTTGCTGTGTAAAAGCAAGTGTTACTGATTTTATTTGTAATTAATTCAATCCGGATTACTGATCAGAAGGTCGGGGGTTCAAGCCCTAGCACTGCCAATCTGCCACTGTTGGGCCCTTGAGCAAGGCCCTTAACCCTCTCTGCTCCAGGTGTACTGTATCATGGCTGACCCTGCGCTCTGACCCCCAACATCCTGACACGCTGGCGTATGTGGTGATAAACGAATTTCATTGTGGAGACTCCTTACCATATGCAATAAATAATTCGCTCTAGATAAGAGCGTCTGTCAAATGACGTAAATGTAAATATACAGTGTTTAAGCGCATATCTCTGTTTTGATGATGATGTGACTGCAGGAGGATTGCAGACATTCTGACAGCTGGTATCTGATTACAAACTGAATTGATTAGGCTTAGGTCTGTTTCACCATGGCCTGTAATTATCCAACAAAGCATGACAGTCACTGTATGGTGAAATCACACTTAGCCAGTGAGGTTGCAAATAATTTTAGGCAGACTGACTTTTTTATTTTATTTTTATTTTATTTTATTTTTTTAAACTGAGGTTGTTAAATTTGTTCCTTACCCGACATGATCTTTACAAAGAAGCCAAGGCCAAGAAAGAAGCCAATAGAAAGAAAGAAAAACATTTCCAGGTTTGGGTGGAATATATTTCTGGTTCCTGAAAGTAGGTACAGAAAATCCCAATTTTGGTCAAAACCAGGTTTTTCCATTATTGTCTGTTTGCCAGAATTCCACCACAGTGACAGCCAGCGGTGTTTTCCCAGACCACTACGCGTCATTCAATAACACTTGCTGTTTGTTAGGAAACTGCTGCTGTATATTTGAAATAGCTGCAGTGTTATACAGCTATATTACATCTACGGCAGTCTGCAAAAACCTGTCTGCCACCCAGAAGTCTAGTCCTGGTTGCTATTCATTTGTGTGCCTGAAATACCCTTCAAATAAAGTTCAAACAGGAAGGAAGCCAACAAAGAAAAACATTCAGACATTTGAGCCTGCTGTGACCATTTTGTTTGAATCAATTAAAAAAAATGTATCTGTTCATCTGCTGGTTACAATAATTCCATATTAATCATTAAACCACAGGTTCTTGAGATTTTGCATGGATGGACAAATCAAAAATATAGTTTCAACCAAAACTGAGTTTTTCTACCAATATTATGAAATCTGAAATTTAAGAAAACATAAATAAAATGTAGAAACTATACTCTTACCTTGGCCTGCAAGGATCTTGTGTATGGAGCCAGTTTTATAAATCCAAGTGTGATTTTCTCCCAAATTGACCGTTTTACATAGATATTACATACTATAGCAGAATGGACACAAGTCTAATCAACAGTTTGTAATCCGATACCAATTGTTAAAATGTCCACAATGCTTCTGCGCCATCACATCATCAGAACAGAGAACACGTACACACTGTACAGACTACAATGAACAAAAGTTTCAAATGTTTAAATGACCTATTAAAAAGACATCAGGAAGACATTAATGATTTAGACTGAATGAATCCACAAACATAAGAGGGACTAGAGATCAGTGACATGAACCGATGATGATAAAGACCTTTAAATGCGACTCATGATGCTCATAATCACAGTGAGAACTCATATTCCAATGTCAACTTGTAAGTCTTTACAATTTCGCAGTAATGTTGTTTTATCATCACAGATTAGGTTATAAATAAATGTAGAGTCGGAATAAAAAATGTTTTAAATGCAGTTTTGTCAATTATTACTTTTGGGGGTAAACTGATTTTAAAATTCTAAAACTTAACTTCTGGTTGAGACAGAGGCAAAAGAGAACCATGATTCCGTTCAGAAAGGCCTGTCCTTTTCAGAACTCTATGTAGTAGAAAATATCAAAACTTCAACAAATAGACCATTGGAGATACATGTATTAAGACTGAGATACAGATCTACAGATTAACCAAAGATACCCATATATTGAGGGAAATACTGTAAGTACTGAACACGTCAACATTTCTTTCAGTAAAAATATTTCCAATGAGTTTATGCACATGAAAATGTCACCTGACTTTAGTAATGGAGTCTTGCGGGGTGAGTGTGAGCAGTGGAGTGCATTGCCTATTGTTTTCTCAGTGACGAAGGTACCTGCTGCCTCCAAGTGTTTCTGGAGCTCCTTCTGAGTGGTCCTTGGCTTTTCTACTGACTCTCTGGTCAAAAATCTTGCGAGGAGCTCCTGTGTATAGCTGGTTGATAATGGAGTGATGTTGCTTCCACGTGCAGATAATGGCCCCAACGATGCTTAATGGAGGACTCAGAAGTTTTGATACATGTCTGTATCCGATTCCATAAATATGTTTCACAACAATAAGGTTGTGTAGGTCTTGGGAGAGCTCTTTGCTTTTACCTATCATGAGATGTTTCTTGTGTGACACCCTGGTAACGAAAAGCCTTTGTATAGACCATCAATTTACTAACCCAGCTGATATTAATTTGCACAGATAGAGGGTATAATTACTTACGGGTTTCAGCTGGTTCCTTGCCTTACCTTGTATTGGAGAACTGCTTTTGTTTAGTGTGTTCAAGACTTTTTTCCTTGTGTGCTTCCACTTTATTGCAGATGACTTTATTTATGGACTTTAATGTTTTTCTTGAGTTAATACTGATGTCTGGTGAAAATTTCATGTGAATAGCTTCATAGGAAATATCTTTACTGAAAAAAATGTTGATACATTCAATACTATATATAGAGATGGATACTTTGTGTGTTTAATTTTCATGATGTCTCCCTGCTTTGTGATCATTATCGGAAACTGCTACATATACCAAGACTTTAAAAAGTTTCTCTTTTTCATAGCCACATGCCAAAATATAGAACAGATTTATTAAACATGGCAAAGAAGACAAGAAGATCAAAAGATGACCACAAGTTTAATTGTCTTTATATGCATGTCTGGTACATCTCATATGAAGTGCTACAGAGGGTGATATCACAGCTGTGCCTTTGTGGAAAAAAAAGTCCTTGGCTTCAGAGCGAGATTGCTGGACACTGTACACTGTTTTCAGTATAGAAACAAAGCCTTAGGCAGCATTAGATACAGATATTCCCATAGCATGATCAGATGTGATGTAATTCCCATTACAGGTAAGATGTGATGATAAGGCAGTGGAGATGGTCTGAATTGCGCAAGACTAAAATCCCAACATCTTTGGGCAGCCGTCATCTCAGCCATTTATAGAAAGGAGGAAATACACTATATGCATAACAATAAACGGAACAAAACACTGTTGGAGCACTATTACTTATTTTCATTACAAAAAACAAAACAAAATATCTTACGCTTCTTTTTTGTGTTTGGAAAAGTAGCAAGCAAAAGATTCCGAGACAGGCTTTCTGATTCACAGATCAGATAAACGTGAAAAACAAACCCCAGAAACATGGTTAGCAAATTAAAAGCACAAAATCTTTTCCCCCAGCAGGGTGAGGATTGCTTTCAGACATCACAGGTTGGGTGGGCAACCACAGCTCTTTAATATAAAGGGATACAGCAGGGGTGTATATATCATACGGCCTCTTAGGAATAAAAGGAATCTAAATTTGGCTGCAGGGACGATTATTATTATGAGAGCATATTGCTTAAAATGTTCTAAGTGACATTTAGGCTTTTTGTATTTCTGATTCCAGTGACTTTCAAATGTCCTAGATTGAATACACATCTGATACAAGGTCTGCATAGGTAATGATACCAGTCAGATCAGAACTCGTCTTTTTTTTATATTACAGCATATATCACTGCTGTCTCTCTCAGTGCCAGTAAAATCTCCAAAACCAGTGTCTGCCATTTTTTGCCTTCTCGCAGCTGATCAGCTGAGCCTGACCTTTAGAGCAAATCATCTATCTAACTAAGACCGCTGCTAGATTGTCCATTTCAGAGCTACTGAAGTGATGGATTGTGTTCTTTTTCTCTGCTAATGTTGACGTGAATGTGATTTACTGATTTGGAAGCGTGCACAGACGTTTGTTCACACTAGTGACGGATCACAAACATACCAACATGAATGTGAACCATCGAGCCAGACACATTGGTCTTGTTATTCACTCAGCTTCATTAACTGCTGTGGATCCAGCTATCCCGTGAACGTTGGTGAACGTGAGCTGAGAATATTCACATTCAATATATTTCACATAACCAGTACACTTAGCGGCATGTTTTTTGGGAGGAAACCCACACAGATGTTGACCACACCAGAGCTCGGGATCAACACCAGGACCCTGGAGATGTGAGGTGGCAATACTACCCACAGCACCACCAAAAAATCGGAACTGAATAATAAAATGTATAAAAAAATCTTTTCACTGGAAAAAAACAAACATTTGGGAGCACAAGGACTTTTTCAGGACCTCGTGAACTTTAGATGCAGTGACACCATGAGAAGTCAGGGACAATTTTAGATTCTTAGCTAAATATCCAGGAACTGTTTTTCATTCCTGCTTCAGAGTCAGTACTTTTCTGCAAAATAAATAGAGGTGTAAACGTCAGTTTTCCACATGATATATGATTTTGGTTCTGAAGGCAACCACCGAATCTGCTATGACGCAATAAAGATACAATTCAGTGTAATAAACTCTGAATGATATGTGACCAGTTTGTGCAGAATCGGGGTTAGGCCTACGATTAAGTCGCAGATGATTGCACATACAGGGACTATTTTAAGTATCAGAGTTACAGCCAAATCACCTTGCCAGCACATTAAACACATCGGTGTAGAGAAGATAAATGATTTTTTATACACATCGGTTGTCTGTCCTGTAATCAATTGTAATCTATAATAATTGATTTTTGTTTGTTACCTCGATTCATTCATTGCAATCATTGGCTTTTAAATCAATTATCGATCTGTCCAAACTGTCCAACTGTACACCCCTAGTAGTGATATTCAGCATTGCTGATTGGTCACACTTCACAGAATAATTAAACATCTTGCTTGGCATTATTTAAAAAATAAATAAATCTGCATTTAACTATAAAACTGTTGCTCTTACGTGAAGGAACACACGTTTCCACAGGGCATCTGATCGTACAGTTTTCGGCACGCTATTATTGGCCATGTCCTACATGTTTGCCGGCTTCTGAAATGTCAGAACCACAGTTTGTGGCACTTCTGTTACTTAACTTACAACGGTCACTTACCCTGCAGTGTAGTGGGAACAAAAACACAGAGCTGTAGTTCTCATTCAGGAGATTTCCAGAACTCATAATCAATCTTTCTGCTCAACTCATGCATGTGTATGTGTTCTGCATATACAATCATTCTCTGGAATAAAAAAAAATAAATTGGAAATGCTGTTGTTTAATGTTTTCAACATGAAACCCACTGAGAGGTCCAGCTGCTCCTCATTAGAGTCTCTAGGGAGTCTCTCATGGGAGACGGAAACATGTGATGCAGAATTCAGTTGGGAACTGCCATATGCATGTTTAATTGGAGTGCTGCAGACATACTGAAGCAGGTATCTCAAGCCAGAGCCGGAGCTACAGTCTGGTTCTTCTGCTCTCTGAGGTGTTGTGTAACGAGCTCTGTTGCATTTGGTCTCACTACAGTGTGTGTGTATGTTTTTTTACAGTAATGTATTGATAGTCTGCTATCTGGGTTTGTGTGAGCTGCAGCTTCCTAAGTGCTTACCTTGTCTCCTGCGAGCTTTCTCCTCGCCGCTAGGCCTTTCATCTAGACACTGTGCTAATTATACTCCCTCTGCTTATTCTTTCTGTTTGTCCCTCTCTTTCTTCTCTCTCTTTCCTTCGTATAGGGGGGATGGAACAGGGATGGGGAGGGGATTTAATGGTGCTTGAGAGACGAAGCAGGGGAATGCTGTTTGGAAAGAGCACCCATGGTTGCCCACCACAGCTGCCATGAACGAGCTCCTGCTAAGTGCTCTTCTTTCAACTCATTCTTCCTTCCATTTATCCATCAATTCATCCATCCATCCATCCATCCATCCATCTCTCGCTCCTCTCTTGTGTGCTCAGTAGACCACCTCGTACACGGTGGCTTTCTTATCTCCAGAGCCAGTGACTATATATTTATCGTCTGGGGAGACGTCGCAGCTCAGGACGGATGAGGACTCCTTGGACTTGAGAGAGAGAGAGGGGGGTGCTTGTCAGACCATTACGCAAAAATAAACAGCACAATAGATGGTTCATTGAAAATGTTAATTGTATAAACAATCTTTATCTCAGTCCTAGCCATCAATGAAGTCATCAGCATTGCTTTCTAGCTCGAAACAGCCATTTCTTTTTTACACAACAAAGAACCTTCAGCAATGCACAAACGCTCACTCTGATCATCAAACAAACATTAACCACAAACCCGGTAGAGAAATGAAAGAGACGTGATAACGTGAGGAATTACAGAAGCCATAAAAAGACTTTAGACTTCCAGATTTTGATCGACTTTATTATTATTTTCTTATGAGATTTAATTATTTACATCATCATCATCAACTAGTTAAATGTTTTTCTGACATAATGGGATAATATTCTCAAGCACTTGAGATAATAAATGTGGTTTTCCTGAGATAATGGCTTAATTCATTTGAGATTATTTAAACAGAAAAAGTTATCCAATTCACTTCAGTATGAAAGGATGTGAGATGTGAGAAGGAATGTGCTTTGTCCTGTAGTGTTTAAATTCTTAGGTAAACAATAGAAAACCCTGAACACATCAAGCAAAGGAAAACAAGAGGATGGACTGTGGTCTCTTCTTTCTGAAATAATTAAATAAATGGAGGAATTGCTAATTGTAAAATAGTACTCGCACCAGACTTTTGCCATGTTATTTTCTTCATGTTGCCAGTGTTTACAGTTTATATTCCCCACAACATTCTCTCTCTGATTAATGTAAGCCTGGTTCCACATTTGTGGTGTTCAGGCTGCCCTTCTATCAGTAGGCGTTGGACATTTTAAATGTGTCCTACATCTCAATAGGCTTCTGCACATCTAATTTGTAATCTTGCGAAAGTGATGTGCTTTTTTGATCTCAAATTAATATGTGATTATCTCAGGAAAACAAAGTGTCGAGAGAATTAGCCTGTCATCTCAGGAAACCAACACTGGTTACTTGGCGATAATGACACAAATATCTCGAGATCACAAGTACATGAATGAAATTAAATTGTCACAGGAAGACTGTGCAAATAAAATATGTGCTCCTTTTAGCACAAGACAAGACAGAGATTTCTTCAGCCTAAAGATGATTTCTGACTCTCATCTCCCTTTGTTCCCTCTTACCTGGAAGATGCTGGCTCCATAAGGTGTTCTCCATGCGTTTAACAGATTGTCTTTTCCTGTGCTCACAAACCATTTACCTGAGACACAAACAGACAGGCAGACACACACATACAGAGAAAAGATCTCAATGGGTGGCACAATGCACTTCTATAATTAGTAAATCTATGAGCAGAGAAACAGCACTGTTTGGTCATGTGAGCATTCACTCGTACCGCAGTAGGCGAATTTGAGTGACAGCACACAGCTCTCGTGAAGGTGCAGCTGGTACTTGTCTGGTTTGGAGACATGCAGGACTTCCACATTACTGCTCTCCATGCCCACTGCCAGCCACTCTCCTGTAGGACAGTAGCCCAGGGAGAAGATCTACACACACACACACACAAAAAAAATAGAAGCACGCGTGTGATTAATAAAACATGCATCAAAATAGTGGAACTCCATTTCCCATGATTCTCTGCTGTGGCAGTACCTGGGAGGTGAAGTCATGCTGCTGGAGCTGGCGGCCCTCTCTCAGGTCCCAGCAGCGCACCGTATTGTCGAGTCCCCCAGTCCACAGTTTGGTCCCGTCGTTGGAGATGTCGATGCAGCTGGCTCCATCAGTGTGGCCCTGGAACTGCCTGTGGAGGAACACGCCCCAGAACCACATCCATCAAAACCCACACCCACAGATCACCACAGCACGTCGTTATGTAGCAGCGCGTTTAATCAGTCCCCGGTGTTCACAGCTACCTGACGAGCGTCTGGTTGTGGAGGTCCCACACGACGATGTTGCCGTCGCTGCAGCAGGAGAAACAGACCTTGTTGTCTGGACTGATGGCCAGCGCGTAGCACGCCGGAGCCGAGGACGTCAACTCCGCCTTGATGCGTGGAGTGGGCGTGGCCAAGTCCCAGATGGACAGAGTGCTGGCTTCACCTCCAACTATCAAAGTTCTCCCATCTGGGAGGAGCTTGCATGAGCGGATGTAGTTGTCCCTGTTCTGATTGGATGAAGAGAGAGGAAAAGGTCATCATTATTTCACTCATCCCCCTCGTTAAAGAACTCAAGTGTGTTTGCATTTATACTGAACTTGGGATTTGTGTTTCAATATGCAAAGGCAGAGACACAACGTACTCACGTTTAATTAGTTAAAGATGCAAGAATTATGCTGCTAGGCAACTGGTAAATAAGATAGCTAGTAAGGCTGATGATTTAGCTAGCTACGAAACAGACATTAAGTCTTGAATGTGGACTACGTAATATCGTGCTGACAATAAAATAATACAAAATATTTCCCTTCTTGGTAAATGACTAAGAATAGACTTCAAATTAGACTGCAATTACACTCCACATCGACCACAAACCAATCGACGATGGGTCCCACCATACTGAAAAACGTCAACTAGTGTAGTTGGCAGGAAGTGTAAACTTCTGAAGTTGTGAATATCAGAAGAATCAGACATTCATACAAAGTCTTTTTGTAAAGATGGTCGACACAAACGCTTGGAAACTGACCAGACAGTCGAGTTGGGCCATGGGGCTCTTGCTGCCCGGCTGGCTGATGTCCCACACTTTGACACAGCCTTTTCCACCAGTGTAGACGTGGCGTGTGGAGGTGCTGATGGTGACGGCACACACCACCTCTCCATGGCTGAGTGTGTGGATCTGGCGGGCGTGGCGCGGGATGCCCGGGCCCAGAAGAGCATCCGGAGGGAAGGGCACAGGCTGCATCTGTCCATCTGCACTCACATGGAAGGAGTACGCACTGGAGAGAAGAGGAGAAACAGTAGAAAGGGTGGTTTGATGGCATCATAACAATGTGTTGTAGGCGGAAAAAAAAGCTAGTCATTTAGGACAGAACAGGATAGTTCAAGCCAGGTGAAATGCAAGTTAGTTACAAAACGTCTAGGTGTTGTAGCTCAACTATAGTGAAGCCACCCTTCATAGAAATCTAACTAGCACCACTACAAACAATTACATCGATGCTCCATAGTTGATGTCAGCACTTCTGTTTAATAACAAATAATAATGAAAAGACAGTTTTGCAAAAAATTTACTCTAGGAACTCTAATGACTAATTCCATTGCATTAATAAACAGTCTACCTGCAATATAACAAATTGTGTGTGTGTGTGTGTGTGTGGTTTTGAAAGAGAAGACTGTGGTATTAACACCCACAAAAACACACTGCATACTATTAAAGAGAAACAATGGCACCTATTTGCTTGCATTCATTTCAATGCTTCCAAACAGCCAACAAGAAATATATTATAGATTGATTGATTTAGCATTTCTCAGTGACTCATTATTATAATATGATATTATATATGTAACAACTCAAATAAATCTAGACCTTTATTTAGCATTTTTGGAAGGCGTCTCCAGTGTCAATGTAAAAGTCAAGTTAAGGCTGTTCCTTAAATTTTTCTATATGGGAAAGTCTGTAGAGCGAAGGTCTTTGCGGTTTCTTGGTAACATGAGCAACTGTACTTATACTGTAAGTGATAACATTGCGTAGTAGGAAAGCAAATGTGTCGTTCTTTAATATAAAAAATAGTTGCCGTATTGCTGTGGTATAAGGGGAATAAAACAAGGGGATGCTGTTGTTGGAAAATCATGAACTTCGCTTTGTCATATTACACCATCCTGTCAGTGAATTTTTTCCTATAACAGCATGCCCCAATGATATTACTCTTTACTTAATTACTTCATTTAAGTACTGATGCTACCAAATCACGACTTGAGAATGTAGTTAACCTAAGAATTTTGCAAACTATAGCCAACCTGCTACTCAACGCCGGCCGCAAAACAGTTAAGAGTATAAACGATGCAATCATCATAATCATCATAATATACATTAACAACAGTGGCAACCATTATGAACACAGGTTTGCCAGAACATACCTAGGTAGATAAATACATAGTCATACACTCAGATGGTGAGATCTGAGGTTGTTTCTGCTTGAGTCCTCAGCCGTTTCTTGAATGATATGTAGGGATCTGCAGTGTGGACAAAGCTGGGCAATTCGGTCTGACCGCACGAGCGACCAGTGAAAACAGTCTGGTTTTAGACACAGATGGTATCACTATTTAGCATTCACTCACAGACTTCTACACTCACGATGGAACATAGAGCCGGACGAGTGATGAAGTTCCAGCGGTTCCATCATCCCATTATGAGGAGTCAGTGGTTAGATGAAGTTAGATGAAGTACGGCGTAAAAGTCCAAAGAGGAGACGTGGTATTCAAGCCTGGCATGACGAATCGGAGGATTTGTGTACGATATTCCGATAGGTACAGTCTTAATCTTCCTGACATTGCACAGAACATGAGATTGCCGTAAGATTGTGAAGTCTAGCTGGTCAACTTTTGATTCCTGAAAACCCTTGATGGAACCTCGATGCTGATATTAATATAACCAGCAGATTAACATCTGCAGAACTGACAAAACAATAAATTATGCGCAGTAACACAGTCATTGATATCCTGGATGATTTATAAAGAACTGGTTGCCAGTTAGCACTGACCTGGGACATCTATTTCTGGGCCTAACTTGCATTGGCTCGTTAAGACGTTATAAGTGATCTATAATTGGATCATGGTCCACCTTAATTTGACCCTTAAATGTACATGATACATGGCTTGTATACGGCCACCATTCAAAAAGACATTCTGAGTAAAAATTTTACTCATGTCCCATTAACATTTGGCAAAGACATTTTTTAAAGGCACAGTGCTGAGAAATTCTTTGTATAAACAACTACCAATTAGCAAAATGTTGTTGTGTGAAGCTGAATGTAAAGAAATTACTGGTGAGCAAATACTCTGAAAGCTTTCAACTTGCACCATCTGTCAGGTCTACCCATATTTACTAGGGAAAATGAAGCCTGTGGATAAAATTACATCATATGTTGTTTTGTTCAGTTCTGAAATTGTGCAGTTCTGAAGGGTTAATCCTCAGATCTTTTGGGTGCTCTCCTTCCATCAGAGAATAAATGACATATTTACATTTTTCTGCATGGCTCACTCAGAACTTTCTTTTGCAGTGACGACAACAACAAAAAGTTGACCAGATTGATTGGTACACCTGGTTTAGGAACTATGGTATCAAGTAGGGCAGTTATAAAAAAAAAAAAAAAAAGAAAAAAGAAAAAAAAATAAAAGACTGAATTTATTAATAAAGAGCAAAAACAGAAAAATAGACCAGGACAAACAGGGTACAGTTTTATTTGATGCCTGGTTTAAGGAAAAATAACATTCCACTGATCAGACGGTGATATATACAAGGTGTTTGTAAACATCACTATAATGTTCAGTCATTAGATAGCTGACTAATCCATACAATAAACATCAGACAAGCTGTCTTGAAGATATAATTACTGGCCTGAATTAGCCATAATATACGATTGCTCCAGGAAGCTTCCTAACCCAAAGATTCTACAGGGACACATCAGTGTGAGGTATAATTAATAACCGGAGGTGGACTTGTGTGCTTACATCTGTAATTAAATCCATTGGATCTCATTTTGCACCCCATGATGCTATTTAGCAAATTCCCTCTAATTCTGCATGCTATGTAGCTGTGTAGATCAGGCATTCGAAGCTTAAGTACATTCAAGGCACAATGCAGGATCTGCAAATATGAATCGATGAGGCTCAGTGACACATTAAAAAGATGCACGGCCTTGCGTGTAGCAGCCTAGTTTGCGCTTTATTTGATATATTCAATATCACAGAACTGGCATTGGCAAGCAATACATTTTTTTCTGTACTTTTCTTTCAATGCAGAATAAATGGACCGTATTCTTTCCACAGAATATATTGTATCCCTGTAATCATGTAGCCTGCTTGAGGGTGAGAAATTTGCACATTTAGTGTTCTCTATTCAAAAAAAGAAACAAAAAAAAAACCCATCATCAGGCCCATAATGAGGGCAACCAGATGTGAGGGTCAAAATCAAGACATATTGTACCTGTCTGAGGTGAGGTGTTGCCCTTACAGGAAATGTGAAAGTGCCTAAAAGAGCACCAAGCAGTGAAAGTACCTCTTAATTAAACCAAGTGTCCCAAATGTACTTGAACAGCACAAATGTTTGGTGTCTAATATATTTTCTTCTTTAGCTTTGCACTAGAACTATAATACTAGCATGTGTTCACTTATTAATGTAACTCCTGGAAATACCTAAAATATGCAAATACTTGCTCAAACCAAATCCAGTTCTATAGAAGTCATGCAGATTTAGGTACTGGAGGTATGTTTTTAAGACACAGCATGACTTACAGATCCCTATGAGAAATAAACTTTGTTGTGTCGCTGAATGCCGTAAAGTAGTGTTATGGTGCCGCCATCTTAGACATCTGGAATTAGTATTGTATCCACAGTGCAAAACTAAAGAAGAAAAACATGACATGTCCTGGCTGACTGACCAAATATGGGGTCAGTGTAGGATTATATAAATGTGATTTATCATTAAACTATACCTTAACAGTGACAATTACATCCAAAATACAAAGTACATACAGTACACGTACATTCAAAAGGATTTGGCTGGGCAAGAGGAGAAAAAAGCATTTTGAAATGACAGCAGTTTCACAATTTAAGGAGGAGGAGCTACGTAGTTCTGAGGTGAGAATATATGATGTATGAAGTGATATTGAGTGTAACCAATTGGTCATGTAATCATGTGGAAATGGGGCCCCTTTAAATAAGCCCCTAACTCCAGATCATTCCGACCAAAAGTATGTGTATGTGTTTGTGTGTGAAACGATATGAAAAATGAAAGGGTTGCACACAATAGTCTTTAGTTAAGTGCTTCAGCAAAATATTCATTATTATAAGCCAAACAAACATTAGTGCTGTAACATATGGCCCGTACGTTATCCAGTTTGAGTACATCAGTGTAATTCAATCCAAACATGGAGGGATGTTAAGGAAGAAAGCCTGAAGCAAAACCCTGAAAGGGAGAAACTCACGGCTTGCCCCCACTGGAGCCGGGCAGAGAGGAGGACAGCCCTGAGGGCCTGAGGTGAGAGCGTGATTCATACGCCACCTGTAGAACACAAAAGGAGGTACAAGAATATGTTAGGAGACCGTTTATTGATGCTTGCTGTATTCATTGTAAGTGAATGGCAAAGTCATACAATAATGTCCGTTAGAACAAACGTTACAGCGGCACTTAGTTAACACTGCAAGCTAATGATTTGTGCATGTGTGTGTGTGTGTATTCACCATGGGGCTGCGTGTGTAGGCACTAGCTGCAGTACTGATCTGGGGTGAGAGAGTGATTGAGCCACCAAAGCTGCCTGGACTGGCCAGCTCTCCATTCAGTCCGGCATGAGACACAACACCAAAATGAGCTGGGTAAGAAGCTGAGGTCATGGACAGAGGACTGCGCAAAGCTGCTAAATAAAAATACAAAGGCATACTTGTTAGAGGCCTGTCTTTTTTTTTTTTTTCTCTATGTTGAATCGTAAACTGCTTGACTTGTATGGAGTCTCAGGCTAAGACCACAGTGCAAAAACTGGTCAGCAATAAAAAGTAATCAAGGCCAAAATGAGAGTTGACCAGCTGTCCTTTACCCATAGGATCTGCTGAGGATGAAGGCTTAGTGACTAGCCGTAGACAAGAAGTGCTGGGTCCGGGGGTGAGGGCCTCGCGGTGCGAGGGGGAACTACTGCCTGACTTAGAAGATGGTGACTGACATTTCTCTGACTGCAGAAAAGCAAAGAAATCCTACATTCAGTTATCACTGATCAAAGGCATAGACATGCAACGTGAAACCCTTATGACATATTTTGCACTATAAATGACAAAATAGCCAAAAGGGACAAAAATGTTGAAAACTGGTAAAATTTATTTCATGGCTTTATACTAGACACCAGAATGCTTATTATGAATTTCTTTTATCGTTTTTATTCAAGAATAGGCCTGTCACGTAAATTTTTTGTTGGGTCATGTATTGTCTCAGAAATAATTGCGATAAACTGTATTATTGTCATTTTAAGACCATTTTATGCCACTGATTATATAATGATAATATAATAATATAAAAGCATAATAAGTTAAGTACACCCTCTAAAAGGAAAAAAAAATAACTTTTAATTCTTAAGAATATTTAGATATTGGAATTGGAATGTCAAAATGAATTAATAACCTATATAAATAAAACATTAATAAATAATAAATAAATCGTAAGTGATATTTTTATGATATTTAAATCATATTTGCTCATATTTGCCATCATTAGTGGAGGGCACTGTATCTGTAATGGCAGAGAAATTTAACCCCTCAGTATAAAATTCAATTCTAAATAAAAAACAAACAAACTCACTTTTAGCTAGCAATTTCTTGTTTATATCTGTAACTTAATATTTAAATAATTGTTTCAAGTATTAAAACAATACAATTACTGTTGTATTTGAATACTTCTGCTTCACTGCATGACAATGTAAATCACTTTCATCTTTGAGGCAACAATGTCAAAAAGTATTCATTCTAGTAACTACTGAAAGACAGGAGATGAAACCATTTTGTAAAATGGAAAATAGAGAAGCGAATGGCTTGTGCAGCAGCGATGCGATACTGTGAGATATCTGTGCCAGGCTCTACCTGTGCCGAGTCCTTGCTCTTGCCTGGAGCAGGGCTGTGATCTGGAGGTGAGGGGGCAGGAGGGAGGCTTGGGGATCTGGGGAGCTCCTTCCTCAGCGTAGGTGCTCTGTCTAAGCCATTTCCATGAGGAGAGTGGGGGGTGCTGCCCAAGGGGGACGAAGGGTCCTACAGAAAGAGGGATAAAAGAAACACAGGCAGGTAATAAAATAAATGTAATTAGAAAACGCAAAGGTAGGCAGAATTAAGAAATCCAATCAATTCCATTCCCAGCATACAATCGATTATATTCAGCTATAACATGAACCCCTACGATATACGATTTCAAATATCATGCATTTTAATAGCTTCATAATCTCTCTCTCTCTCTCGTTCTTTATCTCATTCACTCCTCCTCTTTCTGTCACTCTTTCTCCGCTCACTGATGTTTATCTATTATGCAAGACTGCAGAACACTCACGCAGGGAGAGTTTGGGTATATTGTTCTGCGTCTGTAAGGCAAATTATGGGAAGGAAACATATTTCGTTATGCCACATGAGGAAATTCAAAGGCTGAAATATTGTGGAGGAATGGTGAGCTTATACTAAACTAATAACACAGCCTTTGCTGAGCAATGAAAGGAATACACCATGGCCTCGTTAACTCGCTGGAAAAAACAGCACTGTGCCGGAAGACAGTGGTAATTTGTATTTAATCATAACAAAATGTCCTATTTATCAAGCTTTAGGGAATGGACTAAGTAGCTTCACATGAGTTGTCTCAATAAAGAGAAGATATACACACACACACACACACATACATATATATATATATATATATATATATATATATATATATATATATATATATATATATATATATATATATATACAAGACATTTGTTCGATTTAGAGCCTAATTAGCATAAAATTTGTATAAAGTTTATTGGTACACATTAAATCCCTAATCGTCTATGTCATATTTATATAGTTATTCAAAGATATGTAAGGAACGGATAACACATTATTCGAAGGCTAAATTCATAAGCACTACTATTCAATAAATAATATCATTATGGAATAATTCAGGAACGTATATGGACAGGAGAATACATCAGTATTTGCATGATGACATAAAATGTAAGTAAATGGACTGCGTGAGAGCAAATAATGTATTTGAGCTGTTTTGAATTAATTACAAAAATGTATATAAATTACATACATATAATTATAAGTTTTTGTATATATATATATATATATATATATATATATATATATATATATATATATATATATATATATAAGGCAAACACTTGAGCAAACATTTGATCATCTTTGAAACAGTGCTCATTAATAAAGTTGATATACTTGAACAAAACCACAAGGAAATGATTTTCAATCATTTATTCAACAGAAATCTCAATAGATGTTATATTCTTCAGTGGAAAAAGTAAGTACACCCTTGGCCTCAGAAGCTAGTATTGCCACCTTTAACAGAAATAACTTCTTGTAGGTATTTTGCATAATTGTCCACCAGTCTCTGACATCAGCTTGCTGGAATTCTTGACCAAGTTTCCATGCAATATTCTTTCAGTTGCAAGATGTTTGATGGTTTTCTTGCATATACTGTCTATTTCAAATCACCCGCAACATTTCAATGGGATTCAAATCTGGGCTTTGCCTAGGCCATTCTATAACCCTCAATTTCTTCCTTTTTCCCATTCCTTGGTAGATTTGTTAGTGTGTTTAGGATCATTATCCTGTTGAAAGGTCCACTTTCAGTTCAACTTCAAATTTCAGACAGATGACCTCACATTATCTTCAAGCACTCTTTGATATGAATTCGTAGTTGAATCAATGAATGCAAGCTGTCTAGTCCCCGAGGCAGCAAAACAACCCCAAACCATAACATTTCCACCACCGTGCAACATGGTCTTTGCCTATATACTAATTGGCAAACTGTAGTCTTGTTTTAATGTTCTTTTTACACAGCAAAAGCTTTTTCCTGGCACGCCACCCATGCAGGTCAAATTTGTGCAATCTCGTTCTGATTGTAGAAACATGTACTTTCACACCAACAGTTCCAAGACTTACTAGCAGATCCTATGATCCTGCTCTTGGGCTGAATTTGCTGAGAGGCCAGTCCTTGACAAATTGGCAGTCGTTTGAAATCAGCACCATTTGTAGATTATTTTGCTTACAGTGGAATGATGTATCTCAAATAATTTGGAGATGTTTTTAAATCCCTTGCCAGACTCATGGGCATCCACAACCTTTTTTCTGAAGGCCTTACAGAACTCTTTATATCTTGGCATGATGACACCACACAACTCAATAACAAAAGGAACACCAGATCCTAGATATGAGAGGGGTATAAATAAGACAGGTTCCACCTGCACTCCCTAAGCAGATTCTAATCACTGGCACCCAATCTTCAACAACTGATTCTAATAATATAGATTTGAAGGTGTGATAAATGTAGGGGTGTACTTACTTTTTCCATGTGATTGAGCTGTTTTTTTTTGTTTTTTTGTTGATCATTTAAATTGTGAAAATTACCACAAAATGTCCATTTCATTTGTCCGTGTCATTTGATGGAGTGTATCAACTTTATTAATAGGCACTGTTTCAAAGACGATCAAATGTTTGCTTTTACAAATATGTCAAAAAAGCCAAGAATTTCCATAGGGTATTTTTTCACAACTGTGTGTGTGTGTACCACGAGACCTAGTTGGATATAAACAGAATAAGAAGGCATTGGTACACAGTGGAACAGATAACAGATCTATGGAAATTCCACCCATGCACACACACACACACACACACACACAAACACTAACACAAAACATTTACCTGGTATGAAGCACTTTGATCTAGTTCAGAATTTGGTCATTATTTATTAAAGTGATGGAATTTTTATTCCTTTTTTTATTCTTTTCTAACTAAGAGTGTGTTATTATAAGAACTTTAATTTCTCTTACATTCACTTATGTCTGTAAAACCTGACATAAGTTGTTCATGTATTCCTAGGCTTCATTCTATATGTACTTAGCTTCAGATGTCTGTGATACTTCTTTCTGTACACAAGAAGACCATAGAGAATTAAAAATTGATTTAAATGACAAATCAGGACATACCTCATTAGAGACATCTACCACTAGGTTGTCTTCACTCTTGTCCCCATCACTGTCCTAAGAGAAAAAGAACAAGATGGAAAATGTTAGTGAAAACACACACACACACAGCATTTTATTGCTAAAACACTGCTATTGTTTCTAAGGAAAGCACTGCAGTACACAAAGTACAGTCTTACAAATAGCCAGAAACTATAGGAGCTATCTGCAATGAAACACTCAAGTTATGAGTCAGTCCAATTCAAGTATAAGTCAAGTTGTCAGTTAATCTAGGGAAACCTAAGTCCGAGTCCCTAATTCAAGTCCCCATATTTGGTCTATCTATCCCAACTGTGTTTATAAGTCTGTCCATTAAAATGGTCAATAGCAAGGGCATCCAATCGTACCCGGAAAGGGTCAGTGTGAGTGCAAGTTTTCATTATACATACATACATTTCATTATACAGGTGCATCTCAAGAAATTAGAATATGATGGAGAAAAAGTTCATTTTTTTCCATAATTTATTTTTTAAAAAGTGGAACTTTTAATGGATGATTTCAATAGTAAACTCTTTTTGTTGCTGTACTGGTTGCCTTCAGTGGAGACACGCTGTGCTGATATACTCAGTACTGTTATGTCATTGATGTGTCAGTCATCTGCTGCCTTAGGCTATTGTAGTCCATATATTCTAGATTCATTACACATAAAGTGAAATATGTTTCACTCAATGTGTTTTCTCAAGTCGAGAGTCAATGCAGCGTCTACCAGGAGATTTTAGATCACTTCATGATTCCATCTGCTGACAAGCTTTATGGAGATGCTGATATCCTTTTCCAGCAGGACTTGGCACCTGCCCACAGTGTCAAAACTACTAGTAACTGGTTTGCTGACCATGGTATTACTGTGCTTGATTGGCCAGCCGACTCGCCTGACCTGAACCCCATAGAGAATCTCTGAGAGACACCAAACCCAACAATACAGACGAGCTGAAGGCCACTATCAAAGCAACCTGGGCTTCCATAACACCTCAGCACTGCAACAGGCTGATTGCCTCCATGCCACGCCACATTGATTCGTGCAAAAGGATTAAAGCCCTGACCAAGTATTGAGTACATAAATGAACATACTTTTCAGAAGGTCGACATTTCTGTATTATAAATTCTTTAGTCTAATATTGTGAGATACTGGATTTTTTTATTTCTATGAGCTGTAAGCTGTAATCATCAAGATTAAAACAAAACCAAAAAAAGGCTTGAAATATTTCACTTTATGTGTAATGAATCAATAATATATGAACGTTCCAATTTTTGAATTAAATTACAAGAAAAATAAACTTTACCACGATATGAAATTTTTTTGAGATGCACCTGTAAGTAAGCAGAATCCAGCTTTCTCCAAAACTTCAGACAGAAAAGGAGTTCTGGAGTTCTTGGACAGTAACTGAAGAGATTTGGTTTCTTAAGGAGTGGCCTGATAATTTAATGTTTAGTAATGGCTTCCTAGTAACAGATAATAATTCCAAAACTACTGCAGATGGTACTGACTGAAGGACACAGGTGGTTGGTGTAGAGCACCGCATCAAAGTATAGAGCCTGTTAAACCTAAAAGGACTAAACACATTGAGACATTCTTGGATAATGGCACCTCCTGGGTTATTATCATTAGAGCGTGGTGTAGTACATAATGGATGGCTGGCAGCTTGCTACAGAATCTTAGCCTTTATAGTATCTAATTGCTGCTAAGATCTAGAGGAATTTGAGAATCCTAAATAGAGGGATCATTTCTTCATTCAGACACGGTTAAATAAAAACCTAATATTCTTACTGCTTTCTATCAAGTTTGAAAAGCAAGCTGTTCTGGTTAAGACAGGGGTCTGATGGTAGTTACTGAGAGATCCAGCTTACTTTTCCACCATCCTTGCTCACCCTGTTTGAAGATGCACAACTGTTCACTGCACCAAGAGCACAGCTGGTAATTGCTGTTTTTCCTTAAATAAAGTTGTTACACTGTCCAGGGTAGATCTGAAAGATGTCTTTAGCACCTCAATTAAATTAGATCTCAGTACAGCTGGAATCGATTATATGGTACACTGCAAAGTTTACTTAGGTTTGGTTAGTTATGTATGACTGCTGCAGCTGTGAGTGGGCTAAGTACACATTTCTTATGTAGGCAGAATTTAATTCCAAAATTTGTACTAATCTGATATCTAATAAACAATGATTAGATACAGCTGCATTTAGGGTAATTTGTAAAATTGTAAAAATCTTGCTAGTAATGATGCCAAAACTCAGAATTAGATCTAGGGTGTGATTACACATGGACATTTTGTTCATGTGACATTTTGCACACCAGTACAATCCAGAATGGACACAAATGGCATACTTAAAGGGTCATTTTCATTGTCCATAAGAATATTGAAATTGCAGACAACTTTGTCTGTAGGCAAAAAGACTAGATAAAAGTTCTGAAAATTCTTCTATAAAGTCATTGTATAGTTGGGAGACTGTGGTATCATATGTGGACTTTTGCTTCTAAAGGGAATAATTTAGGTATTAGCAGTTAATTTGAAGGTGAAATTCAATTCAAGTCAGGTGATTTCAATCAATGGGATGACAATCAGGTGTGAGTGAGCGTTCTGTTTTATTTAAAGAACAGGAATTTATCTGAGTATGATCTTCACAACACATGTTTGTGGAAGTGTATCATGGTATGAAAAAAGGAGATTTCTGAGGACCTCAGAAAAAGAGTTGTTGATGCCTATCAGGCTGGAAAGGGTTACACAACCATCTCTAAAGAGTTTGGACTTCACCAATCCACAGATCGATTGGAAACTCAAGACCACTGTTACCCTTACCAGGAGCGGTCAACTATCAAAGATCACTCCAAGAGCAAGACGTGTAACAGTCCACGAGTTCACGAAGGAACCCAGAGTAACTTCTAAGCAACTAAAGGCCTCGCTCACATTGGCTAATGTTAATGTTCATGGGTCCATCATCAGAAGAACAATGAACAACAATGGTGTACATGGCAGTGTTGAAAGTGACCACTCTCCAAAAAGAGCATTGCTGTCCCTCTGCAGTTTGCTAAAGATCACATGGACAAGCCAGAATGCAAATGGAAACATTTTTTGTGGACAGATGAGACCAAAATAGAATTTTTTTATTTAAATGAGCAACATTATGTATGGAGAAAGGAAAACACTGAATTCCAGAATAATTCTGAATTGTACCCTATATTCAGAGAGCAGAGGTGATTTAGCGGTTAAGGCTCTTGGTTACTGATCGGAATGTCGGGGGTTCAAGCCCCAGCACTGGCAAGCTGCCACTGTTGGGCCCTTGAGCAAGG